>JACSYO010002077.1:2562500-3167500 GCA_016806645.1 Ophiodon elongatus
ACAAAGGCTGTGCACCATGTACCTCTCCACATTCTAGATGTAGCAGCATCATGTTTGAAGGCAAAAATAAGGCTTTATTTATCACCGGTGATCTTTATTTTGATTCATATTGCTGTTTTTTATAAAAGCAATAATAAGAGAGGCTGTTTCACTGGTTTCAAGAAGCAATTGCTAAGCATATATTAGGGCTGTTTGGGAAATTAAATCACAAGATTATGCAGATTTACACCGACTGCATGTCAGCTGATTGAGCTCCCAAGTACCTTTTAAGCCACTAGACAGTGTTTTGGCTTTTAAAACAACTCTTAATTTGCAAGCACTAGAATACACAAAGCTTTGTAATTGAATGATATACGTTTCAGATGCATTTAGAGGAGGGTGGAAAATGTTTTAATATTGCCTCAAAGGCAACAGTGTTTTGGGATTTCAATGTTGATTTTTAACACAGCATCAACAGTATAAATTAAATTTTCCTCGCATTGCATACAGAGTCTCTGAGGTCAAAACCCATGCAGTATGTTCATATAGTACATAAAGAGATGCATCAATATCTTGGCTAAAAAAAGAAAATGAGAGAAAATGTTTCAAAATTAAAAAAAGCCCATTGTAAACTATTCCGAGGCTTCGACGCTCCACATCATTAAATGTTAAGCACTGCCTCACTCTGACCACACCTCACTTGTGAATAAATAAACGTAGAATCAATAACAGACTGTTATTTCACCCAGGCAGTTTGCAATATAAAACTGACCTGAGAAAGCACTCCGCTGCTCCCACTTTGGAGTTTAGAGTTCCTCTTCTCCAACGCTGTAATCTCTCCCAGACTGCTCAGACTGCTGCTGTGGGACTTCCCCACCTCTAACCTCCTCCTGCTACTGAGAGGATGGAGTGTGGTGGACTGGCTGGAGGCCCTGCGTGAAGGAGAACTGGACCTGCTGGCTTGTTGTTTGACAGGAGGCGAGTCCAGATGGTCCGATTCGTCTTTCCTGTCAACAGAGAAGAACAGCGAATTCAGTCCAGCGACTGAAATAATGTTCAATTTATTTTGGCAAAATTGCAAGTATTATTTTACCATCCAAAATTAAAATAATTACATTTAGACAGGAAAATACTCAGCTCAGAGCTGCCCAGTGCAAGAACAAACATTACTGTGCTGCTGATGAAAGTACAGCTCATCTCGTTGACTTCTCTGAAGACTAACCTCTGTGGAAGACTTTTCTGGACTTCCAGGCCCTCGGTGCCGTGACTCTGTCTCTCTCTCTCCCCGTCCGCAGGCTGCATGTCGCTTCTTAAGGCAGCAGAAAGGGAAGCTCCTTCCCTCTGGCTCTTGTCTAAGTGTTTGGGAAGCTCCTTGAAGCTTTGGTAGCTAAACAGAGGAAGGAAAACTGTCAGGGTGCAATAATGAGAGTCCAGCCTGCGGGCTGCGCTCCTTACGTTCATTATCTCCTTCTGACAGTGAGAAAAAGAATCGTAAGTATTTGGATATCTCCTAACATTTAGAAGAAGTCTTCCACAGCAAAAAAGGTACAGATGGTCAATATTCACATTCTTTAATCAAAGTGGACAACTGAGAACACAAACATTGCCACTCACTGATCCATTAGTGTGGTAAAGTCTTGTCCAACATGCCTTTGTTTGCCAGTCAGAGGTTTGAGGTAGAGAGAACTAAGACTTTCCTCCTCTTCGGGACTCTCTTCACTGGCTGAGCTCACCTCCATCGCCGCTGCCTCTCCTGGATCAACCAGCAAAGGCACCGGAGGGCTCTGGAAAGAGGTGACGTTAGATAGAGATAGAGATAGAGATAGATATATATATATCTAGATATATCTATATCTAGATATATATAGATATATATAGATATATATATATATCTATAATATCAAAAAACAAAACAAAAAAAAGGGAATGTTGGAATCGCTACGCAGAAGTAACAATCATTTTTATTATTCATTTATTTGCCAAATATTTTTGGATGTATCATTTAATCGTTTGGTCTATAAAATAAATTTTATGTACAGTAAATGCACACTACTCTTTGTGGCACTGTAGCAAAGACATGCCAACAACCTGCAGGGTTTCACTCTACATGCACAAATGCAAAAGTTAAATAGACCTTCTGTACTGATCCAGGACAGAGTACATTAATACAGGCAGAGCTGTTTGACGGTACCTGTGGGTGAGTCAGCGTTTCTCCTCCCTCAGAGGGGACAGATGAAGGGGTGGGGTGAGGAGGTGGAGAGGGAGGAGCCACACAGGTGGGCTGTTCTTGTTGCATCTGTTCCACCTGCTCCTTCAGCTCTTCCATACGCAGCCCACATTGAAAGATCAGCCCCTCTAGCTCCCTGATACATACACAGGCACACACACATAATAAAAAAACAGCAAAAACAACTGAGTGCACAATTGTAAAGAATAAAAAAATGAAATCTATGACTTATTTATCTCGGTACGCTCACCGTTCAGAGTCAAAGTGGCTGATTTGTGCCCCACGATGCAGCAGGACTTTGTGTTCATCCTTCGCTAACAGAAAGCCCCTTTCCAAAGAGTCGAGGCCCTGAGCAAGCTGTGAGACACCCTGAGAAAGAGTTTGGATTTGAGGTGGCTATTAGTTTGAATTGTTCAGATGAATGACTTCTGAGTTGTGGTTCTTACCTTCATCTGGTCAAAAGGCCTGAGTCTTTTGCTCTTCAGGAGATCCTCAAAAGTCTGCAGCTGAAGGAAGAACATGAAACAGCTTTATCTCTTTATCACATCATCTCGTAAATCTGCAAGGATTTCCATTACTGATGATCAGGGGTGTGAATCTTTCGTTATCTCACAATTTGATTTTGATTCTCGGGGCAACACTTTAATTCAAAACAATTCCCAATTCAAATAGTTTCTCGATTTAGTCCAGAGAAGTGCTGATTTCAGGATCTACTCCAGTCCACTGTGCACTAATAAGGCAATGTGGCAAGTTATGGCATGAAAGCAGTAAAAGTGAATAAGATTATGGAATTGGATTTGGAAAACGTTATATAAACCAATTGCAATAATGTAAATCTACAAAAACAAACCAAAAAGGTAACATTAATTTATGCTAAACTCACAATTTACTAAAAAGCTTTAAGAATAAGAAATTCAAGTTATATAAAAAAATAAAAGTGCTGCCTGATACATTGCCTAAGTCAGCCATTTATTTCTCAGAAACATGCCAATTTAAAAAATTGTACACAAAATAACACTAAACTGGTATTTTGTGTGCTTTTACAGCAAATCACACAATAATGCTTGAATATACTATGACCTTGTGTGTATAATTATAGTCCATCATTAATAACTCTTGATAGGTAAATTACCTGGTGGAGGAACTTGTCGGCCTGGTTGTAGATAATCTTGGCCAGCTGCTGTCCCACCTGAGGGTCTGGGCTTCTTGTGGAAGGACAGGCAGATGGACTTCCTGTTCATTTGACAGACAGGTGCAGAGGACAGAGTTATATGATGCAACTTTAGCATCAGCTGCATGATGGATGACAGCCAGTTGACTTGTAGGCACGTTCACCTTGATGAAAATGTCAGTGACAATGTGTCATTGTACAGTAATAAGTCAGTAGAGCAGGACGACTCATTTATATGACATATGATTACATGAAGTGGTGAATTGGACAGAAAAGCAGTGAATGTCGAATCGGATGAATTTACTCTGAGGATTGCTGTGTCCGTTTGGGTGAAGAGATGCGGAGCTAAACTCTGCTCTCTGAGCCTGAGGAAAATCCAGCATCATGAACTGTGAGGAGTCCCGGTTCTGTCCCGACTGCACCAGGTGTCCGGGCTTAGGAGGGTCAGAGTACAGGTTCACCTGATGGAGATATGAAAAATGTATAAATGCTTTTCCTGTTGACATAAGTGACTTCAACTACTGTCACATTTCAAGACTTCAACATTTTTAGATCACTGGTCAATTCTGCTGCATGTTACCTTAATACCAGAAATGAGACTTTAGGCCGGGTTAAAGCAAGCCTGAGCAACAGCACATTTGGTACCGGTGACAAGGACACGTTACGTAACATGTTAAGACTGTGTTTTGCTGCAGAACGTGTTCAAAAACGTGAATATTTTTGTAGAAATAATCAAATCATACGACAAAAGATAGAGAGGATCAGAATCAGACGGATTTGCTAAACATGGATAAAGCCGACATCTTCATCTAGTGTCGTGTTGTGGCTTACTCTCCTAAGCCACAACATCAAACAGGTCATTTCAGAGCAGAAACGACTGAATTTGAACTGGACTGTGTGATAAAGGGTTAAACACTGCGTGGTCACCCCTCCCCACACATACAGAATTGAACGAAAAGGAGAATGAATGTACGGCCCTCCCCTCCGAGCAATAAATCACTATGACCTTAAACTGACCTCAACAGTCCCTTTAAAAAAATAAATAAAATAAAAACAGACACGGATATGAAAGCATATAATCTGTACTTTACACAGCGAGCCACTTAGGTTGCATTTCTCGTGTCCCATACCATGACATTCAGCTTGTATCACATATATTATACAGTTAGGAGTAGCAACTGAAAATAATTAGTCAGAAAGATGGAATGATATAAACTAATATAATTAATCGGACTACAGTACATCATGCCTCAGTGTTTATGTTTTTAATTAAAAATATTTTTTTTTTTGTATAAAACATCATTACTTGAGCTTGTAATTACAAGATCGTGACAGTCCTTGATTCAAGTCTAAGAAGATGCATTTCCAGTTGTTTGTACTAATCGTTCAGGGTTCACACAACATGAAAAAAAAAAAAAATCTCCAATTAAAAAATATATAAATCGGACAACAAATTGCCGTGTAAAGTCGCTCCTCCCACCGTGCCACTGTGATGTTAGCTATGAGGAGACAGATGGTGGTTCAGTGTTGTGGTGAAGGAGATGGAGGGGAGGCGGAAACCCCAGTAAGCTGATTTTAATTGGTGCTGATTGTGGAGTGCTGCTGCGTCAACAGAAATTATTTAAAAAGGAGCTACTTCACTACACTCATCCTGTCTCTCCTCCTCTTTCATTTCTTTCTCGTCCCACTTTTTAATTCTCTAATCATTTCTTCTGACATACTGCTCTGCCTGTGATGTCCTGACAATGTCTGGGCCTGCGCTGTTGGCTCTTTATAGCTCTGTCCTGTAGAAATAAAGTTGAGGAATAAAGACACACAACAAACTAATAAACAGTTGAATACAAATATGACATTTTAAACAAATGTGCACGTTTATTTTCATAAACCTCCATTTTAAACATTTGACTTCTGTATTGTTGCTTTCTTATCAAATTTCGGCTTCTGCTGTGCAGCCTGATTCTATATGCTAGAATCCCTTAAATAAGGCAATCCTATCTCTGCCTTTTTATACACCTGTACTTGGTGAAGGCAGGTACAGGAATACAAAAATACCAAAACAAAAATGACAAACACTGAATCATAATATCTATGGCAAATTTCAAAAAAATTTAAAAAATGGAGGAAACGCACAATACTAGTCTTTGTCCAACCAGAGAATGTGACTGAATGCTGAAATAGTACTGACCACAAGCAGAAACAGAACACACAAAAGGGGGCTCTGTCATTGAGAGAGCGCTTGGTCACAAGAGGACCTTCGTGTAGATGACTGTTTTGTGACTGTTTTGTTTAGCCAGACCATGTGGAACGTGGCCTTGGTATATTTCAGAGGAACCTTTTTGTTCCTTCCTAGTATCCTGGATGCTCTGTACCTACCTCCCTATTGTATTCTGGTCCTGATTATCCTTTTGTGTGTTTGTTTTGTTCTCAGATATTACTGCACGGACTACAGAAGAGTCCCTTTGTCCACACAGTATCTCTATATGTTTTGTGCAGCCTGTGTTTGCACATAGAACAGTAGCTATGCACGACGCCTCTCACAGAAATATCTGAATAAAATGGATGGAAAAACTGAAACAGGCAAATAGTGCTTTCTCTGCTGCTCCTTCGTTTAATGAAAGCTACATCATCGTGGAAGGGAATCGGGTATTTGAGATATACTTTTATACCTGCCGTTCGTGTTTAGAATTTTTTATTTTTTATTAATGTAATAAAATTGGAGAAAAAGAATCATTCCATTTTTAAGTTCCCTTCTGGAAGTGCTTTAGTGATTTAAAATTGACACCAAAAATAAACTTTATGGCACCAATATGTAATGCTTTTTAAAACCCTGTAAGACCGCAAACCATTAAAAAATGTGATAAATGATAGCCTCATTTCTGTATTAACTACCTTGGCTTCGAGGCGCAGGCGATCAATGGTGTTCTCCGCCTCGGCGTACTTAGTCAGCAGTCTCTTGTAGTCCTCCTGCAGAGAGGTGAGACGGGGAGGAAATGAGCGAGGAAGAGGAAGGGAAGGGAAGAGAAGAAAATAGAGAGCAAAAGAAGCATGTGAGGATGGAAACAAGCGAGGAGTGAAAAAATAAAAAAAAGGAAAAGAGCAAAGTTGGAGGCAAGGGATGAGGGAGCAGAGAGAAGGGAGCAGGATTTAGGTACCGTTATGTTTAATTCATATATCTGTCACAGTTAAACAGAGTAGATAAAAAAAAAGTATTTGTCCACCCAGGGGCTGTTTTTTCATTGTTTTGGCCACTTTGTTTCAATAAAGAAATGTCTTAATGCAACAGCTAACAATAATTCTTCAAACATTGTTTGGGGTAGTCCCTTTTCCGTGCACAAAGCCGGGTCCATAAAGCAATGTTTTTCCCAGTTTTGATTGGCCTGCACGGAGCCCTGACCTCACACCCAACCAACTCCTTTGGGGGGAACCGGAGCGCCAAGTGTCTCGTGGAAAGCCATTTTACCTTTTTAGCCATATGAATGCCTCTGACTTTGGAACGGCATCTACAACAACCACATGTGGGTGTAATGTTCCGGTGTCCACATACTTTTGTCCATGATATGTACATCATGTCCAGGAGTTCACTTTGAAAACACGTGAGTAGATGTTGTCAGCAGTCGCTGCTGTGGCGCAGATAACATTGAGCATCATTCTCACGAACTAAATGGCAAAATAAACGTACTGATCCTCTTGTGTAAATACATCATGGGAGTTTGCAGTAGCCAAACTTAAATCATGTGGGTGATGCAAAAAAAGAAAAGACCAGTCGTGGACTGTAATTAAAAAAAAAAAAAAAAAATCAATTTCACTCTGAAAAGTAAAGATGAGGCATGTTCGGAGGCTAATTCATTATTACTATATTAGTAAGTAATTTGTGTTCTCTCAAGGTCAATGATCTGCAGACGTTATTCCATTTCCCAATATCAAAAATCTCTGAAGTATAAAGATAAGTCACAAGCCCAAGCTGTGTAATTGCCTTGGTGCTGTAGACGGATTGGGAAACAAAGCATTAAGAATGGAACACTGAAATACACAAGTCAGCGTTGTATTGATAACTTGGTGAAGAATAATCCCTACGCCATCACAGAATTTAACAGAAAGGATATTACTATTTCTGATTGACGTTCCCCCTTTAAATGTCTATAAAAACAGGCACCAGAATTAAGAAGGGTTCATCTTCATTAATCTTTTTGGTACCATATAACCTAGTAATTTAAATATCTTCAGTATACTCAATATATACCAAGCTTTGAAGTTTAATTTCCCTAATATATGCCTTCCCTGCTCAGTAAATGTCGTCTAGTTGTTTTGACTTCAGCGTTGCTCCAGAATAAGAGAGGATGTAAAGAGGGTGCTTCTGGGAATGAGCAAAGATGGCGGTGAAGTGTTTGCACTTTACTTTAGATTCCCCTTAGGATATTTAAGGAAATTAGGGAAAACTTGAGTTTATCTAGGGATCCAGTTTGATTTAGACAGCATCACTGGTAGTTTGTTTTCTACAGGTGTGATGCAGGATTTGTCACGGAGTTGTCTTGGCTGCCATTTCACCTTGAGCTGGTCCCCAGACAGAAGTGGGAGGGTACATTTTGAAGTCATGAATGTGTTTCTGCTCTTTAACAATCAAAAATAACACTAAACATGCCGAATCATTGCTTCATCAAATGATGTTGCCCTGGGTTCTGTGCTATCACATGTTCAGAGGAAGGCCTGCACTGGGCCAAAGTCAGGAAAAGAACAGTATTTGGATGTAAAAAAAAAAAAGAAAAAGCCTGAGTGTGCCAAATCTCGCAGTGAATCATTAACTCCGTCCTCAAATGTATACGCAGCATCATTTCATTTTGACAGCTTCTGATGGTTTTTTAATACTACATCCACACTAAGCTGACTACTTTTTGAAAACAACATGCATCCACACGAGTGTTTTCAGGTTGAGTTTATAAACATTTTGTTCATATTGTCTGAAACACCTACACAACAGGAAACAATAGGCTTTCCCCTCCTCTAACAACAGAACTGTGCATCACAGCGAGCCTCAACAGGAACCAGACTCTCTGTCCCACTCTGCCAAGGGTGTCAGCTATTAAACCTCTGTCCTTTCCCCCCCAGCGCTCTGTGATCAGATCACCTGTGCTGGGTTTCAGTACAGCCAAACTCACAATTAAGTTGTTCTCACTTACAGTACAGCATTTTTTCTTTCTGTTGTCATAAAAGTGACATCCATAAAAAGAGTGATTTGCTGATGATGTCCCGAGATGTCCCGGTCTCTACCAGTACCTGTAGTTGGTCGAGCAGTGTGGTGGCCTGCTGGCGGCATCTGAACTCCTGAGGCACGGTGGAGTTGGGGGCACTGGTTGGTGGTTCGGAAGCGTCTGATGAGGCAGGAGATCCGGCGGTGGTCTTCAGAAGGACTTCTTTCGAAATATCAGCAGGGGATTTAAACACAAAGGGGGGCTCAGGGGACGAGGACATCCTCTTGGATGAGTGTTTGCTCTTGGGGGGGTTGTAACCATCTTTGGGGAAATGGACCCTGGGTTCCACCTTGGAGAAGTCTGGTGTGCGGTAACTCAGAGGCCCTTTTCTGGAAATACAATTAAAAAGACATGGTTAGTGCTTTATATGAAAAAAAAACTGCAATCATGACGTGATAAAAAATAAATAAAAAAAACCTCATCGCTATGGGAAAGTGACTCACCTGGATTCATCCATTTCAGCAGAATTAGTCCTGGCTCTTGGCGTCTTCTGCTCTTTGTCAGGACTCGCGGTCCGGTGTTTGAATTTTAAGGAGTCTACTTTGGCCGTGCTGAGGGAACGACTCTTTGAACACGTAGCTTCAGGAGAGTGCTGCCTCATCTTCCTTGGTGAGGGAGTGGGCAGTTTGAGAGGCTTACCTGACTTATCTGATGCTGTTAGAGGTCCATTATTTACTCCGCTGTAATGACTTGACACGCCTTCTTTAGAAAACACGGCCCCTGGCTGACGAGAAGCCCTGAGCTTTACCTCGGCACGACGAGGACTGGACTCCAGGCTTACGTGGCTGCTGTGTGATTCTGGAGGACTTTCTATCAAGCTCATCTCCGGAAGGGTTTCAGCATCAATCCTAGGAGCAGCAGCTATTTCCTCAGCCGTGAAGTGGAGAAGGTAGGGGAAAGTGGGGGCTGCGACAGGTGAGGCAGGCCGGGATATTGGGCAGTGAGGATCGGAGGCTGTAGCAGGTCCCATGGCTAACAGGGGACCACTACAAGATTGCGAAGAGCTGATCTCCTCAATCTCTCCTTTGGAAAAATAGCTCTCAGTCAAACCTTTCGTGGTGCGAGGGTGTTTAGTTTTCTTTCTCTTCCGGTCCCTCCTGATCCCCGTTTCATCTCCTTCTTTCTCCTCCTCTGTCATGTCCAAGTATTTGTCCCACTGAGGGACGCGCTCCATCCCCTGCTCTTCTGCTCCATCTATCGAGACCTCAACTGCCAAAAACATGGAGAGACGGGGGAATGGGAAGACAGGTTTCAACACAGTAGAGGCACGGATTGGCTCCCACAACAAAGGAGTGTAGCTCGCCTAGCTTCCAATGACTCCAGAGCGTTGCCCAAAAGTCAAAAATGTTTGATAAAAGAGCAACGTTAACATTTTCAAAATGCACGTTTTTAACTGACAATTTTCTGCTTCAATTCAAAAACGCTTTGCTCAAAAAAGGCAGCCATGCACTGACAAGTTATATTTCTAAAGTGTATTTAATCAAACTCATTTAATCTGATGAATCAAGGTATTGAAACTGAGGATTTTGTTTGAGGAGTTTTATATATTGTTTTAGGGAAATGACATTTGAAGATTCATTCGAAACCTCAATATAAGCTAAGAATGTCCTTGAGTTCAGCCCCATTCCAAGAAACAGTATTTTTATACATCTTAAACCAGGTCTGGAGGTTATCCTTGAGGGGAAGATATTATATTTTGTATGCCACTTTAACTCCATGTATTTTCCCCACAGTTCCAGGCTGCCATTGGTGTCTGTTTATTTCTGCATGGCATAGAAATCTAACAGGCAGTGTCTTAAACCTTGCTTTGATTGTGTAATTTACCACAGTGAACATTAGGTCATTTTTTTGTCTCTATTCGCCATGAACCATGAGCCAATGATATATATTTGTTCCTATGTCTTGTATGTGAATATTGTTGCACTGAGGAATTGATGCTTTCTTCCGTTTCTCTGCTGTGTTGAACTGTAACAAAATTATATTTATATTTATATTATATTATATTATATTATATTATATTATATTATATTATATTATATTATATTATATATATCTATATATATATATATATATATATATAGACTGTGGAGTGACAGTCAGACAATACAAGCAACCTGATCTTGACCTTTAGAACATTTTATGATCCAAAAAATTAATTTAGAAAAGACAGGCCTATTGGTAGAAGTGATGGCTGCCTGGATCTGTAGAACAATATATTCAAAGTAGTAAAGCAAGACGGCCAGCTGTGATGTAAAGTAAAAAAAGAAATTTGTAGCTATTGAGCTCAAACATGCAAAACCAGTGGTATGGACCTTTATGCGTATTAGTACAGGAACTAGAACATTAAAACTTGCAGAGAAACACTTTAGTGAAAGTAAAAGAAATGAAAGACTCACGTGGCGATAGCATTTGTACATCCCCTCCTTGTGGCTCGTTACGGGACCAGAGTTTACTCAGGTTGTAGCTCAGCTCCTCGGGTGTATCCCTCTCACGCCCACTAGGGTCTGCCTCCTCTGGGGAGACGGGTCCGGGGCACAAGTTTGGATTACTTTCTGAATCTGAATCACAAGATGCCAACAACTCCAAATCCTCCAGCGCGGCCGACAGTCCGATGATGCCGTTCTCATTCATCTGGCTGACAAAGTCATCCTCCTCCTCCCACATGTCCTCAGATGTTACCGAGCTGGTGGGTGAGGTTCGAGCCGGGGCGGGGGTCCAGAAAAGAACCCCTGCTGTGGTGTTCTTTTTCGTCTCCATTCACCTCTCGGGCAACTTGGGCCCTCCTCAGGTCTCAGCCCTGACCTCAGTTACTGTCTCAGCCAGGCACAGGAATGCCTCGAACCTTTTCTTGTTGGTCTGGCTCTGCTGTGAGGTCCTTTTTCAAAGCCATGGCTACAGGAGGTTACAGATGGCAGGTCATGTCGTTAAGCTGGAAAAAGTCCAGAGGCAGACCTAAGGAAGACGGGTTGGTCACGCTTCAGTCTCGAGGAAGAAGAGATCTCTTTGGGTGCAGTTCCTGAAAACACAAAATAATATCAGCTCCACCAGCTCTATAATCATGGATAGATGGATAGATGGATGGATGGATGGATGGATGGATGGATAATATGAAATATTCTGTACCGGCAGACAACCTAAGCAATAAAAGGTTATAAACAGTGCGGTAATACGACTGAAACCTGAAATTCTAAGTCAATTAATCAATTGAAAATCAACAATTTCAATTAATAATTTTTGAATTTTAAGAAAACAAAAACGTCCACAGGTTCCCGCTTTTCAAATGGACATAGCTGAATAACTTTGAGTTTGGGACTGTTAGACATAACAAGCAATTTGAAGACATCCCCTTCAGACCCATAAATCACTCCATTAGTTTGGCTTCAAACTAATGGAGTGATTTATGGGTCAAGGAAGTCATCAGTCTTTTTATTCACACACAGTTCCTCCGTAAACAAACAGCTACAGTCCATACATCAGGTCTTGTGTGTCCCACTGCTCATTCTGCATCTCTCATAAATATTGTGTGTATTATTGTTGCTGTGTGAAGTCCTATTAAATGCTATCATAAAGGCAAGGCAATCATTTCAAAACAAAAAGTCAATGGCATGCATTGCAATCAAAGCACCAAATATCAACTTTGTCCTGGTTATAAACACCAAAAATGATTCACAGAAAAACACCACAGTGATTAAGTCGTTTGAATTTAAAAGCATTTGGGTCAGCTTTAACCCTCTCCACCACTCAATCCATCATTTGTATAAAAAAAGTATGAGGTATGAGGTATCTGACTTTCACAAATGAACATGACGGGTGTGAAGACGGAGCCGTGCAAGTGGACCAGGTGGTCATAGCACGATACAACACTGGAACTTCAGGACAAATTACTTTCAGATATTCAAACTGGATGCTGCATTGGGAATTGAATTAAATTAAATGATGCATTATACAGAATGCTTTGGGCCAAAAACTAACAGCCAATGGGTGTTTATTATATTTTTAAGCATTGGGTTAGGGATTTATTTAAAAGCTATTTAATTAGTATTTCTTTCACTGAAGTTGCAGGTGCAGTTGTTTTCAGCAGTGTGTATGTGATAGACTTACGACTAATTAAACAAAATAAATAACATCAAGCTATCATGAATATAAGCAGCATTAGTTACAGCCATAAAATGAAGTTTTCTCTCAGGTAATGTTTAAGCACTTCTAACAAATATCATGCCTCTGAAAACGTGGACTACAATTGCCAACATATGTCTTTTAATGTTTCCATTCATTATGAACACAGTACATTTTGTCTGACATCTCTTGTGAGGTGCAGCACTTAAGGACTCGTTTCCAGGGCGATTTCTCCGTTAGTCGACACAACAGATGAGCATTATTGCCCCCGGCTAACATCCTGTGTTCTTTATTACAGACGTGTCATACATGTAACAGAGGTTGGATCAGACTACTGGTTCACAATGTTAAATCAAGTCCCCCAAGTATATATTCCTAGAGTTGCAGCAGTGTCACTATGGCAACGACACAACATGAAGACAAGCTGCGCTTTTCAGCGTCTGCAATAAATCTCTGACAACTCTTAACATAAAGGCCGGGGCCTCACCCAAAAGAAAAGTTAGTAACAGTGCCACAAAGGCAAAGATTGAATTTATACATATGCTTAGTCCATCTAAAAAGCCTCATCACCAAATGTCCCTAGTCATCAAAATACAGCAAGTTCATCTTTACAGAAACTCTGACTCAGGAATTTTAGAGTGCTTCAGCACCAATGTCACATATCGTCATTATCATCTTGTAGTTTTCAATCGCAGTACATTTCCCTAAGATGTGCACAGATGTACACTTTTTTGATTGGTGATGGACAAACCAGCTGTTGCAAGGATCAGACACGTCAGAGTTATTTAACAAGGTACACGTTTAAACTCTGCAGTAGAATAAATATTTTTTTTTTAAAAGTAGTATCTGCATGTTAAAAAAGAAAAAAAACAAGAAGAAGAGAGAGGCCTTAACAGGCCTATTAGAGAAACATAACGCAAGGAAATTAGCATATTTAAAAAAAAAAAAGCTCATTCTGTAGAGCATCACTCAGAGTCTCACTCAGACACACAGACACTCAGACACACAGACATTTTGCTTAGAAATCCAGACACACTCCTGTGCATCCATGGACTCGTTTTGATTGCGTTAGGGAGAAAACACAAGGCTCGGTGTGTACGACTGACAGACTTGCATCGTGCTCTCTCCACAACTCTTTCACACACACACACACAAATCAGCACAGGCTCCACGCGGGCCAACATGGCAAACTCCCCATGCATTTAGAGTAGACCACAAGAAATGAGGGCGCACATCTCAGCGGATAAACAATGCAAGAAGTTTAAAAGAGCAATAACTTCAGAATAGAAAGAGCTCACTGTATAATTATGGCATTATTTAGGCCTACACGTTTCCTCCCCCTAACGTACAAGAACTTCCAGGGACTCCAGACGAGGAGTAAACCCCACAAGGAGACAAGGACGACAATATTTGATGTACCCTTCTTTACTGGTCATAGATCAGATAGTTCCTGATTTAAAATGATAATTTTGCCAATTTTAGTAAGTATCATTTTGGTAATAGTACAAAAACTCAGGCATTGTATCTACATTACAGTTGGTCTCCAAACTTGTCATACAATAGGCCTTTTAAGCAGCAGACATTTTGACTTTTCATAGCAGGAAAAGTACAGGTTTTAACTTACAAATCACATTAATGATGGCTCTGTTCTATTCAAGTGGCCCAATAAGCTATGACAGTATGATATTGGACCAGCATGAACTGGGACTGAAGAAACTAAATGGAATTCAACCATCAATAATTATATTATTGACAGTGACATGACTAAAATATATTCCGTTTAAAAAGTCCTACATCCAGCCCTACTGCTTTCATATGTATGCATCTGTTTTTAACTAATAATAAAATAATATTTTTATAGAATTAAAAAGGTAAGAAACACTTCCTCCATCCCTGCTTGTAACCAGCTCTGCCAACTCTTACAAAGCCATTTCAGTTTCGGGTGGTGCAGCGTTTCTGTCTCACACACAGAGACATGTTGGCCATTCACAGTATGTGTGGCCAACGGCAACTAACCAGGCAACTAACCAGGCAACTAACGTTAGACGTGGAGCGAAGGCAGAAGAGAAGCAGACGGCGAGGAACTTCTAGTGAAATCAAAGCCCTTTCTAGGTTTTCCATAACCGTGGGATTTCTGATATCTGGTAAGAACAAAGCAAAGAAACAACTCACCTGTTGCTCTGCTCATGCTCCCTGATCATTCCTGGGGGAACTAAGGGTTTATCTCAGCGAACAGATGGGGGGGGGGGGGGGAATTACGCCGCTCTAAAGCCCTCACAGGGGGCTTCCCAGATTGTAAACAGACAATGATCATCAGTATGTAAACATCAAGGACAGGAGGCTAGCTCAGCTCCTCACAGACAGACAGGGCTGTAATCACCTGACTGTCAGGAGAGCTCAGGCTGGACAGGTGGAGGTGGGGGGTGGTGGGGGGGGGGGGGGCAATAGACAGAGAGGAAGCAGGAAGGAAAAGCAATGACAGACAGCCTGCCATGGTCTACGGTCATTCCCAGTCCCACCAAAGCTGTCGTGAAGTCATTAAGCATGGCCAACAGGGAGACCCCATGAATTCCCACCGGATGACGACAGCTGAATTCTGAGCACGGTGAGCACCAGCGGAGCTGGAGCTGTCCCACAAGATGGCCGAGGCAGAGCAGGCTGTTTAGGACAGCCTAGTGACTAATATCTGACAGCTAATCTTCTTAGGAGGCACGGGGAGAGCTGAAGGCACAGAAAACACTGAGCAGAGGGACCGGTGAGAAGAGGGGCGACATATAACTGTACAAGTATTTTGAATTGTGCTGAAATTATTAGTTGATTGATCAAATACTCGCTAGAAAGAAAAAAAATCAATCAAAGTCAATAAGGAATTGTTCTTTTTTTTTTTTTTAAATGGTTGTGTGGATTATTAATTACAAGAGGCCATATTTCTTCCTGATCATTCTAAATGGGCACCCAGAGAGATGTTTGAGAAAATATCTCACTTAGTTAAAAAAAAAAAACCCACAAATTTTCGAAAATGTTCTAAACAACAATTTCCTCAAAACGTCCATTCTTTTTGTTATTGCAATGTCCTTTTTGTCAACATGACGCCACTCATTAAATAATATTTACTCAACAAGTTTAAAAGCCTTTGGTGCTAGTTATTAGCTAAGAAATAACTCTTAAGAGAAAAAGGTACCATTACACAGGGCGTGGGAGTCAAACATCAGAAATGTGTTCTTAGCAGAGAATCAAACGCTATCAAGTAGTGAAAGTTGGCAATGAACTCTTTCAAGATATGTATTGTAAAAAGCAGGTGAAAGGTTAAAAAACAAAACAAAAAAACAAACTAATAGATGACACCATAAAACCTCCCTTAGTTTAGTTACTTACATGAAGACAATTAGTTTTTGTATTACCAGTTTTCTGATATAGTATGTTTGAATATGCAAATGAGGCATTATCTAATTATACCTTCTGTTGAATTCAGGAGAAATCTACAAACACAAATAGACGAAGTAGTAAAAATAAACACCTAAATGTGTATTTTGGTTGTTTTATTTCCACGAGTCTGAAAGAAGACAAAATCTCTAAATTGATCAGCGCATGAAAAAAAAAATGTTTTGCCCGAGGTGTCTCCTGATATACTCGGGTATTAAACTCAAGTTCCGTACAGGCATTGAAAAGTAATTCCCATCCACACTGATACATAAGTACAAGATAAATAAAATAGCAGTAGTATAAAATAGTAACAATGTCACTGAATTAACCATAGGTTAGGGGAATATCTGGATGGCTCTGCTGTGAGAGGAGTGGGGGGTTCGGGAGGGGGGGGGGTAGAGAGAGAGAGAGAGGAGGGAGATTCTACCCTCATCTTTCACAAAATGCCGTTAAGTTTTGGCTACAGACTGCAAGTTTTCTCCAATTACCTTTTCTGGCGACAACACATCCATCAGAGGACACAGAGGACAAAAGTCTCTGCAGCCAGCTGGAGTGGATTTTACTGAGCTGCTGATGTCGAGTCTACAGAAACATGTACCTGCACAGACCATGAGAGAGAACACACACACACACACTCTCAGACCATGTGAAAACACACACACACTCCCCCCCTCTCTCTCTCTCTCTCTCTCTCTCTCTCTCTCTCTCTCTCTCGCCATGTGAAAACACACACCTCAGCCATGTGAAAACACCCACACACACACCTCTCTCCAACCTGAAAACACACACACTCTCAGACCATGTGAAAACACTCTCTCTCTCTCTCTCTCTCTCTCTCTCTCTCTCTCTCTCTCTCTGACCATGTGAAAACACACACACTCTCAGACCATGTGAAAACACACACTCTCTCTCTCAGACCATGCAGGGGTACAACTGTGCACACAGATCCCTCTAAAAACACTCCATTGTGTAACTAAATAAAGTCACTTTGATAAACACACTCACCTCATGTAACATACAGATTAGTTTGCCTCGTCGACTCAACACACCGGTGGCGTTTCTCTGGTCGGTTGCCTTGAAAACCGCACAACTTAAAGAGGGAGGGAGAGGAGACCCAGCCCGCGTCACCATGGACACACACCGACACAACAAACACCCACAGCCCACGGGTCACCGGAGGTTTGCTCACACAGCCGTCAACACCGCAACGTAAAGAACACCCGTTAGGTAACTAAGTGAAGCTAACGGTCGGTGCCAGTTTAAAGTTGTCCATCGTTACCCACAACGCTAACTTTAAACAAGAAGACACCACAACCCCGTGCATGTCGTTCAGCTACGTACCAGTGGACGCTGGAGGAGTCACGCGAGTTAATTTCTCCCGAGAAAGACGTGTTTTCTGATATTTAGGAGGCTAATTACGAGTCTCGTGGAGAGATGCATTGATTGCAGTTGGAGTTAGTTACTCAGGGGGAGTCGCGGCCCTGAGTTTAGTATTTCAGGCGTGTTTCACCTCCCAACAGACCGCGTACATGTGTTGTGTTCATTCAAACAGCAGCCCTGACACATAACGGTCACCCTTTCTGAGTCTGAACATTATCATTTCGTTTGTGGAGCTTGTTGTGGGTTGCGTTACCTGACAGACGAGTTCCGGATAAATCGCCTTCTAAACGAGTAAGCCCCCAAAACTGAGCGGTGATTGGTTAGGAGGCTGTTCAGGGGCGGGGCTTAGCGGAGATCTGGAAATACGAGTGTCCGACCGAATACAACTCCAGTAGGTTGCAGTTCAGAGACAAGGACACAAGAGGGCACTATTTCCTAATTTAAGGAAGATGACTTTCATCTTTTCCTAACTGTATTGAGGGGATTCAAATTTAAATGTATCTTTATGGATGTCCAATACAGGATTTAATTGATATGCACACATAACTAAAACAGAGACAAATTATACAAAAGTAAAAAGAGTAAAAAAATTAACCAAATTAAAACGGATTTTGTTAAAGATGTGCAGGGGATCATGCAAAAATGTATTACATAGGTTAAACGTCAGTTCAAATAGTTTTTTCTTTAAATCTTTTTGATTCTGGGTTTTATCAATAGTTTTAAATAATTTCCGTCAACTTAGCTGACTTAACTTCCCCAGGCCGGACCTTCACATTATGAAACAAAGCCAAAATTATAATTAGCCCTCTCTTATTCGAACATGCCTGGTGCATAAAAATAAATGGTTACCGAGTTTCATGTGGAACAATTTGACTGTACGGACCTTCCCAGGAGAGTTTAGGCTTTAATAGCAGCAGATTAATACCACATGGTTGTGGAAAGACATGTTCAATTACACATGACTTTAATGTTGGGTGTGTCCAAATATGTTCAGCGATATAGTGGCTCACTGGCCCACTTTCAAAAGATACCACTAGATATGTTATAATTACACCTTAGCCCACATAACATCATTATCAGCATTTTAATGTTGAATCAAATCGTGTGGCAGAGTTTTTACAAAGGCAGCAAAGACTAGAACTGAACAGTAATATTCTAAAAATGAAGTTACCACGAAAAGTAAAGCCTATCGATCCTGGTTTGCTAAATCGTACATCTTGAAACCGAACTGAGAGAAATACAGAGACCGATAGGTGACTATGAAGCTGACAACAATCAGCCTTCTCTCAGCTTCATTCCTGCAATGATCGGTCTCATGCAAACCTTTCCATCAAAAAAAGGAAATCAGTGTATCATCTTGGTATGGAGCAGCGACCAAAACCAAAGTCAAAGTACATTAGATTGATGTTGGCCGTTATCGGAGAAGATGCCATGACAGAGTATTTTATGGTCACTGGCACTGATCCAAAACCTGTTCAGCATGTCTGAAAGATTACTGCTTGCGGGGCTGAATCAGAATGAATGCCTTCCGGTTGCATGAGGACGACACCCACCGTGATACCAAACAGAGGGAAGCATAACATCCACCTCACATTTAGGAGGCTGGAACTATAGGGGACGTTTGGCATTTCTTTCTTGAGAATGAACTAAGTCAAGTCTGTTTTATTTGTTCAGCCAAAAGTCATAAAATAAAGGATAAATAAATAAATTCTACTCTTTTCTCATTCCTAAACATGAACTTGTAATTTTTGGGATTGTTGACCTGTCCAGGTGTTCCCTCAGCCAGCGCATGCTAGAATCGGCTCCTGCAGCTCCCATGTGACAAGACGAGCCGTATATATAAAACAGATTGAGATTTTGACATTTTAGTTACAGTATGTTCCACTCGCATTATGAAAACTCTGCTTTTCAACTGAACAATCAAGTTGATGTATTGTTGAAGATGACAGCGAAATAAAACGAATCGCCAAGGAGCTCGAGAGAAAAAGGGAGAATTTTACAAATGACTGTTTGATTGCATACAGCGGTTTCAACAGTGTGTCGATCCTGAACGTCACATCGAGGCTCGTGCTTCACATTTTATTTCTAAAACCATGGGCATTAATCCGCTGCTCCGACAGCCTCGGCTCTTCTGGGAAGACTTTCCACCCGATGTTGGAAGCTGGGTGTTGTGTGTTGGGTGATGAGGTGTTGTGTGTTGTGTGATGAGGTCTGGCTCACAGTCCGTGTTCCAGTTAAATCCCAAAGGCGTCGGGTTAGGGTTGAGATCACGGCTCTGTGTAGGGAAGTCACGTTTATTCCTCCCCAAACTGGGGACATCTTTCACCAGGGACCGGACTTTGTGTGGTATTGGCATGTTGAACAGGACAGAACCTTCCCCAAACAACGAGCACATTGTTGTCTAAAATATCATCGTATGATGTAGCATTAATATCTCCCTTCATTGGAGCTAAGACCCCAAACCAACCCCCAGGAGAAAACAGATTGGACAACAGTGTCCACATGATTTGGGGCCATTAAAGTGAGCCGTGACCACCTCCACACAACGCCACGTGTCCAACTTCAAACGAGCTGCGAAATAAGAGCAGACAGCCTACAAGGTTTTGTGCAGTTATCTTTATTGAAAAATTAAACACACTTTCTGTATAAATAGCATGTCCTTGTACAACACTCCTCGCTAAAATGAGCAGGAAGCAGGCGAAGGGGACTGATGGAGTGACGGGAAAAGCAAAAGCAAAAGGAGGCAGCGGAAAGAGCACGGCAGGCGTGGGTGAGAAGATGAACGCCAACGAAATAAACTTGGGCAGCTAATAAAGCAGGAGGCACACTCAGTGAAGCAAATAAACGTCATCGGATAGACTCAACAGGTGGTGTTTTACGAGTCTGACCTTTGCAGGGGAGCAGTGGTTCGGGGGTGGGGGGTGGGGGTGGGGGCAGCAAAGCGCCGCACCTCGCTACAGCGGGAGCAACAGGACGACGTCTGAGCTGATGGTGTCTCATGTCGGAGCCAAGGCCAGCACCTCTCTGTCTCGGCCTCTGATTAATGAGACTGTCAGCGGCTTCCATCCTTCATCCTCCATCATCCCTCCCCCCCCCCGACCGGATGGCCCTTTAATATCAGATCAAAGAGAAGGCCAGGGCCGCCATCGACACGTCTACAAGATGGGGTCGTTGTGGAATGAACTCACAATAAAAAAGAGGGCCGGTGCCGAGGAGGGAGGATTCTGTAGTGAAAGTGTGCCGTATAAATGTTTGAATGAATGAAGAAGGTAAATTAAATAGCGTCCGTTTCTTTCCCCGTAGAGCTTTAGCCATCAATCTTTACACGTTTGACTTTCTCTGAGAAAGACATGTTTGAATTGATCTACATTTCACCAGCAGGGTAGAGAGATTTACTTCATTTAGAAAGTGATTCAATAAAATGACAATTGCAACTGTAACTTTTTTTACAATTTTTCATATCCAGGAAATTGGCTTTGTTTGAAGATTTATAAAGTCTGTGTGTCCAACTTTAATACTTTTTGGGACTTCCTGAAATGTAAAAATATCATAATTCTCCCAATTTTAGACTTTGTTCAGGCAAAGTTCTTGTGTGGCAAAAAGTCCCCAAGAAATGCACCATTTACTCCTGTTTAGGTAATGTTTACTAAAAAACTAAAAGTCAGAAAGTAGACAAACAAACACATTGTTGGTTTCAGTCTTTTTGTTTTTGACAATAAGAATAACACTTGCCTCATCCTTTCAATGAAAAAAAGGCTTTTGTAAAAAAGATAGCTTTGAATTTTAGGTAAGGGAGTATTCTTTTGTTATCGGTTCTAAAAAGCTATTCCATTTGTAAGTGAACATGTTTTAATGATATCTTGCCTTGTTTGTGGAACAGTATTTTGGAGGTAATCCAAAGGGTTTTAAAATGTTTTTTATTTGCCTTAGAAGTGGGATAATTCCATGAACCCACAGAGGAAGATGTTATCCTCCCGGCTGTTTAAAACACCTTTAAAGTGAATCTAAATACAATCCACGTTGGAGATATAGTCTGCGGTTTTCACTGGAAAGATTTAACAAATTCAAAATCAAAAGGTTGGCCACAGCAGTGTTTAAAAAAAGCACAAGTACTCCCCCCCCCCTTTCCTTGTCTCCTCTCCTCTCTCCGAAACGAGATGTCATGTGTGATGTTTGAATAAATGTTCAACTCAGAAAACAGAAGCGTTCATCTGTGTGAGTGATTCCTTCCAGATTTGATTGTTTAAGGGAGAGTACTTCCATCGAGAGGACACACTCCAGCTCTCATCTGTCTGAATTTCTCTTGTGTCTTCTTATCTAGCTCAGTCTGTCACACACACACACACACACACACACACACACACACACACACACACGATGCAGCCTGAATTTTAACTTTGTTTGTGGTTGCGGTGAGTGTGATTCTTTCCAGATATCGTTACTATCAAGTCCTGAATATGCATACAGTTAATATTTCTCCAAATGAAATGAGTGGATGCACTCAGGCGCTTCAGTAATCGTAGAGACAGAAACTCTGTTGTATGAACGCGAGGAGCTTCTCCACGTTTCCCTCAGATATAAAAAGTTTAATACGGTGGCTTTTCATCAGGCTGTTGACTTATTAATGGACAACGTGAGCTCGAAAAATGTTTCATAAATCCTGCTACAGGACTATAGTTACTGTTAAAGCTTTAGCTGGTGAAACATTAGTGTGATCTACTGTTCCATATATATATATATATGTATATATATATATATATGTATACACACACACACACACACACACCTCCCCAATACGAAACAATTTTAAACTAGATGTAAAAAAAAGCTGGTGAACACCAAAGCAGAGCTAAAAAGATATTTTTTGTCAGATTATTGAACTAACAGTCATCAGGTGGGCCAAAATATGACTCATAATGAATAAAAGAATAAATGAACAAAGTAATGACAAAAATATGTCAGAAGTGTATGTTCTTGTGGAGTTCGTCAGCCTTCTAGTGGCGACAATCAATTCATGCTGCTTCAAAAATATGGGTACTTTCTTTGGTTTTCTGACCTCTCACTTGTAAAACGAGCAATAGAACAAAACATGGTCTTTTGACGGATAAACACACTAAAAAAAGTTGCGCCTAAGAAAGTAATAAATTAAAGATTCTTTAAAAAAAATAGACATCTTGGGATCATAATTGGGCGTTATACGGGTACAGGATGTGGGTATATATTTTTTTTTTTTTTTTTTATCTGGTAGAGGTTGACATTTTGAAGACAGACCGCAGGGATGTGGTGTGAAAACAAAGCATGGATGTGCTGTTCTCTTCTCTCAGTTGTTACCAGAAAGATTCAGGAGTGTTTGATAGCAATTCCTCACAGAGCGTACTCTGTTGGTGTTCCTCAAAAAAGCCCAGACTACCGCTCCGCTTCCACGCACGTGACTCATGGAGCCGCCGCCTCCGATGACATTTACATTCGTCGCTATCTGCCCGTCGCCTTGTCGCCAACGTCATTCTTTTCTTCAGACACTCGCAATGAACACGTACGACACTCACATCCACGCAGAGAACACTCAATTAGTCCGATTACGTCACGGTTCCACCTGCATCCTCGCGTGAGTCTCTGTGCATCCTCTCCACGCGCTGCACTCTTTCTGAGAGGAAGCAAGTCATCACAGCAGCAATCACGTCTCATCGGCTTTTCTTTTTTTTTTGTGTCGCTCTGTCATCCTCTCTCATCCTCCTGCCTCTCCCTCCACCTGATTGCTTATCTCCTAATTGCTTTTCTATAAGAGGATAGAATGTGTGCGTGCGTGCACACGTTCCACGTGGGGACATGCGAGGAGGAGTGTTTCTCAAATCTTTGGCAGTGTCGTCCTCTAAATGTCTCATTACGCCCCTCTTGAGCGTAATTGCTGCACTGAGCATGGCTTCAGCAAGACCCCCCTCCCTTAACCCCCCAGGATGGATATAATTAAAACTATGAAATTACTAAATAAAATCATCAATTGTTATTCAGACTAGCTGAAGCAGAGCTGAGCGGTCTTAGGGGAAAAACTGAGGGATTTGATCCCCTCTGAGAAAACCTCTACAATAAACTGGCCAAATCTGAAGACATACAGCATCTTTGATCCAACTTAGCTTTCCATAATTCTGAATCTGAACACGACAACCTTGTGTCTCTGTGCGTACTAGGAAACCTGGCTACAGTGCTATGCTATTTTCACAGCATTTTCAAAATTCAGCTGGTTTAGTGTGGACGTAGTCTCAAATAATACAGATACACATGGGGAAGTGGAAAGGAAACAGGAAATGATTTGCATTTGTGTGGAGCTATCAAATGAAGATTTCCATCATAATAGTATTTTCTTTGCAAACAAATATGAGCATGTGATGTGTACTTCTGTTATCCTTTTCGTGAAAGGGTGGTAACACGCCGACAGGCCGGCAGGGTCACTGTTAAACGCATCGACTCCCATATCACCAGGATGGCCTGAATTGTCATCGTCTTTGAAATATATCACGATGTATTGATAATGCGACAGAGGTTAGGGGTTTTATAATTCATATAGGACTATCTTTATGTGTACACTATATATGCATCTTTATCTACATTTGTTCATTTTTACATTTACAAATCCAAGCTTGTAAAGTCGAGCGTGGATCAGTCTTAGATGTGCAGTTGTCTCTCGTGGCAGAAGCAAAAGATAAATAAAAACAAACTGACCATGGGACGTGGTCGTGCTACGAGAAAGTTCCAGTCGGTTTCGAATGGTTGTCAATCCACAAGTTTTTACGACGGAGGGAACAAAGAAAAAGGTGAACGTCTCACTACTTTCCATTTTAGTGCATACGGTCTCACAGTGGGGAGGTAACACGTTGAGGAGCATCCAGAACGAAGTCCACGGCGGAAGTAATACCTTGTAAATGTGAGTATCATGTATCCAGAGTCAGGGGCGGGTTTCTAGAAGGGCTCAGAGATCAGTAGGTGGTTCGTTTGTGTCCGTCTAAAAGAGTTGTGCCATATAAAACAACAGGCGCGTCGATTTCCTCTTCTTTCTTTGTTCTCCTCTCGCCGTCATCGTCCTCTCTCCTCCTCCACTCAGCTATAGCGCCACGTTGAACTCGGTCACCAGGAAGTCCACGTGGTCCCTCTCTTTGGTCTTGAAGGCCTCGGCGATGAGGCGCGCGGCGTCCCTGTGCTCGCGGCCCCTCATGGAAACCCCGTTTACCTCCAGGATCACCTGACCCACCTTCAGCTGGCCGCAGTTATGAGCTGAACCGCCTCTCTAAGACACAGACAGATACAGACAATGGGAATTTTAGGACTCAAACTTTGGAGTAAGAACTGATAAAAGCACAATAAATGGCACTTTTGTTAATTAGCAGCACGTACAAGACACTCAAGAGAACTTGTTGGGTTCATCATTCTTTTTTTTTTATCTATAAAACTCCACTTTGACACAACAAAATTCTCTGTTATTGTACAATTAAGGTCAAGATAAACTGCCTTTCTCCAAAGTGCGAAAATAATCAGAATGCCTTCATTTGAATACATTTGGATACATTTGGAGTTTATGGATGCTCTCACACTTGTACTTTGTTCATTAGGGAGAGACAAAAAAAACCCATCACTGCTTCTTAGCTTTACTCTGGTTTGGGTTCACACTGACTTATTGCAAAAAACCAGGAGCAGTAAACATGGAGTCGCATAGACTGACAGGCAACCCACTGACTGACAGTTGTGTCAGCATGCCAGCATTCCATAGATCACGGGCGGTGACTGAGAGCAAGTCATGTGGTTATTTATCTCGTCTAATGTCCCAAAGATATAACTGATTGTGAGTCAGGACTGCAACTGGACCTCCTCATCATGAATGGTGACAAACCACTCTCACTTCTCTTGGGGAACCGCCAAAGTACACAAAGCAGGACACAAGCTCAACTCTGGTTTTTACTCTTCATCACCATGATTCTGTGTTAGACTACAGATTGTGTGCATCTGGATTCACGATCAGCAGATTGATTTAATAGTTAGCTTATGAATGACAAAATCACACATCTGCTTTCACACAGTCCTCTGGACGGTTGGTTTTACTTTAACACTACAAACAGACTGCACTGGGGACCGAGACCTTTCTTTTCAGGCGGCCTCGATCTGGTTGTTAGGTCCGCACCAGAGTTCCATTTAACGGAACCAAACTGGTTAGGTGTGAAAGCACACGAAATTTGTTAGGTTTTCGTCTGCTGAGTTTCGACAGCTGGACCTGAACCTCTGCAGTTTTTCTCCAAGGTAAATGAAACCGGCAGCCTTGAATAGCAAGTTGAAGGTGTTGTTTGTACTTGTACTAGTGATCACATCTCACAAATACACAAGTACAGATCTACTCATGAACAGGTGGCATTTATCAAGTTCATATGAGCAATTAGCTAAATCTGACTTGGAAGCCTCGTACATGCAAGACTCATGGATGTACAGGTCTAGGTGAAGAATACTGAGGCCCTAAAAAATATACTGTTTCAACTATCAATTAATTGCCAAATTTACAAAATGTCATGCTAAAAATACTAATTAAGCCCAAGAATGCCTTTCCCGTCTAATGCATGAAGACAACACAGACATTTTCTTCCTTGTCTTGGACAACAACAGGAAACTATAGTATATAAACATGAAAAATGTAACGCATTTTATGTAAAAGTGCAGGGATATGTCATTTCTGGTTGCTGTCTTTGTTTGGCTGATTAAATATGTGTGCGAATGGTCCGTGATCGAATGTAATCACCACGGTACAAATCCCAAAGGTAAAAATGATCATGACATTAAATGAAAACTAACTGCGGCCCCGCTCCAAGGCTATCCAAGAAGCCCACTTGTCTCTGGAGCTCAGAGGCCCTGCAAAAAGTTTTTACGAGAGTCTGAGATCCTTACTTTTGTTCTATCACAACCAAGTAAACGAGGTCCTCTCAGTACCCAAGTTAGAATTTAAACACCACGCCATAAATGTGACAGGTGCTTCATTATCATACTGAAATAGAGCCGCCCATTTACTGAAAAACACATTCACACACACACACACATACACACACACACACACACACACACACACACACACACACGCAGTCCGGCCCTCAGAGCACACAGCGAAGGCTCAGCAGTAAATGTGTTTGCAGCCTCGTGTCTTTAGAGAGATGTGAAATGTTTTCTCCAGACCGGCAACACTCCCCACTTCTCATCCTCACACATGTCACATGTGTTTGGAAAACATGCTGCCTGTTATTGACACCCTGAGACGTGCACAGGACACATGATGTTGACTCAGGTCTCAGGTCTCATTTCTTGAGTCTCAGCTCCTTGGCAGTGAAATCAGAAGACTCCCGAAAGGCCTCCCTCTGACACCTTTTGTTTCTCCGAAGCGAACCTGAACAAAGAGTCATATTTGTTCACCTTATCTGCTTGTCCTCTGCGGTCACATGCTCAGAGGACAGATGTAAGTGGTGAAGCACACGGCTGGCGTTCTTTCCCTCCCTCCAATCTCTGGTACTCACCAGCAGCCTCCACATTTATAAGCACAGTCAAGACAGCTCAGACCAGTTTTCCGTCCAAATTACTTTCATTATACATTCAATTTGAACGTCCCTGCTGTGGGTGATTCACATCCGTTACCAGCATTAAGTGCCAATGCAAGAAATAGTGTGTTCTTTATGATGAGAGGCAACATGTAAAGGCCTCTGAATGCCTTTTGTGACAGTGTCATTGCAGCTTGGGCAAGGATCTGGATGAGCTGACTCAGCGTAGCCCCTTGTTGATGACTGGCTGGTAATTTGGCTGTGCTACCCCCTGAGCCAGTCACTTTCTCTGCAGCCTACTTCCAAAACACACCGGCAACAAAAGAAGCCACCATATTTCCATGATAAAACAAATGTGGGTGGTTTAAGCTATTTGCCAGTCAGCTTTTTCCTCAACCTAACCTGAAACATGCTGCAGCTGATAAACCCGCTGTACACTACCTGACCAGTAGCAAAACAGCAGACAGACAAAGTTGATAATTAGATGGTGAAGAAAGTAAAACATTTGGCATTTAGCAGCTAAAAAAGCAGATATTTTGACCAAACCAGAGCTAAAAGGAAAGTTAATATTAAATTCATCAGGTGGACACAAACCCAAGTCCAAATCAATGTCTGTCTGTTGTATGTCTTTTTGCTAACATGTTAGCAATAGCAACTTGAAATGAAATGAAAACAAAATGTCAGAGCAGTGTGTCTGTCAGCTTGTAGCACTCTTATACTATTTGAAGGTTACTATACCAAGTAACTTCTATAACAGTCGCTTGAGAAACTAGTTAGCTTGCTCTGCTCGTTGTACCACGTCGCTTGCTCTGACCTAATTCAAAAACGTTGACATTCAATGTATCCGTGGTTTGCAGAAAGTTTTACAATACCAACATTTTATCCTGGCAACTGGGCTGAAATGATGCTTTGAACTTCATTTAAACTTGAAAAAGAAAAAAAAAAGACTGGTTCCACTTTCTTGTGGTCTTACAAACCCAGCAAATGATACTTTGTGTTTTCCTTTCTGTCAGCTCCATGTTCTCCTCCTCCTGATTCTGACAGCTGACCTCATTACGTGCGACTTTGACGGCTGAAAAACACCGGCAGTGCCTTCCACATCAGGACCGCACCATCACCTCTCTTATTTACTGAGCCGGCGACAATTACAGAGCTAGCAACGCGCTCGGTCGTCGTGACCGGAAGACGGCAGTGATAACAAGCTGTTGCTCCAGGAGGGGTGATGGGGGCTGATAACGGACGGCCGGCAGCAGCTTACTCATCTGCACTTCACCCTCAGCAGCAATGATTGAGGTGACTTGAGGCGAGAGCCCCTTGTGCCCAGAGAGATAGGAAGACCAGAGATTTGCTGAATCACGACTCGACTGTGCTGACTTCCACTACTGCAGAGAAACGATGCTGTACAGGGGACTGGCTTTGATGTGATCTTTCCCCCGGACAGAACCGAAGCTGATCAGAAAGTCAGAAACAAAATTAATGTTTTTTTTTTTTTTTTTTTATCAAAGCAAATGTATCATTCTGATGCTTGGTCCTGACTGAGGGGGGGCTGAGGTTGTGTGTGCCTTGCTCAAGGGTCTAATAACACTGAGTGAGCTTTCCTCAAAGTTTTCACAGCTCACTTCTCCATCGTGAAAACTGAACCTTCTAAGCAAGTCTTCCTTCATTTTTTGTAACAAGTGGCCTTGAGGCTACCATGTTATTGATGTCTCTAAATAACTGTGAAGCCGTACAGTGTTATTGTTCGGGGAAGCAGCAGTGGTGTCATGCAGCTTGCGGCTTCGTCTGGCCTGTCAGCAAAACAAATTTTGGATGAAATCTATGCAATTCCACAAGTGTGGAGCTGTAATCAGAGAGCCAGCAATAATTCAAACCTGATTAAAATGTCAATCTACTTGCCTGAAAGGTCTAAATGAACTTTAACTTTAACTAAAATTAGCTCGTCTAAAAAAATGTGAACCTTTTTTTTCAGGCAGCCTCACTGGACCTCCTCATGCCACAGAGAGAAAGCACCGATTCTCTCTGCTATCAACCATCGCACTCAGCTGCCTTTTTATTGTTATCAGTCTCCCCCTCGCGTGTCTGGGAGATTTAGAGGAATTGGTTATGGGTCGAACCATTTCGGTGGCTTCATCTCTCAAGTGTAACCTTAAGAGCATCTCTTGCTCTGTGCGATTATGTCACAGACAATCCTTGGCTGAATTTGCTCTTTTATTACAATAGTTTCATGGTTTAGTTATTCTTGGTGATAGACAGGATGCATTTATAAAAAACAATTTCCAGACCGTTGAAACCTCTTTAATGCTGTGCTCGCCTGAAAAGCTGAGCTTCAAGAGACCACTGCTACTGATTTCAATTTGATATGTCTTTGCCCATGTCACAAGGAGGAATACATTTCACTTGAGCACAAAACCGCAGCTATAATACCACAAGCACTTTCATCAAATTGTACCTATACGTTTGTGATTCTGCTCTTTTGCTAAAGAGCCGGTGCTTTGTTATCTCTGATTGAACGGAGCTGAGGAACATACAATAACACAGCAAAGAAGCAGCTCTGATATAAAATCCGGCAAGCTGTGTTTCTCGCTTCAACAGACAAAAACAGATACATCAGATAAAAAAAGAGATAACCCGGAATCCCAATCCCCTGGCTGTGTTTGAGGATTTGTATCTTGACAACTGATGGGAACAACTGCAGTTTGGGAATGCAAACACATCTTTACTTTGTCCCAATGGAAACCTTCCCACCACCAACAGCACCATACCTCCACTTCCTCATCTCTACAAATCCTCCTTGTTCCTCCTCTCCTTATTAACATCGCTCTGACTTCTTTTGCATCCTTCGCTCACACTTGGCGTCCTTTTCTTCCAGTCCACTCTTTGATTTTGAATGTGCTGATTTCCAATCCTTTTATCCCCTCCCCTCGCAATCAGCGGCCCGTTTTTTTTTTCCTTCTATTTATTTCAACCACCACCACCACCACCACCACCACCACCACCACCTCTGTGGAGTGGGAGGCTGACAGACAGCTTTGAACAGGCTGCGGACTGTAGTCTGTAGCTGCTCTGATCTTTAAATTGTAACTCCCGGGTTCCTCTGTGGTTAGGAAACGATTAGTGCTACAGATGCTGCGCTAATACAAGGCTTTGTTGACTTGCAAATTACCTTGGCAGACAGAGAAATGCACATCCAGTCGCAGTAATAGCTTTCCTCAGAGTTCACTAACCTGCCAATATTAGGATTTCACTCATAGCCAGAAGATCTGAATTTCCAGTATTTTTCAGTACAGAGGTGCAAATGTAAAACCTCTTGCTTGAACATGTGCAGCTCTAGTCAGCCTAATCATGAACTAACCATGAACATATCTTAACTGAGCTTCATCGTTATCTTTTACATAGAAGGTGCTGTATAATCTCCCATAGGCGTTGCTACCGATTCTGCCTTCTGCCTTTAATCCACATCAACATTTTACCAAGTGCCTCATACTGGAACACTAATTGTCGGCGTCTCAGAGCCGTCAAGCCTTTTCATGAAGGCCATTTATGTAACAATCCTCTATGTGTGAGCAATAACGAGGACAAAATTAGCAGAAATCTCAGTGTGAGCTGCAGTGTGGATCCATAGAAAGCCTTCAAGGACATCAAATCCCATCTGGAAGGTGGGCGCGTGGCACAATCGCAGAAAAAATAATCAAAGAAGGAACCCCAGGATATAATAAACACATCCAACAATACGAGGAGAATATTAACCAAAATGGAGACGACTGCATGCTAATAAGGAAAAGGGGGGTTTAAAGGTGCAATGTGTAAGATCTGGCCAGAATTTTAGATTAAGACAGATCTGAGATCTGTCCCAGTCCAACACGAGAGGACGAAGAGGTTGAGCTCATCATGTCAATCATGTTGAAAGTACGCTATTATCGATTTTTGTTTATTGGATCAAAGCCAAAGTGAAAGAAACGAGACAAAACACTCTGACGCCACACGAGAAGATTAAAAGAAAGCAGTGTTATTTTGACTCAGAATTTCAATTATAATTGTGCGTATTATTGCCCTGCTGTTAGATAGTGGCTTTTTTTATTTCTTTTTTTACTGATGACTGTGAATTGAGATTGTTTGGCCCTAGTTTTCGAGGTGAAATGCTGCCCCCTATTCTTTGGAGCATGTTGGCAGATCTTACGCAGTGCTTCTTTAAGTAGACGTGATCCTAGTGCCGGTATTATTTCAAACATAATTTTACTATCATCCTGACTCACCTGTATTGTGACAATTCGTGGCAGCGGCTGGCGGGTGTTGGCTCCACCTTCAATGGCAATACCCAGAGTGCTGGCACTCTTTGCCACCCTCACTAGTGTGGAGGTGGGCTCCAACAGCCCCGGCTAAAGTACGAGCGAGAGAGAGAGGAAATCAAGTTATCAAATCAGAAGAACATTAGTTATGCCAATTTACAAACCTAATATATCCATAACAATACAAAACCTCCCTATGTCTTCTTCCCTTTTTGTGCATCTATTTTTCTGCCTGTGGAAGAGCTTTGTTTTCACTGAGCACATACGCTCAAGAGTCTATCTCGATGGATTTACACATTCATTAAGGCCACGACTCTATTAATATGTACATATTCGATCCCGGTGACAGATTCGTGGATGAGCGATAATGTCCTCAGACAGCTTCAGAAGTCAGAGGACAAAAAGAAATCTATTTCTACTCACTTTGGCATCTATGTAATTGTTTTCTGTAATTTAGTCACCTCTCATGAAGCTGACCCTTTTTTCCTTGAGGGGTTTTTATTCATCTGTATGTTAATCTGAAGCATGTTCTCGGGATTGTATGTCCATAATAAATATCAATGGTGGCCAAGCGGTTAAGAGGTACACCATCTTCAGCAGACAGAAGGTAAACTCTTTGCTCCGTCGCAATAAAATGTGGCTTTTTATGAGACGAAGTCGATCCCGCCATCATATTTTCTGCCTAATAACTCTAAAACAGACACTGAATCGAACAGCCCTCTCATCGTAAACAATTAGGCTACTCCCAGCCTTACTTGTTATTCCTTCCATCAATCAATAAGAACCAGGGAGCGCTTTGAGAGTTTCATAATGCTACACTGCGGTGAGCGATCGAGCGGCGAAATAAAAGATGCAGCATGTGACGGAATGAATGACATGAATGAATGAAATAAACAAATGAGTGATACAAAGGAAACAGTCTGCGTGAGCAGAAACAGAGGGAGGAGAGAAGAGATCAAGGTTAGGTTTGACAACAGATTCTGGAGGAGGATTAGCAATCAAGCACAACGATATATCGAAGTGCTTTTCTTTAGATACGCACACAGATGACGCACACACATTTGTACTGCAATACTTGTGAGGACCCAAAGAGACATGACAATGGACTCTCTACCGATAATTAAAACACAAATTCTCACCATACCTTTAAAATAGAGTAACCCAATAACCTGAAAACAGCACATTGAAGAAGTGAGGACAAAATGTGCTTCTATTTCAAATGTGTCTAAACTCTCAAAAATATCTTTAATATCCAAAAATGTCCTCACTTTCTTGAAATATACGTTCTAAAATGACGCTCACCTTCCAAAAATGATGATCCCACTGACCAAAAATGTCCCCATATGCTTAAAATATCCTCATTTTAAACAAAATGTCCTCACTTTTCAAATGTGTTTTCCAGAAATGTCCTCACCCTCAAATCGCACTGAAATTGGTTCTCACAAATACAGAAATACAACGCCACACACACTCCTACATTAATTGAACACGTCTCTTATTCCTCAGAGTTTAACAATGAATCCACTCATCCATCCGTGTTTGGCTGTCAGCTGTTTGGAATGACCCCCTCACCGGTTTGGAGGGGTTCCCCCCCCCACCCCCCTGGGTGTCTCGGGGGTGGCGTGTGCGTGAGGAATGGGGGCTGCTGTCTTTGCTGATGTGTCCTGACTCAGCTATGTCCACCCCGCTGTCCTCACTGAGGGTCTGGCCGCTGTCTGACAGCTGAGACAGGGCGCCACCTGAGTGTAAACAGGCAGATGTGACATGATGATGTTTGGCCTTTAAATCTTCTTATATGAAAGCAATCCAACATTCTCATTTTTTTTTTTTATTATTTTTTACTTGATTTATACTTCAACTTTAAGAGAAAAAACAACAACCCATATTTTTAGATCTGTCCTGAAAATGATCAGATTTTAAGATTGAATACAAGATTAAAAGCTTATTAAGATTAGTGACGGTTTGCATGCAGTGGAAATCATACAGTGTTCTGGGTAATTGCTCATTTCAGCACATTAAGCCCAAGTAAATAAATATTTGGGGAAATTATATGTGTATTTATACACACATCACGCACATTTCCGCATTTTATTACAGACAGTGACAATTTAATTAATGAAATATATTTAATACATCTATATATCACTATTAATTTGAATTAGCTGCAGTCATTGATACATTTTACTCCCGGTGCTCCCTCACCTCGAGCCTGGGGCAGCGGCCGCACCTCGTTGAAGTCGGGCTCTGCGTTGGGCCTGTGAACCTCCACTGTAACAAACTGCTGCTTAGAGCCAGCAGAGGAGGGGGAGGCTTTGGACATGGACACTGTTTTTAGGGGAAGAGAAGGGGGCGGGGGAGGAGCAGGGAGCGGAGGTGGAGGTGGAGGTGAAGGGGACGGGGCAGCGGGTTTGGTGCCCCTGTTGGGGGACTGGACCCGGGGGAAAGGGCCGATGTTGTGCTGTGAGACCAAAGACAACTGAGCAGCTGTTATCTGTTCTTTCTTTGAAGGTACCGAGGGTTCCCTCTTTCTGATGACCGCGTACTCCCGAGACGGGTCCCTGGGATGCGAGGCGGGGCCGTGTCCTGGCGCTCTGCCGGGGTTGTGAGAGGCCGGGGCTGTGAAGTACAGGCCTGAGTGGGAGGATTCGGACGAGGGGCATTTGTTGAGCTGCTCTCGTCTAGTGGGGCGCCTCTGCACCCCTGGTGGGGGCGGAGGCTTGAAGGAGGGGGGAGACTCAGCTGTGGTGGACTGTACGTCGTCCTGAAGTGAGAGGATATATTCATCATTGATTAGGGCTGGAACAATTATATGTTTAATGCAAATATATCTGATTCTGACTCTTTTGTTTGCATAAATTAAACGCCAGACGGCGCAATCTTATTTCATTTCCATTAACACTGTCATCCATTAACTGTCAGAAGTCCAAATAAATGTCCTGCCTCACAAATGTAATATCAGTTTAATCACGATTTGTGGCAAAATGAGTTTTGAGAATTATCCAATTTCCAGACATTGACATCAATGTATTACTTAATCTTCATTTTAGTTGTGGGTAAAGATCTGCTGGGTCATTTCACAGCTTTTCTCACTTGTTGTACCTCTAGTTGTATCTACAGTAATTTTGGTGTTATTTATCTCTCTTGATTTGGAGCTTGATCTACGGTAGTGACAGCATTGAAAATAATTACCTATTTAAAAATCCCAAACTAGATTTTCCAGAACAACAGGGACACTTATTTTGCAAAGACAAGTTGATATAGGAATATAGGAAAACGTCAATAGAAGTGGGAGAAACAACCATTTAGGAATTGGTTAAAAATATGCAAATCTGACACTTTGAACCCGGTGCACCTGAAGAAGTGTCTAGATAAACTAGACCCCTTATTTGCAACTTACAGAGGAAGTACATTAACGCAAAGTATAAAACCAAGTGTTCATATCCTGTCTTTCTAATTCCAACCAATATTCACTCACACGACTGAGACACCTGTTACACCGAGCCACTGGTTCTAGTGACAATAACAACCGTTTTGAGACAGTTCAACGAATGCAAACCAGAGGGGACGCGTCGCTGCTTGCTGTGTGCTTCCGCTGGGATCCTGTGTTTCAATGTTGGGTGTAGGGTGAGCAAACACAAACTGAACAGTGGGATGAATGAACACTGAGACATGAGTGGCTCACCAGCACATGAAAAGGGATATCAGATGAGCGTAAAAGAAAGGGTAAGGAATGATTTGAGTGTAAGGTATGATTTTGAGTGGCAGGTAGCCTTGAACGCCTGCAGACTAAAAGCTTCCTCCTTGACTTCCCTCTCATCTCCTGCTCTTGATATCTCTCGTTGCTTTGGAAACAGCAAACTTTTTTTTCTTTTGCCCGAACGTGCAACCGTAAGCTCCTCCTTATTGCAGCGATGGAGAGGTAGACGGAGAATTGGACATGCCAGGTGGCCTTTTAGTGATCAGTTTCTTCTCTTTCCACACAACAAAGAAAAGATGAAGAAAGGCTAGACTGACACTTAATCTCACAAAGCTCGACTTGTTTTTCTTTATCTTGCTCTCATTCGGTGGTACCAATCCAATACAGAGCTCGCAGGTCAGCAACGTGACGTCTCGGGTACCTTCATCTGTCCCTAACTCTTCTCCTTTCTTTTTTCACCATTTTCTTCCCACCCCCCCCTTCTCACTTCTCCCCTGTGTCGCATCCATCTTTATCAGGGCAGAGCAGGGGCTGCGCCTGCCTGCCTGGCTCACCAGAGAGACGTCGGTCAGCAGCGTGTGCAGACTCTCCGGAGGACCTTGTTCATTACTCTCCACCACGCTGTCGTTCTGAGAGACACGGGGAAGAAATGGAAGAAGAGGCGCAGAGGTGCGTCGAGAAATAGAAAGAGGAGAGGGTGATGACAGGGAGAAAAGAGAGGAATAAAGCAGAGAGGGACGGGGGTGATAGATGTGAGACAGAGAGAAAGAGAAAGCTTGTGAGCAGATGTTAAACACAGATGTGCGTTTGTCCCAAAACAAATGGCAAATGAGATTCGGTGGTTGTTCCATAATAAGGGAAGACGTCAATATCTAACCGCATGCACTTGTCATCCCTGAAGCTTATAAGGAAGGCGAGCAAATAAGACATGAGCATGCGCGCGCGACACACACGCGTGCACGACACACACACACACCCACGCACACACACACACACAGAGCTATCACATCTTCTTCCACGAGCAAAACACACACGCTGGGAAATCGATAGAGAGCCGTCAACTGAGTTTGAAGCTGCATTCGGCAGCTCCATCCCATCGGCGTGGTGGAGTAGAGGAGGCAATTTGCAGCAGATCTGTGAGTGATTTCAGAGCAGAAGAGCTGAGTTTAGAGAAACGTTGCCCGTCATTTAACTCTGCCACTAAACCAAAACAAAGGCACCATCAATTCAGCTTAATTACCCCTCGTTGCCGCACGGCGTGCACTCACAGACAATTTATTAATCACAGGAGTCGATCGGCTCTCTACATGCGGAGACGCCGCTCTGCACCGTAAGCAGTCAGAGCGCGCCACGTTTGCGTGTACGTTGGACCGTGTTCATCCAGAGTTACCATCCACAGTGTGTGTGTGTGTGCGTGTGTGTGTGTGTGTGTGTGTGTGTGTGTGTGTGTGTCAGTCTACTCAGCAAGCCTATCAGGCAAGACTGTAGAACACAAATTACATCCAATGCCAATGTTCAATGCAGGATGTAGTGGCTTGTTGTGATGTGTTGGAGTAATTAATAACATTAGGGGTGGTGTTTAATGTCTTTGACAGCTGGGATCAGAAGAACCAAAAGATGTCTGGGGACAAAAAAATCTCTTGCAAGGTTTGACCCCGTCTAATTTTCCCCCGGGACACTTTGGATGCAACGGTTGTTGACATTCCTTATCCTGGAGGTCTGTCCCTGATGTCCCTGTTGACAGATCACAAGCTATAATTAGTTCTGTGTGTAGTCTGACATGTCTCTCAGTCATAGACTGTCAATAAGAAATGGACATGAGATTGTTGTAGACAGACACGTGACTGTCTACAACAATTGGTTTGTAGACTTCGGTTTTAAAGCCTTGAGTTTGGCATTTTGGCCTCCGCCATCTTGTTTTCTGTGAACCAGAAGCGACACGAGAGGGAGGAGCCAAGTAAAATCAAACGCTGAATAAGACATTTTTAGGCGACCAAAATGTTACAATTAACTTTTATGAACTGAAAACACACTGTGAAAGGGTTAAAGTTGTCGCCCTAAAGCATACTCCGCTTTATGGTCTATTTTACTTATAAACTGGAGCATAATTTACTAAATGAACATCATGCTGTATTGAAGAAGACTTGAAACTAGAGATTGAGACCATAAACTCATGTTTACAATGTTTACTGAGGGAATAAATCAAGTGAGAAGTAGAGTCATTTTCTCATAGATTTCTATACAATCTGACTTCTTTTTGCAACCAGAGGATACAAGTTTAAGGTTCTTCCACCTCGGCTTCACTTCTCAGAACTGGAGGTTGCCGCCTTCTTTCAGCAGGGATTTAAGGCAACATGATCACTTAACTGACATAGCGGCCATCTTTAAAAACAAATGATGTGCAATCTAGATTGACGAGCTAGGCTGAACTTCCAGCTATGATTTATGCTATATGAGAAGCAGCTAATGACTCAAGATGAGCACGACAGGATCACAGATGGTAAACTCAACAGTGGAACACTACGGATCGGCCTGATAGTGGAAGGTGTCGGTGAGAAGTTGAAATATGACCATGGGGGTACAGTTTGAGTGATACGGCAGATTCATGAGTTTAAAGGCTCATCAGATGCCAAAAGACTGCACAGTGGATTTATAATACTTCATGATAATCGCGTGATAAAGCCTAGAATAACTGCATGGTATTGTACCTGGAATGCGCATTATTCGATCTGATTGGGTCCGTTTGAATGAGGCCTGGACCACAGAAGCCTCGTGTTTTCACAGCCCGTCTGACAGACACATAATCAGGATGACTCTTTCTTTCCGCCTTTTGAAAGTAGTTTAGATAGTTGGCTACACTTAACCATGTCTCAACAATACTGATATTAGTAGGAGGAGAAAACATTGGCGCTGAATCTTAACAAATATTCTGAAGAATTATCCAACAGCAACATTGTGTTTGTCCAGCAAGCTGAAGCAGCGTCTCCATAATGTCTGTTTGTGTGTCTGTGTGTGTTGTGTGTTTTGAGTGCACATGCCTTGGCATGGAGTTGACTGAATACCTGGCTTTGAGTGTGGTTAAAAAAATCCAGTATTTTTATCCTCCCAAACCCACCAAGCACTCTAATCCGCTTCACGCAGCAGTGGTAGCCGTCACCCATGGGTCCAAAACAGCACAAACAAACACACACAGATACATGGGTAGAATAAAGACCGACACACACACACACACACACACACACACACACACACACACACACACACACTCTCTCACAGATGTAAATATCGCGTCTCGGAGGGGAAGGCAAAGAAAACCGATCTGATGCATCTGAAGGGAAGAGACTGGTTGGTGGAAAAATCTGCAAACAGTCAACAGCTTTTCTCCGCTGTCAGCTTAGACACTGTGTGCACGCACGCGTGTGTGGGTGTGTGTGTGTGTGTGTTCTCTCAACAGGCCGTCGTCTTTATCCACAACCGAACACTTGGATGCTGGGACATTTACTACACACCAACACATTTGCTTTTGAATTGTTGCCACATGTGTAAACTGAACTGAACAGAAAGCTGTCCAGTAAACTCCTGACATGATTATACATAAACATAAGAGATGAGGAGGGGCGGTCGTCGTCTCCCAATTTAAAATAAATCCCGATCAAGGGAAAATGTAAAAAGTGAGAATTCTGTATAAAAACCACATGTTTAATTATTGTAATGTAATGTATCTATCCACCTGTTTTATGCACATGAAAATAAAAAAAATGCTACAATAACAATAATAAATCAACTGTCTTTTACACTTCACAACAGAGCTGCCGGCATCGGGAGACCTCCCTGGCCCTGGGTCGAGAGTCATATAAAAGCTTAATGTTGGTCGAAATCAATGTTACTCTCCCTCCCTATGATGCAAAAAAAAGGGGTTTGGTCTGTCGCGCGACTGTAAGATCAGAACTTTAAACAAATTTGGCTTGGAGATGTTCTCCTGGGCACGAGCAAGAAACATGGCCGGCCCGCTTCTCAATATACTCAAATAATTTGTTGCAGCAGTGATCTCAGCCACACTACCAGGCACTTCCTTTACAGTCACAACACACTGCTAGGACTGTCATTCATTAGGACTGTGGGGACACCTTTTTCTAAAAGCACTACCGTTATTGTCCAAATCAAGGTAGAGTGAGGGAAAAACCAGAAAAGGAGCAAATCACTGCAAACAAATTCACTGCAACACCACAAACCAAGGTGAGAGTCGAAGTGTATGTGTGTGTGTCTGGAATACCCACAAGGAACTTTACACTCCTTTGTTTAGTGTGTGTCCTGTACTGTACGTGTGTGGGTTTGTGTTGCAACGCATTCTTCACTTTCAGCAGTGACTCCTACCTCCATCATATCTATCAGCCAGAGCAGCCTTTCCTACAGAGGGGGAGAAGGAAGGGGAAGGTTTTTTTGGGGGGTTGAGGTGGGCGTGATAGGGTTATTGAGGTGGAAGAAAAACACAACTTATCAAACGTCAGTCGAATGACTTTTCAATCTCAACAGGAAGGCATTGAAACGTGTCGTTGTTCAGCCCCACAGAGTCCACTCCGGAGCAGGATCTTTTCTACAGCAGACTCTGTTATAATTCATGGAAATACATCGCACTATACCCTCTCTGTCTCTCTCTCTCTTTCTTTCTCTCTGTCTCTCTGTCTCTCACACACATCCGAACAACCCAGACAGGGCGGCAGACCAGAGAAATAAAACAGCAACACTCAGGTTCATCCATCAAAATTGTTTGTACCAGGCTGAACTGTTGCTGCACTTTCAAACATGCCAGAAAAACAGCGGCACGTGGAATATAAATTCGAAGCGGAGAGAGGCGACACATTTTCTCCCCCAAAATATCCACATATGGACACATTTCATGTTTCCACGCACCCCACTAATTATATCGTTAGGAAGCTAGATCGTGACGATGAGCCCGGCCTACCCGCGCAGAGCTGAGGGTGGTGTTGGTCATGAAGCTGGCTGAAGACGAGGTCAGGGTGTCTGGGTAGGACACCATGGACATGGAGTCTGGTTGGAGCGCCGTGGCTCCAGCTGTCCCCTGGCGAGCTTTTAGAGCCTGAATCTCCCGTCTCAGCACCAGCGCGTCAAAGTGCTCCAGGTCCTGTGGGGTGACCAGGCCTCGCACCTCTGACAGCAGAGAGAACTGAGGGGGGAGGAGGGGAAGGTATAGAGGGGAGGGGGGGGATGAGGGGTCAAGACAGGAGGCAGAGGTATGACGTAACAGACTTTGGGTGGGTGGCAAGATAAACCTTAAGGACTGAATCACGGTTTCTCCCTGCAATTCTGTTGCACCAAAACTGTGAACCTTATTTTCTTTAAGCCTTTGTTTAAATGTTGGTTTAATCCTCTCAAAAACCAGGATACAATCGGCTCTGATCGAGATTGAGCTTAAACTTGAAATACTGAGTTTTGTACCTTGCTGGTAGGATTAAGTTTAAATTCCCCACTGAATATATACCAAGATCCAGCCCCACTCTTATTTTAGATTAATTTGTTCTACCTTTGTGCAATAAAACCCCAAACTAACCCAAAAACAACCCATCCAGTGAGGGATTTGCACAGTATAAGGCAGCTGGAGAAGCTTTCTGTGGCTGTATGATACAGCAATGTACTTAAGAAGTGTGAAATAAAACGCCTTTCATCTATTGTGTTTTTTTTCTCCAAGGTGAACTACTGCAGACTGCTTTGAGAAAATCAAGAGACTTAAGAGCAGGGGATGAAGGGAAAACAAAACAGTAGTGTAAACATCAGCAAAAAGCCTGTGCATAAATCTCAAAAGGTCTGAGAAAACTTCAATTCCGACCTCGCAGCAATCACACACGGAGACTGTGGAGGAGCACCGAGTGCTGCAGAGAGAAGATTGATTCTCTTTTGATCTTTCCTCTCTCGAACAAGCCTCCACGTCCTTCACCTTTGCGTGCGTGTTGAGCAGCTCGAACAGCGCCACGACGAGCTGCTCCACGCCGATGTGTCCGTCCCGGTACTCCTCCACGTAGTAGCCCATGGTCTGACGCTCCGCCTCGGTCAGCAAGTGGCGCGCCTGCTCCTCCAGCATGGCCCGCGACTGGTTCACCAGGCTGGACAGGGTCACCTGTGAGCCCGCCACGCCTTTGTAAAACCCAGGCTGGAGGAGATGGAGGAGAGGGGGAGAAGACGTTTATTTTCTGCATTGTTTGAAATTCATTTTTTTTCAATGTATTTATTGTTCTTTTTTTTTATTACAATCTATCTTGTTTTGTTTGTTTTGTGGGTGATGGAGTGAGAGAAAAAGGACGGCCAGTGAGACAACCAAAGAGATGAATGTCAGCAGCTGCAATGTAAGATTTTAGAGAGACAGGGAGAGGTGGCGAGGATGATGGTTTAGAGAAGGATAGGGAAGTAATGGAGAAGAAGAGGAGGGTGGACTATCTTCTCTGTACATTGCACATATTCTCTATACTGTGAACTTTTGCACAGACCCATATCAAAAACTGTACAGCTATCTCATTATAAAACAGTTATATTATATATAATAATAGTATTTTTTCATCCTTTTATTGTAATTGTTCTGTTCTATGTTAACGTTTCTTGACTTTTGCATTACTTTGCTTATATTTTTATTTCCTCTTAATATGTTTATTGCATGCACTAAACACCAAGGCAAATGTCTTGTCTGTTGAAAAAACTACTTGGCAATAAACTTTGATTCTGACTCTGACGTGATGGGAAGGTTGTGAGGAAGAATGGGAGAGAGGGAGGAGAGGAAGCAAAAACGTGGAGGGTGTAAACGAGTTTGATGGAGAAGACGGAGAGAGGAGGAGGAGGAGGTGGAGGATGAGGACAGGTAGATGTCTGGCGTGGCTTACTGTAATTGCAAGGATGACGGCGGTTGATGAAGGAGGAGGAGACAACAGGAAAGCAGGAGGAGGACGTGATGGGTGGGGAAGAAAGAGGGGAGATAACCGCAAAGACCCAGAGGTGACGGAGGAGCAGGAGGAGGGTTGGGGAGGAGACAATGGCAGGAAACCGATCAGGGCGGACAGGAAAAGAACAAGGACATTAATTACACCCACATACACTAAACGAACCATCAGTCTTTTGGTCCCAACTGTATAAATTATCATCCATCCTTCTTCCGTCTGTCCCGCCATCATCCATTATCATTAATGCTTTGTGGCACTAACACCACAGCTTGCAGCAGCACACAAACTGTCACGTTCATACATGTGGGTGGCAGGTTTCTGGTATCTTTTTTTTTATTATTTTTTTTTTTTTTTACAGCTTTCAAAATCCATCCCCGGTGTGCCAGTTGGCTTCTCTGCCAATCAGAAGGACGACACTCTGGCACTTGAGGAACCGATGAGCTGCCAATATCACTTCTCCGCTCCATATCTGCTCCTTTTCTTTCCTCTCGTTTCCTTTTCTCTTCCAAGTTATCTGCTCGCTAGCATGCGGCGCCTCTGTAATTAACTCCTTAATCAAAGACACCACTTCAAAGTCACAGCTTCGGGGTCTGTGTTCGTCTACGAGACGGAAACAGGAGGAGGAAAAAGGGCCCCCTGTCGCCGTCTTCCCCCTCCCTCTCCTTCGCTCTCTGCCTTCAACTCCTTCTCAACTCTTGCCCGTGCTCGTCCCCTCTGCGTCGTCAGCGGCGGTCCTCCCAGTGTCCTCCCTGTTCAGAGCAGAGCCAACAACCGTTTAACGGCCAAGGTGAACTCATGCGCTACCCTGCCTGCATCTCAATCATCCCAATGCCTTATGCCCAAAGATTCCTCCACAGCATCCTCGTCCCGATTACCGAACTCAAGGGCGCCGCGGGGAGAACCGACGCGAGGCACAGGAGCGGTGGGCCCGTGTCTCGCCGTCCTATCGGCGGGCAGATCCACGCTTGGGGGGGAGCTAATGAAATCGGTCGTCACTCAACTGGAGTGGAACAGCTGCAGTCTCCCACTAATGAGGTCTGCTCGAGGAGGCGATGCGCGAGGACGGAGAGATAGGACGCCTTCGCTGAGAGACTGCCATTTGAACGGTTAATGGTCACCCAGCAGCGCCGGTTTGTTGGACCCGATCCATCTCGGAGGTCACTCTCTGGATGGGTTTCTTAAATGGCAGATAAGTCGATTGGCCTCTTTATCGCAGTGACGACCACCAACAACGACGACGACGACGACGATGACCACTGAAGACAACGAGTTGATAAAGAGCAAATCAGATAAAGCCGGCTCTGGAAATGTCACACTCCTTATCTCTGCTATAGCTTGTTTCTGTTTTTTTTGAGACAAAGTAAAAAAAAAACAAAAGGCATTTTACAATAGATACGAGACTATTGTCCTCTCTGTTTCGTAGAATCTCACCTTCACTAATCTTAGCTTCGAGGACAATAATAAAAAAAAAAAAAAACTCTTTCCATGCAAACACTTCAGCTACGCCTTGCTTATCTGAATAACACTCAGAATATCTCATGTGATGAGTCATCTGAAGGTTTCCTGAAAAACAACATCAAATGGCTGGCTGGGTTTCTGGGATGAATGAGCGAGCCCACGTGGTCGACCAAACCAACCACAGAAAAAAACACGAGGAGCTCTGTAGCAATTCTGAGGAACGAACAGGTGAGTGACTATTTTAGTAACCAGACATTATAACTTATAACACCTATGACGCAGGTGTCTGATTACAGTTCTGAATGGATGCGGCAGTATTCAACTAAGTAAACAGGGAGTCTTAGCTAACGAGCATGGAGCTATAGTGTTGTTTTTACTGCTTCACTGATTTTAACGGTTTACTTTTGGCATGTGTATATTTGGAATTTGCATCTTAACCTGTTTATATTCATGCCAATTACCGTTATCCTCTCTACATTTATGGTATTCTGTGCATTCGGGTTTTGGCACCTTATTGATAACCTTTATTGTTTATATTTTGTTTATTTGCACTCTGTGTATTTCCACTTTGAATCGCACCTGCTGCACAGTAACTTCCCCCGGGGCGGAATAACGTTTACCGTATTTCTTGTTTACCAATAACATAAAATACATAAACAGCTTCTCATTGACCACCGTATACAAATTATATTTCAAATGCGCGCTAACATAAGCTACAGTGACGTAGGTTGACCTGCAGGACCGAGGGCCAGAGAGAGGACCAGAGAGGGGGCGAACAAAGCTGCACAGAATATAAAGAGATGTGGAGAAGTCGCAGGTAAGAGAGGGGAAAAGAGTCGGTCTCTCTCCTCTCCCCTCCCTACGCCACATGCATGGTTGCTGATCTATATCCAGATTATTTTTTTCACTTTGACTGTGTCCGTGCTAAAGAACCTGTTGAGTTCATTCTTGACCTTTGAAGCCGTAGTTCTGACAAAATAATCTTTACTTTAAACCGCATCTCACGGCCTCAATCAGTGGATGGAGATTGCTCATGTTGTCATGGAGATAGCGCAGTTGTCAGTGCCCAGTCAATAGACAGCTGGCAACACGGAAAAAGAAGATGAGGTGAAATCGTAAAATGTGATGTATAAATCGATTTGACTTGACAGTCGCTGTCTGTGTTAAAAAAAAATATAAAAGTGTTTTATCAAAACGAAAGATCACCCATCTCTAACTTAAAGTAAAACAGACCAAGAAAAACCCACCCGAAGATAACACAATTGCAGTTGTGCGTGAGTCTGTGTGTTTACCCACTACATTACCCTTCATAAAAAAAAAAAAATATAAACGAAAATAGATTTGTGCTGAAGTGAAGATTTCCTTGATTTCTCACATCCCTGCACTCTAAATGTGTTTGCACAGGGAGGGTATTTTTCTCACAGGGAGTTTAAGCCCTTTTCTCTGAGAATAACAACCAGATGAGGAAAAGAAATGAGAGGAAAGATTGCCATGCCAACGCTACAAAAATGGATTGCACTTGACGGTGGCACAGATTGTGTCTGACCTCACGGGGCAGATCTTGGTATTAAAAGTTGAGGCCCACAGAGAGAACCAGTGCACTTCCGCCATTTTAGTCTTAGTAACGCCTAATACATTAGCTTCTCAACTCCATCACCGCTTCCCAGCTGACAGAAATTTAAGGCCTATATGAAAGGTTTATGAGTGTCTAAAAAGCCAGATAGTTATGATCACAGACATATTTACGGCATCAGTGGCTCTCTCCACAACGAAGCTGACAGATACCTATATTACCTTGGGCGAGTGGGTTCTGATTTTATCACATTACACGCTGTAAACGCTCATCCATCAGATGGAGAAAATAAAGTCCATCACCGATAACGATAAAAAAATAGTTTTCGAGCATCGGAGTCAGATCTCAAACCAGCCTCGATCTCATTCTGAACACGTAGCCAAGGAGTGCCATCGACCCCGCTCTCATCGCAATCTACAGGACTGCTGATAAACTTCATCAAGGGGAGAACTAGTGGCCGCTTATCACTGCAACAGCTTCTCCAAACCCTTTGTGCTTTAACTCTCTCTGTGTGTGTCATGCTCAGAGGGGGAAGGGGGGGGGGCACTTCTGCTAAACTCTTTTATGCATCAAAAAACTAATTATTAGCATACATTATATAGTACATCTTATAAAGAAGGATCAATCCATGTGATTGGATCAGAAGAAATGTATGTTCTAATTACCTAAGGCTCTTATTGTGCAGTCATTCAAACAGACTGGGCTGGGAGGATATTTTATTAGTGTCTGCAAATGAATTTGCAGAATTTCCTCCATAGTTTCCTCTTTTATTTAAGATTCATATCGGCAGGACACCTTTGAGCCACATGATAGAGTCTGAAAGTTCTTGTTGTTCTGATAATTGAAGCCTATGACTTTAAATCTACTAAGAAAGGCTGGTGTGGATTCTGTTTGTTTTACTGATGAGAGGAAAACGAGCCTGTTACCGTAACTCCACCTAAATGTATTTATTTGGTCTCATACGTAAAGTATTTTACATGTGTATTTGTTTTCTATAACACACCCATAAACCACAGTTGTTGTTGTTTATCAAAGGTATATCTCCTGTAAATGATATATGGTCATGCAGAAAAGACAGTAAGAATGGTCAGGAACGTTCATTTGTGCACAGTTTCGCTCACGATTCATAGAAAAGGCCGGTTGTGAGTTGGGTCGCGATGGTTTGTCAGTTTTAAAAGAGTTTTTAAAAGAGAAAATAATTTTGGGAAACTCTTATAGAGGACTGGCTGATGTACAGTGTGCATGACCTGACGGCTACAGGACAGTATGTCAAACTGCAATGCATCTCCGCTGCTAATGATGAATGACATTTATCATACATTACATTACGCAGAGATAGAGGTCATTTGTACAAAACTGACATGAATCGGCCCCTCAATCACGGAGATCCCTGAAATTACAATTGACAGATTAGATGGTGTAAACCGCTGCGGGCATCGTACGCCATTAATCACCGTTTGCATACTTATTCATGATGGATCGCACAGGTTGAAAAAACAGCAGCTTTGTGACAAAGGTGTTTTTTTTAACGAGACTTACAGTGATGCGAACATGTGAGCCTGTACCAAACCTTCTGCTTTGTGTCGACACAAAGAAGGTACCTGAGTTAACCAACATCTCTTAAAAGAGACTTTACTTTTGCTCTACAACCCCCATCGGAGTCACTTTCAAGGTATTCTAAAGTATTTATATTGCTCCTGAGCTCCGAGTTGATCTTCTTTAGTGCAGACCGTGATGGGCCGTGTGCAGACATACTTCAGCCGCAGGCTTCAGATGGCTGCTGTCGTCTTCTTGGACGTGTCAATGTGTATCAGTGAAGAAGCGAGGCAGGATCTGTTGATTTTGACATCACTCTCTCTTTCAAGCATCACTGCAACAGTGCTGGCATACAGGTTTCGTAACTTTGTCTCTGTATCTTTCCTTGGTTTGCTCTTAACTGCAGAACTGAACCTCCCCCCCCCCCACACACACACACACCCACCCTACAAAGAGCTGCTCTTCACAAGGACTAATGGTTAGTGTGATGGGAAAATATGCGTATTACTAGCTTCCCATGCTACAGTGTGATCTGACGTACATACTTAAAATGATCCTAGTTCCCATATTTAGTACCTTGCTACTGAAAAACAGAAGACACCTGAGAATAAAATGTGTCTTGCTGGCCAGATAGCTTCGCAAGGCATCAGTTTTCAGGTTGAGGGATTTCTCTTAAGGTTCAGCTCACTGGCTTCCAGTTTTGAATACCAACAGCTGTTGAATCTCAGGAGTTTATCTTTGAATGCCTCCAGGTTTCAGCAAAACCATTTCAAGATTTTCAGCTTGGTTGTGTATGATAACTGTGTGTGCTCTCAACCCTTTTACCCTGTTACCAGCTGCGACAGCAACGCCGGTATTGTGTTCACCTTGTGAGTCTGTCTGTGAGTGTTAACATGTTAAAACTGCACCGGGGTGTAGTGGAGAACAAAATAAAGGCCGAGTTCCAAGATGGGTGTGATCAGAGCAAGGGCGCTGGAAGTAAGGGGGTAGGAAGTGGGGAAGGTGCCATTCCCCCCCCCCCCCACCCACCCTCCACTTAACGTCCCTGGTCAAACGCGGCGTCGCGGGCTGGTGGGATCCCATCACGAGACGGTCTCCAGTTAATAGCAGCCGTGAAAGCAACGCTAATAATGTTTTCACCTTGTGAGACTGTGTGAGTGTTTATAAGTCTGTCTGTGGCTCCTTCTCCACTTCCCACCCGCCTTGCTCGGAACGCACCCGTCATCAAACTCTGTCTTCATTTTGATTTCAACAGCACACCTGTAAAGTGTGCTATCACAGCCACAAAATCTGTCCACAGACATACAAACACCTGATAAAGTGCTCAAAAACCTCATCTGTGGTAGTTCCTGCTACAGCAGGCGTCTCCAGGACCACAGTTTGTCATGATGACACACACACACACACACGCGGTGAAAACAACTTGAGTAGGGCTGTAGCAGCTGGCAAGAAGCAAATTAGGTTTGACTGAGAAAAGCAATATTTAGCCGGTGTTATTTGCTATAGTACATTTTGTTGTCTCTCAAACAACATTCATTTGCTCTATCAGGGCTTAAATGGGGTCAGAGCAGATCTAATAATTGAGAATTGCTTTGTGACCTATCCTTAATTAATTAGCTTATCGGTCTAGCTTGGCCTTTGGGCTTCAATTACAGGATGGAGGTAGAGTGGAGGAGGAACGGGGGGGTTGGAGGGACAGACGATGTGACCGCTGGGATGATACGAATCTACGGTCACCAGCCGAGGGAGCGGCGGCAGGACGCCGACGAAATTGATAAAGATGAACACAGATCTCTTCGCTTGTTCAAGCAGCACGATCAGCGGCAGACCCATCTAAAAGAGATTAATATTTATGCCGAGGATGCGTTGACATAGTGTGAGGTTAGCAGTGGGCGTCGGCTCGAACGGGGGCTCTCCGGCTCACGTGGAGAAGCAGCAGGGTTGTGAATCACCTCTCAACCTGCTGCCTGGCCTTAAAGCCCTGCTGCTACATATCTTCCCCCCTTAATGGCCTCTCTGTCTCTCTCTCTCTCTCTCTCTCTCTCTCTCTCTCATACTCACTCTCTCTCTCTCTCACACTCACACTCACACTCACACACAGTCATACATACACAATTGAACCATCCATGACCAAAAATAGTCTTTACAAAAAGAAACATCCTTTTATATACTATATATGCTCATGTATAATATATATCAATACAAATTGAATTGACAAAAGGTAATCATCAGGACTGTGCTTGTGCTTTGATCCGATTGGATTGACAGCAGTGTCTTCCTGGCAAAAACAAGCAAATTCAGATTCAGATTCCACACAGTGAGGCACACATTTTATTAATCCAACACTGGTATTGGATCGGTATTCTGTATCAGCCGATACCTAAAGCCCGGTATCTGGACTGAAAAAAGCTGAATGGACGCTTCCCCAACATAAAGGCAAGTAGGGGGAAATAGGAAAAGAAGAGAGCCATACCAGCGATATCCATAGCACATCCACCCAGCTCAAGGATTATTTAAAACGGCAACAAGTTTCCTTTAAAGCAGTTTGTAAAATACCATAAAATGTATTTAAAGAAGGAAGTACGTCTACGGTAATGGCATTTTGCAGCTAATTCCATGCCCGGGGGTGCATAAAAAGAGGAAGCAGTTTTACCAAGCTCTAAGGGCACCCTGGGGACAACTAAAATAATCCAATGTGTAGATCTAGTGCTATAGTTGCTGGTATGAAAGGTTAAAAGGCTTGAGATATAAACCCGTACTCTGCCTAACAATGTTTTGGCAATAGCATTTCTCTCCTCTGGCACAGAGAAGAATATTGCCTTTGGTAGAATATGGAAGAAGCTTAAATAGATCCCAGCAGGAATCCTTTGTTTACTGTCTAAGGATTTGATCATATCATTAGTAACTCGCATAGCTGCTGCTATAGTGCCTGATCTAATCTCTGACAGATATTCACTGAGAATGTTAAATACTGTTTTAATTGGCCATTTACGAGATATTCAAAAACTAAACAAATACCATAACAGATATTTTAGTCTGGAAATGGGACGATAATCATTCAAGTCATAAGTGTCTCCGCTCCTTGAGAAAGGGAGAGCCACAGCTGATTTCCAGGTACTGGGTATGGCGTTGGAGGATAAACTCAAAAACAGAAGCAGTAGGCTCTGCAATAATATCTGCAGACATTTTTCGACTAACTTCCAGATTTTTCTATTCATTTTAATAGTAAAAAAAGTCAAATTTCAACTTGTTTTTTTATATAACTTTTTAATATTTCTTTCTCTATGTATATAATGTAATGTAACTAATGTATCTGTACAGAGTCCCATGCAAAGGGTTATTTGTTTTATTTGCTTTGGCTCAGACAGCATGTCTTTGTCTAATGAAAGAGGAAATTAAACCAAGGGTTGTCTTTCCCAAAATCTTTTAAATCTTATATCACATATTTATCCCACAAATGGGGATTTAAAATAGCCCCCAGCTAGATCAACATCAGCCATTTGGGACACCCACCCACCCTTTTTACCACTCCGGTGTCGTCGCCGTAGATAAGCAGCAGTGTGTGCTGCCTTATATGTGGTGTACACACAAATTCGGGTAGGCTCGTCCTGATTGGCCGGCTACGCTTATGCAAATTGAGAGTGGGGAAAGCATGCTCATGTTTGGAGCAGAGTGTTACGCATACAGTCAAGTGGAGGGCGGGGCCTGTGTGAGAGAACTACCTTTTCCAACACAGTCCAGTGTGCAGACACATATAAAATAGTACATTTTTCATGACAAATAACCAATCTGGTTCTATGCTCGTCAGATTCATAGTGTGTTCATGTTGGACCCCAATGGGCAGAGTAAGAAGCTGATTAAGGAAATAGAGGCTGTAAATACAGAGGCAAAGGGGAAGACAAGCAAAAAGGCCTCGTCAACGAAAATACGATGACCTAGCAATAACACGTTTACTCGTACGTATAAAAAAAAATGCATATTTGCAGAGCCATTCGCATGCACATGCATTAAGATGTACACGCACGCATTAAGATTCACACGCATGAACACGTCACATACACAAAGTTTCCCACCGCTTAATACCACACTGTGGCGTGAAAAGCTGACCATTTGTATCTGAGAGATCAAAACACCCCATAAAAACATGTATTTTTTTTTTTTTTTATTATCAAGGTCAGTCTGTCTGATGCAGGTTTGAAATAGAGGCACAGCATGGTTCACACAGCGTGATACAAGACCAACATAATCACAGTGCTGATGCACCTCGTAATAACAGTCAGGATCCGAATCCTTTCCATGACAATGAGGAGTGCCTGTACTTCTGAGGGAGCATGGAGGACAAGAACAGGTAAACGCTGCTGGTTTAAAGATATTGACAATGGGACACGTGGTGAGAGGAGGCCCCGGACACCGCTGTGTTACTGACAAACAATCTGCTGAGCAGATGATGCTACTCTGCCCTGGTGTCTGTTCACAGATTTGTTGTTTTGTGGCGGAAAGAGCCCTGAGAATCCATCAACCAAACTGTGCATGAAGTTATTTTTTCCTACCTTCATGTCTTTTGAAGCTACAGTATGCGGATGTGTTTTCACTTTTTTTTTTGCATTAACGTTATAAAATACGGTAAACATACCACATGGCAAACAATAACGTTATAAATTATAAAAAAGGTATAAATGACTTACTAACTTTAAATACTTGTTTAATCCTTTGCAGAGGCTTCAGGTTTTTTTGCTTCCCTGTAGCAGACACAGTTGAAATTTCCAAGACTAAATCATAAGCGATCGGAGGAATTAATCTGATACTGAGCAACGACATCATTTTAAGTCTTGTCTCTCTCTCCACCTGGTGAATCTAAAGCCAATATAAACTCTTCTTTTAGCTCAGAAAGGTTCTGAAAACCCCCCAAAATTAAAAAAAAAAAGACGCAAACTAAAATGACAGTTATGTCATGTTGCAGTGCAAAATGTCATCACCTTTTATCCTATTAGACATTTGCGTAAAATTGTCATAATTAGCACATCAGTTAATTTGTGGCCCACATCGTGTTTTGTCAGGTCTCAGTGATTTTTGACCACCAAAATCTCATCGGCCAAATTTGATGAATTTGTCCGTCACAACCAGAATACATAATTCCTCTGGTAACGGCCATCGCCGGCGTGGGGGCATAAAAGGGGGGATTTTGGGTGGGAAAAGGGTGAGTTTATTCCTACGAGCGTCTCTCAAAACTATCCTGCGTCAAATATTGGTGTGCTTAACACTAATGGCAGACAAAGGTCTCCTCAGATATTTTAAAGACCTGCTTTCGAGGCATTAAAACCTTTCTGGCTCAAGTATAAATATCTCTTTAAAAAGAAAAAAATGCTGAATTGCTGCAATTTCTGAAATCCAGGGCCACAGCGTGTATTCTTAACATGAATTGTCTCGGCATTACTTGGCTGAACACCTCTCTGTTTCATTATCTGTACTGCCCGGCTCGGCTGTAAATAAGAGACATAAGGGCCGGGTAGTGGAGCGAGGTAACCATTAGTATTGCCGCGACGCTTCTTTGACAGCTACAAAGGAAAAGAGAGGTGAAAATGTAACAAATATGGGCTTTGAAGCTGAAGATAATGATTTCTTTTGAATCTCTGAATTAGCTCGTTCTCTGCTCTCCCCTCATTGAGGGATTTCTAAATGAACTGTCAGTGTCATGTCTCACACCCGATGATACTTCTATAGGTTAGGTCTCGCTTTTGTACCTTGAGTGGATTGCAAAGTGTAGGGCTGCCCACTGTCTTTGGTCTCAACTGGGAAATATACGGACAGACTAAAACCGCGTGTGCCTGCATGTGTTGTTGTTTTTACACATCAGATTAACGGGAGGACTGATGGTGGTTGTTTTGCTTCATCACAAATCAGAGGTATCGTGATATGTTTGGGGATGTTGAGGAAAGTATCTGAACAGATAGATGTTTGCATATAGTATTCCTAGCTCCCATTGTTCTTGCGTTTGGCTGAGGTGCACAGACTCGACCCAGTCATACAACAGCAACATCGAAGGCTCGGATTGAGCCACCTTCATCACGCCTTCTTGGTTTCACAGTCAACTGCGGAATTAAGCAGAAATGCCAAACAATCTAAAAAGCGCTTCGACAAAATACAGTATGATGTGGTACCCAAAGGGACGTTTTTTTAAAAAGGTTGCAGAGTTTTGCACCAGAATAAGGAGAACATATATAAAACAAACCGTATTTCTGACCACTCTTTGCTGCGCAGGCTTCATTGATTTGTTTTTTTTTAAAGCGCCATTTAGTCGGGTCCACAGTCCCACCTCACAGTTCTGGCAGTTTTTCATCAGAACAAGTTATTTATCTGCACAAATAAGAGGCTGGATGAGAAAGGCAAGTTTCCTGTAAATCCTTGGGGAGGATGAAAGAAACCAAGCAGCCATAAATTCCCCGGGCTGACTAGTGGAGGCTGCTGAGGAGCAGAATAAGCTTTTCACACACAACCACCACCACACAGTCTGTAATGCTGCTGGTATTATAGATCCGGTGCTCCAGATGCTGTTGCAGCTGCAATGCCTATACTTGTGTTTCCCTCTTGCAGTTGCACAAATAATGACAGCCTTTTGCCAAAGATGGACAAAGCATGATGTTGTTGTCCACAAAAGTGTCAGCTCCAGTGGTGGCATGATTATATACAAAGTCAATGAAGAGACTCTGATGCAGCAGCAGCTGACTTGTCACGGTGATCACAAACTTAGAGAAAAAAGAAGAGAAACTTAGGGAAAATAATGGAAAGAACTGGACCTGTAGCGAGTTTTCGATGTATCTGTTTGTAGTCCTGTCCCCTACCAATAGTCAGTGTTGGATTATTTTAACCAAGACGATGTTTTCCGAACCCTTGACCAAGCGGTACCTAAACCTAACCAGACCTCTACCGCAGAGGCACAAACTATTTTGTTGTTACTTTTATTAAATGTCCTGCAGATTGTTTTGACCCTTTTATCTCCGAGCTGCTGATAAGCCATACACAATCCATCCTAGATATTCATCTGAAAAGGGCATCTTTGACAAAAAAGGGCACAACGGTGTGCGTCATATGGCTATGAATTGCTTTAAAAACCTCTTTGCACCCAAATCCGGAGAAATTGTGTTCCTTTTCCATCCAAAATACCTCCCACATCCAGCATATTGCTCTCTCCCTCTCTCTCCTCCATGTTGCTCGGGTACATTGCCTCCCCAGTCTGTCAGGAGAAGAATGTCCATCAGAGCTTCCATAATGAAAAGTGAGCTCTCCCTGTCACCTTCCTCCCCCCTCTCTCACTTCCTTTCTTTTTCTGTCGTCAGCTGCTGTCTCCCCCAACTTTCTCCTCTTATTATTTCTCCTTTCCTACACACTCTTTCTTGCGTTGCAAAGTCACAGGTAAAGTCAACAGTAAAGTTAGCAGAAGTACACGGTATGGCGAGAGAGATAAAGGGATAGTTTGGACTTTTTGAAGCGGCGTTGCATGTGGTATTGATCCATAGTCAGTTTATCATATACGATAGATGCCCCCAGCTTGGAGACAGGAGTACCAGCACAGGAGCAAAGCAATGTGCTGCTTTGGAAAGGGGTAGCAGCGAAATATATTACAGACACCAAAAAAAGAAAAAATCAATATCAGTTTAAGTGTACACTATATTTAGAATATTTTTACTGCTTCACTTTGCTGCCAAACAGCACTTTCCAATGGGAATTGAAGCCATTATCTATGCTCTCTTCAAAATTCACTGGTCTCCTTTGACAAAAACATTGATTTTTACCTAGCAGAGCTCGGGAGTTGCTGGTCCACCGCTGCCTTGGTCTGTTAGTTGTTGTTGTTTTTTGTGCTATTGTGCAACTTTAGTGTTTTAAAGGTTTAGTTCTGATTCACCCAGGTCACACAGTAACACAAACTAACTATAGAGGCAGTGGATCAGATACTTTTGTGTTCTGCAAGGTGAAATCCCAGTTTTTGTCAATGGAGTCATGTAGCTTTATAGAGAGCATTGATATAAGTTTTCTGACTGCTGGCTGTAGCCTCAAGGGCAGTCTGACAGCAAGGTACAGCAAAGAAAATATTCTAGAAAAATACAAACTGTCCCCTTAAGGACAGCTTCATGGTATAGGGTAATAACACAACGCCTGTTTTTGCTGATGGGGTGTTTTTGATAGCCTTGTCACAATATCCAGATGGTACGGTACGTATGTTTGATGAGCCTGTTCTGGATTTTAATGCTTGAAGGTTGATCCATAAAGACCTAAACATGATGCATACAATCTGTACGTAAAACCCAAAGTGGTCTTTCTGGGACAGTGCTGCTCTCATCCCCAGTGCAGATAACCTGCTATACAGCCTAACCACCGATCCCAAATTAAAAGTGATCCGTGACACAACTGACTGATCGTCAGTCTTCATCTCCATTTTCCAGGTCAGTGGCCGAGTTAACAGACAGATGGATTATCATTGTCCTTTGAGAAACACACAATAACACAGGTAGTCCTGCGTTTGGTGAGCACACACACGCACACACACACACAGTGGAAATGAGTCGGACTTTGTGTGCATCTCACCTTTCCTGCTGCAGAGGCTCCTTTGTCCATCGAGAAGCTGCAGAGAAGCAGAAGAAGAGGACAAATTAATCACAGAGGGACAGTTGAGTCCTCTCTCACACACACACACACACACACACACACACACACACACACACACACACACAGCACACAATATGGTCAGAACTTGAAAGAGAAAAATACGACAAAAAAACCTCATCTAAATTAAAAATGGATGAGTTATGAGCCCACTCTTGCACTATACCATCACTCTGATTTGTGCAATATTCGATGACCGACTACAAACTGCAGCAGCGCTCTTATGGATACTTTACAGTACATGGACGCTTTGCTTTTCTATTTCTTTATGACCTCCACCTGACCCGAGACATTTCATGTGCTCTCTCTCTCTCTCTCTCTCTCTCTCTCTCTCTCTCTCTCTCTCTCTCTCTCACACACACACACACACACACACACACACACACACACACACACACACACACACACACACACACACACACACACACACACACACACACACATTTTGGAGCTCTGGTAAAGAGGATTTGAAACATCTTGACTGACAGCTTTTTATCTTTTTGAATACATTTCTCATTTACCGTAGGTTGATAGAGTAAATGCACACTACCACAGTTTTTTTTTTTTTTTTTAAATCTTTGCCATGGCTGTCATGTTTTCCTAAAGAGATGTTGGAGAAACTGCTGCACACACAGGCTTTTCTTTTTTTTTTCTTTTACAGGGATTGTGAAACGTCCGTGTCCTCCAGTGAGGCTTTTAAATAAATATAAAGCACAGACATCAAAATGCATGTCACAGACGCACACCGACGCGCTCTCTCTGCAAATATAAAAGTGTTTCGAAATGTGTGCGTCATTTTTTTTCAACCCCATATTCCGGCGCAAGTTGAATGACTCCAGTAGATGTCTTTACATCCTCAAGTGCCCACGAAGTAATAGGCTTTAAATCCCTGAGTAAACGCGACAACTCAAAGCACTGCCTTCAGGGACAGAAGTGAGAAACAAAAAAAACTATAATTAAAACAGAGATAAAAAAAAAAAATACTGTAGTCCCACCCGCAATGGAACTCAGCGTGGAGAGCCGTTTTTAGATTTAAATTCAATTAGCCTGGGTTACTTTTGAGACCAACTTAGCCATTTAGTCCATTGTCTCATACTGATTTTTCAATTGTCTCCTCCTTGGCTGCTCTCTTTTGTACTGCCAGATAATTGGTAGTCTTTAAGGGACAGATACTAAATGAAAAACGGTGTGCAGTCCTAATTTAAAGTCCTATACAAAATGTAAAATAAATCAAAGGAATAATATTTTTTCATGTGAGTTTATGTGTGTAGCACAGTAAAGACACTAATTAGATAGTCAAACATTAATTCAGGGCAACACAGCGTTTCAACTTTTTTAACTGCCTCCTGGTGTGAATTCCAATTTGTTCCCTTTTAGATTATTAAACATATTAAATAAAAAAATTAAAAAAAATCTTGCTGTTCTTGCTGTTCTTGCAGAGCGATGTCGGGGGTTAAACAAACGATTAGACATACAGACAACTACCATCTGTCTCTCTGTGTTGCATCGGAGAGAAACACTAGAATAACCCCGACAGAACATCATCTTGTGGGGTAAATGTTAAATACCAATCGCCCCTCCCACCTTTTGTTTGGGAGAAACAGAGAGGAATTACACGTTCAGAGTTGTCGAGCTGTCGGGTTGTGTGCTATTGAATTGATGGGAAAATGAGTCTGGCATTTACATCAGACTTTAATTTGGTTGTTGGGGATCACATTTATTCCAGGTCATGAGCTGCAGATGAGTTGCTCAGGTGTGGCATTTTGAAACGAGCTCTGGCATTTTTCCAACAGAGCTGCATATTGCATTTTTACATCTGCGAAAAAAAAAGGAGCGAGTGAGAGTTCTGCCATCTGAGAGACGGACGCCTGATCACATTAGGCGGTTAAAGACTGTGGCATCTACTTAACGGGAGGACTTTTTTTTTTTCTTGGTGTTATCTTCATTATCTCTGTGAAGTCTTATTTTTACTGCTGCACTGCTCAAGTCCCAAGCTTCTTTCTTGTGCCAGTTTTCATCACTGAAACTAGCACATTTTGGAATAAAGGATAACATCTTTGGAGATTTCGTCAGCGTTCAGGGAGTTTTGCTGGTCAAACAAGATTAAATTAGATTAATCACACAGATGATGTAAAATAAATTGTGTTAGTAAGGTTCTTCACTTGTTGGTAACTCACACAGCATTTGAATGTCTATGTTTAACATTGCAAAAAAGGCAGTTATTGTATATGTCAAACTTACTCATCTGATGAAAGTGATAAATGTAACATAATAAGGTTACGTGCATCTACTTACACTTTGCTTTTTAAAAAAAAAAAGAAAAAGAAAAGAGGCAGGCAGGCAGATTTAGTTACTGTTGGGCAGAGCCAGGCTAGCTATTTCCCCCCGCTTTAAGCCTTTATGCTAAGCTAAGCTAATCGTGTCCTAGTTGCATTTTCCTATTTAGAGAACAGACATCTACTCAACCAATTTTTTCAAAGTCAAACTATTTCTTTAATTTTATCTTAATTTGGGTTTCAATATATTTATAATTTTTTCTTTAAATCATCTACATTAAAGCACTTTGACGAAAAAAAAAAGGAATCCTATTTCATTTTTATTATAATCGCCACTCTTTGTTGTGTTTCTGTTCATTACTTTATATTCATTTGGTTTCACGTGCTGTCATATTTTTGTCCGCGGATAGCAGAGTCCAAAAGGCCAGTCGCTTGTTGATAATAATTAACAGCCGAAAGAAATTTGTGACGATTTTAAAATAAAAAATGTAAATATACTTTGTTGTCGATACTTTAATAATCAATGAACAGTAAACACACTGTCAATAGGCAGAGTAACAATACTTTGTGTGGCTATTTATGAAAACTCAAAACTCACCCTGCCATGCTGCTGTTGGCGGAGCTCTCTCCGATCTGCGAGCTGGCGATCCACTTGGTCTCGCCCACCACCGTCCTGGCGTGCGGCAGGCGGCCCACGTCTTTCACCGTCATCATCAGGTGCTGCGACGACTTCAGGACCCTGACGGCTTCGTCGTGCGGGATGCTCAGAAAGCTGCGTCCGTTCACCTCCAGGATCTGGTCGCCGACCTGCGGGGAGGGGAGCGAACACAGAGGCAGGGCGGGGGGGACTGAGCCAGGCGGTAAGGGTGGACCAGGCAGAGACTGCCGCATGCGTAGGTTCATAGGTCAAAGGTCAGAGACAGAGGTGGTGGAGGCGTATACAAACTTTTAATGGATCAGAGTGAGATAAGCAGGTTGTAGGTTTCTTGTCAAGAGTTACGGCGGCAGAACAGAACAACAGAAATAAGGAATAACGTTTTCTCTGCTCGCTGACAGGTTCAACACCACGACTGTTTGATATGTGATGGAAAAGGCTTTCATATGTAATTTAACATTCTATCACAGGGCTGAGCCTGGGGGCAGCGGCAGCAGCAGTATAATGAAGTCCATACTAAACACCACCTTGGACCGTACCTCCTATAATGAGCTGGTGCATTGCCGCTATTACCTGGAGTCAACTCTCTGAGATGTATCAGGGACCCTCGTCTGAGCTGAATGAGGCTGAGGCACCAGCTCAACCTCAAACTGCTCTCTTCCCACGTACTTCATCTGTATGTCTGCCTCCCTTGGCTTTCTCTCACTGGTATCAATCATGACTCTGAGTGTACTGTGGATATATTCACTCGGATAGCGGTGTGCACGTCTGAGGACATGGAGAACTTTCTGTACTTTATATGTCACCGCGGTGCCTGAAAAAATAGCTGACAATTTGATAATAACATAACACATAAAATAAACCTAGTGCACACAACGGAAGTTATATTAAAGCTACAGTTAACTTCAATGAAAAGATATTTTCTGTCATATTTGCTCAAACTGTCATTATATCCTGACTAGTAAAGTAAACAGACAATTTGTGAAAAAGAAAACGTTCCTCTTCCTCTTTTTAGTGCTCCTAATGCCACTTCCAACATTCCACTGTGACCGAAGGAAAACAACCAGAGCCGAGGAATCTCCAACGTAGCATTCAATCACCGCTCGAGAAGCTCGTGAATTGTGATCAAACCGTCGAAATATGCCGCGCTGATCAAATATGAATCAAGATTATGTTACTGTGTCACCTCTTTCGCTCATCAAATGTTTTCAGAAACACATTTAAGTCAATTGTTTAGCTGTAAAATGAGAACGTTCCCTCCGGCCGCTGGGCTCTGCTTGGTATTGGCTCGACTGCTTTCAACAAGGTGAGCGGGTCAACATTTTTCTCATTTTACAGCTAAACTGTACCCTGAAATATGTGTCTGAAAACATTTAAAGAGAGAAAAAGGCGATGCAGCAACAGAATGTTGATTCATATTTGATAAGTGCTTCCTAGTTTGACGGTTCGGCTCCGGCTCTGATTGGTTGTTTTCCTTCGGGCCCATTGGAATCTTGCAAATGCCATTAGGAGCACTAAGAGGAGGCAGAGAAACCAGAATTTTTACCTGACAGTTACCAACTGTAGCTTTACAGTAACTGTAATAAATTGGTCACAGAATCGCCACTTACCCTTTACAAAACAGCAACGAGTTGCTGGTCTTGGAAATACTTTGTCTGGCATTTAGACATGATGTAGTATTTAGCTTTTTCTTTTTTTTTTTTCTGTTTCTTTGTTCTATTCACACTTAACTCTGTTCAGCCAACCGAACCTCACAATCACTTCAATGCTCTCTTAGAGCAGCAGCCAACGCAAACTTGAGATTAAAGACATTCAGAATCTCATAGGTTTTAGTTTCTTGGGCGTTTTCCAACAACCCGAAGTGACCCAACACCCCATCTGTCATTGCTGAAGCACTGCAGCACATCTGAGGCAGCTGAGGACATTCTCCACATAAACCGCTACCTTCACCAGCTTCTACAATCGCACGCTTTACAATAACGTGTAGGGCCTTTTGATTGCACACGCAAAGGGTCACAAACTGTATTTACAGATGCAATCAATCTAATCTAGTCTAAGCAGCACCACTGCAGTGCGAACACACCCTGCTGCCACAGCAAACACTTCATATCGTGCTGTCAGGCTGAGCTGAAGCCTCGGGGATGGGGGACAGATTTTAAGACAGATTACACGCTGTTTGTTCCAGCTGTTTGCATTACAAAAAGGCATGAAAATGAGTCAATAAGCTGCTTCTTATGGACTTTATACAGTGTTTGACAACACTAGAGCTCAGTTTATTGTGAGCTCAGATCGGTTTATCTCAGGTTCGCTTGGATTTGACACAGCCTCAGAGCACACATGGCTTTGAAATGTGCATGCACTAAAGAAGCAGGCACACAAACACATCAGACAATTTTATTCTCTCTGTCACTTGAAGGGAAGTAGCATTCTGAATTGAGTGCGATCATGATAAACATTATGTTATCGTATCACACTCATCCATTTTCAATTGTTTTCACTCTCTCAGTAATAGACAACTGTCTGAAAACAGCGTTTGAGCTGTTTCAGCAAAATAAAATGTGAATGAGTACTCAGCCTTTGCTACGGCACTCCAAACTGAGTGCTGCACTGATCATCCTGCAGATAATCTGTCGAACTTGATAGGCCCTTTTCACCGCAGACATTTTGACTTGTCACAGCGGGAAAAGCACAAGTGTTACTAAAAACAGTAACAAAGGCACTGCTGCTTTAAGGAAAAGTGACAATAACAATGTACCAATACTGTTACAAGTAAAGGTCTTCAATTCAAAATTGTACTTTAAGTACATACAGTATTGGCATCAAAATATACTTAAGGTACTGAAGAGTATTATTATGATTTTGAAACTGTGTAATTAATAAAGAAATGCCTTCAGGAAAATACTCCATTGCACCGCTATAATTTTGAAACGATGTAATTAATAAAGAAATGTTCTCAGGATAATACTCCATTGCACCGCTATGGTTTTGAAACTATGTAATTGATAAAGAAATGCTTTCAGTATAATACTTCACTGTACTGCCATGAATTTAAGACTGTAATTATTAAAGAAAATGTATGCAGTGTAATACCAAATTGCATCGCCATGATTTAGTGAGAGACGCTCAAAATGACCAGTTGCATTGAACGCACCTGAGAAGGTCACGTGCCTGGAGGCGTGGTCATAACGGGCGCAGGGAGGAGGACACCAGAGACTTTTGCACCAATGGATATTACTTACTTTTTTAAGCCAATGGGATGAATTCACACCTTTTCTGTTTCTATATAATCTGTGTGCGTCTGTTGCTTGAGATTCGTGGGAGGAAGCGAGAGACAGGTAACTGCTCAGCAGGCTGTGGATTGATCCTCAGCTGAGACTTTGTACTCTGTATCACTACGACTTTTTACTTTATTAAATACGCTTTATTATAACTGCCGATCCAAGACGTCCTTTGTTCGTCCGGAGCTTCTATGAAGAACGGCCCATTTTAGAATAATGAATACTTTATTATTGGATCGTAACCATTGGCGAATTAATATGTAAGTATCACTAATGTTGGAGCTGGAAATGGTGGAGCTAATTTGAACTAGTTTAAATACTGCCAGGTAGCTTAATCTGTAATAATACATCATAATGTATGAGCTATTTCTTGTTGAATATTAGTTATATGTTATATTAATGATCTGAAGTCAAAGCAGAAGTGTATAAAATGAACACGATATTTGTCATGTGTAATTTTCTTTGTAAATTGTATAAAACTGTTCTTGAGTAAATGTATCTGGCTAACAATACCACTATGCAATCTGTCCCATTTCATTGATGAACAAATTGCATCTGTTAGCGATGAAAAATAATAAATGGTAAATGGACATGCATTCATATGGCTCTCTTTCTAGCCTTCCGACTCCTAAAAGCGCTTTACACTACAATTCATTATTCACACATTCACTCACTGACGCCAGAGGCTGCTCTACAAGGTGCCACCTAGCAACCAGGATGATCTAAATGCTCATCTACACACACTCACACGCCTTTGTCACATCTTTCAGGAGCAAATTGGGGTTCGGTATCTTACCCGGGGATACTTTGACATGCAGACTGGAGGCATGCCAATAAGTGTCTGAAATTTCTAATTTCCCGCTCACCAAAGAGTACAAACCTAAATACTGAGAAGTTATTGAAGAAAACCTGCTCCAGAGATCACATGACCTCACACTGGGGTGAAGGTCCTCCTTTCAGCATGCAGTCGAGACAAAGCTGGAGAGGACGGTGTATAAGTCTAATGTTCTTAAATGGCCCAGTCAAGGCCCGGCCCAGATGTCCCCCATTCCAATCTGACTCAGCGTGATGGGGTCGGTCAGGAAAGGTGGGAGGAACTTCATGAAATTAAGGTGTGTCAAACTTGCAGAGACTCACCCCGGAAGACCCTTAACACTTTCAATTCCCTGACACATCACAACACATCATAGTTGCGTCACATCCAAGATGACAGAAGACATGTTGACAGGTCACAGTAGGAAAAGCACAGGTGTAATTAATAATCATGATTTTCTTTTAGGATCTTGAACAGAACAGAGCCGTTATTAATGTTATTAGTAAACACCTCTGCTCTTCCCGCTATGACAAGTCGAAATGTCTGCTGTGAAAAGGGCCTATTAGTTGCTATGGTGATAGTGAGTGGGGTGATATGCAACAAGGCCTGGGGTCTGGAATCAAACCATGAATGCTGCAGTTACATACGACCGTCACGCCATGTCTTTTTATTCTTTATTTCATGGGCTCTCTGGTAGCGCGGAGACATGCCTTTGCAGAAGAAGAAATCAAAAAGTGAATACAATCATATGGGTAAAAACATAACTAGTGATATTTACTGTATTCGTGACATGGTATCGTACCAATGTGAAGTCTGCTTTGCCTGCACTACTGTACCAGTCCTGCAGTTTGTTAAAGCACCAGTTAATCAAGTCCGATTATTTGCACCTGTTGTATTCGGCAAATGATTGGAACTTTGATTCTGACTCTAATAACACGCCGATTAAGTTTTATGACCCTGCGAGGCGCCACACTGTTAATTACAGAGGAACGAGTTAGAGAATGCCAATATACTACAATAGTCGTCCGAAGAATGTCTTTATTATTGTAATGGGTCGGGACAGATCGATCAATGATTCGGAAAATTCGACTCACCGGTGTTTTAACACAAAACACTAACAACCACATCACGGACATCTTTCCTCTCCCTTTACTCAGTCTCTCTTCCCATCATTCTGCTCTTCCATGCTCCCCTCCTTTTCCTCATTATACTTCTATTTGAGAGTAGATGGGCCCTGTCCTGAGTCACAAGCAGTTCATTTTTTGTGATTAATCTCTCTGTCACATCAGAGGCGCCGCCACAGTGCTGCATTCTGGGCAATTAAACAACAAAGAGTGGCAATGATGTTTAGGATTCAAGCTCGGATCAATGCTGCGTGTGCAGCATAGGCTGGTCATAAGAAGTAGATGCATTCACCGTGACGTCACCCATTGGTTTGTGGAGTACAGTTTTGAAGCCTTGAGTTCGGCATTTTGGCCGTCGCCATCTTGGATTTTTATTTTCAGGTGACCAAAATGTCACTGTTAATTTTGATGACCTGTCAAGAACTGAAAAAACACAGTGAATGGGTTAAAGTCCAAAGGGAAAAACACGGGACAACTCCCAGATCGGACAACGCCAGGGTAGCCACCTGTCAATCACAAGGTAGCCACGCCCTAAAGCAGCAGTCCCCACCCACCGGTAAGAGTAAAACACAAACATCTTTGGAGAGCTTCTGTGGAAAGGGGAAAAGGGCCAGTGAGGAGACAGAAGAAGAGCCTACGACTTCCAAGAATAAGAAAGCTGCATTTAAAAGACAATATCAGGAGTCCTACTTAAAATACGGGTTTATCTCTACAGGTGATTTCCAACATCTTATCTTTGTGAAGCGAGGTTTTCTGCTGTGACAGCGACCAGTAGACTGGACATAAGGAACACACTTCGGGTGTCATTGTCTCCCATTACCCCTAGATGGGATCGGCTCGTTGCAGAGAAAACAAGCTCAGGGCTCTCACTAATACAGCGTAATGGTGAGTTCTATTTTTTATGCACTTTATATTTGATTTTATGCCGGTCGTATAATTTTATTTCATCATATTTATCACCCACACCTTGAAGGCTGGTCCATGAAAATATTGTCTTACACGAAAAAAAAAAAAGGTTGGGGACCGCTGCCCTGAAGCATACCCTGCTTTATGGTCTATTTTACTCTAAATGGGACCATCATTTACTAAATGAAGATCATGCTGTATCAGAGATGCTCACAAGTTATTTTATGTGAGTCCAAGTCAAATATCAAGTCTCTTGTGGTTGAAATGAGAAGATTGTTGCAGGCAGGCTACATCAATTTTGATAACATTATTAGCTATGCAATGGTAACTGCAACCATATTGTATAAATACCCTGGGTATCCATTTAGTGACAGTTTATAATCTACTGTAAATCAACACATACTTCCAGCCTCTCAAACCCAGTGTAATTGTAACCTAATAAGCCTGGTATACTACAGTATGTGCACCTCAATAAACCTGTAACCCGCCTGGAGCCGTTGATAATAATTAGCATGGTCTTCTCGGTTTAATGTATGCTAGCAGATGGCGGCAGCGTAGCGTGGATGATCAAGTTGCCCGACCAATTTTACTCTTTTCAAATATTAAGCGAATGCCAGTCTAATCAAGTTAGGTGGTGTGCTCCGACTTCTTTTTGCACCCAGAGGAGACGCCCCCTGATGGCCGTTAAAAGGAATGCAAGTTAAAAGCACTTCACTTTTCAGACCGAGTGGTTGCTGCTTGGTGAGCCGTGAAATGCAGAAAAAAACCTTTTAACTCCCATCTTCTAATTATAAACCCTCTATGTTCACAATGATTATAGCTGCAGCTGTGAACATACACCTGCATGTGACTGAGAATTCCCCAAGGACCAGGCAGGAGGAGGGAGAAGTGTGCAGAGAAAGGTTTCTGTGGTTCCCGAGTGACTCTACGGTCTAATCCATGACAGTAAGTAGTAAAGAAGCTGCCATTACCGTGGTGGCATCCTACTCGTTATATGTAAAGGAAGATACAGCCACACCCTTTCACTGGGACATGTTCCTTCATCACAACAAACACACACTGTAGTTTATGTTGACTCACGCCACCATAAATAATCTCTCACCGAATGTGTATTACTCCACAGTTGAACAAACAAATGCACTATTCACTGTTGTTTAAGTGTGTTTTTTTATGAAATTAAACATTATTTGTGTCCCATTTTTAAAGAAGTCCTTCTTCAGTAGGAACAGATGGGTATAGTGAAATTGTAAAGTAATGAGAGATGGACTACCAAACTTCACTTGGAGAGACAACTGGATGCTGCTTCATGAATTAATTTTCATGCATCGCCATGCAATCCAAATTCTTCATCCGACCGAAAGTAAAGAAAAGATTTACGCATTTCAAACTCATTTTGGATTTCATTCCACATTCTGAATGCAAAGGAAGAAGTCATGGATTGCAAGTCTGTTGATTTAAAATCATCATCAGCAGTAAACTAACTTTGCCTGAGACTGCACGTTTCCTTTTCGCATCACTTTCACAATGTCGGTCAAAAGCGGTAACAAAGTCATTTTCCCCAGATCTACAGTCTTAACTAATTTCAGACAGATGTTTGAGTAGCATCCACATCCATTCACTAAGGCTATACTTTCATTAATCAGAATGAGTGAGATCAGATCAGCCATCTGCTTTGTAGAGCCAGTGAACCTGCATTTCTTTGCACTAAGCCCCTATAGCAATGGCAGCATCACCAGAGTGCAACACATTAATCAGATGGCAGATAAGTATATGGCCTCTGCAACGTAATCTGCAATAACAGCACTAATAAACTAACAAACTGGCAGTAAAAAGATTGAACCAAAACACTACATAACCACTTACAATCATTCTCGCTCTCTCTCTCTCTCTCTCTCCCCTGTGCTGCCTTACAAATAACCCTTAAAAGAAGAAGATTCTCTCCATTTGTAGACAGATTTAAATGCAAATTAAAGTGCATCACTTGGCATGTGGTAAGTGATGAATTATATCCCCTGTCCTCTTCTGCTCACACTAATTGTTCCCCAAAAATAGATATATTCTGGCTCCTTACTCAGCTCGTTTTTCTTTCTGCTATTACGAGATGACTTTGTGATCTCCTGCTGGTAAATGAGCACATTTTTGTATTGTGGCAAACTCCATCTCTCAGATGGATGTATGAGGTACTTTAAAGTTTTATAATACAGACTGAAAGTTAAGAGAAGGTCCTACTGTATGTATTTAATCATTGATATCAGTATTTCATGAATCCCAGTGTGGCTTTGACGGTAGAATTGCGGACGCTGATATGTTTTTGAGACATGGCTGCAGAGCGATGATGGATGACAGAAGAGGCGAGCAGACAGATTATTGCGTTCCCTTTGACTCGTCCTACTCGAGTGTTTGATCAGGACTATTGTCAAAGATTCATCTGACATTATCAGAGCTGTGTGATGAACAGTGTGGGTTCGAAGGCTCAGGGCTGAACGGTGGCCGACACACGCAGAGGGGAGATAGAGGGATAAAGTGGCCGCTCCAGACCACTGATCCCGAAAGCTACATTAGGAAGAGTGAAGCCGTTTTTATCTCGTCCTTTGGCACCTCGTTCACTCAAATGCTTCCTGTTCGCTAGCCAGCTCTCTCTCAGGTCTGAGTATGTGTGTGTGAGTGTGACCTGTTGGTCAGACTTATGCCGTTTCCAGATACAGTCAGGGTCATAAGTATTTGGACTGTGATGCAATTTTTCTTATTTTCCTCTTTACACGACTCCAACGGATTTGACAGGAAGCAGTCAATATGTGGTTGAAGTGTAGACTTTCAGCTTTAATCCAATGGATATAAGAGAAATACCACATTAACTGTTTTTATGAATTACAGCCATTTCTACACAGCCCCCCACATTTTCAGAGGCTCAGAAGTAATTGGACAATTGTCTGACAGACGGGTTTATGGCCAGGTGTGGCCTGTTTCCTCGTTATTCCATGACAAATTAAGCAGATAAAAAGGTCTGGAGTTAATTCAAAATGTTTAATTTGCATTTGGTAGCTGGTCCTTGGAACACTCAGCCCACTCAGGACCAAAGAGGTGTCAATGAAAGTGAAGGAGGCCATTATTAGGCTGAACAAACTAAACAAACCTATCAGGCAGATAGCAGAAACATTAGGATTAGAAAAAAATGGTTCATTCTTAAAAAGAAGGAATGTACTGGCAAGCTCACCAACACCAAAAGGCCTGAAAGACCACGGAAGACATGTAAAGTAGATGTAGCAGAATTATTTCCTTGGTGATGAAAAAGCCCTTCATAACATCTCCTGAAGACAAGAACACTCTGGAGGAGGGAGGCGTGTCTTTGTCAAAGTCTACAATGAAGAGACGCCTTCAGGAATCTAAAAACAGAAGGTCTGCGACAAGGTGGGAACACTGAAGAACAGGAAGGCCCGATTACACTTTGCCAGAAAAACATCTGAAAAAGCCTGATCAGTTTTAGATAAAAGTTTCTTTGGAAGATGAAACCAAGATGAACTTGTACCAGAATGATGGGAAGAGAAAAGTGGAGAGAAGGAAAGGAACGGCTCCTGATCCGAAGCAAACCACATCATCTGTCAAGCATGGTGGAGGCAGTGCTGTGGCATGGGCTTGTATGGCTGCCAATGGAACTGGGTCACTGGTGTTCATTGATGATGTCACAGCTGATAGAAGTAGCAGAATGAATCCTGAGATGTTTAGAGCTCTACTGTCTGCTCACATTCAGCCAAATGCTGCAAAACTGATTGGACTGCTTCTCAGTACAGATGGATAATGACTCAAAACATACTGCGGAAACAGCCAAAGAGCTTCTCAATGGAATATTCTTCAATGGCCAAGTCAGTCAGCTGATCTCAACCCAAGTGAGCATGCTTTTCATTTACTTCAGATAAAACTGAAGGCATAAAGACCCACAAACAAGCAGCCACTGAAGGAGGCTGCAGTAAAGGCCTGGCAAAGCATCTCAAGGGAGGAAACTCAGCGTTTAGTGGTGACTATGGGTGCAAGACTAACTGCAAAGTATTTTTCTCCAGATATTAAAAATAATCCTTATATTCACAACTATGTTAGTTTGTCCAATTACTTCCGAGACTCTGAAAATAGGGATGGCTGTGTAAAAATGGCCGTAATTCCTAAACGTTTAGTGTGATATTTTTGTTATATCCATTGATTTAAAGCTGAAAGTCTACACTTCCACCAGACATTGACCGCTTCCTTTCAAATTATGTGGAGTCACTGCACCAGTGTGTAGAGTATTGGCAATTGGCAAGTCCTATTTCCTTAAAAAAAAGGAAAAAAAGAAAATCATGGCAGTGCATTATTAAACATCCTAGTAATGAATAATCAACGAGCTATTTTTTAATTAATGTTGAACAGTTAGCAAGTAGAAAGGCAACAGTTTGTCTTTCTTTCACAGGTGCAGTTCTTTTAAAAATCATTCTTCAAACTCTTAAATGGTTCTGCTGGGAATCAAAGCATGCCCAGCGATGGTTTTAGTTTGAGAATATCTTTAATTTACCTTGAATGTAGCCCTAAAGCTAGACGAGCACTAGGCTTTGTCAGTTCGTCTGACACGTGTTTATTCTTTGCCGAGTAAAACCCACACTGAAGTTAACTGATCTGGGGGGGGGGGTTTCAGCAAAGTCTTTCAGATAACACAGTAAACCTGCTTTCTGGTGCAGCCTCTGAAGTCTGCTTGTTAGATGGAAACCAGAGTCTGTGTGGAGGCAGTCCCAGGAGAGGAAACTGAGACCACCGCCTGTGCTTCATCATACAGTAAAGCCAAAGAAGAGACCGCTGCACGCATTAGGACGGATCTGCTAAAAGATGTCTGGGCTAAATTAAGTTGAACGGTGAATGTCGTCTCGATATTTAAATGACAAAAAAAAGTTTAACATGAAGCAACTCCCTTCATTAAAATGCCTTTTTTTTGCGATGAACAATGGTTATAGGTAACCTAGACGACAGATATCTGTAAATAAAACAACCTGTAACTTTGTAATGTAATGCAATGTTGGACCACTGCAGCTGTGTCTTTGGTGTCTTCTCAACACGTGAGGGTTGGGCACATTGTGTGCATGACATGAAAATAAAGAAAGAAATCAATCAATGTCTTTTAACACGCAAGTCACCCAATCAGTGCTGGATGACCTCAAGGACTGCGTTTTATTACAAAGGTGATTGAATGCTTCTTCATCGCAGTCGAGGACGTCCTTTCACACAACGCTAACCACACACAAACTTGTCTCTCTAACCAGCTCCGAATGTGTCTGTAGTGATTACATCTCAATCACATCTGCATTTAGAGCCACTGAATAATCTGAGAATAATCTGCTCCGCCTCTCATGCCTCGCCTGTCCTGACATTTCCTCCCTTGCCTCTGTCCCTTGGCAGGAGGAGGAGAACAACGGAGAGAATAGACATCGACTGTGTCAGACTGCTTATACCTACCGGTACTTGTTAGAAATTTGACTTGATGAACCGGAGCTTCTTCCAAAATGAAAAAGGACGGGCACATGGTGTGAGCCAAAGTCCAGACAACACATTATCCTCAGTTTGAGACCTTCACTGGAAATGATTCAACTTTAATTAGACCCATTAGCTCCATTGCCTTTTCAACTTAGTCATTTATTGATTTCTTTCATTACGTTAGCGGTCTACAGTACCTTTCATTACACATGATTCTTTTTTCCTGTTTAATTACCTTCTCTCGAGTCTTCCCTCACCTTCTAACACCTTCCGTCCTCCGTCGTCTTCCCCTCTATACCTCACCTTCTATATCTCCCTCACACTCGGTCCTTCCCCAACCTCTTGCTTCTAATTAGACGTCTTCTCCTCCGTCCTCGCCCCAAACCGACTCCACCGCAGTCATCCATCATCAGGGATTCCCCTCCACCATCAGCCACATCAACAAGGGATCGCTCTGTAAGTCTAAAACACTGATCATGCTGCATTTTGTGTCACGTTCCGTCTGAACCAAGCAGACTAAGTTCACAAGTTCATCCTCACTGCAGCAGAGTGCAGTAATGAGAGAGAAAGCTGATATTGTTTTACGGTGTTCGGATTCACGGCCACGATCTACAGGCTACGCTTATTAAAAAAAGGTCAACACATTTTTCAAACTGAGAAACACACTCCAGAAAGCAGATAATAGTAGATAGTGTAGTCCTCTGTTTTCTATAACATTATATCCCTATAACCTTTATGAATAACTGAGCGCTCATGATGGATAGAAACAAATGTAAAGGACCAGCCACATGCATCAGCTTCAAACTTTTCAAAGGTTAAGTCTTTACAATAAGTAGGAACAGAGGTGCTATCTATTGCCATACAATAGAAAAAAAAGAAAAATGCTGGTGTAAATAAATATATTATTATACTTTTATGTTATAACAATTGTTTAACAGAAAAACAAAGAAGTGTAACACACTGCCATGACTGACCTTCAACAAAAAATATGAAAGCAAGAATGAGAGTTTTAGGCAGCAAAACTAGCAACATCAATCATGAGTGAACAAGTCCTTCAACAGAGGCTGGCCAATAAATTGAATTCAATGAATTCCAATTTTTGCACAATGTGTGAAATGTCTACGTCATATGGACAAGTTAGCACAATGTGCATACAAAGTTTTTTCAATCAGAAATACCTGACGCTTTTTTACTTCATAGTCACAAAAGTCCTGTAAGTATTCAAAAGAATACTTCATAATAAAAGATTATTCAAACTCAAAGTTACTCATAGCCATGCTTTAAAAACTAACAAACAATATGATGTATTATATTATCTTAAACTCGGGTGATCCTAAAATATTCAACTCACAGTTCCCTTAATCTGCAAATTGGGGGAGGAGCCATATTAAATTGAACAATAAATAAATTAAACAACTTAATTAAATTCATTACCTGGTTAAACATCTTAATAATTAAAGGAAAGGTAGCCTGAGGATCCTAAGCACCATAACAGGGCTTCACTGTGGTCTTTTAAAGCAGTGGTTGTCAACCTGGGGGTCCCAACCACCAAAGGGGGCCGCAAGGTCATTTCCACGGGTCGCCAAATAGTTGTGGAGAAAAAAATGATTCTGATATTTTAGATTCGGTAATGGTTTATATCTACTTTACATTTATTGATCAGAGCTTTCTCAAAAGTCTCTCTCTCTCTCTCTCTCTCTCGCTCTCTCGCTCTCTCTCGCTACAATGAATCACCAAATCCCTCCCGTTGGCATCCCTTGTGAAAAATAAGGGATGCCAACGCTTTATGTTTTTTTATATTGATAAAAGTCTTTGGGAAAACTCTGCACCGCTGCTGATCTTTCAATAAAACTTGATCTGCGGAGCAGGAAGAACGTCTTAATGATGCAACTCTGACAGCAGTGCAGCGAGACGCGCAGAGTGAAATCTGAGAGCCCAAGCCTGACTGACTGATCCTGTCTGAGCATACTAATGAGCCAGCGCACATCCAGACTGCATCAAATAATCCCTCCACCGAACACTGATGCGTTAAACTGCATCACAGTGGCCCGGAGCACAGATCAGCGAGGAGTCGGCTCATGTGTATCACGACCGGCAGGAACTCTTTCCGCGACTTGTGTTTTTAAGTTTGAACAAAGAGCACATGCTGGCAGGAAGACGCCTCCTCGTGAAAACACGTTCATCATATGAGCCACGAGTCTGCTGAGCTTCTTTTAAAGCATAACAGAGACTCACAGCTGTTTTGGATAACATCTGCTCTTAAACATCAAATGTTTTATGTGAGCAACAGTCCCCAAAGATATATTGAACTTACAAGGATGTATAACTCGGACAAGCAGAAAACCCCTCGCAGTATCAGAAGCTGGATAATGAACAGTTCTACTTGATAAATGACTCAAACGATTTTGCATCACCTGTTATTTCTGTGAATTAACCTTTAATGTTGAATGAGTTATTTTCCCCAGATATGCACCGAGCAGTCAGTGGTCGAGACACATTCTGAGCCACGGCACATCTCCATGTTAGCTGCTCATGTTAGCTGCTCATGTTAGCTGCCCTCAGTTGTACTTTGTGTTTAGTGCTAATTGGCAAATGTTAGCATGCTAAAATGCTAAACCAAGGTGGTGAACTTGGTAAACATTACCATGTGTCTCAAAGCCCCACTGTGCTTGGATACAACCACACAGAGACTCTTGCATGGCTGTAGACTCGTTTTTTATTCAAGGATATTTTCTTTTTTTTTACCATCCACATGAGTGTCTGCAATGGAATTTTTAATGCGAGACTCTAGCCATGTGTAAAGTAAGAAATGTCATTAAAACTCTGATTATCTGAATAGTTGATAAATTACTTTCTGCGGATCAGCTAATTTATTCACCAAATAATCATTTCTGCAATAGATAACTTTTCTCAAAGGAAGGCCAATGTTATTATTAAAAGGAAATTAGAAAAGTAAAGCAACTGTCAATATTGGCATATTTGAAGATAGTGTGCATGAATTCCTCACAGAGGTTAGTGCATGCCATTATGCAGACACTATTCTAGACTATTCAAGGCTCTGAAAGTAGATCAATCCTGATATTTTTGAAAGGCTTGCAGACACCGAGCTATACCTGCTCTTTGAATTGTTCACAGTGACCTGTCAGGCTGCCCTCCCAAAAGTTACCTGAAATAAGCACAACGCCTTAGAGGAATACTTTTCCTCACCAAAAATCATTACAGAGACAGAGTTATGTGGTTTGACACTAAAATAGTGCGGAGGAAGTCTTGCCCTTCAGTTCTGACAGCTCAGGTTCAACTCCCAACATGTTCAAAAAAGCTCATGACTGTGAATGAAGTCTGGGTTTTAATTTGGATTTCATAAGCATGACTAAAACATTACAGGACCCTCCACCAACTCCTTAATGAGGGTTTCAGTAGTTTAGACCTCAACTAATAAGATCACAGACGAGTGTGCCGATTACCTACTTTGACTTGTAATCCTGTTAAACATTTCAATGGATTTATTTCTTTGATCGTTTAAAGCTGTGGCAAAGACAGCCAGAACATCATTTTAATGCATGTTGCTTTCCTTTTACTGGCTACTGAAACTGTACACCCTTGGAAAAAAACAAAAAAAACATCCCAAGATTATAAAGATTAAGAACAGCTGATAGAACATTTTCCCCCAAAGATCATTTTGATTTATTCGGTCGGATAAGCAGCAACATGTATACAAACTGAACAAAAGGGACGCAGCATCAGTAGAATATATTATAAGAAAATTAATGTTTATCTACTCATTTTAGAGTCTATCATACACCGAATATATTACAGATTTGATCTGTGAAGATCTGTGAGCTGTTTTCTGGCAGGGCCTGAGGCGCTAGATGATTTACTGAACCAAATAGACTCTTACCTGTTAATCTCACAAATTGCCTGTCCCCCCCCCCCCTCCCTCCCCCAGTAAAACCAGCGGTCAACTTACATCCTCTGTTCACTCCCTGTGGCTCCATAAAGCACTTTTAACAAAAGGGGAGTCTGTAAGACAAAAGGTCTGGTGCGATCTTGCGAGTCACACTCGCTGCTCCGTTGTGACAAACTACTGGGAACATTTCATGGCTTCCATCTGTGGGAGCGAGTCCCAACACAGTGGCGTGATCGCAACCGCACGAGCTGTCTGGAAACATCTGGTGAGGTTAATTCAGGCTGTGACAATCAATTATCCAAATCAGCTATAAGTGATGAAGTTCCACATGGATACTTGCACTCTACTCTACTCTACTCTACGCAGACTTCATGGAGCTTGGGAATGATGTGTGAACTACATTTCCCATGTGCACTTGCATGACAAAGAGTCCTGTATTCAATGCGATGATAAGCGCAGCGATCCCCTTAAAGCCGTAAAGCATTTGCCTTGATAGGGTGTAGAGGCTCCAAGCTTTCTTTTATCATTAAATCATTTAACTTGCACTGGACCATCTATATTTAATTGTATTATATTTGCCCGAACATTGTATCATGATCCTCCCAAACGTATTCACTTGAGTCAGGAATAATTAAATAAATACAAAATTTAATTGATTTAGAAGATAGATTGAAGGTGTATTACAGGGAATGAGGCTGAAATGAGAAAGCCCTTCAACCAGCTAGTTTGATTCCATTGGGATAGTTTAAGTAAACGCTTCCTCCGAGGGGAACATAAAAACACGTTGCCGCAGTGCAATGTCCAACAATAACAAAAAATGGCCACAGAGGAAAGATGTGGAAAGAAATAACTGTTTGTTCCATCTCTGTTATTGGATGTCGCCGTGTGAGATGCATGTGTCTATATTGCTGTTCAGTTGGCAAACATAACCATCCGAGCAGAGTTACCGGCAGTCGCTTCCACAGAAAATGGGCAGTTTGCATTTATAAAGTACAACTCGTCAAAATCCACAGGGCTTTTTTCCATTTGTCTCTGCTCCACTTAGTATGACGGAGCAGTTGCTGTGACTTTGTAGTGTGTGCCAACAGATATGATACAATTACTAGCATTTGGCTCAGTGGGGCGATTGATAATGTGGAGAGACCCTGCAGGGGCCACATCACAGAGAAACAGATGGGCTGTATTCATGCTCGCTCTCTTAGCCCGACTCCTAATGTGATAGAACTGTGTATTCATATCACTCAGAGCAGGTGTGTGAGTGAGTGAGTTGAGCGAAGGGACACAATGTGTAAAGAAAACTCAGAATCCATATATACATCAACATAACAATAAAACTTTTATATTCAATGTGTCGATAAAATGTTTACTGTCAATGTTTGTCATTTTTTTTTTCCACATTAAGGGTTGATAATAAGTGCACAACCCTCCTTACTATGACTGGTCGTTATTAACCCGGTGTCTCTTCAAACACCTGGTATGAACAGATGCCCCACTCTAACTTAAAGGAGACATATCATGCTCATGTTCAGGTTTATAGTTCTATCTAACATGTTCACATGATTTAATGTTCAAAAAACACGCACAGTGGGTGAAGTTTTAACCTAAAAGATAAATTACGTCTTTATTCTTTTGATGGGGCCGTATTTTTCTTGCTTCACCATTTTTCTTACTTTTATGAAGTATGCCAATTTAAGTCTTCATTTGCCAATTTAAAACAAACTTTGAACATAATTAAATGAAATCCCACTGCAAACAAGGTGCCCGCTGGAATAAACATACTTTTTGATGAGTGCAACGATTAAGAACAAAATAAAACAAATGGAATAAAAAGCTTTAAAAGACAATACTGAGAAAAAGAGAGAGAGTGAGAGAGAGAGAGAGAAAGAGAGAAAAAAGACAAGCGGAGAGTGGGCGAGCCAGCAGGGTTTTTATGTGAAGGGCAGCAGTTGTTATTTACTCCTTAGTGTTCCCTAGAGATTTAGGAAAATGCAGAAGCCCAGGTGCCTGTCAACAGGCCAGACTTTGATCAACGGGCCTCTGGGTAGCAATCACACTTTTCAGTTGTCTGTGTGGTCCACAGTTTGAATCTGAATCTCATGTTTATTAACGGAAACAGGGAACTGCCTTCTCTTTTCTTCCGGCACAGCAGGGCTTTTCTACTGGTGTGAGCAGAGTTTCATATCTATAATAAGTAGAAATAAATGGCTTGCTTTGCCTTTAAAGTGCTTTCCAGCTGTGCAGCCAGAAATAGTCTAATGTGGAGCCCATTTCCACTTCACAGAGCAGACACATGGAAGCAGGGTTTCTACTGTACATGCACCTGCAGCCTGGATCTACTATGGAAGCACTGTGGGGATCAGCTCGTGCAGTGAGTAATAGTTCAGAAATAGTTTGTTTCTCAAGGATACAAACACGAGGAGATTGCAAGCTGAGCACTGTTGCTCTGTTTTACATTATTTTTAGCTAACGCAGCCAGAAGGTAATAGCTGTCCTTGGAGCGCAAACAGCCGAGGTTTGGTCCTCATCAGTGCTGTTTTCTGTATTATTGATTCTTTACCAAGCAGCAAGGTTACTGCCACGTCTATATTTATATATAGCTATGAAAGCTTACAGAGCATGGATGTCATTATATGCTTTTCTCTATTTTCCTGTGGGATTATTATCCAACGCTCATGTACATAATACACATACTTGTATTTGCTCATGTTCTCTTCTTTGTGCTAGTCTTTCGTACATAATATGTACTGGATCTCAAAGCATGATAAAAAAAAAGTAAAAATAAACTCGCAATACCTGCATGATACCTGCTTGTTTATTGTTTGTGTCAGTTACCTTATTTTTGTATCATTTCATAATGAGACACCTGATTTTAGAGAAATCTGTTGAGTGAAGATGATGACAAATCAAGGCTTTTGCAGGACTGTAATGATTGCACACAACTAATCAAAGCTCACACATAAAGTATTTGGATTTAAACGTGTCTCACATCAGAAGTCCACACCAATTGTATGATAGACATTTGGGACATCTTAAATGGCCAAATGGCAATGCAACTAATAAAATGACCGTGAGTGCAATCACGGTTTCCCCCGTACTTCTATTAACCCTCAATTAAACTGTCATTAAAACAATCACTCGTGGTATGAACACCTAAAACACCCCCAGCTTTGCACTCTGTCTGCCTATTTTACACTGATGCTGATGTTTATTCTCCTGGATTTTAATATTTCTATCTCCGCTGTTAAATCCTGTTTTGATGTTTCCTTCAACGGCAGCAGCACAGAGTTGAAAATATTTCCCCTCAAGGGACGATAAATCCCTTCTCCTCTTCTAGATTGGCTGCGTTGCCGTAGCCTAAGTTGTCCTTATCAGCAGCCATTTCACGTGTGATTTTCAGTAAATCCTGTTACAAGATTCTTTTTCCCCTTTCAATAAAACACCGTTGCCACGTTTTTGCTTTTTGTTTCCTCTTCTACTTAATTTACTAATGTCTGTAGGTAATCCCTTTATCAGCTGCAACATTACGGTATCATTACTCTGCAATCCCAGCAAACAACACAGCAATGAGATGTGGAATATGCGAAGGTCACCGCTGCGGGTATCGCTGAATTTTAAACCAATCATTGATAAAGTAAACTGACACCGTGATCTATCTGTAGTGGCGTTGTGTGCAACCGTTATCGGAAATTGCAGTAAAACATTGTGGGATGGAGTAGGAGCAAATATTCGTGCACGTTCACGGATCACACATGAACTAGCGGAGCAGCGAGTGCAGCTCTGACAAACTGTTTGCCTTTTTTCCGCGCGGGAAGAGACGAAACGCATTTTGCTCGACGCCTGAAAGTCAGTTGCTCGCCACGTTGCCACTGTTTGTACATCACCTTCAATACCTGTTGTCAAAGACTCAGACAAAATAAGAACATATAACATTCACAGCACAGATGGTGTAGTTCCATCTGTTGACTCTGTGACAGCAAACAACCTAAACTCTATTCCGAGTTTACACTTCATGTCATTCAGTAGCGCTCACCTTCTTCAGGTTTTTACCGTTTATCATTTATGATGTAGTTAAATAACTAAGCATGCTAAACCGTTAGTTTCCCCTTGGGGATATGAGAGCGGACTCTGGGCTAACATGAAGACACAAGGTCAGAGATAAACAGCCATTTTGAAACGGAACTCTTCAGTCTTTCACTTCCGACAGGAACAGATCAACAGTGATGCAACAAGCAAACAATATACACATAAATATAAATAATATATATATTGACTCCAAATGAGTGATAATGTTGCTTCGTACCTGCTGGATGTGCAAATGAGTAACAGTGTTTTCAACCCCACAGTGGCCAAAGAAACCTCAGTTATGCAAATTTAAAGAGCATCGGAGAAATTGGTCAATCTGTCAGTAATAAAAACATTGTAAGTGCCCAGATGAGAGGAACATAAAGTGTAAATTACTTTCCAGTTAACTGAAAGATAAAAACAGTTCAATTTTTAATACTCGGGAGAGTATGGTGGTAAAAGATATTACCTAGAAGAGTTGCATTTAATTTGACTTAGTATACTTTTAATACTATCTCTGAAATAAGATTGGATTACCCACTCTTACTTTAAAGTGGGAGTACAGGAATGCAGCTCTGGTCATTTTCCTCATTGAAAAGAGTGGATGCCTCAGTCCCAGATTCACCAGAAATGATCTGGGGAAGCGTCATGTTTCAGACACTCAATGCTCTTTTAAAGATTACTTTTATAGTATTTCTGCTTTATTAGACCGCTCACAGGGAAAAGAGGCAGAAAAAGATGGGTGAGAGGAAATGTACCAAAGTAACAAAGGGATCCAGGTCAATTTCCAACCTACCATGGAAGAGTCACCCTGGCAGCCCAGAAGTTGCTATTTTAGATTCTATTTTACACCCTTTTATCTTTTTCTATGAACTGGAAGTAAAGGGAATCCAGCTGAATTTTCTCCTGACCCTTTCAGTGGCTTAAACGGCTGGCTGTGTTTGGCAATGCCTTTTAACTGAATAAAAGAGAAGTGAACAACTCTCTTTAACATCAAAGGCTGGGCAGCGTCGAATATGATCAAAGATGATTCTTCGGTCTCTTTTTATTGGCTGAAAGAGTCCACGGTTGGTTTTCAATCCCTGAGTAGTATTAATCCATGTTCGACTTGATTTTGCTGCTTTAAACTCCTGCAACATGAAATACTTACAGACAATTTCACAAAGAATGGATCGCACCAGGGATTACGCACCACTGGCAACCGCCTCACGGTCCAAATCACAAAACATATTGCACTAATGAGAGTCGCATTAGTGCATCTGATTGCAATCATCAATGTGGCAACGTATACATTTTGATAAAGACAAAAAGGACAAATACAATTTTCAGACTGCGAGCTTACAGGTGCTGACTGACTGGAGGTGCAGAGGCATTCCTCAAAACTTCAGGTATGGAATTGAAACGTGACAGAGAGAAACTGTATTTGGGATTTAACAGCCCAGTGCGTCAGCGCTGTTTTTTTCTCTGGCAAGAATCGTTGCTGCTATAATCACTGGAAAGTCTGGGCTGAAAAAATTAAATTAATGATAATAATATTAGCGTCGGCAATACTCTGAAGGAGCTAATAATTTCACTGTAACTACGTTTAGCTATCAGCGCTGATCTATGTGAATTTGACAGTTTTTGCAATGAGGCTCATGTGCTTCAAAAGGGGCCAATTTTCTAACAAATGTACGTGTATCACCTTATCTAAATATGTGCAAATCGCACAGGAGCAGTGAGACGCGTTTTGCTTGGCAGCACATTTAAGGGAGTATTTAATTTTGAGGCAGGTATATTGTATTATCGTCAGTGAGATAGAGGAGAGGCTGAATGTATGCATAATATGGCCAAAAGAACAGATTTGATAGAAAAACATTTTGATAGAAAATCAAACCCTGAGGAGCATTATGTCTTCTGGGTGTGAGTTATCATTTATTTATTAATGTTATGAGATGAGATTTCAATTTTATTACAGCGTCCTCACTAAAGTCTGACATTCAGTAGAGATGTTGAGATGTTCAGGTCACACTGGGACTGAATTTACACCGTCAGCTACTATAACACTTTCTGAAATGCATTATGTTTCTTCATTGTCTAGCTGGCTGAAGCTTTGTATTCTGGTTAGACACACACACACACACACACACACACACGCACACACACACACACACACACTGTTGCTCGCCAAGTGCCTTTTTTGTCCTGATTTGTTTTGTGCTCTTTCAGCAGGATTGCTTTATCATCAGAGAGGATGGAAAATCACCTCTGTGCAAATTGAAAATACTTGGCATGAATCCATCTACGTGGTTGGCACACTCTTTATTCGTTATTATTTGTTAGATATGCACTGCAAAAAAAGAAAATGTTGAGAAAAGTCAAAATTCAAGACAAGAAATTTCCAATAAAACTTAGTTAAACTTGATTTCTTAAATTTTAGTTTTGAGTTTAGGCAAATTATAATTTGTTATTCTCCAGGTTTAAGGTTTCTCAAATCTCTAACTTAATTGTTTTGCATCTACTTGGTGTTTTCAGTTTGTTACTGAACTTCACTTCACTTTTGATCATACTGAGTTAGTTTCATAGGTGATTTGTTTTGGTAATTTTAGATGTCACATGACCCACAGCACGCAGTAGCTTAAGTGCACACCAATCTCCATCATGTTTTTTTGTTGTTTTGATTTTGATCATAGAAGACCATGTAACTTCTCTGAGATGTGTCTAGAAAGACAATCCATCATGTTGCAGTTTCCATCCACGTCTGTCCAAAATGTCATAACTTCATAATTGTATCCTATTTAACATTTGTGTCAATTTTTTTTATAATTAGCATATGAATTCTTAAGTTATGGCCCAAAAATGTCTTTATGAGGTCACAGTGACCTTTGACCACCAAATTATAATCAATTCAATCTTGAGTCCAAGTGGGCGTTTGTGCCAAATATGAAGACATTTCGCCGTGGCGTTCCTGAGATATCCTGTTCACGAGAATGGACCAGAAAACATAATGCTTCTGTCCACGGCTAATGCCAGCGCTGAGGCATTAAAAAATAAAAAAAGTATTACTGGAAAATTTTAAAGTGAATGCAATGCATTTTGTAAAGTATATGCCGTCAATGTTTCTAAGTAACCTAATTTGATGAGTTAAGTAAATGATCAGTTGGACGTTTTGTCCTCTCATTATTGAGTTACACGACTCCACTAATGATTAAATATTCTGAAAGTGATCATTTCGAAATTGAAACTGACAAAACAATGGAGTGAACTCTGACTCTCTCACTTTTGTTGAAACAAGACACTAGCTTCATTTCTTGGCACAAATACAATTATAAATTTAAACGCTGATGATTAATGTTTCTAAGTCCTTATTTGAGCCGATAATATAAGTTGATGTGTGTGCACCTTTTGTATGTGTGTGCGTTTGGATTTGAGTAAAAGAGAAAAATCTACAACTGAACACATTTATTCTAACCTGCAGACTTCAGCTAAATCTCCTTAATTATGAGTTTACCAAACGCTCGGGGAAAAAGACGCAGTTAAATACTTGTTACAGAATTTAAATAGCATCCGGTTGCGTCTCTGGTTACCTTCATGTGTTGACATCACACTAGCCATGACCTTTTCCCTTATGCTTTAATTAAATTCAACCGAACCGGGCAGATGTCAACAGAAGGGCAGTGGGCAGGACTGACCTTTCTCTTCCGTTAGATTGCAGTGAGTGGGCTGAGGCGCAATCTAACAGTGGCTCAACAGAGTCTTTCCTAGAGTCATCCAAATATGTAGTCACGCATATATTCAAAAGCATTCACGCACACTTGCATGTGGAGCTCAATGTCGTAATTATTTTTGCACTTGTTTTTTTCATTAACATCCCTTCTCACTGCAGAAGCCGCATTAAGGTTACACAGGTTGTCACAAGGCTTCCCGTCAAAAAAAAAAAAAAAAAAAAAGAAGCAGGCGGCGGGATAGCAAAGCGGTGAGGTAACATTTATACAGCCAAGCTTTCGTTTTCCCCAAGACTGAAGGGTGAAGAAGTGACATCTTGGTGGTGTGATGATTATAGAACGCTGGGAGCGATGCAAGCCATCCATCATCGTCATGCTAGCCAGATGGGGGAAAAACAGCATACAGACAGTCAGCTGCCGGGTAAGGACCTGAAGCGGAAGGACCTGAAGCGTTAGGACCTGAAGAGTAAGGACCTGAAGAGTAAGGACCTGAAGCGTAAGGACCTGAAGAGTAAGGACCTGAAGAGTAAGGACCTGAAGAGTAAGGACCTGAAGCGTTAGGACCTGAAGAGTAAGGACCTGAAGCGTTAGGACCTGAAGCGTTAGGACCTGAAGATAAGGACCTGAAGCGTAAGGACCTGAAGCGTTAGGACCTGAAGCGTAAGGACCTGAAGCGTAAGGACCTGAAGCGTTAGGACCTGAAGCGTAAGGACCTGAAGCGTAAGGACCTGAAGCGTAAGGACCTGAAGCGTAAGGACCTGAAGCGTTAGGACCTGAAGCGTAAGGACCTGAAGCGTAAGGACCTGAAGCGTTAGGACCTGAAGCGTAAGGACCTGAAGAGTAAGGACCTGAAGAGTAAGGACCTGAAGCGTAAGGACCTGAAGAGTAAGGACCTGAAGAGTAAGGACCTGAAGCGTTAGGACCTGAAGCGTGAGGACCTGAAGCGTAAGGACCTGAAGCGTGAGGACCTGAAGCGTAAGGACCTGAAGCGTAAGCACCAGCGTCGTGGACAGTGATGAGGTAGCATCTTCTCCTGCTGAGCACTGACAATTAGAGATGTCTTTAGCTTGCATGAGCCTTAAGATGTTCATGACCCTATTGAGGATGCACAACGGATCCCCATGAGTTATCACATAAAGGGCAGTTAAATTCAAAGTCAGCTGCAGGGCTCTTATTTGCGATTCGGGAAAAAAAGTTAGAAGTTAAAGTTAGAATTAAAAAAAAAAGGTGATCTATACTTAAGGTCTGGTAATTATAATGTTTAGTCCTGGTTCACCTTGAGCTTGTTGACAACATCAAATATGGTCATGGAATTATTAATTATCTCTTACAAGGTAACAAAGATGAATCATGTAGAAACAGTAACCAACCCCGATACAAATAACTCCAATGTAAACACACCTGGGTCCACAGGGCAGGTGGGAGCAGAAGGTGGATGGGTCTAGGACTCGTATTGTACGTAACAAGCGTAGTTATTCGCGTAAAAAACATACTTATTTTAAGCCAAACCATCTTTTCCTGAGCCTAGACAAGTGCTTTTGTTTGCGCAATAACTCCTCAAAACTAATCTAAGTGAACCTGCGTTGGAATTTCATTTGGAAAAGACCCGTATGAAAAGTGACCAAACTGACACACCAACGCTGAGATGTCCAAAGCTGACAATAAAAGGATTCCACGAGGATCATAGCGTGAAGAACAGCACTGACCACGCTGCGGTATCTGACGCGTTGAGAGGTAGATCGTGTAGCACTAGCAGGGGCGGGGCACGCCTAATGATGGGAAGTGGTACAGCTTAGTTAGTGGGCCTCTTCCCCACTTAAATCACATAATTAATAATATTGTTCATGAACACAGTATAGAAACTAAATGACATAAGATCAGAACACTAGTTCCCAGTTTATTCTTTTACAATGATATCAGCATTATATCGTAGTGGCGGTCACCCGCGTCCCGTATACAGTCTCTCCAGACAACAGAGAAGAGATTTGTGTGCCAGTCACAGCTGCTGCTGCAGTCTGCAGCAGCCACAGTTAAGCAGAGTGGGCAGAATATTCATTAAACACCCACATCAGGATCGCCACCCCGAGCCCGGCGTTACTGGCCTTTATTACTCTTTTACCACAAAGAAACAAGAAGTCACTCAAACAAAAACCCACACCGTAGGACTAACTCACTTCAGCACCATGGAGAGTGCACACCACAAGTCTGAATTCATCAACAAACAAGATTTGACGACAGTGTGAATATTATCCGTGGTACTGGCTTATCCCCGTTAAGACCTACACACACACACACACACACACACACACACACACACACAGTAGTTTATGATTTACTTTTACTTTCGCATACATGTTCTTTGTGTTCCTCAGTGATGCTAAGTTGAAATACAAAGACATTGAATTATTCGGTTGCCTCCATACAAACGAAATACAAGTTATGGTCCTATTTTAAATGTGGCCATCATTCTGGTTCTTATTGGTAAACCTGCCAATGTCAACAAAAAAAAGTTAGAACAAAGATTCAATGTTTTTTTTGTTTTATCTTCAGTAGCTTAGCCCTTAGCACACTGGAACCAAATATCCTGTTTCACAATACAAAAAGTATTTAAAGACTACCAAGTCCAACAAAGTATCAGACAGACAACACTATAGGAAAATCTAAATACATTTATATTTTCTGCTTAACAGAATACAGTTGTACACATGATGCCAATACACTCGCTATCGTCACTGCATAGTAAAACTCCGCCTTAGACCACACTGCAATAACAATAACACATACCAATAAAGCTAAGCTAGGTTAGGATAGAGCAGATACCAACAACACCTCCCTGCTAACTCCTACATCCCTGCTGTTTCACAGTCATATGGTAACAGCAGTCGTTAGATATTCATGTGTAAAAGGCCAAGTTTGGAATAAAACGTTTTACTAGGGTCAAGGACAAGTTTAACAGCAGCTCACATTCTCATGCAAGTACTGGACGGGGACATGACTGCAGGATCTGAAGCATCGAAACACAGGCAGTCCTCCCACTCCTCAAGCTCAGTTAGAAAAGTTCAAGGGGTGTCATCGTACTGAGAAACAAAGTTACAGCAGAGAGAACGGATTTGTATGAAGTGGAAAAGCAAAAAAAAAAAAAAAAAAAAAATCCACCAGAGGTGTAGTTTCCACACGGAGGCGTATTTTCAGTAAGGCTCCGACTTCTCTTACTCACCCCCTGAGACGAAGCACTTCCCTCTGTGTGATGAGGGCGCAGGCTGAACCAGGCTTTGGTGCTGCAGCATTAGGCCCGAGGACGTTGTTAACGACGACATTTAATGGCCATGACCAGGCAGCGCTCCGTCTGTACACACAGTTTAAGGTGATCAAACACTACGGATCACCGTGTTGCGCACCATTGCGAAGTCCCTTCAGGAGAGGATGTGTCTCATCTGAGAGCGGTGCAGCTCGCCTCCCAGCCGGGAGTTTGAACCCTGGACTCTGGAGAGAGTGGAGGCTCATCATCCAAATGTTAACAGTGCTGCTGCCATTTGCCAGCGCAAATATGGAATATCTGACAGCAAGGCATGAATAAATGAACATTACTGCATCTTCTCTTGACTTATTACTCCTATTATAGAAATATTACAAAAACGTTATGCAGTTAGTCCACAGTTAAAAGTCAATGGCCCCTTCCCCACTTCCTAGCTCCTTTCTTCCTGCGCCCTTGCTTGCACCACACCCATCTTCAAACTCTGCCTTCATTTTGATCTCAACTACACACACCTGTGAAGTTTTCGTGACGGCATCTTGCATGATGTTGACGGCACATACACACACACACACACACACACACACACACACAGACAGACTCACAAGGTGAGAACAATCGTTACCAGCTATGCGTTAATCAGAATTAGGGGGGAATAAGTATATACGCATATGGCTATTCTGTTTTTTTATGTAAATGTGGCTCCAGAGTGCATCACCTCAGTGCTCCTTCCAAAAGGAAATACAGAAATGCATTGTTTCATTGTATTTGGTCGTGAATGCCGGTCATGCTTTGCACCTTCTAAGATGCAGAAAAAAGATCAGCTTTCAGCAAAGTATTCATGCTTTCATTTAATGAGGGCCTTTTCATACCAATTCCAGATCTTTATCGTGAACAATTCTGTGGGGAATTGTAATAATATTAAATTACGTATTGCTAGTGGTCACGTCGTGTGTTCAAAACAAACATGGTGCCCAAGCGTCAGATGAAACTTTTTTGAAAAGTAAAAGTCCATTAAAGTGATTGATAGACTATACGTTTGTTTCATACGTTGTACGTTGTTGGGTTTTGGATTCTGACATTCAAAATCCACTGAATATTAATTCCAGTGCATTTTCATAATCACCTGAAGGACATTGTTTACAGGGCACACATTTTTGTGATCTTGCCTGAGGCATTAATAATTGCAGAAACACCATATACCGTACTGCTGATGTCAACACAGAGGGTTATATCGAATAATTAACTCCTTAGAGATTTGATGTATTCTAAAGGTATGTTACTGACCCAATTTAATGACCAGCCTGCAGTAATAAATAACATGACCTTCGGTTTGGCATTTGTGTGTCTCAGCCATTTCCTGCCTACATGAGCGGGTGCACGCACAAACACACACACACACACACACACACACACACACACACACACACACACACACACACACACACACACACACAAAACTGTGTCCGTGCCTTAATGTTCCTGTGTGTCTTGCCACCTGCTGATTAAAGTGAAGGGGGCGACACATTCGGGCCAAGGCTCACTTAAGGTGGACTGATCTTTCAGCTATTCTCATGTTAGTGACAAGCTGCTCACCAGCTTTGACCAGCAACCCGACCAACAACAACTATTAAAACTATTTTCATTCTTTATTTTTAAAAATAACCTCAGAAAATATCTAGAAAGCCCAATAACAGAATTGTCAAATCAGATTTTTGAGAGTTGATCGCTGGTCACTGAATTGACTCAAATTGAAATTGTATTGTATCAGACTTTGTGATTTCAGCAAATATCGTATCATTGTCCAAAGAATTGATATAATATCGCATTGAGATGGATCTTGTGATTTACACCCCTATAACGTCTACCGGAGGATCCCTCAAAGCAACAAAAGGTGTGAAAAGCATCGCAACAGTCTGTAAAATGTGCTTTATTAAGATCTTTGTTTCTCCTTAAACTGAACCCAAGTACAAATGTGTGTGCACAGGAAGCTCTACTGGCTTGTATTCATTGCAGTATTTCCAAATGACAAAATTCCAATCCGCATACCCGACACCAAAACAGAGAAAAGGGAAAGAAATTGGGGCACAAAAAAAAGACAGGCTATTCGAGGTCTGAAAACTCAGACTCGACAGTTTCCAAAACACATTCCTTAAAACGCACATCACAGCACAAGAGGCAGTGTTTAGTAATTCATGCACGTGAAATAAAGAAAATAACTTTAGATTGGGGGGGGGGGAAGCAGAAACATAAAAATAAAGAAAGAAGAGTGCAGGCCATATCATCACAGGATATTAAAGCCTTTTCTACCTCCTGTCTTTCCTGTCCTCTCTTTTTAATAAGAAGCCTTTCTCGTTGCTAACAACCCTCCACATTAAGATGCTGCTACGCTGAGTGTGCGCCTGTGTGGGCCCTCTAGTAGGCGTCTATGTAATTGGCTGGTTGACAGGCTGATCACTAACAGGCGTGAGATGAAGGGCTCCCGGGAGGAGACGTCCATCCTCCCTCTCCTTCGGTTGCCATGTCACCGTGACAAACACACATCTGTAAGCAAAACCCACCGCGGCTGTGCACTCCGAGGATGGATACCTGAAAATCTACCCAATTTAGGTCTGTTACGGCACATCTGTCCTGCCTTTTGAAACCTATAGTTGATATGTAAATCAGATGGAGAGAGTTCAATCCAGTCAGTTCACCAGAGGGGAAGCAAATATGGAGAGAAGTGGGGACGTGAGACAAAAACGTTCTTTGATCATGAAGCCAAATGTAAAATATACTGCAGACTGAAGTCTCTGATAATAGTGACAAACGACGGCTGTCACATATGAACGGGTACAAGGCTGGCGGCATCAACGCGGTATTGCATTTCTATAAACTATGATAAACCGGTCGAGTTTTCAGTCTGTAAAACATTCTAAAATTGTTGTAAAATGTCGTTCATAAATTCTGAGTGTGAAAGCCGTGAATGTTGCCCTGCATCACAATTATGTCATTATATTTGTCTCTCAAGCACCCACCACTGTTACTGACATCCAGCGGATGTGTCAGCCCGTACGCAGAAACACTGAAACACAATTCTGTTCTAAAATAATAAATTCCTACAAAATATCGCCTGTGGTCGTTACTGACGTCTTTGAAGATCGTTCATTCAGTCGTTTCCTCTCACAGGGAATACTACCATTACTCAGAGATGATTAAATGGTGTAAAAGGCCTTAGCTGTTTCACTACAACATCGCTGGCTTTGCAGGACTTAATGCCCAAATGAACGCGAGTGTAGTCACAGCACCATGTATCCAACAAACAGCGTGTGTTACTTTCTAATTTCTTCAAACGCCTTTAAGCCATTCTTTTTTGACAGCCCATATGGTGAAGAAGAAGAAGAAGAAGAAGAAGAAGAAGAAGAAGAGGGGGAGGGGAATGGCAGCTTGACAGAGAATTGCCCAAAGTAGTAAGCAAGTGGCATAGTGGAATTTACTCTTCCTCTGTTGTTATGTCACTGTGACAGAAAAAAAGTATCTTAAAGGAACTTTCCTCACTGGTCAGAGATGACTATTTTCTAAACAGAGAGAGTCGTAGCCCCCCCCCCTCCTCCCCCCACCCCGCCCCTCCCCCCTCAGATAGAGATATCTAATCATAGACGGGCTGGTGCTGATACGGCCCGATCCCTGACGGCTTTTTATCACTTTTATTGTCCTACATTAAGTCCCCACCAGCTGCTCTGTACCCGACCCTGTGCCCTGACATCCCGGTGAGGACAGCAGGTGAAGGGAATGTCTTCCCTCTCAGGAAGCAAAGCTTTCGTCAAATAAAACAGAACAATTATCGTCACTACAAAAGGTTACGAGTTTCTGGTAACAATTTGAGTGTGCATGTTGAGTTGCTAATAGCTTTCAGTTAATTTATTCAAAGAAGTATAACAGGTTGTTATAGAGCTTAAATGATTAGTTGATTGACAGAAAAAACTATTTTGTCAATTGATTTTATTTAGCGAGTAATGTTTTCAACAAAAATGACAAAATTCTCAGATTCTGTTCTGGTTCCAAATGTACTGGTTTTCCGTTTGAACATTCGGTCAGACAAAACAAAACATTTGGCGATGTCATCTTAGACTCTGTGGAAACTTTGATGGACAATGTTTCAACTTATTTCAGCGTCATGTTTTGACCAAACGTGGATCAGGCACCAAAACCGTGTGAGCACCGGTGTGGTGACAGGCCTCAGAAGAAGGAGGCTAAAATATGGGAGAGATTTGTTTCTGTGTATGGCGTCCACTGCACGCACACTTTCAAAGACCAAAGCATGACAATAACTAAAATGTCTAAAACGTCACAGATTTCATACATCAGGTCAAAGTGAGACAGTGTGTGTATGTATGTGTGTGTGTGTGTGTGTGTGTGTGTGTGTGTGTGTGAGGCAGATTGAGGGGATACCTTGAGTCCTCCACACTCTGCTGCTGATCCCTGGTCCACTCCAGTGATGTAAATACCCAGAGCGTACTCTGCTCCCCCTCGTATCATAAGACCTAGGGAGCGGCCATCATCCAAAACCAAGTTGACCTATCGAAAGGCAGACACAGAAACGGGGGGGGGGGTTAAATATCGGAAAAAAAACACTGTGAAACAGACAGTTGTTAAATTTCATTTTGAAAGTCTGACTGGCGTTGCTTGACAGGCTGCCAGACTCGCCCCTCGTGTCGGATGGAGCCGTGAAACACAATGCAGACGAAATGACAGCCCCGCTCTGAGCCCGACGAAAATAGAGAGTTTCAGGAGCCACTCGGATGCGGGTGACTCAGAGCCGTTAATGAGGAGGCTCGGTCGGTTCTGATTGGCCGAATGTTTGAATTGGTTAATCAGTTTGTTTACAACGCTCAGCCGTGTCAATCACCCTGATAAGCAGAGCGGACGATGTATAACACCGTTGGAATTCAAATAAGCAACGGACCATAATAATCACAATCCACCCACCGGAAATATCGGACGACTACAACAGCACCCAATTAAAAACACTGCTGCAGGCAGCTAATGGTTCCTACAGGATACACACCGACTCCAGCGTCTGCCCTTCGACAAGCTATTTAATTGTGTACTGCATTTAAACATGGAAAGCTCTCCACTTAGTTTAACAAACTCTTGAATTTGAATCGGAGGAAATTATCCCTACAATACACAATGTACGTAGATACGTGTTTTTTTTTTTTTTTTTTATTCTTAAGAATTAAATACTCTTATTTACGTTCCCATTCGTGTTATTGCTGAAAACATCACTGCAACTTGAGCACCTGAAGCCTGAGTGGAAATCAGATTCTCAAGCTGCTGCGGTTGTAAAGCGACTAACATTCAGGAGACAGCTGGAGAACCGGAGTAAAGTATTTAACTGGCTTGAAAGAAGCTGGAATGGAATCCATCCGGCTTGGTACCCTCTAACATTTTATTGGAGGACACACAGCTTTGTGTTGGGCGTTCAACACCGAAGTCGTGTAACACTTTTATGCTTCATTAATGTTTTTACAATATGTTTCAGACAGTGCTAGTGCACAACAAGAACTCAGTGATCGAGCTTATTTGCTCATAACCCACCAATTAGATTAAGGAGTCAACCCACACAGATGAATGGCAACATCCACTCCCATTATTCCCAATTCTGAACAAATCAGACAGAACTATTTAATTAAAATGTGATGCATTTCACGGTAGAGTGGAGCTGACCCATCTCACTGAGAGTGACTCTGACAAGCGGGACGTAGAACTAGGAACTGGACTCGGCATGTAAAGATATGACTATACATATATATGTATGTTGACCTCCAAGCTGCTGTCTCGTGTCTTGATCTATGAACGCCTATTTGCTCTCGGTTCCGGAGGCTACAGGATTCAATGAAGGGTTCATTTGTCTGATAAAACAGCTTTATTCTAACCCACTGGCAGTGACTCCATCAAGTATAATCTGGTCTTCTTTGTTTGGTGCCTCTGGGTCATCTCATCAAGAGTGTCCCTTAACTCTGCAGCCATTTGTTCTGGCCCTCGAGCCCTGAGCTAACTTAATGCAGTAATCTTCTAGTGTCGGAGCCATCTCTCTTCATGGCACACAACATTACATACTGATGATTTACAAAACGGTTACTTGAGATTCCTCGACCAACCCGAACAGCAACTTTTTTTTTTTAAATATTCCATGCAGGTTAAAAAAAAAAAAATGCATTTATTACCCAGGACGTCAGTTTAAAAGATCTGCGCTTCCTCCGTCTTTCACTGGCTGCATTGAGGAAACTCTGTATTTCAAAACCTTTTATTTGGAAAGCGAAGAGGAAGCAACAAAGTGCGTCCGCTGGGAGAGGCTCAGCGGTCGCTTCGCCGTGCCAAACTTTAAATTGTACATTTCCCCGCACCACAACGAGGCACTTGGTATGACTTGGTTTGCTCCTGATGGAGCTGTCTCTCGCCAAGAGTGAAAAGCGAAATCAGTAGCACCTTGACCACCACAAGATGACATATATGCAAATATCGCTATCGAACAATGTCAGCTTTATTCCTGTTACTATCCAGCCGGTGTAGGTTTGGCATCTGGCTCGGGAATCTTACTTTCACTCAAAGCACATGCAGCTCTTCTTTTTCTTTTTTCTTTTTTTAATAACAACTGTCTGCTTATTGGAGGTAAGCCAGTCCCCTTTGCTCGGTGAGAATATGGAGGCATTCATGCTCTCTTTGACATTTATGCAGGACATGGTTTTAATTACCAGACTAATCCTCCTCTTATTGGCAGCACATAGCAGCTCTTAGGGCTCACAGGGTTCTTCGGTATCACCTGTAATCATGGAATCACTTCAATAAGCTCTTTGTCTCTCGAAGGACTCCCAGTGGTCCGGTGTCTCTGTTTTGTAAGCAATGGAATTCATTGAGCCTTTGTTTGGGCAAACACAATTGCAAGTATATCACAGGAGGGACTCACGAAAGGAGCTTTACCCGTTTTTAAAATCAAAATGATCTTTGAAACTACCTAAATATTATAATTTCTTTTTTTTTTAAAGCTGAAAGAAGGTAAAATAGCCGAACGACCTACCACAAACTGGATGAATGTTTTCTAAATGTTATCTACATGGCAGTAACTACAGCCTGTATTAATGGAGCTGAAGCAGTCAAAAGATTAATGAGTGTCTCTCAGCCGCTGAAAAATTGAAAGTTCTCGTGTAATAAATCTTAAAAAGAGCTCTGACAGCTCCTTCGCTGCAGGTCGTCAGGTGGTGACAGGGTGGAGTTCTGTGGCGCTGAAGGTCCAATTACTGTTATTGTTTAAATTTCAGTTTTTTTTCTTTTGTGTCCATCATCTTTTGTCCATTACCGAGTCTCATATTACAGTTCACTTTTACTCCCCCTGACTTCCATCAAAGTCACCCTGATCACAACCGTAGGACTCAGATTGATAACGGGATTTGGTGACCGTCCAAACCGCTTTAACCGTTTCACAGCCACTATGGGCGGATATAACTGAAGCCTGATGCTGCAAATGCAAAATATACATATTTCTCGTCTCAAATACATTCAGGAACTGGTTTTGATGAGTAGCGTAGGAGAAATGTTGATGAGTGTGAGGAGTTCACGTGACAGAGTTGAGTAGAGCGGCGTTCGGAGTCCAAAGACACAGAGACTCTTTCCTCCCAAGGCCCAATGAGGAATCCGACAACAAAATAAAGCCAAAAAGTGGTTAGAAGTTTAAGTAAAAAAGTATTTACTCTGATCGAAAGCAATTACACATTAAACACAATAAAAAACTATATTTCTCATGAGAGTCTTCCGCCACGCGATCCGCGATCCGTCGTCCACGGGAGCGCACCGGAAGCCTCGTCATGACGACACGTCGACACGTGTCGTCTTTTATCCTCCTTCGAAGTCCTCCCACTCTCAGTACGTCAGCATGCTGCGACCTCGCTCTGTTCCGCTTCCGGGTCGAGTGCAAAGGACCTCCCACTGTTGCGCAATACATGTAACAGTACTTTGTCGTAACTAACTGCTTTGGCATAATTTGTACACAAGGTAATTATAAAATATCTGAGGCTGTTTGGCATGAAACAGTTCACATTAGGAGAACTTTTTCGATTTAACCTTCACACACAGCAAAAAGGGCCTCAGAAGCAGAGTGAAAAAAAAAACAGGGCTGTATGTAAACAGAGAGTCATAATCCTTGTCTCGGCCTGATGGTCCGTTCCCAGCATGACGCCTGTTACAGCAGCAAAACCTTTGATGGTGCCTTTAGAGGAAGTTGGATATGTTTCTTTGCCATATTTTTCACGGAATTTATGATTTATAGATCAAACCCCTTTAGATTATGTTGCTTGCTTTAGCTCCGCTTAGATTAGCTTGCCTTTTTACATTGGTCATGAATATTTGATTTTAGATATTTTAGCATAAACTCTCTGAGTTTTAGAGACACTTAAGAAACTATCCATGAAACTAATATATTGGGATTGCATTTCTTTCCGCAAACAGAAATTGTTAAAAGTGCATAATGGATGTAAGGGAAAACAAATGTTTTAAACAAATCAATGGCATGGCCACCTATAAAATATAAAAAATGATGATACATCAAACACAGTTCTGGAGATATGTTATTCAGAATATGAATTGTTTACTTTTCCCCCTGATAGTATTCCACTGAAGGTACAACAGAGATTTGTGTTAAGATGGCAATAGAAACACTGCTCCATGACTCCAACACTGCAGTGTTCTGTTTCCCATGTAAAGCCTCACCTTCTTCTCGTCTCCCTCCTGCAGTAGCTGCATGTTGCTGCGTCGCTGGCTGTCAGTTCTTCTCAGCGTGGCGCTCCGATGCTCAGGCAGGTCAGGGGGAGGGGACACACTCCGACCCTGAGGGTCAACCCAGGTATAAACATGGTTGGTGACGTAGCCACCCGGAATCCGCCCGACAGAGCGCACGGAGAGGCAAAGCTTTTTACTGCCCTTCAGCACCTGAGGAGAGGAGAGGAGAGGAGAGGAGAGGAGAGGAGAGGAGAGGAGAGGAGAGGAGAGGAGAGGAGAGGAGAGGAGAGGAGAGGAGAGGAGAGGAGAGAAGAGGAGAGGAGAGGAGAGGAGAGGAGAGGAGAAGAGAAGAGAAGAGAAGAGAAGAGAAGAGAAGAGAAGAGAAGAGAAGAGAAGAGAAGAGAAGAGAAGAGAAGAGAAGAGAAGAGAGGAGAGGAGAGGAGAGGAGAGGAGAAGAGAGGAGAAGAGAAGAGAAGAGAGGAGAGCCACATTATAAACACGTAAAAAAAAAAATAAAAAAAAAAAAGTTAAAAAGAGAACATCTTCAATACATTTTATTTTATTTTCAAAGGCCATAGAATACGCAAACATAATTCCATGCATGGTACACACGCAGTGTGTGAGGTTGTTGCAGTGAATAAAGTAGGACACAATAAAATGAAAGATTAGAGAAAAGCAACCAATTTTTGCAGTGCTTCTGACTGCAAAACCCCCAAATGACCATACCCTCCCTCCCACACACACACACAACAAACACATTTCAGACAAATTTCTACTGAAAATTGCTGTTGGCTGTGCCTCATTGCCTTCTGATAGCCCGCTGTATGTGCAATCCCTCTGCAAATCAATGTATTCCCATGTGCCCGCTGGTCTGGAGAAATCAGACTGAACAGGGCTGAAGCTCCTAATGATCAAAATATCCTTTTGCACCACATACACAAACAGGACCTCGACTTTCATTCCAGACTAGAAATTATAACAAAAACTGCAATTTAATAACTGATATTAATAATATTACTCCAAGACAGTGTGTTCAATTAAAAGGTGTACTGCTTTTTTTTTTTGCACAAACTCCATTCACAATTAAAAACCCAAAGCTCTCTGGAATTCCCTACCTGCCAGCTCAAAGCAGGTTTAGGAGTTAGAAATGATTTCTATGGGTTCAAACTCGGCCAGAACGGTAATCATGACAACAACAACAATCATTATTGGTGGACTTGAGACAATTTTATCAATGTTTTGCATTCTGTTTTGTTTGTTTTATTTATCTTAGTGTTGTTATGGATGGTTGTTCTTGTTTTTGATGAACTGTAACATGATATTTTATTGACTACTTCAATGCCCCTTAAGGGACTGGCGTTGGGAATGTACAAATACATTGGACTCTATTTCTCAAAACTGTCAATGTTTCTCTGTACTTGTCCCTTACGAATAAAAATAACTTTTCGGTTTGTTATTTTTTAAGAAAATCTCGAAATGAAAAGGTTTCATAAATTTTGTAAACATCACTGTGTATTCAAGGATATATCATGTAGACTTAGACAAGCCTGTGGAGAAACCTCACCTCGTGAACACTGTTGAGGGACAGAACCAATTCTAGCTGGAGAAATTTAAATGTCACTGCAACCAAAAAATAACTTAATAGTTGTATAATCATGAATACTACAGCAATGCACATCAGACATCACAGTCAGATCAAGCAAAGAGGACAACATCATCTGCATATAGGTGAGACATCAACCCAAAATATCCCCGGTACTCTGCAGAACTCAGCCGTGCCGTGGTAACCTGTACACTCTTGCAAATAAAGGCACTAACTAGAATCATATAGGGTTTTGTCTTATATATATATATGTCCATATATGAGAACCTGTTTTGGTTCTTCATAGAACCTTTAATAAAGGTTCAACCTACCTTGAACCCAACCATCTGTGAATAGTTCCACCCAGAACACTCTCTGTAGGTTCTATTCAGAACCTTTGCACCTTCTAAGGGGTTCTACCAAGAACACTTTTAACTTTGAAAAGGTTTTATCTTGAACTCTAGAGGGCCAGGGGTTTGTTGTGCAGCCCAACCCCCTACAATCATGGTTCACAATCACAGTTTTTGGGGGTTGGTGGGCGGGATGGTGGGTGTTCCCCAAACACTCCTGCTTTCAACAATCCTTAAAGAACTCTGTCTTCCAAAAAGGGTTATTTGAATAAAAAAGGTTCTTAATGGAACCCCTAACTCACAAAGAACCCTTGAAAACCCTCGTTCTTCAGAAGCAAATGGTTCTGGGTAGAACCCTTTAGGAAGAACCCATTTGGAACCCTTATTTCTAAGAGTGTATTAGCAACCAGGAAACAAGAGGTGTGACTAGATGCACCCTTAATGAAGCACACTACCAACTTCCAACATAGTCAAATCCATACCAGGACCTTCTGTCTCCATCACAATCTGTATTATTCTACTCTTGATGTTAAATTCAAAGCTTTCTACCGCCTGAATTAATGTTGCTATTGGGAGAAAAGTTAACTTTGTGTAGTGTTGTGGATTTATTATTAAGCCATTTGTATTTCTGCTTCACACACCTACTTTTCTTATAAAAGCCCTCTTATGTTAAAAAAATATAACTCTCATGATAGCTCCAGGAGTGCTTTCTGCTGACTCTGTGTTTAGGGTTAGTGAAAAAACTTCTCAAAGTAGCTCTTTGTTCCGTACCAAACTCAATATATCTCCATTTTTTTCTTCAGTGGACCACAAATAAGGCTAACCCTCACATTAATCTCCCCGTATCCGTCTTCTTCCGACAATACTTGCAAGGAACTACTAAATGCTCCCGTTGGAATGCCTATTAACATATAAACAACTCAAATTATTACTTGTCACAGCACTGCAGATTTCAGAAGAGGCCCGTCTCCTTGAGCACAGCAATCCAGCTGAATCAATTTCACAATCCTGATTTGTGCTGAGAGATAATAACTTCCATTCTGAGGCAACAAAACCCTGTCAGCACTGAAGATCACTGACTGGAGCAAAATGGCTGTCATCACCCCCTCCCTCTTCCACCTCCTCCCTTCTTTATGGGCACCATCAATGCAGACGTGTAGATAATATATAAGTTCAGCAACACATGAGCAGGCACACTGTAGTAGCCCTAACTCACACAGAGAGAGCGAGAGAGAGAGAGAGAGAGAGAGAGAGAGAGAGAGAGAGAGCGAGAGAGAGAGAGAGAGAGGGTGGACGACGGGGAGTAGAACTACAAGTGAGCGAAATATCTGCATCCAGGAAGACCCACAGTATCACAAATAGTGTGAAGTCAAAAAGGAACGTTGCCTGTCTTCATGATTTTATAATCGTGTCAAAAATATTGACAGTGTTAATGCCAAAGGCTTTATCCTTGATGTGAACAATGCACATCACCAGCCCACAACATGTGTCCCATCCCTCTGAGTCATCAGACATCACCAGGAGGTCCTGGGAAGCACAATGCAATCAGGTTCACACTGTCTGCAGACTGAACATGTTGCAAAACAAATGAAACTGAAGGGACATTTCCTTAAAAAAAGAAATACATTTAAATAAAATGTTATAGGAAGATCTTAAAAATCTCAAAATACACAATTTAACATATTAAATATTATGAGACTACCTATCGTCTTGGATTTTGGATATCTTAATATTGTAATATTAATATAAATTCAGCAACACAGGCAGGCACACTGTAGCAGCCTTTTAATTTGACACAAATTACTGAATTTACTAGATTGTTATAGTTGTTATATTATTTGCCCACTTAGACACTACATACACATTACTGATGATTGTTTATCAAAAATCTCGTTTTTTATTGATATTTTATGAACGCAGCGATGATCAGCCTTTCAATATTGTTGCAATATCGATATCGAGGTATTCGGTTAAAAATATCTTGATATATGATTGAATTATAGATGAACTGGGAAACAGCTGTAACTATGTAGAGATTAGTTTGTTGGGCATTTCTATGGGATGATGATGCTATCACTACAGGAGAGCCTTTACAAATTGCACAGCAGTATCTAACGCAGCGTGTTAAATTACCGAGGTGTTTTTGATTTTATTTGCCGATTGTCTGATCCAAGCACATTGGCTTCTCCCTTGGACACTCGGCCAACCAGCTACAGAGCATCACTTTGATTTATAGTTCCAAACCGAGCTCATCGTGGTGCATGCTGGTCTGAGAAATGTAGCGACAGGAATGAGAAGCAGGCGTGAGGGGAGTTAGGGCAACAAGACACAGGCGGAGAAAAAGAAAGATGGAGGGTAATGGAGGCGATGGAGGGAGGGCAGTGGGTTTAACAAGCTGCTCCATTCTGTGAATAAGAAACAGTGGTGGTGGACCAAAGAGTAGCCGTAAAACAGTGGTCCTAATGCGCCCTCCCTGGAGGAAAGTGCTGATTGTGACACTGGGCTGATGAGGCTCGGCCCCGCTTTCAAACAGAACAAACATAGCTGGGAGGAATAATGGAATATATACCAGAGCGTAGTGGGAAATGGCAACGGCAGGTAAACTGCTTTCAGATGATGCCGCGGAAAAAAACAATGCGCTCTCACGAGAGTCCCGGCAATCCATTTCACACACAAAAGCTGACGGCACAAAGCCCGGCTGTGGAATCCATCCAGTTCCATCGCTTAGAAATGCATAGCCGCATACTGTCGGAGATTTGAAGGTACCTGGAAAATTGCAGAGTGGAACTACAGAGTAAGAATTGACTTATGAGACATGGGGGATTCAGCCATAACCCCTAGTTATGTAAAGAGTCTGTATTAAATGGCCACAATGGTACTGTAAACTCTTTTCATTGGAGTAGGTAAATCTCCAAAAGTGAATAGGGATCACACAGACATATAATTTGCTAATATGCATGTGTTGAAAAGGCTGAAAATTGCCTATGGGAGTCTCCGTCTAAGTCTGGATATGAATTCAAACAAGTCTATAATAAAAGAAAATGCATGTTTTTCAACAACAAGCAAACTGCAGAGTTTGTTCAAGGGAAAGTAATCAATATATGCCAAAAAAAACAATTTGTTGCTGTGTCGAAAATCACTAAATGAGTCCCCAAATCGAGAGAAAAAAAACACTAAGTTGGCAACACTGCCGCAAATGGAGTTAAACCCCCACTGTGTCCAATACACGGACACAAAGACTCTGCTTTTATGAGGGTTGAGATGAGGTTTTGGTTCGGACAGGTGGATTTATGGGAGTAGAAGAAAAGGGTCCACCAGCCGTCCGTTAAAAGCATTTCTTCTTTGGTGCTGGCAGTTGATCTGTCTGCTTCCATGAAACCACTCCACGATAATTGTTCCCGCTAATTGCACACATTGCTTGATAGGAATGCCGTGAACACACATAGAGCTCAGGTGAACACGGGTTCATCAAAGTGTGCAGAAATCTGTACACGGGCACACACACAAACACACACGGGCACACACACAAACACACACGGGCACACACACAAACACACAGCAACACACACCACACCAACCTGCTATAGTGCACATATCGGCTGTATGAGAGGGATACGGACACACAAAGCATGGGAAGCCAGAGAGCAGCCAGGCAAAGTTGCCTTTCACCCGGTTTATTTGCTGCTCTCAGAAAAAAATGGTTCACACGAACGCACCAGTGATATTTGGAGGAAATATCTAATGTCACGAATACACTTCCACGATATAACTGGACTTAAAATATGTAGAGTTTGGGTAAATCACACAGGCTTTTAAAGAATCGTTCCCACATGACTGGAAACATAGTTGTTGTGATGCACACCTTGAAGTCTTTCCTATAATTCCAATCACTTACTAAACAATCAAACCGCCAGTGGCATCCTACTCAGTGTAAAACTGAAGCATTTACAGTAATAAAATGAACACATTTATTCTGGTATCTTCACTAAAACGATCAATTTAATGGGAAGACACAATGAAGACCTGGGAAAGTGAGCAGCATCTGAATTCATTTTAATTTTTTTCCCCCTGTATTGACTGAACGCTTCCGACAAACACAGACAAATAATCACACAACACTCACATAAACACACACACACACACACACACACACACACAAAGACCCCAAGCGGCGATTACTACGGCTGAATGCTGCAGCCAATTGCAGAAGTGCCGTAAGATCCTCTAATGCCCTGTTCACACATACAGACCCAGGCCCTGGAGAGGATGCAATTCAATGTGAATTCAAGCTTGTCGACGGCGCCCAGCGCTACTCCGAGACTCAAAGGGCCCCAAGCAGCGCAACAAGAGGAGGGTTCAACTTGGTGTTTCTGAAGTGCGAGGGCAACAACTAAATCCGGCCTGAAAAGGTAGCACGGTCGTTTCCTACTCCAACGCAACCACGCGGAAGAACTTGATGGAGGAAAAGCTGCTCATTCTAATTTTCTACTGCTTTAACGAGCGACTGGGCAGCATATAAATCACACGCTCGGCACAGGCATGCACGCTCCGGGCCCGTTTATTGAGATGAAAGAGAGAGAGAGAGACAGAGAGACAGAGAGAGAGACAGAGAGACAGAGAGAGAGACAGAGAGAGAGAGAGAGAGAAAGAGAGAGAGAGAGAGAGAGAGAGAGAGAGAGAGAGAGAGAGAGAGAGAGAGACTGACACTTTAAATCCATGTGTGTGAAAGAGGTGTAACGGCCCATGAGACTCAGCTTCCTAAATTCGTTGAAGACTGTAATGAAGTGTGAGAACACAGCTACTCTATAATCACATGATATATTCTGTCGCATAAAAAGTAAATTAGCAAATTCAACTTCTAATGCATGGATTGGTGGCAGTATTGAAAAATGACTGCTCCATTAGGATTTTAAAGCTTATGAGTGCGCTGTACTTGATTCACAGGCGTCCTCCCGGGTTATCACACTCTCTTAATGGGGGACCGGCCTTTCGCTTCACATGGCCTGGTGTAAACCTTTTCGCCCAGATTTGGATTCTCTGGCACTAATATCAACGGCCTCGAGCTGTTAAATCAAAGTCAAAGTGTCTAAGAACCCCACACATGTGGGTGGTGTCCCTTTGGCTCCATTTGCGGAGCACAGGATGAAGTCGCGGCGAGTAAGTCATCTCGTCTTAATCTTAGCTTCGAAAAAGGGTCGGGGAGATTAAAAGGTCTCATTACTCTTTGTCGGCACCGCTGCGACGTGGGTTCACGGTGTGTTTGTCCAATTATAACAGCCAGCGGCGACGACAGGCTCCGCGGGGGCCTCTGGAGAACGGGGCGAGCTGTAGCGAAGCTAGAATGTTTGTTTGATGGCTCGCTGGAAAATCCGAGTGCGGCCCGGGAGGCAAGCGGATCTGTCAGCGCTGTGAATGGATCATATGGGCATCGATGCTGTGCGGCGTTGGCACAAATTTTGCAAAGCCCGATCCATCTGTCAGCTGAATGTATTTGTGGGTAAAAGGCGGAGAGCGTGCCGGTGGGACCGTCGATGAAGTGTTTCCTTGACACTGAGCGAAAGAATGAACGAAACTTTGATCACGTGGTTCGGTTTGCACGCGTCGCTCTGACGAGGATAACCACATCGTGCCAGTCACGCACATATGAATACATGACAACAGCAATATGCTTTTATTATTGTTTGGGCACATTAGATCTGGAATGAACCGGTGCCTCGAGGGGGTGGGGTTTAGCTTTATTATTGTTTTATGCGTTTCACTGAACTCAAAGATCGAAATAAACATTATGATTACATTCACTATTCAAAGTGCCGGCGTATTAACCTGAGGGTGTTGACAAACACTTTGGGTGAACAGTTTGGGAGTCGTAGACCTTTTTATACTCACTCGCACAATTTAACGCAGCAAGCCAACTATCAAACTGAAGACGACGCCAGGAAATAAAAGGTGGCGGAGACAATACCAAACGACTTTGAGTTTATATCAACTATTCAACAGTCACTTTTTTCCCCCCATGAATTACAGAGTTATGATATAATCTGTGCATAATTCCTTCACGGTTCACCTGATGTGGAAGCAAACTATAGAGGTCGACTATTGTTATTGGCTGAACTGGACTCCGATAGCTTCCACCAGTCACCCTGAGGCCGTTGTGCTCCATACATGGAGTCAATGTGTATACGAGATATATTCAATATATCAAAATGGATAGAAAACAGAAACTATACTTTCTCTGCACTGACATTTCGTCGGACATAGAGAAGCAGTTTAGGCCCTAAATGAAGTAAACACTTAGAAGGATTAATGAGTAATTGACACAGCCGCCAATACAGAGACTTAATGGAACCCAGTTATCAATCACAGGGATTAGCCGGAGGAAAAACATCCACGACGCTCCGCACCGAGCCATCTCCGCTAATCCTCCCGTTCCCCAATCCATCTCTCACTCTCGGTTTCTCTCTTTAATTTGAATAAATGCCCTCGACCACCTGCACACGCACACACGTGAGCACGTGTGCAAAATACGAACGAGACGATGTGACAGACAGTATGCGTGTGCAGGAAAAGATTCAAATTGTAGTCATTAAGAGATCAGTAGAAACATTGTAACTACTGCTCTGTCTCTCTTTCTTTTCACTGTTTTCTGCTGTTGAGCTCATCCTCCCATCACTCCTCCCATCACTCCTTAAGAAGTCACTCCATTGGATTTGTGTCATTATTCCTGCCATAAAAGAAAAATGCAAATAGTCCTTTCTAGAGCCAGTGTTTGGTTTGTCCTTTCTGGGCTACTGTAGAAACATGTAGAAGGACGTAAAGAGGACCTGCTCCGTATGTAGATATAACTGGCTCATTCTTAGGTAACGAATAAACACAACGATTCTTATTTTTCAGGTGATAATACGCCAAATGAAACATACTAATTCATATTATATTACATTTCTTTCAATAGGTATTTAATGTTAATGTTCCACGCTGTACCTTTAAGGTCAACAGAGAGAAAGATGAAGGTTGGCTTTTTTCTAAAAGAAAAACGACAGGGCACAAGCAGAAAAAACAATGTATGGCTGTCATTGCTGTGACGGAGCTAGAGAGGAGGCTAAGCTAACAAAAAGCTAAATCTCAAGACTTCAAAACAGACCAGAACAGTTGCATTTTTTAAGATTTCCAGCCTTCAAGTACCACGTAGAGCCTGAGATGTATAAACACACAGTAAGGCTGTAAGACCTTTAGACCTTAGGGATGTGGTATTGGCATTGGAATGTTACAAGGGGAAACGACGAGTTTATTAACTGATAAATTGACCCACGGATAACTAATCAACAATTTATCACGACACAATGCCAAGCATTTGTTGATTTTCTCCTGTTCTGCCTGCGGGTGGATTTCTGCCCTTTCCAACCCTCTTTTCCCTACAGTACATTTATTATTATGATGATATCATATCGTAATTGCTCATTTTTCTGCCCCGATTGCTCGAGCCGTTCCCTGGATGTGATTCTATACATGTCATTGACATGGTGTCATCCAATCCACCACCTCTTCATCACCACCGTGACCTCCAGTGTGTCCGGGGAGATTGAGCTAAACTCCACCACCACCGGGGTTCAGCCTCTGGGGATCCCGTCCTCATGACGATGTTTTACACGGCGTCCATAACCCGACAGAAAATACTGTTACACACTTATCCTTATTCAGAAGGAACATGGAGATAAAGCAAATCAAACTGCTTATTTTTTATTATGATGTCATCATAATATCCTTTGTAGGGTTCTGTCGTGTGACTCGGTTTGTGTCCATGTTGGACATTCAGAGGTGGAAAGAAAAAAAAGAGCAACTTTTTGTTTTTGTTTATCAGAGATTTCCCTTGGACCTTGAAAGTCAATTCTACCGCCGAATGTTGCTTTTTCTGTTGCACTTAGTGTTAAAAATTCAGCTTTTGAAATGACTTTTTTACCTGGCCACATCTCCCACTGCACACCAAGCCAGTGCTGCTTCCCACTTTTGAGATACTATATGTGACTTGAGGTGCTCTGGAGTAGTTTTTTTTCTATTTATTGGACCTCCTCGCTGTGAAACAAACACCATTAACTGCTTCACCAAAGACTAAAATAGAGGACTCACGGATTACTAATATGTCTTAATTAAACGGCGATCAACAGGGACACTGATGTGCTTGAAATTGTTTAAAAAGGGAAAGAGTGTCGGGACGGCTGGCGTGGCCATGGATCTTGCCTCCCACTCATTCCTCTGTGCCAGCTCATTAATCAAACTCGCCTCCTATAGCTCCTCTCATATCTCCTGTATTGAGCGCCGTATCTCTCAGCGGCTGTTATTTATGAAGCCTCCTCCCGGACACAGATGCCCGTCACTGATATTTACTGAGACTGAGAGGGAGCAGGAGAAAGAGAGAGGACAGATAATGGGAGCGTCGATTCATTGCTTAATCTCCGAGTTAGTCACATTCCCCTCGCTTCTTTCTATCGGCAGATATATAAAAACATTCATCATTCATGTTGCGTAAAGCATGTGCAATCGGCTGTGATGGGTCTGACTTATTAACAAAGTGAAGAATGAATCTTCTCTAAACTTTGGCAAGAAGCAGCAGATGGGGTTCCATTTTCTACGACAGAACAATGAAGATAATCAAACAGTTTGTTTTCAGAATCTCCAGCGGAGCCCTATCTTATTGTTTCTGCTTCAAAAATCTGAGCGAACCGTCATCTTTGCATCAAGCTCACCATTATATGAACGATACAAAGACGGTGTTCGTGCCCGCAGGTTAATTGCAGCAGCACCCTTTTTTCTCACTGCTCACAACGAATCAATCGGATCGCACACTGGTGTTCTTCTGCGTTCTGGCGAGAGCCATCGAGAGTCCCTGGAGCCATCGGAAAAGTGTCTGAGATCTCAGACGGGGTGGTTTTGAGTAATTATCACTGCTTCGGCTCGGAGCCTCGCTTAAGGAGATGCCGGGACAAAAAACAAATTAGCGCAGTGGCAACTAGTGGTGCGACTGATCATAAAAGTCACGGATTGGATCAGAGTCACGGATCGGATCACGGATCGGATCAGCAGGTATAACTTTTAGAGATCCCTGATCACATCTTTCAGCCACCGATACTAATTGCCAATCATTTATGGCCCATACCGGCAGATACAGGATAGACCGTGGTCCGTTACAGTTAAGAAGAGAGAGGTAAAGAGGAAAGCCCAAATGTTCCAAGACAGAATTGATGTATTCGCCAAAAACCCATGGCTGCCATCAGCAGCATGATCGTCATTATCTGTATTTTAATGCGCCTCTGGATTTACATATACAGACGAAAGACTATTATAAAAGGTCCAAAAAAAGTATATGTATATATTTTTTTTACATTAAAGCATGTAAACATGTTAGAAACCTGAAAATGAGCAGATGTCTCCTTTAACATTTGCTATTATTAAATGAACTAATTTATAAGATTATACTGCCTGTAGTGGTGCTTTATACTCGTACATTATATGTGTGGTATTAAACGAGAATACATACATACATTTAACTGCTGTGAGAACAACACACAGACGCTGAAGAAGTGTAAGTGTTAAGTCTGAAGCTGACAACAGAACACATGCATTCACGGCTAAAGATAAACTCCCATCAGGGGTCAAACAAGTGACTTCTCTGGAAGTGGGCCGCCTTTCTAACCGGCAGGCAAGCACACTGCCAATACACGCACCAGATTCTCCACACTTTATTCATCTGCCCTCATTTCTTTAAGAGACACTGCAGGCGAGAAACATGAATTATGGAAAACAGGAAGTACGGCAAATAGACAGGAGCTGGTATATGTCTGAATATCTTATGATGGTCTCATTACCCACCACTTAACTGTGAGTGTCTGCAAAGAGCGTGTGAGTATTCACGGGTGTTTGTGTGTGTGTGTGTGTTTTCCCTGTGTCTGCAAGTGTGTGAGTGTGTGTGTTTATCTTTGTTTTCAGGCGAGTTTGTTTGTTTGTTTGTTGTTGTGTGTGGGAAGATCAAAAGACTGTGGAGGCAGGAAAGTTTCTTCTGTGGTACCTGGATAAGAACTTTTGCATGCCTGAAGAGGTGCCGCATAACTAATGACTGTAGATAGTCATATTATGCATCACTCTACACTGCATACACAGCGCTTACTGTTTTAAATTTTTTATTCCTGTTTGCATGGGGGACTGATATGAGGAGATACATGATATAAATCCAAAGTAGCCAGTCAAAATGCTTTCAGGATGCTAATCAATATGATATGAGTGCAGTGTTATTGGGTAGCATGTGTCTCATTAGCATCAAGTCAATGAGACCATAAGCATGCTGGGTGCAAGACTTTGGCTAGTAAACTAAATTAACTATTAATGATCACATGCAAACATAGTTTAAAACATATTCAAATACTCTGCTTGTAATATTAACTTGTGTCTGAGACATCCTAAATATATGAATGTGCAAACATCTCCCTTTTTTCAAATATTTGACTATTAAACAAAATGTCTCCTACTACAACATATCGAATCGTTGTGTTTTCATACCTACATCGGGAGCAGGTCCTCTTCAGGGAGTCCTCCATGTTGCACCACCATGTTTTTATACAGAAGCCCAGAATGGACAAACCAAACACTGGCTCTTTAAAGTTATAACGCTATATGAGGGCCACCATAGTTCGCTCGGAACTATGATTCAAACTCAGATTGAAGGTCAGCACAGAAGATCTTCGGAAGATTAAGTGTCAAACTGTGCAGGTAAATCCTCCTGCGTCTCGAGGGTCAAACATCCACACAAAGTAACAAAGTGAGACAGCGGAGGGCGTCTTCAGGCAGAGTCCTGTGAGTCCTCACAGGCTTCAAACGCGACGCAATCAAACCCGCTCATCTTCCGACTTCAACCCACGTTGACGACAATGTGACGGACAGCGTTGGTGGCGAGACCCAACCCCGATATGAATCTGCTCTGGAAAGTAAAAATAAATAAATACCCAAAGGGACGAAAAACATATCGAAATGTCAACATCAGTTTAAATAGTGTGGTCCTCATTCTTTAATACCACTGGAAACAGAACCCTGGCCGGGGCTTCAAAGTTAAACTTAGCAGTGCAAGTCCTCTATTGTCTCTCTGCCCCCCTGCTGGCTCAGCTGTCAATCAAACACAAACCCCGTCCCACCCCCTCACATTCTTTTCTGATACATGCCCCTTTTTTCTTTTTCAGCCTTCCCGACATGAAAAAATATCAACTATACATTTAAAGACCTTTATTTTGTTAACATTATTCGACTTGCACAAAGGGGACACTTTTACAATATAAATTGGACTTAAATCTGAAACGCTAATTATGATGAAGAAAAAAAAAATCAAAAAGGTTTTAATATCTATAGTCGCCTTCATCCCACAGAGCAAAGAGGAAATATGTGGCTGCAAGCTTCTCATCAACACGCCCGTCAAACAGCAAGCTGAGCCCACAGGAGGTCTCTGGGGTCTGACATCACTGGGGAGAATGGCAGATATATACCACACACACGCACACACACACACACACACACACACACACACACACACACACACACACACACACACCTCTCTACACATGCATATTGTATGCAGCCTTTGTCCCGGATCCCCTTTGATGTGCACCGCAGTGTTGCCATGTGACATTAAAAACAAAAACACACAACAGATAATGACTAAAATCATAATAATGCAGGCCAGTGAACAATGAAATAAGCAAAGAGTGTGTCCTGTGTGTTTATGTGATATTATGTGCATAGTTTAAAGGAGGTTTGGTAAAGAGTGAGTGTGTTTTCACTAAATTAAATTAATTTGTGAAACGTGCTCGTGCACGTCCACGTCCTCACATGTTTGATGATGACAAACGCTTTCACAGGTTGCATGAAACACTCAATAATTAACCTCAAGTACTTTATGGCACTCATTAATTATCCTTTATTTAAAAAAAAAAGAAAAAAAAAAGGAATTTATTTGGTGTTTAGAAAGAGGAAAGAGAAAAAGAAAACTTTAAATCTACGTGTAACATGACTGTGGTTGGCGTGAGAGGGCCCTGGCTTTCAGACTCTTCAGTTTGATCTGAACACCAATTACAGGTGTGAACCCCTCTCGACTTGTTTCTAGTGGGGAGGCATTTATTTATTTATTTTTTGGAGCATTGGGAAGAATTACAGGAAGTTCTGGCAGTGCTACCATGAGAACGCCACAAAACCAATATGAGCCGCGGTAGCACACAAGGAGAGGAGGACGCCGAATGTTTAATACACATTTAGCCGACAACTACCTAAAGAGTCAGTTGGAAGTTTTTAGAAATATATATATATATATATATATATATATATATTATCTAAGAGGGTGATAGAGAGAGGATATGAGAAGACGGGAGAGCAATCAAATTGCAAACATAGAGACGACGACAGGGCGTCAGGTATGTCACGTTGCGCTCTTTGGTGAACTTGCATAGCTACAACGTGACCCAAAACCTAACCGAATCAAATGTATAGAATGTGACAAAAACACGTACCTTCGGACTTTCACGTGTGAAAAGTCCAGAAGAGTCTGTGATCATTGCAGCAGCGCTTTGAGACTTGAAACTGCAGTTTATCGGTCCTCTTGCAAAAAAGGGAAAATAACAGCGTACTGATGCATGTGGTCATAAAATGTGGGAGAGAATCAATTTGAGCCTAATGTGCTTCTTTGAAACAACCCTTCGGTAGCAGCTCTGTCTCTAAATGCCAACGTGCTGATGTTTACTTCACTATCGGAAGCCAATCTTCTATCGGCCTGGCTACGGATGAGCCTCTGAGGGCAAAGGACTTATACTTTCGGGCTACTGTGTCGACTTCCTTTTCCTTGTGAAACTCTCGTCGCCTTGAGGCGCGAGACTGGAGTCGAGAGGCACGACGTGTGCGACCGGATTGTTTCTCCAGTGGCCGGTTCACAAGCCACTTTTAAACCAATGAATGAATCAATGCTATCAGGTAAAGATTTAGCATTCATTGACACATTCTGTATCTGTACTGAAAGGAGCATATAGAACGACTGGATTCCCATCACACTGAACAAACACAATTACCAACAGCGCGTAGCAGAAGGCGTCCTATGGCACAAAGGGCGCGTGAACCTCTGTAGCTTCCACACTATTTGATTTACTGTTCAATTTTACTGTGTGTTTGACTTAGGTTTATTCAGCAGAAAGGAGGCAAGGAGACAGAAAAAGATGAAAGGAAAAATGATTAGAATGGAGGTAGAGGGGAGACGGATTCATTTTTTTTTTTATTCCCCTGAAGTCTTACATGTCTTTTGTTTCAGAGGACATGATCATCATTTACCAAATGTGTGCACAGTCATGGGGGGGAGGAAGCAAAGTACGTATTACGTGTAGCAACAACATCAGTCGATCATAAATGGATTATACATTTATTTTGAATAGGATATTGAGTTAATCTCTTAAATAAAAATCATCCTTGAGGCAGCAGGCGTTGCTCCAGCACACATGGTATTTACTGTAACAAATCAAAATCCTCATCAGCCAATGCGGTAACCCGAATACGTACCGATGGCAGCGGGCCACAGTAAAGACTCGCGCGTGGGAGAGAGGCCCCGAGGCTTTCAGCTCAAAAACTGAAAACAAAGAGAAGCAAGAAAGACCAAACGATGTCGAGCTTTCAGGCGATAAACAAGCCCTGATCGTCCTCGGGCAAGAAGGTCCATCAAAGTCTACTCCATCCACTTTTTCTGCTGATCGATCTCGACGGGGGGAGACCAGTCTGGCATACCGGAAGAGCTGCGACGCCGGAGTAAAGCCGGTCACGTGTGCCCTGTGAGCCTGGCAATTTAATAGCCATTTAGCACTTATATTTAACTTGAGTTTATGAACATGCTGAAGCTTCTTTTTTTTTTTACGGGCCCCGCAGTAGGCGGGGCGAGCGGTCAGAATCCTGCCGTCAGCAGCAATAAATAACCACTGCTCAGGACCACGGTGCCACCCGGGTCCGTGGAGGACACTTAAGGGTCGCAGCCAATTTCAATACACAGCTGACTGGGACAGGTGGTCATGAATAATGTGCACGAACGAGTGCACCTCTTAGCTTTTTTGAGACGCAAGCTCTCCACCTGTGTCCACACCTATGCCCGGGTTGAAATAAATTGGAATTGAACCGAGAGGAATGTCTGCAACTTTATTAAAGACCTTCATCTTAATAAGGTCTGGGGGAGTCGGGGAGAAAGGGGCACCTGAGGGCTCACTCCTGCTTTCCCTAAACAACAGCAAGGGTGGCTTGATGCCATTTTTTAAAATGACTTGTTGTTTTTATGACAAGCAACCTTTTGGTGGTGTAAATACTGACTTAAGAAGCAAGGCGGCTGCCAACCCTCCCGGGGAGGGTGTGGTAAGGTTCAGGCTTTGAGGTCAGAGACTGCAACCTGCCAATCACTCTCCACAATGTTTTTTTTTTTTTTTTCCACTGGCTAGAATCAATGCTGCAAACTGTTAATTGACATGCTTGTCAAAAAAAACCTGTACATTGTATGGACTATAAAAGCTAAAGCGAGAACATGGCCTTGTAAAGGTTAATACATTCTTCATTCAGCATTTTTTTTAAACAAGTTTAAAAAATAAATAAATAATAATGTCCTGCCTTTATTTGACACTGCTAAAGACAACATGCAGCAAAGTGATGCAGGTCAGACGCTAAGGCCACTGCCTGAGTACATGCAGGGTTACGAGGCCTTGTTCTAGCTTCAGAGCCGGTACCTGTAAAAAGTACAGTTAACTGCTAATAAATGCATAACAATGACGTTAATACGCTTCTTATGAGGGCCTTATTACCTATTAACTGACGTTTCTTACACGGACCCTGACCGAAAACACTCGTGTCGGTCTTTTATAACTGTTATATTGGTTAAAATAGGTAATTTGGTCAGATGTTGAAGTGATGGAGATCCGTAAGTAGATGATCAGAGGAGACACATTTTGCTGTTAGGGACCCCATCATGGTGGCTGTATTCTGTGAACTCCTACAAAATGATAGAATAACTAAAGAAAAGGGCGGAGTTAGAGAAAGTTTATGCACTTTACACTTATAAATGGCTTTGTTGTGCCGACCAACTTTTTGAATTCATAACTCAGATTTAAGGCTGTAAGTAAAATTATAACCTGGACAGCTGCGGCGATCTCATTCACGCCTATTGGTAATTTGTGGGTCCTTTTTTCTGTGGCCGTTCTTCATGAATGAAGCTACCAAATGCCATACACATTATTATTCCAGCCTACAAAACTTACATTGGCTGATTAATTGTTTCTGTAGATGCGGGTGGTGATTCATGGATCTGGAATCAGACTATCAGGTGTTACCAGCTTTTACATTTTTATTTATTTATTTTTTAATGTCAAACTCCACAGAAATAAACATCTTCATGCTGTGACAAGATAAAAGCCTCTTAACAATACTACCTCAGGACACGCCGTTGTTTTTCTTCGGTTTCTTCAATTCAGCGAAAACATTTTTAGAAGTTGAGCTCATCCATTAGGACGCCCGCACTGCTGTTCACGTAAACAGGCCTGTTCACATATTATTGATTTCTCTGTTGTATTTAAGTGTCATCATATGGCATTATTAGAAACATGCGGATACAAAAGAGATGGAGCGAACGCTGAGAATCCGTGCAGGGTTACGCATTTACAACATTCGCATCAGGGCGAAGCATTTTCAAGATCCCCCGATTCTATTTATAGAGCAAAGCGAGTGCAGTTCAAGGGTGCTGCTACTCGCACACGATAGATTCTACTCGGTGCATTATCCATCCACGCAACAGGACAATATGCTGCATTTAAGCCTTCTGTGCTCGGCTTACTCCGTTGCGCTGTAGTGCGCCGCTCGCCAGAAAACATGCCGCTGCCATTTCCTAAGCACTCCACGCTCCACCTGTAGGCCTTGAGACCGACTCGCCCTGCAGGGACGTTACTGTCAAGCCCCAATCTCCGCTGTGCTGAGCTCGGTGTATTGTTGTGGGGAGTGACAAGGTCAGAGCTCATGCCAAATATCAACTCCGAACATAGTCCGCATTCACGTAACAACCCTGGCAGGCTCAAGTACACTTGAAGAAGAGCGTACACTCCATTACAAAGATGACACTGTTTTATGGCGATGCCCTGGTCGGCTTTTTCTTTTTGTGTAATATGTATTTAATGTTATGTGTCATCAGGAGGGAGCTGGAGCACAGCGTTTCTGTTGAATGTCCTTGTTTTTGTAACCTGAACGCGAGAGTTTGACTTAAAGCCGGGGTAGGAACGTTTTCTGGAAAAGACGAAAAGAAAAAAAAAAAAAGTGAGAATTTTGAAATTACAACCCCCCCCCCCCCCTGCAGCTCTCCTCTTGTTAGACTGTAAGCAAAGCTGGAGCCAGCCCTATGAACACAAAGGTCTGTCACAAACACAATAGTTCAAACAGACATCTGTAGAACATAATATTAGTTATATTACAATACATCTAAAAACAAATAATGCTACAAATAAGCCTACTGATAGAAGCAAACAGTACAGCCAATAGGAACGCCCTCTCTCTGAATTGACCTGTGATTGGGCAAAGTCTCCCCCCCGCAGAGCCAAGAGGAGGTGCAGGGGTCTAGTTTTCTCTCAGAACACTTGAATTACAATATGCTGAAAGTGTTATGATGAAACTTGTTGCCAAATTACATGAAAAAAAGAAACCCTGCCCACTCCAGCTTTAATAAGTGTTCAATTAGCCAGTTCGAGATTCATTAGGAACAACATCCTGCGTTTGAAATTGAATGTAATCTCACCAAATCCTGCACATTGGCATTTCATCTCACTTCATTTCAAAAGTAAATGGCTCGTCGAGGTGCAGCGCTACTGCCATTGAACATTAGTCTATTCACGGAGCAGGAATGCATGTCAGTGTTCTGAGCCCCATTGTCATGGATATTTTGTGAGGGTTTACAAAAAAAAAAAAAAAAAAAAAAACACAGAAAAAAAAAACCTGTCAAATTCCCTCGCCGACCGTGTTTGACATACACCTCTGCACACGCCACGCCACCGTCCTGGGAATCGAAAGGCCTCTGAGGAGGCGGCACTGCAGTAACCTCCTCCCTCCGGGCATCATGTCAAACAACCCTTCCAGCATCCTGCAGTGCTGCTCAGTCTTCCGGGCGGCCATCTCTCTCCCCGCAGTACGCCGCTGCCTTTTATGCCTTCAGTGCTCAGCTATGCAGAAAATTAACTCAAGCAGCGGCAGCACATCCGCACGGGGCCAATCCAAACACAGTCTCTCCCTCTAGTCCATCATATCATTTCCCTCCATCCCTCTTCCTCGCTCCCTCCTGGACATGCAATCAAGCTGACGTTTACCGTACACCCCCACCTACCCCCCCCCCCCACGCTCCCACACACACACACACACACCCCACCCAGCATCAAGAACATCCATCTACACCTCCACATCAGCAGCAGTCAATCACCTGTACACTATATCATTTTCAGGCACATTTGAGGCCCTCTGCTCCTCTCCCACTGTGCACCATCTGCTCAATATTCACCAGGTTTGCTCCCCAAAAGTCATTGAGCTGTATTATAAGTCCGAGACTTTTGTTTGTTTGTTTTCTTTCCTTTTCTTCTTTTATTTACTGCATCATTATCCACAGAACAACATAAGATAGCAGCATAGTGAGCTCCTCCTCCACAGCTGATCCATAAGCACTGGTCATACAGGTACGATGGTTTAGCAGTTTGCTATGCTGTGGACTCGTGGTGCACTGGACTGTAGTGTAATTTAGCCATGAACACTATTGTGTCTGTAATAGTTGCAGCTAGTGTATTCATTAAATGACAAAGATTAATAAATAACATTAGACAAGAACCAGTGGCGCATGAAACCCGATTCAACTTGGAACAATTCCAGGGAGGACACAATCCCTTTGTACACTCCACCGCTAATCATCATCTCTAAAAAATATTTTTTACATTAGTAGCGATGTACACACACGCACGCACACACACACACACACACACACACACACACACACACACACACACACACACACACACACACACACACACACACTGGGTATTTCAGCTGTCTCTATCACTGGGAGCTCCTTTCCTCCTCCTCCTCTTCCTCCTCCTCCTCCTCCTCCTCCTCCTCCTCATCCTCCTCCTCCTCCTCCTCCTCCTCTTCCTCCTCCTCCTCCTCTTCCTCCTCCTCCTCCTCCTCCTCCTCCACAAACACACCTGTGGCAATGGCAGGTCTAAAAGGACGTGGGAGGACAGGGGATGTAGAAACAGATGGGTCGCAGGCTCCCGCTGAAAACCCAGAGCCTGACACTAATGGCCCAAAGAGACACGTAGAGGACGGGCCTGATACCTCCCAACCAGCCAGCGGCAAAACAGGCATTCAGCAAACAGACATCATCATGTGCTGTCGCCTCAACACACCTCCGATCTGATTTATAAACAAAAAAGAGGTGTATCTCACGAGTGTGTGAGTTCATACTGTACATCTGGTGGTTGTTGTGTGAGTGTCTCCCCCTCTGATGCAGGTGGACACACACACACACATATAGCTTCAGTGGCTGTATTAAAGGACCGAACCTGTGCTTTTACATATTTCAGCCCATTTGTTATACATCATATTACAGCAGTCCGTTTTCTAAAGTGTGTTTTGGGCCATTTGAGTGTTTCCCTTCACCCGGGCTGCCATTGGTTGCCATTCCTTTCAGTGCGGTACAATTATTTTAGATTTTGGAAGATGGTTGGGTTTCAATTGAATTTTATTGACTCTAAATCCAGTTAGTGTATCCACTTTTTTCAGATCTATTATTTAGGCATATATTTCTATCTTTTTCAAGTTAACAGAAGATATACTATATAGTATTTAATATTGACTAGACCTTAAATATTTGTTATGTATATGTGATTCTATGTATTTCGTATCTGCAACTGGCTCCAAAACCGAACCAGCAGCAGAAGATCATCATCATAATACAGCACAGTTTCTGCATTCATTATTGTAAAAATGACATATTGTTTTGTTTGACAACAACAAAAGAAGACACTTTGATGGATTAATAAAGGTTAGGAAGGGCACTGCAGTAGATTTTGAATGGATTTGAGAGTAGATTGAGGAAAATGAGCAAAATGTCCATCACAATATTAATAATCTGTTAAATATACTTAGTACACTGGTGTTTCTTACATAGCCTTTGTAATATAACTAGTAGCTTTACAACATGACATGAAGAAAATTATATACACTGAATTAAATTAATTACCTGGACTGGCCTGGACTGAAGAAATCCTTAGTCGGCTTATTACACATTGATTATGGTTCATATACCTAAACTTCTGTCCCAAGTTAAATACTGATCCAAATAGTGAATTTGACAGTGGTCGTTTTTTATTTCAAAATCATATAAAGTTTGATCATTCCTGAATTGCTTCGGTCGAGAGTGTTTATAAAGGTGTGCTTTTGTAATTTGATACCAACAGTGATTAAGAAACAGTATTTAACGTGGACTGGTCCGAGCTGATCAATTAAAAAATCTGTCTAAATGTTTTCTCCCATTTTATTGCAAGCGTACAGAAGTATCTTTAATAATCCAGTGCTGATTAAAGATCAGAGCAGATTTGTGAATATCATTGTGATGCCTTTTTAATTCTCAGTCAGTTTCCACTCGTTCCTCATCAAAACAAACAAATCAACTAAAAAACCTCCGAGTCTACCAAGACCTCAAGGACCAATTACTCGGAACAATACTCGGCATAAAATGTTTTTAATACAAAAAGGCTTGTTTTCCAGTCACACAGCAGCCCTAACATTTACGTTTGCTGTAGGCTTCTCCCGCGCTCATTCTAGTCTAACTGTTTTCAGGAGGCTGTATCCAGATTGGAACATTAAATTTAGGCAAAAGCGCGTGGCACGTCCAAAGACAAACACACACACAGAGAAACACGTGTGCGAAATACACTACCAGGAATACCTGTACTTCATAAAAGTACGAAGAGTGACCTTGCAATCGATTCATTAGCTGAAAGGAATCCGATCCAGTGAGGAGACTTCATTAATCAACACATAATTAAAAGCACTGTTGAAGCATATTATTGCTGAGATTGCTTTGCCAACAGCTATTTCCTTCCCAAGTTTTGTGTGTGTGTGTGCGTGTGCGTGTGCGTGTGCGTGTGTGCGTGTGTGCGTGTGCGTGTGCGTGTGCGTGCGTGTGTGTGTTCTGGAGCTCTGGATAATAAACTAAAATGTTTTTTTCAAATCCGACAGAGATAGGTTGATGACTTCACAAATAAAAGCGCTCCTCTCAGGGGTTTGCAGTGATTACACAGGATAATGTGAACACTTCATACTCATATTAAGTCTGATTGTGGTTCATAATCGGGACACTCCACAACATGAATCACGCGAACACAGATTTAGACGCAATAAATCATTTCCGTCTAAATCCGTGCATCAGTGATGAAGCCGAGCACAAGGAGGAGAGAGAGGCTGTGGTTTCCAGGTGGTTTCATCATGGTGAGGATGTCATCAGTCGATCAAAAACCGAAGATTTAAAGCTCTACTTTGAATACTTTCAAGCATGAGGTCTCGGTGAAGTCGCAGCGTAACTTTAAACGTCTTAAAATGTGAAGACGTGGCTTCCGATATTGTAGTTATGAGGACTTGAATGTGTTTAGAAACTTGATGTCGGCCGTGTCTCATTCCAATTGAATTACATTCACATTCCATGACGCTGTAGTTAATTTGAATGAGAGCATTACGCCACAAATAAATAAAATGCTGGTAAGATATACGTTGTCATCATTCATTTTGACAGAATCAGAATCAGAAGTATTGATTCGCTGTTTGTTTGCATAAAGAAGTATAAGAGAAATAGAAATAAAGGACCATGTATCGTGTAAATAGAGGGCCTTGTAAAATAAAAGGATTTTTTTTTTACATAATGATGCAATATAAAACACAATATCTGCAGAAAATACAAGTAACTACCAAAACCAAGAAACAAGAAATGAGAAATATATGTAGATATATGTGCATTAAACACACACAGCATACAACCACAGAACAAATAAGTCAATCAGAAATGCTGTTAAGATGAATGTTAAATATAAATGCAAGAGCAGTATAAATTAGAATTAAATAAGAATAGTTCTCGAAAGAATTAATGAATATGATACTTGGCTTTAGATCTGTATTTACAAGATGTGCCTTTTGTACTGAAGCGCATGCCAAAATCTTAAACCAAATAGTTATAGAGTAAGTAATATAAGATGTGGTAGTAATTTAATTGTAATGTTTAAAAAAAAAAAAAAAAAAGTTGTGGTAAAATAGCAACTGTCCCATGATTTTCCATATGGTTTTAGTTACACTGTATAGTATAGATGACCAACAGTCAGTGGCAGGACAAGACATTCAAAGAGGGTGAACTCTAATGATGTAATGTGGAGGTGATATCATTAATTAATGGACTGCTCCTACAAAACAAACCATGTGAATGTGTTGATCAGAGTGATGCCCGACTCAGACTTTTAACCAGTATAAACTCGTACGTACCGCACAGTAGTGAAGCTCTTAAGCCTTTCAGGTTTCCAAAGTGGATGTACTGTATTTATAATCTGTGAGAGATCTGCGCCGCACAGGATCGATTTAGAAAGAAAAAAGCTTTCCGTGTCAGACCAATTTGGAAAATGTGCACGCAGAGTCAGTGGTGTTCTTTTGAAATAAGGTTATACGGTCTAGAGTCCAGAGATGTGACTCAACAGGACACATGGCATCCGGTGTGACTCACAAGCAGTCAAACAACACACATCTGCCTCTGAAACCAGTGTAAAGCACACAGCACATCCAACGGGGGCATTAATAATGTCTCGGCTTTGCGAGCGTACATCGTATCACTGCAAACAAAGAAACACGCGGATGAGCAACAAGTCCGACATCGTCATAGAAAGTGGATGTAATTCAATTTGTGGAAAGATCGAAGATTGGGATTAAACCGCTGACTTTTCAGAGAGGAGACGTGTGAACATCTCCTGAATACAATGTGACACACACACACACACACACACACACACACACACACACACACACACACACACAGCAAGATCCTGCATTGCAAACCAGCAACCAAAGAGTCAAATCCTCCTTTTTATTTTTACTTTTTAATCAGGCGTTTTCATCTATCCCTGTAACGATACGGACATTGTTCTCAGAATATTCTGGACTCCATGGAAACTCGAACCTCTGATTAGTATGGATGCCACGGTGGACCTCCTTTCCTTCATTGGGCCATGAAGCTAAGTCTCTTCCACGGCACACTCTCCAGGCTTCTCCTCTCTTTTCCCCAAATAAACCAAACTGGACTTAACTGCCTATCAACAGACCTTCAAACATTGAATTGAACTGTATTCATGCGGATTGAACGGACTTACAAACCCCTCCCTTCCCAACACACTCACCACCACCCCCCCACCCCCCACCTCCCACCCAAGACACTTGGCTTTTCTCTGGAGTCATCAATTAGTGTAATTACTTGATTAAGGACTTTTGATTTACATATCTGGACTCGGTATTTGTATTTCTTTTAGTTCATGAACATTGTGCGTAAGATTGTAGTGGGTATAAACCATACGCTTTTGATTTGATCATTTCTATTAAGACAAGTGAGTAAAAAGTGGATGAAGATTCATTGTTTTTGTGTATTTTGTGTATCTTGTGCCTTTTTGTAGCGAGGTTAGCAGGCTATCTGGGCTAATCCTCCAATTGTTTTAGGTAGCAATCTCTAAATATGACAGGCTAGAAGTGCTATGGTTCTCCTGTCTGGCGCCCAACTCCTACCTTTAGTCTTTGGAAGGGAAACCTACGCCACAATGGAGATGCATCATTGAGAAAGCAGTCATTTAGCTATTTAAGAGTGCTGGAGGCTTCTGACTTCATTTTAGGCATTTAGCTGACATTTGCATCCGGAGAAACTTTAAGCTGTGAAATGCCCTGTATTGAAACTGAAGTACAAATACAGGATATAAATCACAAAGTCACTTCAAAGCTGTTTTTTAATGTCCTGTGGGACTCCTGAATGTCTCCTTCAGACATTTCAATTCAATTCATGACATCTCCTGAAATGCTTATTCCAGCATTAGATCACTGGTGTGAGAGACAAACATCCGTCCTCCAGCCGGCACAGCACTGTGATGATGTGGAAAATCCATGTGTGGATATGTCACTTTGATTTCCAGTTATGAGAATATTAGATCATGTACTTTAATGTACTGAGAGCATTTGACATGACTGACCCTAAGCGCTTCAGACAGTGTTGTTAATGAGAGACCTGTCAAAGCCTTCTCCTAAAGAGGAATTACTGCTTCACTTTACATCTAACCAGGCGACACAGAATCCTGGGTGAGAGTCCGGAACAAATCTTTTTTTACCTGAAATGTAGCCTGAAATGGGCCACAGCTACGCCCGCCTGTCTGCCTCAAACTTCCTGAATGTTTGATTACTGTATTCTCTTGGTCTTCCGACTTGAAAATATATTGTTTTTATTCTGCAGGACGGGGTTAATGAACTGCAAACATACCACTTCTGTATTTGTGAGCGATCAAAGTATAAGCCATGCAGAAAAGGAGCTAAATCAAGTGGAATTTCCAAATAAGGGTGAGTAACATGGTTGAATCCAATACCTCTGTATATGAGATATTGATATAAATTGTGATCTAATATATTTTCTGGAAAGTCAATTGAAAGAAATGTTTGTTTTGGACAATCCAAAATGCTAAATTAACAAAGGAAAACGTCATATGAGATCATTAATGTCCAGCTATGCCCACAATAGACTAATAAACAAACTATGACATCAACATTAAAATCGTCCGATGGTGTAGGTCGCACATCCCAAAGAGTATGAAAAAAAAGTCTTGCTATTGATTTTATTGTTAACCGATTGATCCGATTGAATCCGTTGTGGCGTGTGATTCATACGCATGCATCAATTTTGGATTTAGGGAAAAGAAATATTTCCAATTTCCAAAGTGTGGTTGTTTTGCCTGGCTCCTTCCATCAGGCCTCAGGCCTCAGGCCTCGGGACCGGCACTCTGTGCTGTAGGCTGGAACAATATGAAATGACTCCAGGCTGTGGCTTCACATGCTTGACCATTTCAATTGGATCATATTCAAACGGTTGATTGTAAAAGTCAGTGAACATTTGAGCCAGGCCGAGTCAGGGCCAGCCCGCAGCTTTAGACGACTTTAGAAGAAACTCTTTCACAAAGGATGGAACTGGTCCCGTTTTAACAACGATGATTAATGTGTCGCCATTTGGGAAATTCGCTTTTCATTTGCCTTCTTCCACAGGGAGGTCAGAGAGCAGGAACAAGCAGAGCAGTTTTCCTGAAGGGCGCTTTAGCTTCTTTAACTTGAAATACATTCTGTCCTGGAGCATAGGCTTGAAATAAGGTCCGCTAAATCTGTGGCTCTCATGGACCCCAAAAGGAGCAGCAAAATAAATCTGACTAATGGGATAGGAAAGAAAAAATATTTTCCATGACGCTAGCAATCAGAGTAAATCAAAGAAAGCGACCAAAAGATACTGTTTGTTCCCTCTACATCATGATGCTGAAACAACTCGCATGAATGATGTGGATCATTTACCCGACCAGGAAACCGCGACACTGTCACAGTCTGCCACGCGGGGTGATTAAGTGTCTTAATGTGCTGCTGTTGCTGCAGATTCTGTCTGTGTGTGTGTGTGTGTGTGTGTGTGTCTGTGTGTGTGTGTGTGTGTGTGTGTGCGTGTGTGTGTGCGTGTGTGTGCATCGATAACTGTAGGTGTGTGCGCATCAATAACTGTGTGTGTGTGTGCATCGATATCTGTGTGTGTGTGTGTGTGCATCGATATCTGTGTGTGTGCTGGTTAGGTCTGGGTATCGGTACTCAATACCTTTTAAGATATCAACCCAGTACCAAGTACTGTAGTATCAAAACTTCGATATCAGCGGTAACTATCCAGGGGGACACAGTCAGCTTTCATTCAAATGATAGGAATGGCAGGAAGTGCTTTATTGGTATCTGCATCACTTTAAGGTTATTGGTACTGGGACATTTTGAAACGATGCTGGTGAACATATTGTCTACATGACTGGTGGCGGATTAAAATAACATTAAATCGATAATCTCAAAGTTGATAAGCGAGCAGAGGTACATATACAACACATACTTCAGAGGAGAATGTCAAGATATCTTCTGCCTTTCAGCAGGTTGATGTGTGAAGGAGGAAAAAAAAAAAGTCTAATTTTACATCCAAGCAAATATACTTTGAGTTGGGGGGTCATCATGACTGGCATCATATCTACCCACACATCTGTCCTTTACATTCTTCTGTATTCAAAACACGTGGATTTGGATTGAATGTTCAAAGTCTTGTAACAAACTGGCATCATTCTGTTAAAAAAAGGCAGTTTTTACTCTGCTTAGCTGTTGGGTCCTCTGTAGTAGCAGTACAGAAGAGAGTGCGAGGTAAACTCCTTATACCGTCCTCCCGTGGGACAGAACAGGGACTAACATGATGTGAATGTGTGATTTAGTTGTATTCCCCTTTTTAGAAAGTAAGTTTTTCCAGCAAACACTGTCTTGTGCTATCCGTGATATTAGTACATTCTATCGTGTTGAGTAAATTTGAGGTGTCAGCTCTGTTGGACTCGAAGGAAAATCACTGCAGGAAGTCGATTTCTGCCATCAGCATAGTGGCTTGTAGCTTGGACCGATTACGAGGCGTCTAGAGGAAGCCTGCCGCTCGGTGCCAGGCATTTTTTTTTGTGCAGGCAGGTGGGAGGAGGTGCAGAATAATTGAACGGTTTAGAAGAAACCTGTGGTTCACAATAAACCAAATGATCACAGTTTTTGACAGCCAATTAAGCTGCAACCCAAAAGAACAGGAGGATGTCCAACCAGCGTCGATTGTAAATGTAGTCGATTGAAGCAACAAATTCCTCACTGAGTGCTGTATTTGCCAAAATCTCATCAATCCTTATTTGACATGACTGATGTAGTTGGAGGGAAGGAATAACCACAGGCTATTGGCTTGGTATTCTGGGCTCTGCCTCTGGTTAGCCAGGGGGCGCCGTTCTCTGGATGCCGCTTCAAAGCAAAAACTCCCTTGTTCTCTTTCCTCGTATTGCAAACTAGCTACATTTCCAACGGCAAAAATGGCATCCGAAACTGTGAGTTCGGAGATTGTTATGGACGAGGATACACTTTAAAGTGTTTTGGCTGACTCCGAGGAGGAAGTGGCCAGCAGGGGCCTCTCCAGAACCTGCTTTGCCGAGAGCAAACGCCAACTTGTGGTGCATTTGCTCAAATTGCCCTCCGATGCCAACAGAAACAGAATCATTCCGCTGTAAGAAATGTCCGTTTTTATTGGATGCTGTTGCCGACGACAGTTAACCCCGAGAGGGCGTGTGTGTGTGAACGTTTTACTCCAAACGTGGACAGGGGTGTGCCGGAGGCCTTCTTCAGGACACCAAAGATAAACTGGAAAATACAATCAAGAACAAAAGGGATGATATGGCAGATGACCATTGAGTAATTTAAGTTGGGCTTTATTTGTGAAAGGTAAAAATGGAAGGAGTGAAGCTGTAAAAAAAAAAAAAAAAAAAAAAGCCTACAGAGACTTCAAGTAGACCAAGATGATGTAGTGCCAGTGAAATGTTTGTGGCTGCAGGAGTTAATACTTTCCAAAGTGTTTTAAGAAATCTTATGTATACATTTATTTGCCGGGTTAATGATTCTGAAAATGAAATAATCTTGGTTTCATCAAACATAAAGTTTAGCACTACACGCTACCAGTCCCAGCTGTGGAGACATTGGTACAGCTGTCTCTTTAAAAGGCATTGGTAGGCCTATGTATTTTAATTGTGCTTTCGTATGTTTTTTATTCTATGTAATATTTTGTCTTATCTGGACCCTGAGTCTGAAATGAAGTTTGATTGATTGTAATGTGCTGCCGTTGACAATGTGGAAAATGAAGTCAATATAGCGCACACTGAAGAATCTATCGCTTCAATTGACTACTGGAAATCCCCAGAAAAGGTGTTGAATTTTCCCTTTCCCAAAAACCAATATATAGTATTGTATATTTCTCAACAGCTGCTGTCCACCTTTGAATACTTATTGGGTCTGTACTACAAACACTTTTAAGTCAAAAGGTTTTGAAGTTGAAGTCACCCCGCAAGGGTGACTTGATTTGTTGTTTTGGACCGCGGGACAATTTAGGACTTTGCCCGGCACCCTTCTACCCATAATATAAAACCTTAATGATCCATATTAAGGAGAAGGCGGGCTGGCCGAAGCCAGAAGAGAGCAGGGCCCCAACACTGAGTCAAACAGGGGAACCGAATGCAGTCACAAGGGACAAGAACACCCTCAGGTCATAGTTGCAACATACAGGGGACCAGGCTCTCGGTGGTCCAGGCTTCTGCGCCGCAGAATACATATATGATGCTACAGAGGTTTTCATCTCTTGCATCTTTCAGACACTGCAAATAACTGCAGATAAAATCAATTAACGTTTGACTACATGCCAGAGCAGACAATCATCTAGCTATCTGTAGCAACACAAATGTCCGTAATTACAGTGAAAGAAGAAAGTGACTCTACGGTGGGTGTTGTATCGCTTTGCTAAGTGAACCGTTTTAGAGGCCATTTCTCATTTCTCTAGTCTATCCCTCGTTTTGAACTCAGCGTTTGTGCCGACACATTGATACTTTCTGTTGAAATGGAGGCATGTTCCCTGACCCCGAGCTTATCCCCTCTTCTGAAAGTATAGAGTGGGATCAAGAGGGGCGCAGCAGAACTATTGTCCAGCAGACTGAGATCAGAAAACAAACAAGTGAAGCAACAATAGAAAACAGCTTTTCTACAATACAGCCGAGACTAGTAAGAAAAAGAAGGCAATCTCCAAAATATATAAAAGTGACAACAAGGAAGGAAATATTAGAAAGCCTTTGGCTGAATAGTTAAAAATACAACATACAGGTCTTCGTCAGGGCACAACAAACAACACAGGCGTGGCCTCACCGACAGCAACTAATGGGATTGATTGAGGTCTCAACGAGGATTTAGAAGTGATATGTTTTCTCACACCTTACGTTAAAACCTATATAAAAGGGTAGCTATCTTCCATTTATGATGAATGTAAAAACTTCTTTCTGTGTAATCTCATCCCATGTTTTTGTTTTGTTTTCATTACGCTCAATTAGTTTCACGTGTCATGACGTCAGTATCCAGGTCATGTGATTGCCTCCCATTGGTTGCTGCTACTACATGTTGACTGTTTGTTTTGCCCTGACAAAGACCCACAGTTGTCATGTTGGGTTAAAATGGAGAATCGAACAAAACAAAAAATGCCAAACATTCTCTGGTTACAGGAATTGTTGCTTTTCTATGTTTATAGAAAATGTTTCTATGTTTATTATGTAGCCGTTTCGGATGGTTGGTTGGATAGAACAAGCAACTTGAAAGGGTCACCTTGTACTCTGGGAACTTGTAATCAAACTTCGTTTTAACATTTATTAATTGAAATAAATAATTCAAGTATCCACGAATGAATCAATCCTAGCAGTCCTACGTTCAACATACTGTATATATTTAAAAAGGCACAATGAGTAGGATTTCCCTGAAAATCAATGCATTGACTCATTCAAAAGAAATCAATGTCAACCTGTTTTAAAAACAACGCAACCACGTGCCTGATCGTGAGCGCGTGCCCAAGAGGAAGCTGGGAAAACGGCGGACACGTGGCGAGACAAAACCTCAAGCTCGTGCCCAAAGGATTCCTCGGTGAAACCGGGGGTTGGCTTTCCCCGAGTCGGCATTCTGGTTTAAAGAAAAACAAACAAGCCAGAGCGTTTTTTGTTTTCTTCCCCAGTCGCAGAATGACAACGTGTGGGGCCAGACCTTTCTTTAATGAGTCACGCAGTTCCGATGGGATTAGTTTTCAGGCCATTGATCCGTGTTGCTCTATGCTGCCCTCCCATTCATTCTATCACAGCGATCACTACAAGCTAATTAGGCTCCGAGCGCACGCCACTGACCGACTACGTAGCCCAAATACCGCCCCAAAAAACAGAGCACGCTTGAGAGGTGCCTTGCGCACGTGCTCTTTCATAAGCGGACGTGTCACGTGCCTCTGTGTGCACGTGAGCCTATTGTCAGTATTGACGAGTGGCTCCCACCGCGGTGAGGTGATGATGATTTCATGGCCCACATTGCCGCAGCCCAATCCATTCCTCAGCGTGCCGGTGGATCCTAATGGCCCGACACAGGGCGGTCGGTGGGACGGGGCTGTTCTGCCCCGGCACAGATATCGACTTCATCGACGAACGGTGGCCCGAGTGCCTGGCCTACTTCTCCTGGGAGCATTTAGAGGGGCGCCACGCAGCGCACAGGGCAAGTTAAAAAAACCACAACAATGCATTTGACTGACTCTGCTATACAAACATGACATTTGCATGCATAGCGTGTGTGCACAGACGCTATTTTACTCCTTTGTATGCTGCAGACAATATATACAACGGTATATTCAAGGCTCATTGCTTTTTGTTTTCTGCAATGTTTACTGAAAATTTTTTTTTTAAATGAGCCGTTTCTGATTTTCACCTTCTGTCAAGTCGCCAACAATGAATCATATTTATGCTGTGTTTGATTGCCGGAGAAGGAAACCATCATTATAGCCCATACACACACACACACACACAACAATAATACTTTTCCAGAATATATTTAAAACATTTCTCGTTGTACCACAAAGAAACAGGGAGAGAAGAAAGGTAGGAAATAAAAAGAACAACAAAAACCAGGCCCCAGCGTGCATTTTAGCTGCAGCACCTTTCCCCCTGTGATCACTACGCAGTAACGTAGTGCCTCTTTGATTGAGTTGCTCTAAAAATGCCCTTCCTGTGTGCCACCCCTCTGTTACCCCTCCATCCATGACGCAGTTTAATTCACAGGAGCCTGTCACTGCTACCGTCACAAGGAAAGGGCCACACTCTGAGGGATGAAACGTAATTTTTAGACAATCCAATGTCTGTTCTTTGTCAGGCTGTGTGTGTGTGTGTGTGTGTGTGTGTGTGTGTGTGTGTGTGTGTGTGTGTGTGTGTGTGTGTGTGTGTGTGTGTGTGTGTGTGTGTGTGTGTGTGTGTGTGTGTGTGTGTGTGTGTGTGTGTGGCCATGAATGAAGGGAGACCATGATGAAAGTCAATAGGGGATATGCAGCAGTTCAAAGAGAGCAGAAGCGACATAATGCAGCTACTTACGTCCACTTGCCCAGTACAGCTCACTCAGAAGGCTGTCAGGCTGCAGCAGACCCCTCTACTGCTACCTCAGAAACACTATACTGTACACCAACGCATTGTCGTCTTGTTTTTTTCCCCTACATATCTGTGCATGGCAATATGGTATGGTTGAAGGTGCAACGTGTAATGTCTAGCCACCTGCTCCGAAGACATAGGGGGCAGCCATTCACCTCTACAACTGGGTCCATGCGATCTAAATCTACAGTCATCAGCCAACTACGAACCAGCAGCAGGGCAAGTATACGAAACATTTGACCAAACTGCTGAAACTCAAAGCCGGTCAAAATAACACAGCTCTGTTTTTTTTTTTAGGTTAGACATGTAGTTAGGTAGCATGTGGCGTTTTATGTTTTAATTGCTGTCTTGAGTCTGTTTTGCCCCTCTTTATTTGATGTGGATTATTATTTCTATATGATTGTATCTCCTTGACTCTGAAGCACCCTGAGAGTGGTGTCTGTGAAAGGTGCGATATCAATAAACTTTGCTTTGCACATCCATTGTCAACTGAGCAACAAGGCCATTCGTTTTGAGTCTCGTTTCTGGCCAACTGATGAATCCAATGAGGAAGTCCAATATTGACTGTTCGTTTATCTCTGGTTTGGTCATCACCAACACCAACAATGCTCGCTCTTTAGCTGCTAATTGCTCCACTATTTTTTTTTTTTGGGGGGGGGGGGGTTTCGCTCAAAACAGCCTGCTGAGTCCCGAATTAAAGGCCCGCACACACCAAACCGACATCAAAGAACTTGCATTGCCTCATGTGACATTTGTGTTGGACAAAAAGTTGCAATTGAACACACCGTAGGCGAGTACAGACAACTAACGCGTACGTACTGAACCTGCACGAAAAAAAGTAAAAAAAAAAAAAAAAAAAAAGCTCAAGTCGTTGTGATGATACGTGCATAAAGCAAAGCAGTGTTCGCCAACCATTTTCACGCCCCTCTGCCCTCACCACGTCACTCCAGATGGCCATGTCAGTGGCATAATCAGATGAGATGAAAATGAAAAATGAGAAGAGCCTTCTTGACTGAACAGGTTTCGCTTGCTTTCCTCACTCCCGCGTCTCTTCTCCTGCACTGCTTCCCGTAAGCTGAGCAGCAAATCGGAGTGATTTCTCTCACCAACGTGCTCAATTGTCTGAAAAGTTGCCGGCGAGGGCTGAGTGGTGACACGGAGGCTCACTGACGTCCTGCAGTGGGCCGACGGTCCGGTGAGTCAGGGCCTTAAGGCTGACGAGAGCAGCGAGACCAACAAGTCAAGTACGGCTGGAGAAACAAAACAATGAGGGCCGACGCTCTGCAGAGTCGGGTCGTAATTCAGATTGTTCGTTCGTCACTTTAAGCAACACCTTTCACACATCTTGCACCTGATGTCCTCATCGATTTCCCAAATTATGCCTTTTTTTTTATGATGTTTTTATGACGCTCTGTTATATTATGTGCTGTCATGGTTGTTAAAGTTCTCTATTTTATGTTCTTTGTGCAAAACACATTCCCTTAGGGGCCATAAAGGTTTCATTCATTCATACAAATAGTCAATGTCAGTATAAAAATATAGATTTTTGCTGTTTTAATACTTTAGACTGTAACGGATATTGTAGCAAGAAGACACCAGAAAAAAAACATTTGAAGGGGATTTTTTTTCCCTTAAAATGTAATTGCTGATGTAAAAAAACGCAGCAAATGCATAATTCATAGACGATATGCTTTAAAAGCCATGAAAATGTACCTTTTTAATTCTTTAATTTGACGTATTTCCCGACTGTTACAGGATAACACAATGAGGAATCATTATAGCCAACAAACTTTTAGGAAAAAGGCAGTTTGATTTGATAAGAGGGACTAACGACGAGAGATTTCTGAACGACCTGTGATGGTTTTATTCGTCTGAATTTGTTATGCAGGATGAGGTCAGCATTCTTTTTTTTCACCGTTTTCCCAGAACTGACAGTTTCCTGCAAATTTCGGTTTTGTGTCAGCTTTAATGTTTGTGCGAGCATATGCATGTTTGTAGGATGAAGGGTTTAAAATCTTTAATCCCTCTCTCTGTGCGCTTACGTCCTGCAGAAGAGCAAAAACTACCAGCCTTGAGGAAAAAAACATAAACTATAAAGTTATCAGCAGCTTCAGACTTGTAATTCTTACAAGAGGAAATAACTCATTGTGAGAGGAAACCTCCCATTCTAAACCGCTGAGATCCTTCCACACACATTAAAACGGTCCCAGACAAAGCTCCTTCCAGACAGTTTTTCCAGAGTTAAGCTGATTAGCTGTCTGCTGTCACTGATGCCTGTGTGTGTGTGTCAGTGGATCTTTATGTCGATTATTATTCCCTCTCATAGTTCTGAGGAGCCCTTTTTTTTTATCAACACTAAAGACTCTACCGCAAACCATTCGGTCAAAATGTGGCGCACTTTCATTTAATAAAGATATAATGACAGATTACAAATCACAGAGAGGAGAAGAGACGGAGATCTAGAGGAGGAACGGTGCCTTTTTGAAAAATAGGGATTTATCAGCATTCAGCAGCTTGAGGAGCGAGAAAATCGAAGAAGAAAATGAGATGTGAGGCAGGTGTGTGACTGACAGGTAAGGTAGAAGTAGAGAAATGAAGACGCACCCACTTCCAAATTGCGTAAAATCAACTTAAAAGCCAGCTACATTTCATCACAGCAGACAATGTGGAGACAAAAATAATGCAGACAGATGTGTGTGGGCTGTCACTTCCCAGAAACACACTCTTCCTCTGCTTCTACCCAACACGCACCCGATATATACGTATATATCTTCGCTTCTGACACTTGTACCTCCCTAAAGCACTCAGCGTGTGTCTCAGAGTCGGAGACGCTTTGTGTGCGTGAGAGAGAGACAGGAAGCCAGAGACAGGGAGGTCGGGATCGCACCACAGGTCCCTCATACCGCACCACTTAACTTTGAGTGGCTCTTAAACCACAAGCACTACACACAACACACACACACACACACACACACAAACTGAGATCATGCAAGGTAAGCCTTACTCAGCTGGACTGTATATAGAGCCCGTGGGCAACATTGACGTCATTAAATCATCTATTTCAGTCAACTTGTCCCCGTTTCAGAACTCTTCCATACTGAAAGTTAATGACATGTGTGGGAACTTTTTCTGAATGTTTACCAGAGCTCCAACATCTGTGTACACCGCCGTGACATTCTGTCCATCAATGACTGACCATTTTTCCCTAAATAGTCTGACTCCCATGTGATCGAGGCGAGAACAGACCTTTTTCAGACATTCTGACTTGTCATCGCAGGAAAAAGCGCTTGACCCTAAGTCCCGCCCCCTCGACTGGACAATTACACCGTAGAATTGGCCAGCTCCCGACCATGGTCTGACAACTATCTGCCTCTTTGCCAAAGACTCTCATTCCTTCGTTCCAGATTTTCTTTTTTTTTTTAGGCTGGTTTCGTGGATTTGGAGCCAGTCACGGTTAAACGCTGTGTAACAGTGATACTCGCTAACTGGGGAGGTTGGAGGGACATTATTATCCTTCAAACACATATTTTAGGCCCTTCCGTCCGCTTCTCTCTGGAATCATTTCTGCTAAAAGTTAGATGATAATCAGGGAGTGCAGTTAGTGACAGTGTGGGTATGAAAAGTCTAAATGTCTCGACTTAAAAAAAAGAGACAATAAGCGACAACAACCGATGACATCTAACCAGCCAACCAAAAAAAAAACGAAGAGAATGAAAATTAAAGGATTTATCAACTACAGAAATGACACAAAATGTACAGTATAACTTACAGGTTCGCCTCACAGGAAAGTGTCTTTATATGCGAGGGCACTTCACAGCATAATGCATTAGCAGAAACACCCACAACGTCCAGCCTCGTGACACAGCCTCCGCTGAGTGAACGCTGAATGCTGATATTGTGCATGATAGCGGGGAAACAGACCGACGCCGTGAGTCAGTATTGGGAGTGGGTGACGACGGGGCTGAGTGCCAACAAGGAGCTTTTATGATATAATGAACCTGACGACTGCATCACTTTGCATTCATTAAATGTATCAGCAAATCGCCTCTCTGTAGTACTGCAGATCTCTGTGGAGTTTATGGTTGAACAGGAATGTCTGTATTCAAATTGTCACTGCACCCACCTTTTGAAGAGACGTCTTGCGTCCTGTTTTAGGATTTGTCTTTGATTTGAACTGCCTTCGTTTATAGTCTTTTCCTCCCTCTTTCTGGTCATTTTACTTGAAAATGAGCTCTCCATATGGGAGAGACCAATGCAGTGACCATCTAATATGGCTCCGAAGGGTCTATTTCCTCTACTCCCACCTCTCTTTGCCATTTCCAAGTAAGCACTCATTTGGTGACTTGTAGGTCAAACGATGTCTAGACGCCGGAATTAAAACTGTCCTTTCAACGGCAGAGATGGCTATAATTCAACATGTAATTAGGACCCGCTTCAAATTGGAATAAAAACGCTGAAATGCTGTTGAAACCAAGATTATGGAGATCCCTGAGGCCCAAATTTAGATCACTTTGACTTGCAAATTACCAAAATCGGTGGGTACACCATTAATTTCCCTCTAATCTTTTAACCATCTTCTAGTCTTCGATCATTGCGCCGTCATCATCTTTTTTAGATCCACTAATGTGGAAGCTGTGTCCTTCTTGTTCCTCTGGCCAGACCAGAGACTGTTATACATTTCAAGACGAACCAGAGCACAAAGAATACTGCACTGGAAGATTGAACATACAACCAGCATACACGAAAGGACGACCACAATATATATATTTTTTTAAAAGACAGCCGAGAATTAAGTAAATTAATCCGTACAAGTGTCATAAAATACATCAGATAATAAAGTCTGATGATCTAGTCATATAGTTCAGAGAAACCGAATCCAGTCCTGGCAAGATCAGTGCGTACTGAGCGTACATTCGACCAAGAGAAGAGATCTTGGGTGGTTTTGCAAACATCGACAGTAGAGATCTGGGGATGTCGCCATCTTGGCTTTTGACCGTCACCATAAACTAAAATGTTTACTGAGGTAATAAATCAAAGGAGGAAAGGTCATTTTTTTTCACGCAATACAATTGGACTTCTTTTTGCAAAAAGATGGAGCCTCCCCCTGCTGGCCATTAGAAATAATGCAGGTTTGCACTTCCACGTTAGCTTCACTTTTCAGAGGTTGCTACTTGGTTCCATGCAACTTGTGAGAGTAATGATGTGTTACAAGCTGTTAAACACACACAGACACACACACACACACAGACAGACAGACAGACAGACACACACACAGACAGACAGACAGACATCAATCAGGGTCAAACAGAAGGTATGAGTCAAAGAAACTGACTAAATATTTCCTCATCCATCCCCTCTCCCTCTCCCAGAGGTTTCTTTATAAATGCCTTCCGGCAGGTGTTTCAGGTTGTGTGTGTGTGTCTGCTGTCTGCCTTCAACATCACATGGACACACACTCACATGGCATGAACACGGAAGCTCACAGCTGCCCGGTCCCCCTGCCTTTCGTTACCCAGCTGTCTCTGCTCTCCCTCAGGTCCACTGTGACGGAGGAATCCAACCAAAAAGAAAAACACGGCCGAAAACAACAGTGCAAAAGGTTGGCAGCTTCTCCCCGAGCTACGCAACACGAGCCTCCAGAGCCTGTAGATCGGCACTAACCTTTTAGCTGCAAGGTTCCCGGTTTGTTTCCAGATGGGGACTATTGCTGCATGTCATACTCCTCTCTCGCTCTCTCTCAATCTGCATTTTCCATCTCTGTGTTCCTTTTGTTGTCATTTAAAAAAGAAAAAAAAAGGTAAAGTACCAAAACAAAAAACCTCCAAAGAACTGGTTATGAGTTCATAGACTGCTGTTCTGCTGGCATACTGCCCACTCTGCTGGTGTGCTACACAAACGGGCCGTATTTTAGATTATCGCATCACTTGGCATTCATTGACTGTCAATAGCACACATTAAATGTGCCATATGGAAAAAAGAAGTAGTCAAGATAGATGTAGTGATCTGGTGTGTGTGTGTGTGTGTGTGTGTGTGTGTGTGTGTGTGTGTGTGTGTGTGTGTGTGTGTGTGAGAGTGAGAGAGAGAGGGGGGGCATATGAGATCAAATTAAAGCTTTCCTGGGTAGGTTAAGCACATCAATACTGGGAAATAGGATGGTGTTGTTTGAATGTGCATCACTCGCTGGTAGTGTGTGATGCCAACCTAATCAAATATGCTGTGTTTTTCTTCTTTTTTTTCTTCTTTTTTTTTCTTTTTAAAATAAAGCAGCTGCAGTGCCTCAGTCGGGCTCGGGTACATTGACAAGCTGCTCCAGTCCCTAAAATAATGTGACTGTCGACCTCAAGTCATTATCAGATTAAACAACTCTGCAGTTATTAACTTTACAAAGCACCACTGCCTGCATCAGTTTAAATGCACTTGATTTATGTTCCCAATCATGTAGGTCGTACCAACATGCTTATCTTATTTATTTTGGAACAAAATAATGTGTTTTTCATAAATAATGCAAGAGAGACACCTTATTATCTGTTAAAAGGACTGCTAACCTTGATGTACATCATTCTGTTGTGGCTTTGTCCTTAATTATTGTTTTTTAAATTGTTATTGAAATAGCAAAGCAGCAACAAAGGTTGAAGACATTAATCTCACTATTTCTTACAAAAGCAAATCTATATTTTTTCTTTCAGAAGACATCGCTGTTCTGTTTACAACATTATGGAGGATTCTCAGTAAGAGATAAACAGTAACGTGTGGATAATGTTATTGATGAAATTATAATAATACCAATTAAATGTTTAAAAAAAGGACAGTTCACCTCAATGGTGTTGGTGTGAGTTTTCTCGTGTTGGAGACTTCGACCGTAGAGGTGTCTGCCTTTTCTCCAATATAATGGGACCAAACTACGTCAAGCCAGTAGAAAGAAAATAGTTCCGACATGAAACTGCCCACGACAAGGTCTGTGGATTACTTTGATAAACCGGGTGAGGATTTCTGAACCGAAGAGTTTTTCAGTGTGTCTCCAAAACTAGGCAACTCACACCAAAACATTCTATATTGATGAATAGCACTACAGGTAAGAGGAAAAAATATGTATTTTAGATTTTTGGGGGTGAACTGTCCTTTTAACCCCTAACTAATCGCGCAGGTTAGTGCATGGGGATGCAGAACAGTTTTTTGGCTTAACGTTAACTTAAGCTTTAATCAACTTCCTGTGTGTGTGTGTGTGTGTGTGTGTGTGTGTGTGTGTGTGTGTGTGTGTGTGTGTGTGTGTGTGTGTGTGTGTGTGTGTGTGTGTGTGTCTGTGTCTGTGTCTGTGTCTGTGTGTGTGTGTGTGTGTGTGTGTGTATGCGGGGCCACCGTTTATACAGGGGCCGAGGCAGAAAGGGGTGTAATGGACAGTGAATAGCATAACTGCTCCTCTGGGAGAGCCAATGATCGGAGGTACGCCGAGCTATTATCAGAGCATCCGTGAGAGCAATTCCTCCCCTGAAACCTGCTCTCCTGCTCATACAGATAGAGAGGGAGAGAGAGAGATGACAGATGACTGAAGGCCCCGGACCCTCGCAGCCTGATGGGCCCTCCAGACGAGCAGGCACTAATGACAGACGGCGGAGGTCAAAGCAGAGTATCAGGCGTCGATGCATCAAAACCGCAGATGAAGGAGACATCAAGCTGCTTTCATGACGCTTGAGACGCAAATGAGGAAACGTCCCGAAGAAGACACAAGCAGAATGACCAGTGATGAAGATTTTGGGGGGCTGTCTGAAGAACCGTGTTATTTCATAGCAATGTGTGTTGACTATGGTGAGAGTGTGTGTGTGTGTGTGCTTGTCTGGCTAAGATGTAATAAATCTGCGGGAGCTGATAGCCTTGGGCTCGGAGAGTGAAGGTAATAAAACATAAGAGTACTCAACACGATCTGAGAGAGGCACCACAGAGACCGTTACATCGCCTCAACACTTGACCTGTCCTGAACTTGACTTCCTCACACACACACACACACACACACACACACACTCACTCACTCACTCACTCACTCACTCACTCACTCACTCACTCACTCACTCAGTTGGGGTTAATGGGGTGACAAGCTGAGGGCGAAGGCCTGCATTACAACCTCACCACGTTCAAAAACAAGACAGTTTCTGCTTCTTTTAAAATAGAAGCAATGCAAGTAAAGAATTGTAAAAAAAAAAAAAAAAAAATACTTTGTGAGAGGAACACACTGTGTTATCCTGGTGGAAACAATGAGAGCTTACCCTTTTGTTTCGAGACAAATTAAAGCTGCGCCATGTTTAAAGCTAGGGTTGGTAATCTTGAAGAACCAGCAAGAGTACGCTTGATTTTAAAAATCATCCAATTAAAAAAAAACAGCCAGTGTTACCAACTCTTTTTAGTAGCGAGCAGCACAAGCTCCAAAGGCGGCTAAATCTAGCAAGAAAGTCGCCCGTCGGCAACGCTGACCATAAAACGTTTGTCAGAACCGTATGCGATACAGTCATACCTAAGTTTCTTTTGTATTTTATAAATTTAATTGGTACCACAAGGATTAGTCTATATGAATGAATCAATTGACTGTTCGCTAAGCCCCGCCCCCCTGCTGCTACTCCATCAAGCTGTCAGAGCTACCGCGGAGCCCACACTGTCACTAACTGCATTCGCTGAAGAAAGATCGTATCACTTTTGCTAAAAAGGGAAAATAAAAGATTTCAGAGAGAAGCCGACAGATGGGTCGAGAATATCCTTTGAAGGATACACCCAGGATGTCAAACTCTTTCAGCGGCGTGAAAAACAGGTTTAAAGATAGAAGCTAAATTACAAAGCACAACACGATTTGACAACTTGAAGGGGAAAAAAGCAGGAGTTTCATGAAAGCCCTGAATGGTGTATTGACCAATGGTGTTGCATGCTCAGCAACACATACTGTAGTGTTTCACTGAATTATCTCCTCTTTAGATATATGACATTAATCAAATCAGCAGAGGACACACAGAGGACTGAACAGGACACTGGTGATAATTGTGTATTGGATTCTGACAAACACACCAGCTGTGGACAAATGAAAAAGGTCCAACTCAATCTCTTTTACCCCCATCCCCACCCACACTTTTCCTCCCCTCCTCCTCATCCCCTCTGGTTTCTCTTTTTCCACTCGTGCGCTCAATCCATCACTACAATCCGTTAATACAAACGCAACTCGAGCAGAAACTATCCAGAGATGAAATAATCATCATCACCCCACCCCAGCCCCCCCTCCCCCGTAGCCCCCTCCCCCCTCTTTCAGCCCGGAGTCAATTACCCGTGTGCGGCTGGTTTTAAGTCTTTAAACGTGGCACATTGTCGGGGATCATAGTCTGCAGCGAGTCAGAACTCATCACGGCCGCGGCAGCTTAGCTTGACCCTGGCAATATCAGGAGAATTAATGCTCCTCGTATTCCTGCTGGAACCAAGCAGGACAGAGCTTTGATGTCTGATAGTCTGATAGAGGACATGCCAGAGATATTAGATGGGGCTTCACCCCCAGATGGTGTGACAGCATAAGGGCGAATTATGTGGCGCCACCGGTATTGTCCTCCAGCCTTCAATCTTCCTAAGAAATCACAAACCTCTCCTTCTCTCTCGGGGGAATTGCCTCCGTATCGCAGCGAGATCAGCCTCAACTACCACGTTCTAAAAGGGAGAAGATGAGGATTTTGTATGAATCACTACCTTCAGGAACATTATATATACTTTTAACTCAACTTAATTTATACGAAATCCAAACACACATGGGGTTGGTCGCAGCAATATGCCCACGCTGTGTCTACGCTGTGTCTACGCTGCTGAAGATAAAACAAGGAGGACAGGGTTGAAATTCTTTTTCCACTAACCTCCATTAATGATGTATTTTCTTCATCGATATTACAAGATTTACACCTCAGGCAGGCTTGGGAAATGTTCTCAAAACATTGAGGTGTTTTTATTCATTTCTGGCATTTCTATGTTCATGTAACGATAGTCTTTTTTTGAAATATTTCTTTGTGAACGCATTTCAACACAAGGCTTTAAAGAACTATGCCTTGTGCTCAGATTCTTAGCCTGCTTGCTTTTCGAGGTTGTAAATATAATTTTTGGTCCTAATTCCACATACCCCCCCCCCCTCCTCCTCCATTGTAGCAATCCACAGACAGAAGTGAAGAGAAAGGGAAGCAAAGGGACAGTCAACAATAGAGAGAGAAATATGCAAACAGCTGTTTTCACGAGCCTCAGCCAGCTGATTTTGTTAAAAAATAAAAATGTAGGGATTAATAAATGTATTCTTTAGATTTTTGAAACAGTAGCCTTGACCCATCCCTCCAGAAGCGTTTGAATTGGCTTCCTCCCGGCAAAGTCCTTTTTAATCCATCATGCTGTGGGAGTGTGGGATTCATGGCTTTGAGACGAGACGGAGACTCTTTGCACTCGGAGAAAAACGAGTTGTGGTTCACACGAAAGAGAAAAACGGTCACACTTTGGGAGACGTTGGAAGTGGTTCCCGTCGCAAACAATCGATCGGGCCGCAGAGCGGCCGCCCCATCGCGCGAAGATTCTGATCTGGCTGAACAGTTAGCCGTGACTCAGCACCGGCTGAACTGATGTACCACAGCACAGCAAAAAACATCCTTACCAGCCATCAACTCTCCCACTAATGGATACTAGAGTACAGGACATTGCATCAGACCTTAATACATCACAAGAACACACACCCATCTGCAGTGTGTTTACTCTGCGTCTGTGTCAGTGTGTTTGTGCATCTTTCCTTTGGAGAACACGTAGAAGCCCTCCGTCTGTGTTCTACATGTGCAGGTGTGTGTACGCGCTGAGATCACCGGCAGTGAGCGACAGACGCAGAGAGAAAGAAAGAAAGGGAAGGAGAAAGTTGTTAAAATGGCCGCGGAGAATAGGTGGAAATGGGGAAAGAAAGTAGAGTCGGCTTACAAATGGCTCTGCCTCCTTTCTTTCTCTTTACTTTGATCATTTGCCAAAACTCCAGGGTTAATGCATCGCTGCGCTCTGAGGGAAGCCAAAGGTTTTATGATTGGACAATGTAATAAAAAAAAAAAAAAGAAAGAAACATGTCTGACATGCTTTTATACAAGCCACATATATTTAAAAATAAATATTTTCTTTCGATGAGGTCATCAGTGGATGATTAACAGAACAAATGTCTTGATCTGTGAAACATGGCGATCGATTCTAAATACTTTTTAGTATTTTTTTTTGGTGGGGGACGGGACAGATGGCCCTTAACACTACAATACACTGGAACCCTGGGCTCCCAAAATGCATCCTTCCACTGTGCAACTTTGCTACTTGTTGTAGAATCCTACAGGTCAAAGCCCTTTGTATGAACGCTAAGCTCCCACACCGAGTGATACGTAACAAAGAGCACCAACAACACAGACATGTTGACTGTACTCGCAGCGAGGTGATAACGCTCTCTCCTCTTAAATTATTCAAACTCAGGAACACTCGACAGGCTCTGCCGCCCATCACGTATACCGCCAGCCAACAAGAACACAGTACATGGCAATGTCCATTACGTGTGTCACTTTTGCTTGGAATCATCACCTTATATAATGACATACATCACTTAAAAATGTGCAACCCACCGCGACAGAGCTCCTCTTCCTTCACACCTCCTACCACATTCTTAATGCCTCTTTTTTTTTTTATATTATTCCTTAGGTTTATTTATTTATTTCCTGGTGTTGAAAGAGTGGCGGACAGCAGATGGTATGGAAGAAGGAGGTGTGTGTGTGTGTGTGTGTGTGTGTGTGTGTGTGTGTGTGTGTGTGTGTGTGTGTGTGGGAGATAGGTAAGGCAGCTCCACGGTATCGTATGACCTGCAGGGCCCTCCTCTCCGGTTGTCCCAATCATAAAAGAGACATCTGGGCCGGCTAACGGATCGCTGCTGGTCAGCGCTGTGTGTGTTGGGAAGGATATGATGTAATCTGCCAGACACACAAAAGAAGATTTAGTTTGCTGCTGGTGACCACTGTCTCAATATGTGAGTGATTAAACACGGGCCTTTGTAGAGGTCTTCACGACACCAGTGGGATTAAAACAACCCTGAGGACCCCCCCTCCACCCTACACCACCCCCTCACTCACAGATCAGGGCCCTTCACAACATGCCAGGACGTGTTTTTCTCAGGAGGAGATTATTTAATCGTCCCTCCTTGTGCTTACGTCACTCTTTTAAATCCCTCTTCCTCCTCGTCCTCCTCCTCCAGTAGAGCAGTCGCTGCATGGCCGCTAGCGTCAGGCAGCGGAGGAGAATTTGCCTTAATGTGTGTAACTCTGAGTGTACAAGTCTCTACCAGAGCAGCAGAACCTACAAGGGGCAGAGGAAACCACGGAGCTTCAAACACAGCAGCTCCTACCAGGACCAAGCCTGGCAAGAAGACAAAAACACTGGCGCAATAAAAAAGGTTAATTGGGAAGGCCGATACGATAACGTTTTTAGGAATATAATGTGTTACACTGCACACCTAACACTAAACCTCTCTATAAATAATTACAAGGTTTCTATGAATATTACAGTGCGACTGTGATGAATGCAAATGCAGACTCCCCAGTTCTGATTGCATTAAAAAAGTTAACTTCTTTTGCTCAGATTCTATGCATATAGAGCATCTGCAGATTTGCTTACAGCACCACAACATATTAAATCATAACACATCGTGACACCGTATCGCCAGATTCTTGTCAATACGCAGCACTAATAATTACGTGATCAGGATGATCAATACTGGGCTCAATAGTGATCAGGGATGTAGTCATGCAGGGTTTCCCACGGCACATTTATGGCAAAGTCATGCCGCCTCGCCTGAAAATAAGCCTGCCCGCTAACACCGGAAGAATTATTACACTCGAGAAATATAGCATTAACCTTAAAAGGACAAATAGCACGATGGCCATGCGTGGCCACGTATGAGTGATGTTACTGCGTGGTCATTTAGTGAGTGTCAATTAGAGACGAGACGAGACACAGGAGCAGCTCGGGAGGTGACAACGATTGATCAATCACAAGCTGAGAGCAGCGGAAGACAGGAAACAGCTTCCCCGACGATTGCTTCCAATCATCGGCGTTGATCTGAGGTGTGGGGAAAAGTCAACTGCACTGAGCAGAATGGAACCGATAGAACCGATAGAACCGTGTGCCCCGCGAACAGCGAGTGAGCTTTTTCCTATAGCTATCATATACTGCACACAACACTGCCTGCCTGCGCCCCGGCTCATAATTACACCTGTCAAGGAGCAGGAGACAAAAACCAAAGCAACAATGAACCGTCTACGTCTTCATTGATATTCAGAGCAGACCTCCTGTCGTCTCGCGGCTCTCACGGCGGAGCCTCGCGGAAGAAAACTACAACAACAACTACGAGCTCAATCCAACCACGAGTCTCGGGGGCGTCAATGCGACGCCTCCATCAATCCTCACCGACAAAAACTCACATTAACTAGTCCTCCGCTCTCTCGTTTCCATTGTCGTCTCCACTTTAGGGATGATGCCTGCTGGTACGATACGGGCGGCGTCACCCCCTGAATATGACACAATGTTACAAATAGGGATTGACTTGGAATGTAACTACATCAAAAAAATATAAAAAATATATTTTTGTGAAGCTAATTGTGTGAAAAAAAAGAAAAGCTGATCGCATCCATTTTTGGTGGTTTTGCATATTATAGCTGTATCACAATAACAGCATAGCACGCTGCAGTCCCCAAAATGACCTTCATGGTTGAATCAACACCTCTTTACAAAACTGAACACTGTGACCTTCATAAAGATACATTTTTACTTAGGACTGGGTATAGGGCTTAATTACATATAAAGTAATGCCGATACCGATAGAGTACTTCATTGGATACTCATCATGTGAGTAGAAGCTGTGTGTCTCATTGGCTATCCTCTGATATCTTTTTTGTTGTGGAACCGTAACGCGTCAGTTTGCAATATTTTTTTCCCAACTGTGGCAAAGGCATGACCCACCCTACTCCGCCTCTGATTGGTATACCCCGCATATTCTTACCCTAACCCTAACCAATACAACTTATGCAGGCAACAAGTACTAGCCAGTCCGAGGCAGAGTAGGGCGTACTGGGTTATTTTGGTTATATCTTAGAGGCATCGAGTACCAATACCCAGCCCTGGTTTTACTACATGGCTGTTGTATTAGGCTTTAATAGTTTTAATGAGTGCTAATAAACTGACAATTGAGTGTGTTTCAATAAACACAATGGTCTCACCACAGGCCCTAAATAACAACACCATATGTCTGTTGATACTTCCAAGCCACCCAAGGGTCTAATAGAATAAGTCATTTCCTGCCTGCACACAGAAGTGAACAGAGATGGAGGGATTCAGCTCATTGACCGGATATTAATGACTGCTTCCGGTGATTTAGTGCTGTGGAGACCAGGTGATGGATTGGGGACACCTTTGCTGAGAACTGAAGCATTTGGCGGCTCCATTGTAAAGCAATTAGACCGATACAATAGAGTCCCCTTGGCAGCAGATCGGTCTGAGGGACCCCAGGTGGGCCAGGAAGAGATGGACACACGGATGAGAAATTTGACACGAAAGGACGGGAAAGAGGAGAGGTGTTCCCAATTTGGTGCCAGGAAAAGGTCTCAGAGTGAACTGCATGTGTGTGTTTCTATGGGCACATGTGTGAGCTTGTGTTAATACTCTATACGGGACGTGTATACTAGCAGTGCTTCAGCAAATCTTGCTTCTTATTCCTATTAATTCATTAATTTCTTATTTCTTTAAGCATCTTATACTGACTGTGTCAGTTGTGATATTGTTGTTATATTATTATACTGGGCTATTCATCTGGCAAAGCAGGCCTCTAATACTCCAATATTATTGCAAATGAAACATTATAGGGTTACGGTGGTGTGTTTGTATATTTACCCATAGTGCTAAAAAAAGTTCTTTCCTGATTTATTTGTAGCCTATAGTATTGCTTTATAATATATTATGGGATGACTACAGCCAGGAATGAACACAAGCCAGACAGACAGGGTGTGAGCTATTGATTCAGGTTTTAGGAGCACCGTCAGTCATAGTCAGGATAATCATACCTTTTATACAGCAGGATAAAGAGACACATTCGGAGTTTCTACAGTGAATAAAATATATTAGGAGCCATTGTGATAGAGGTCCTTCCCCAAGAAGATTTTTCAGAATTTTGACTTAAAACTTGGGCTATTATTATTACTATAGATCACGCCCCAAAAGCTTAAAGACCAAACTTGCCTTAGTTATTCACACATATCACAGCCTTCGTCTCAACATTTTACTTTTCTGCCAATGTTTGTTCTGTAAAATCATATTCTGTTAATCAAAAGGGCAAGATTCAGAAAACTTTAACATACAGTACCAGTCAAAAGTTATTCACATTAAATGAGAGGGTGTGTCCAAACCTTTGACTGGTACTGTACAAGTTTCATTACTTATAATGGCTCGTAGATAAATGAAAGCACCCTCCGTGCTGCGGGTCGACTCGTTCTGACGCCCGCCACATTGTCTTCATGTTCATACGGTTTATGAAAAAAAAAAACGCTGGCGCTGAGCCATAATGAATCACCCAGATAACTTGATATGGAGAGGGCAAGTGGAGGGTTACCGGCAGCTTGTGAGAAGTGCCAGTGCGCAAGAAAAAATAAAGAAAAAAAAACAGTACACGAAAGAGTAAAATGTATTAAGTGCTGGTACTGCAGCAACGGGGAGTAGCAACCCACTTTGGGCATTGTATACAATAATTGAGTGAAAGCAAAAAGGTACAAAGCTATCATCTTTATCATCTTCAAGTATTTTAGAGGAATAAAGGAGGCACAGAACAGCTGGATAAAACACCAACGAGTGTGACATGATAATCTTAAATGTGCTCTACATGACATCATCTTCTGCCCTGAGTAACTACGTGCAGAACGACCTGCTCTCGGTGTGTTTCCATCATCTCCCACACCGTCTCGACGTCAACCCTCCAAGGCCACTAAACATTTCAATATTCGTCGGTGAAACGCCGGTTCGAAATGGCCTCCGCCCACTTAATTAGAGCAATTCATAAATATCTATGATTACCGAGGGGTAATACGGCGAAGGTGCGACGCGGATCTTCGAGGTGCTGTGTTTACTGGAAGGGCTGGGCAATGTGGTTGAAATCATAATTATTATCATCTCCGCCAGGGGAACCGTGTGTGTGTGTGTGTGTGTGTGTGTGTGTGTGTGTGTGTGTGTGTGTGTGTGTGTGTGTGCATCCGTTAAGTAGTGAGTGAGTTATTGTGCACCTCCGTGTCTGTCCACGGCTGACTGCCGTGTGGGTGTGCTGCCGGGTGCCCAGTCATGGCTGCATGCTCGAGGACCTTGTGTGGTTGCGGTGACTCACACTCTCAAAACCCCTATTCTTGGCTGTTTCACACTGCCTGCTGACTCCTCGCTCAACACTCTTCACCGTCCACCGGCCGGCAAAAGGGCCGCATGCAGTAACACAGCTGAGGGCTCTGCATCGTTATGCGTCGTTGGATCCATCCATCCATCCTGTTTCTGATTCCTTTCCCCAACATTTTCTTTCCCACCTGCCAACTCCCCGTACTGCCGCCAACACTTCTAACCGGTGTTCAAATCTCATCTTCCCTCCTGATTAAAAGCTTGAGAGACTTTCACTCCTCCTCCGCCTGTTAGTCCCCACTACCAGAACTGAACAAAACACCTTTCTATTCTTTTCTGTGGGAAAGAAATACGGTCTCAAAAATAGATGTGGGGCGAGGACGGGGGGAAGAAATGCAAATTAAGTCTAAAGCCTCTTTCACAAATGGCTCCCGGTAAATTACTGGAATATCCTTTCAGACGCCGCTAGGGATTTTCCCCTACTCATACATGCACTACAATCAGGAACATTTCCGTAATGTGCCTTTTCACACATGCCACGGCAATGACGGAATAGATGGGGAAAGGGACAGTCCAGCAGATGGCATCCTTAAGAACACTTAAGTCAACATGTTTGCGTGAGTGCTAAATCATAAACAAGTTGCAGGTTTAGTTGGGTCATCAGCAGGCTGACTGGTTAACTCCATCAGTATTTCCCCCTGAAATGTTATCAGGTCATGAGGTGGGGAATTGGCGGTACAGAGTTCCCTGAATACAGATCCCTGCTCCCGTTCACGCATGAAATTTTGTACATTCCAGGGATGGGATGCGTGTGCGAAAGGGACTTACGTTTTGTTTAAATCTGTGTTTGGACAATGAAGGAGAGCCTCCAGCTGAGCTGTGTGAATATGTGGTAATTCTCAGATGGTGTCATTTTAAACTGCAGTAAACACAACAGAGAAAAGGAGGCAATAATGGATGGAAGGAAGTCAAACTTATGGATTTCTTCTTCTCCTAACACTTTTGGCCGCCATGAGAACCGTTAGCTGATGGAAAAGGCAAAAATGTCCAGCGACTCACACCACGGGGATGCAGTTGGTGGAAACTTTTCTTCTGTCCTTGAGGCAGAGCGTTCGAGCTGCCAAAGATTTTAGAATACTAAGCACTGACCCTCCAAACTTCAGCCATGACTGGTTTCATACTCATACACAGCTGGAAGCCGGCCAGTATAAGCCTATGGCCAAATAACTGTTGGCCAGTAGAGCAGAGAAGTGCAAAGTGTCTTGCTCAAGGGCAACACAAGGGTAGTTTTTTGAAGTGCAGTAGTAGCAGCCTTAACTCTGTTTAATTAGAGATTCCCGGGGCTGGTCCAACAATTCAATCTGCTACTCTCTATTATAAGCTGCTGTTGCCCGAGTTGAATAATAAGCATTTTAACAATCCAATTTTCCAGTTCACTGCATTGTATTCAAAGATTCACTGCTGGATTTTGTCAAAGTTGGACCAATTCAGCACTTTATGTAAGTGAGATCCAAAGCAGTGGCCGGATAGGAGGACATTTGGGGATTTGGACCGTAAGTGTTTTAAATATGTATTTCAAGGATTTTTTTTTTTGTTGCCATTTCAACTTTATTTATAGCGAGATACACAGACAGGAAAAGGAAAGAAAGAGAGGAGTCGACAGGTAGCAAAAAGAACCATCATGATGCCCCTTGAGTACCTTTTTCGAAACAAATGCTTCACATTACAAGTAAAATGTTGCACTAATGTAAAAAAAAAAATAAATAAATAAAATCACAGCAGTCACTAGCTTCAGCCACACGGAGATCACCGGGGCCTCAGCTGTGCACTGGAGACAACCGAACACTGTCATTCATCAACCACTTGTCCATGTGAATTTGTTGACCGTCTGTCAAAAGACAGGAAGGAAATTAGCAGTGACAACTAAACCAAGCACACACTGGGAGTCTTGTTCAAAAAAAAAAAAAAACATTAATATTTTGAGAAATAATACATGATGAAACCAATTCATGTAAAATAAATATTAACTAGAATTAATTATGCTATGTGCCGCGGTGAAACTGAATGCATTATGTTATTAAAATAATTATGACAGATGAATGAAATGCAAATGATCTTAAATTATATTGTCAAACTCGCTTGCCTAATTCACACTGAAACATTGAGTATACTGCATTATCGGCTCTTAGTTGTTGGAGGACCTTTCATTTCTTTTTTTTTTTTTTTTGAGAAATTAAACTTTCAGGGGAAAAAAATGACAAAGCCTTGATTCTTTCTCCCATTGTGCTTTTTCTCTTCACGGCACTTGGAAGTTAATTCTCACTAATACCGCCAACGTTATAATAAATAAACCCCCGTGCGAGCGAAAGCAACGAGAAACGTTTCGCTTACGTTACCCCTACAAATCTTTTCAACATAAAACATTTGAAAGCCAGCCAAAGGTCTCTTCATTCCATCATGAACGCCGACCGTTTCTGAAGCCTAGACAGCACTCTTGAATGAAATGTAGTCGTTACAAGGCAGAGGTGGCCTTTTCTAATAGCTGCTGCATTCTCCTGTCGCCACTTAGAAGGTGCCCCGTTCATACAAATCAGAGCAGAGCAAGCGCTCCATGATTTGTATACACACACGCATAAATTATTTGCAATGCGCGCACACATTCCCCAATAAAAGAACTGCCTCTTGTGATACATGAAATGCCGTCTGCACTGGATGAAACTGTGGCAGGAAGGAGCGCGAAGCCACTCGGCTTGGTTGAGCGTCTTCTCGCCCGTGGGCACGTTAGCGGTCGTTTGTTGTTGTTCGGGGAGAGAAGCGAGATAATTCACTCTCGCTGTGATTTCACCCAAAATGACACGCGTGCGATTTACTGTGGAGTTGTCAAAAACCTTCGGGGCGCCTCGAGGCAACAATCAGCCCCCAATGTTTACAAGAGAGAGAGAGAGCGCACTCCGAATGCTCTTTGGTGACTTTGTAGGGGAATCTGCTGCTCCGCGCTATATGTGTACAGTGCACATATTAGACAATCCTGATTATAAAACAACACCCCGTCAACATCTGCTTTTGAAACACTTTTTGGATAGTTTCCCAGAGTTGCCCGAGTCCTCATCCTTGAAGTGACACGGAGTATTTCCATCAGAACGGAGATGCTGCATCTGCGTCGCTTGTGTCGTTCACATACAATATTCACGCGTTCTCCCTCCCCCTCCTCCCTCCCCCCCCTCGTCTGCCTCTGCCACCATTTTTTTTTTTCAGACTGTTTGCATTTTCCAGCTTTTCTGCCTCATCGTGACATTCTGTGCGAGCAGTAATTCTTGGCAGCTCTGACGGATGATTCAGTCTCCGCAGTAAAGACGTCGGGGGGACACTTCTCACTCATCTGGAATTTATTTCCTTCGTGGAATGGAAAAAAAAAACATGTTACACAAGCCGTCAGAAGCTCCCGCAGGTTAAACTAGGCTAACTCTTTCCGACACTTCCCTCGAATGCAACACAGCAAACAATAATTTCCCAGAAAAAATAAATATTGCCTTATCATCCGGCCAATATACCTACTCACCTTCTCTGTGTTTGAGCTCCAGCATCCTGTTTCAAAAGGAATCGCATATTAAGGAAGCAAAGAGGCCACTGCATGGGGTCCTTAAAGTTCAAATGATGCCTCAATTCTGACCGTTGTATAATAACGTGCAATGGGATTCTGCTGCTGTTCATATGCAGCCATCTTCAGACAGAAATGTTGTGTATATTTCGTTCAGGTTTTGGGCTCAGTACCTGCAAGCTAACCTCTGTCACGAGCACAGAATCAGCTCCAAGCTATGAATCACTTCATACTGTAACGGACTGAGTGACGTATAATGTTAACCTGTTACGTTACAAGTGTTATTGTGTTTACAGGAAGAAGTTGTTCTAGATAAAGATTGCTTGTTGCATCTCATGCCCTGTGAAGCTGTAAAACCTGTCAATCATCCTACCTACCTACGGGGGGTGGGTGGCACACATGAGCGTACCTGGGATTTGGCAGAGCGAGTGAGGTGTGATGTTGTTGTTTGTGCTGCTAGCCTGTTGAGAGTGAGTGTACGAGCGGGAGCAGATGGTTAAGCCTGTGAAGAGAACGTTTAGCCGTGTTGACTGTTGTGTTGGCGCAGGCTGCGGCCCACAGTAGCCTGTGTGCTGTCCGCTAATAAAACGCAACAAGCGAGATATGGTCTCGTAGCTTTCCTTACCACGGGTTCGCTACAATACCTTCCTCAAGTTTAACGAGCTTCCTATCTGCCTCCCTCTGTCTAATCAACACACTAACCATTAGCAGTCTGCAGTGCTGCTCCATGCCGCTCGGCTCCCATTTCTCTGACTCGTGGCCAAGTCTTTGCATGTCAATGTGCCTGGCAGCTGCCCAGGTGTCGACCCAGTGAATTTAGACCAGCCATCTTATTTCTTCATTTATTTTTTTCCTTCTTCTTTTTAGCGCCTCTGCTTCTGGTCCCGTTTGCAGAACGGTCACCGCTTCAACCGCCCCAACGACACCAAACGAATTTCTAGGAATAACTAATTAAGACAAAAAGGAAAAGACCTAGAAAACACGTCGACCAATCTTGTCGTTGCGTCTTCTTTTCCGTTGGTCTCTGTGCCTCTACGCCATCACTGTGCCTTTGTTTCTCCCTCCAACACCCTCCTCAGACTTCAGAACAATCAATTTAAAAAGTCAGAGAGACGGGCAGTCTGTGGCTGATGGCGAGATAAGACTGCCTGTCTCGATGTTATCGTGGCTCTAAAACAACACGACTTATGTCCCTACTCATCCTGTCACGTCTCCTGACTGTCCAGCGCAGGGAAGATGACAAGAAGTCTAAATGCCGACACGGTAGCTAACCTTGGCGGGGACTCGAGGGACCGGGGCCAAGGCAGGCTCTTAGGAGGAGGAGAGAGCCGGAGACAGAAACTAATACAGCTGTAAGCCCTTGACTCGTCCCCTGGGGCAAACAACAATCTATTGCTTTCAGAGGCCATCCCTGAACTCATCAGGCAACACAGGTTCGCTAAAGTGGAGCGGATTAAGCGTAAGTAGAGGCATACGGAGGGAGGGGGGGGGGAGAAGGGGGGCAGTGTGAATGAGTAATGTGCTGGAAACAAAATAAGTTGCATTGACTTATTTAAAGCCAGCCTTGTTGTGTTGTGTGTGCGTGCGTGTGTGTGTGTGTGTGTGTGTGTGTGTGTGTGTGTGTGTGTGTGTGTGTGTGTGTGTGTGTGTGTGTAGGATTACTGATTTGTTATTTATGTCCATATGATGGTGGTAAAGCTTCGTGACTTTTATATAACAAATTGGGCTGAGCAAATGAGCAATACTGTAACTGACACACAACTCAGTGTACACTTGTTTTTTACAAATTGTAACGTTGGGACGTAGGCCTTTCAAATCCTCATTAATCCTTTTTTTTGGCTCATGCAACTCCAAGCATAACTGAAAGAATCAGCCCCGACCAATTATCACTTCATGAAGATTTGACAGATGGATAGCTCGCTATAAAACAAAAGTGCCCGTTCACGCATCCAGCGGAGATGGGTTTGACATTATCGTTCACCTGGAGTCACGTTTCGGTCCATCATGATGGATGGCAGTTCAATATTACTCCCACTGTTGAGAAAAACATCTGACTCTTTGGCTGCTAGACGTTCCACTTTCTTCCCAATCGAGTTGCCAGCTCTGTCTGAGCCTGAGAGCTGCGAGACTGAAAGATCCAAAGCTTTGCGGAGCAGCAGAGTTGGGGCGATAACTCCTCTCGGCTTCATCGCTATAAGACCACCTTCACAACACAGACGGTCAACCGACTGCACTGTGATGTAAAACAAATACTGGATGATGGAGCTTTGAGTTTGGATACTCTGTCGGAGTTCAGTTCTCAGTGAGGGAACGAGATCAGATGTGCTGTCACAACTGCATTCATCAGGAGCGTCATGCAGCTCATTCAAAGGTGACATTTCATCTCTCAAAATGTGCCAGAAGCTTGAAAGTCACTAAGCTTTTTTTTTTTTTTTTTCAGACTTGGCTGGCAGTTTGTAAAGTGGCTGTACATTCAAACAATGGTGTTGTATCATCATCTTATTAACTACCATTATTAACTATTACAGCCTGGTATCTGCACCAGAATATGAATTGTGTTTGTACAATGTTTGGCTGCACCTCATGAGTTTGCAGCGATGAACTCCCTCCTAGGTCTGGCAGAGTTCAGACAGTTGAAATGATTGCGGTTTTTAAACGCTTGCAAATTGAGACGGAACCGAAAAGGCATTCAAATAACTGAAGTCAAGCATTAACGACCTCCGGGGAGATTTCTTCTTTTTTTTTTTTATCTCAGAAAAACGGCTTCTGTCCTAGTTGGCTGGGTGCCTGCCCTGTCTGTCCGACTAATAAGCGTAGGCCGAGCAGCAGTGGTAGCAGGATAACTCGTGCTGTTCATAGTTAAGAAATAACATAATCATTACGGTTGGCCTAATCGTGGAAGGAGAAGCAGAGCTCAAAGTGAGGATTATCTGACAATGACAAAAGTGTGAAGAAAGAAAGTGAAGAAATGCTTTTAAATAGAGATGTAGATGCACATATTATACGAGGAGCACATAGTCAACCAATCTTTGCTTTCGCTCCCTCTCAGTCTCACAACCGACCCAATTACTCACACAAGAAATGATGTGCGCTCGCTCAAAGAAACCCAGGCGGCAAAACTCCTCACTTACAGTACAGAGGCAGCAATCGATAACCTTCAATTCGCAGACGAAGACCGTTTCAAAATGTGGAGAGAATTGATTGTCGAAAACATGGGCGGTTAATTCTGCCGTTAGTATTCCGTCCGAAGCGGTTTGACATCACGTTCACTGTGAGGTGCCGAGGCGCTCGGCTGCGGCCTTTGGGCTGAAGAGCAGATTTATGGAAAGCGTCCGACACAAAATTAGGCCAATGACCTCGTCACTTCAACGTGCATCGGCGTTGTGACGTCAACAGACAGATAAAGCACCTCAAGTTAGGGCTGCACAATCAAATGACTATCAATCATGATCCCCATTTTGGTATCCCACGATTAAATTGAACATGATCAACTGCAAAATTGACTTTTAAAAAGGAGTGCTTCCCAAAAACGGACAGCCAGCCACCAGGTGGCGATCCAGATGTTTCGGGGGCCACACCCCGAACAGCGACAGCCTGTGAACTTTCCCGAATGTTGCGGCTGCAGTCCCGAGTAGAAAAGTAATATACTGCTTATTAAAACAAAAACAAATGCAAGAAGAAGCTTATCTTAGATCCTATTCTGGTGAAAAGATCGGTACATTAGCAGCAATGTAGCGCAACTTGAAAGTCAAAGCAGCGCTGCGTTCATGTATGTGAAAGTGCAACAAAAAATAAATAAAAATCAATCAATAATCGGGATAAGTAATCTTGATCTCAATATTGATCAAAAATAATCACGATTATTGTTTTTGTCGTAATCGTGCAGCCTTACTTTGTTTGTTTTACGCCACAAAATATGATATGATAAAACAACAATAAAACGCTGAAGATGCATTCATCTGAAGATCATAAAGGCACAGCCAGCGCCGTACGATAAGAGATAGACATATCTATGTATGAATGTATCCAGGACACTGACACTGTGAAGCCTGCAACGCATTCTAAAGCACACAAGCGACCGGCGAATCAAGGCTAAATCAGGGCTAACGTGTTCTCGTCTCTTGGTATTAATCTAAAATCCTACAGGTGCAGTATTTGGGATTTACTTACGGTAAGAGTTTGCGTTATGGCTAAGCCCACTGCATAAAGTGAATTACAAAAAGTCCACACGAGAGGAGATATAAAAACAAAACGAGGACAGCTTTTTCAAGATCACTCAAGGTTAGAGAGGACTCAATTTAAGCTACACTCTATAATCCCCGGTTTGTCGGAGGGGAACAAACCAGTGACCTTTCAAACTGCAGACATACAATCATATTCTAAAAAAACAGCTTATAGATATACGGCTGGTTTTTTTGTGGCTTTGTGCAGGCGATATTGCTCCTTGTCTTTCTTTTTTTTTTGTTTTTTACTGAGAAATAACTTCTCTCTCAATATAACTGCCAATCAAGACTGCCTGAAAAAAAAGTGGAAAAATCAGAGCGGTGAACTATTTTCTTTCTTCTTTGAGGTAAAAGTCTCATTGAGATTAAGATGTGATTTCCAAGAGAGGCCGCATGAGAGCATTGCTCTCGGAATACATTTGACACGGACACTTAAAAAGCTAAAACAAGATATATGCTATAAGAGAGTATTATGTGATATCCAGTTAAGGCGCTTTCACTGCAGCATTTTTAATATAAGTCAAATCAATAAATAAGGAGCAAAAGCATTGATCACAAGTGTGCTTTTTCCAGACGCTTTACAAACTGACTGGAACCTTGTTGAAGAGCTGAAATCCCTGTGACGTGAGCATATGACATGGGCAATTAGGTGTGAAAGAGTGCAATCAGAAAAATCGATCAGAAAAGCGTGGCATTGAGTGAAGAAAAGAGGTAAAAAAAAAAAAAAATGTCAGGAGGCAGAGAAGAAAACGCTGTGATGGGCTTTCAGCACCACGGACAGCTCATAAAACCAAGGACCTCACAAGGTCTGCTCCTAAATCAATCTTCCCTGTACACAAATCAGACAAGCTCTTTTTTATCACCTCATTTGCTAATAGGTGTTATTTACACTCAGTGGTATTACAAAAAAAAAAACAGTGCACAGGGCTAAAAGTTGTCCCAGTCTTTATGCTCCCGGTCTACAGCTTCAGAGCACATGGGGCCAACATTCAGCTCCTTCGACACACACACACACACACACACACACACACACACACACACACACACACACACACGCACACACACACACACACACGCACACACACGCACGCACACGCACACAAACACGCACACACACTCCCCTGTGTGGTTACCAGCTGCTTTGAAGGTGTCTGGTTACACTCCCAGAGGTATAGTGGTCACTGTAATACTGTCACACCACATTGCTTGCAGATCCAACAAATAGCCGAAAGCTGTTTCCAGCCAACACAAAATCGATCCGCCTCAATACATTGCTCGTTTCACGTCGAGAGGTCAAGTTCAGACAGAAACACGTTAATATGGAGAGAGCATGTGTATACACAGGATATATAAGAGGACAAGGCCGGTAGCTAATGGTATCCCATGACTCGGTGACATCCGCGCCAGGTCACTGAATAACGCTGCGGGCTGCTGATCTGCACCCTGTGTGGAGAGGATGGATGCGCGTTCTGTGTGTGCAGGTTTGGTGAAGTGACGGAGAGAGAAAAAAGAAAAACTTACCTTCACTGCTTCAGCATGAGTGACTTTGTCGAAGACTTTGTCGTTGACTTTCATGATCTGGTCGCCGATCCGGAGACCCTCTTTCTCCGCCAGGCTGCCGGGCTCCACCAGGGACACGTAGATGCCGACCCCGTGCTCCGAGCCGCCGCGGATGCTGAAGCCCAGGCCCTCGTTGCTCTTGTGCCGCTTCATGGCGACCTGGCGCACCTCGCCCGGCGGCTCGTGGACGAAGTTCCTCCCGAGCAGCGGCACCAGGGGAGCCGTCCCGTCGCTGCTGGTGCTGAAGCTGTCCGGCGAGCCGCGCAACGCCACCTGGTACTCGGGCGGGTTGCTCGGCGAAAAGCGCCCCGGGGGAGTCGGGCTGGCGCCGGGGTAGTCGCCCGGCGGGGGTTCGGCGTCGCCGTTGCTCGTCGCAACTAAATCCGATTTCAAGTAGAGGCCCTCCGAGGTGTACTGCTCGAAGAGCAGCTGGTCGGAGCGCGGGATGACCAGCCGCAGCATGGGCAGAAGTTGCCGCTTGCTGGGCGCGTTGAGGATGACGTTGAGGGTCTGGACCAGGTCGTACACGTTGCGCTTGGAGTGGTAGACGTTGAGGCAGTGGATGAACTGCTCCCTCTCGAAGTCGTTGAGCAGGAGGTTGAGCGCGTTGTGCAGCTTCCGCACGTTGGCCGACAGCGTCCGCGCGCTGGAGGCCACCGAGTTGGCCGAGGAGCTGAGCGACATGCGCTCCAGGTCGGTGCTGCTCATCCTGCCGACGGCGGTGACCCGGGACACGGCGCCGCGCTGGTGCGAGGTTAGAGTGCGGGCATCGCGGGCATCGCGGGCAGGCGGCGGCGCGGGATCGGACCTGCGCTTGGCATCACGACCGCTGGAGGACGTGCACTCCGGTTATATCCATGTCTTGATCCGCTTATTACTCGCAATTCGCTGGGTAGAGCGATGAAAAGACGGCGGGGAGGGGAGGGGGGGACGGGACGGGACTTCCACGGGCAATTAAGTCCAACTAATTCGATTTCACAGTTGACACAAATTAATTAGCACTTACCACGATTTAGCGCTCAGCGATTGGATTCTGCAAACTTCCCCTCGCGAGCGGGTGCGTCGAGAGCGGACACGCAACAGCCTCGCGGGCAAACTCGTCCCGCTCCGTCGGAGAGCTTAGCAATGAGCCACGTAGAAGGACCTCAGCCTGCGTGTCATTAGCCCGCGGTCTTATTTCCCAGGAGGGTCAGGTGGCGGCCGAGCCGCCGCCGCCGCTTCTCTGGTGTCCGCCTCGCCGTCAGCAGAGCTCCACGAGCCGGGCGGAAAAAAACAACCCCAGAACTTAAAACGTCTCGGCTGGTTCTTGGTCCACTGTCGCGCGCGCGAGACCCAGAAATAATAGCTATTTCCTCCACGAAGAAAAATATAAAAAAAAAATATATATATATATATATATATATATATATTAAAAAGTTATTTTTTGTGCTCCTGCTCGGCGTCCCGACGAGTGCGTGTACTATCCCGCCCCCGGGGGTCTCGGTTCTTGGTCCAAACGACGTCAAGTTCCCACAAAAAAATAGCTCTCCAGCGGTGTTACGCGGAGGAAGCGACGCGTCCTCGAGCCGTGTGTCGGTTTGGTTCCGTGTTTATTATCCGTCCGGCTGCAGTGCAGTGCTGAGGTGACCTGCTGCTCGGTGTCTCCGTTACTACAGCGACGGAGTGGGAGGGGGAGGAGGAGGAGAAGGGGGGGGGGGGGGGGCGGCTCTCTCGCCTCTGACCGTCCTCTGTCAGGAAGTGACGCAGCAGCCTCGCGCAAGTCCCTTTGCTTATTACCAACAACGCGCGCTCGCGCTCCCGGGGCACTTCCGCCACCGGTAACTGAACAGCACTTGAGTTAAAGGCTACAGCGGCCCGCCTTTGACTCTGCTGCTTGGGAGTTTGTTTTTCGTAGTTTAAATCTTTGTTTGTAAAGCCCACATGTGTGGCCAGCCCTACAAGCTGGCCCTACGAAGAACTCCAAAGACAAACAAATAAATAAAATCAAAGTGGGAAAAGCTGGTTGTGTCTCAACAGGTGGAACAACAGCTCAGTGAGGGATTTCACTTGTTGACTGGTTCCACTTTAAAAAATTGAATACGTGAACGAGCCTTGACCACAGAGGGGCACCACTGAGTGCCACGATGTTACTTATTATATATATATATATATATATATATATATATATATATATATATATATATATATATATTATATTATATTATATTATATTATATATATATTATAAATGTATTATAACACCCTGTAAGAGGACATGTTCCAGTCTTCCTCCAACAGACACCGCAACGACTTTTAACACATGAATTAGCCTCAGCAAGAAGAAGAAAAAAATTGTTTTTAATGTTCACATGGATTATAAAAAAAAGACAATGAGCCCCAATGATGTCCGATAATTGAAGCCATTTCATTGTTCTGCATTAAAATGTGTGGCATTAGGTCTCTCTGTACTGAGATAACTGTCCACTGTGGAAGTATTGCAGTTTTTTGTTCTCTCAAATGCCTCATTTCCAAAGGGAATCCTTTACCATAACCGTGTCACATCATTTGAGTGCAATCTGTGTGTGTGTGTGTGTGTGTGTGTATTACTCTGATAATTTCCCTCTTCCTCTGGACAAACATCAATATTTGCCTGCAGGTCGTGGAGGGGTTTAACTTTCTGCTGGAATCCCTGATCCAAGCCAAAAGGAGCCAAGTGGAGGCGAACTCGTTTTGCCCGAGCGATCAATCACAAGTACAAAACGGTGACGATAGCAACTGGAAAAAGGACCTGTGCTCTGAGGTCACTGTGTTGACAAATGACGGCGCGCAGTCTTGGCAGAGTTTCCAAGCTGGGGCCTTCTTAAATATCTGCAGCTCCGAGGAGCCAACTATTCCTTCTGCGTTATTAACCATGTATCTGAGGCGTTTAAAAGGCTGACCAGGGCAGACCGAGGACTCTCCGCTCTTGGGAAAGGAACCATTGTGTCGTTTTTAATTTGAAAGTGTGACTAAGTGCAGGCTGGGTGATGGAATTAATAGTGTCAAAGTAATTCACGAGGTTGAAAATGGGCCGATGCACTTGGAAAATTGAACGACCGACTTGGAAAAAAATGGTCTTTTGGAAATGAATCAAAAAGAATGAATATCAGAGGAGCAATGGAGGTTAAAGCGGAGCTGACTGAAATCACAGATGAAGCCGGCACTGAAAGTGACACAGCAGAACGGCCGAGATAAGAATCAACAGCATCCGATAGCACATGTGCGTGGTTTCAGAGGAGAGGAGAGCTTTATCACTGAATGACTTCCTTCCGCTTCATCTCTATTTTTAATCTTCTTCTAAATGAGCATTCCAAGCTCTGTCCTCAATAGTGGTAGTTCGTTTGAGTTCGTAGTAAACATGGTTTGATATTTGATGGGGGAAATGCACATCACACGATGTATTCAGATTGATACTTATATAATAAGACTTCTAATGATGTAAAGTGAAGAAAAGCCAATTCTTTGATCAACAAAATATTGCGTTTGTCGATACATTTCTTATTCCTTAATAAGTCCTTAATTGACGAATCATTGTGGTACTATTCTGCCTCACCAGATATAGACTGTGGATATAAGCCTGCCATTGTCCGTCTCTTTCAGATGACATTCCCTCTCCCTTTTCACTCTCTGGATCTATTTTGCAAAAGCAATTTTGATACGAATCACAAAGAAACCGGGGGCCTTTTCCACACAGTGCTGTGGAGATAGGTCTGGCTATGCGAGACTATTGTGGGACCAACAAACATAACACTCGCTTGGGTTCTAGGCTCCAATGGCGCAACAAAAATCCAACCCAACTGTTTGAATCTCAACTGCAAACTGTTGAGTCTTTTTTTTAAATCAGCAGTGAACTGGCAGGACATTTTTAGATTTTGGGGACGCTATTGGACACAATAACGAGATCAGGGAATGAGTATTTTTTTTTATATTGGACAAAGAGCAGACCTTTGTAATATTTCTTTTTAAATCACAAGGGCTAATTAATGTTGTCATCCTACCAAACCGTGTCAGGAGCACATCGATGGCCGAAGAGCAAAACCTCCTCTCTGAATAATGCACTTTTTTGAGAATACAATTTTTTTTTAAAAGTGTTTTTTTTTGCAGAATGCTTTTTGTTAAGGATAGCCAATACATGATAAAAAAAAATACAAAAATACAAAAAAAAGAGAAAAGAGCAAAACCTCCTATCTGAAAAATTAACTTTTTTGAGAATATACAAAATACAAAAAAATAAAAAAATATAAAAATATACAAACTGCAGATAGGAGGTTATTCCCAATTTTCCTGGATTATTTTGCAGATGGGAGGTTTTGCACTTTGGCCATGAGGGGCACCCCATGTCTATACACACACCCACAAACCACTTGTCTTTAGTCCAAATCAAGGGGCTTTTAATGCAACATCACACACGGACGTTCAAGTAAAAGTATGCGCTAAAACGTTTTGGCAACCGTCTCCGTTTGGCCTCTTTTCAACATGACAACGTGGCCGTGCACAAAGACAGGTCCGTGACGATGGAGTTCTCCAGTTTGCTGGAGAAGAACTTGACTGGCCTGCACAGAACCCCCGATCCTCGACCCCATCCAACCCAGACCTCATCACCGATAGCGGTGTTGGACCTCACTAATACTGCAATAAGGAGCAAATCCCTGCAGGAGGTTCCAAAACACAGTACACATGCAGTACGGGTGTAAAGATAGCGCGGCCACGTGCTGTTCGTATTGGCCAATACAGTGCAGCTATCGAGGGGCTCTGAGGAGAAAAACACCATGAAAGCAAAACCCCAAAAGGATGAAGAGCTGGTTCCACGTGGTTCTTTTTTTTTTCAGGCTGTTGGTGATGACATTACACTCGCTGGGTGTTGAGATTAAAATCTGTTTCCAACAAATGACATTGAACACAAGATGACAACACACCGGGACAACAGGGGCGGTATGTTGATGAGACACGACGTGCTTGATTTGGAGTGTGCACGCGATTCTGACAGAGTTAAAAAGGTCACGGTACGCATCAGAGTGCCTGGAGCCCGTTGGATAACACCTACGGTGCTCGCTGTACAAGAATTACCAGGAATGTTTTGTGATTTCCAGTGTGTGGTCCCTGAGCCTGTAATTGGTTCGGATGCTCTCTGCTTCCTAACCGAACAAAAGCCGGGTTCTTGGCAAAGCAGAAGATCACATATATTATATATATTGTAATAAACTGCATGAACCTGTCGTGTACTGTGTTGTACTCTTTCACAGCGATCAAATAATGCTCTGCATCAGTATGATATAAAAACTGATGATATATATATATATATATATATATATATATATATATATATATAATATATTTGCAAAATTGTTGTCTTATGCAAGTTTTTATATCATACTGATGCAGATCATTATTTGATCGCTATGACATAGAGTACAACACAGTACACGACAGCTTCATGCAGTTTATTACAATTCTGAGGGAGCCATGACTCGTGCTCTAGTGGAATCCCCCAGGCGCACACGTATTAGAACAGTTGGTCGCGTGGTTGAACAGCAGCTATAGCTCTGGCCTCAGTGGCATGTGGCCGTGGTTTTCATCAGTTTTGAGATATCTGTCTTTAGGATGACAACACACTTGAATGGAATTCATGAAGGATGAACGAAACGCGACACACCTGGGTTACTGGGCAACTCCTAATAAGCAGTGCAGCTCCACATAACTGCTCACGATCTATTCCCTGAGAGACTGTGTTCACCTCTGCCACTGAAAAACCTTGATACAGCAAACATTTAGTTCCTTTATGTCCGTGCATGCATGTGCACTTGTGTGTGTGTGTGTGTGTGTGTGTGAAGTTGATCGATGACAGTAATTAGAGGAGTTCACCAATGGGGAAAAGACTGAAAAGCCAAATAGTATCATAATGGAAAGAGACACACGCTGCACAACAAGCAGAGCAGCAGAGAGGAGATACTTGAAGTTCAGTGTGTGAAAGCCGGGGAATGACTGAGACTGGAAGAAGAAAAGACGAAGAAAAAAAAAAAGGGAGTCAATGAATACAATGACTTCTTGACGAACACCCGCAGAGCTAATGATTATGGTTATTATCTCAGATTTCAATTTGAACTGCAGAAGCTCTGAGCAGAACGCCAGCGCTACGGCCGGGGACGTGTTCTCCCTCGGTGGCGGGACAATTAACACGTTGATGAAGAAATGGCCGCTGTAACATTAACTACCGCATTATGATAACAGCTCTGGGTTTAACTTTGTGTTCGTATGTCGGCGGACGGAAATGCTGCTTTTACTTTCCTGTAAGACTCCTTCTAGCTGATGAGTGTGACCAGGGCGGTTTGCCCGAAGGAAAAACATTTCAGGAAATAAAGAAGGCCGCCTATAGTAAATTACCACATTGCATGGTTAACTAATCATTCTGAAGGCCTAACAAGGCTTAAATACTTCACTTAATAGGCTTAACTACGTATGACTAAAAGCTTAACAGAGTCATCGGTTCTCATCAAATGGAAGATAAATGGTGGGCATTAAAAACAAAAGCCATTTATATTTATTATATTTAAAAGTTATCTGTATGATATTTGTATCCCGCCCAACCTCCGGTAGTCACATGTAGTCTATGTGACGTCACCCATTGGTTTATGGACTGTCCTTATGAAGCCTCGAGTTTGGCCTTCCCCAGGTTGGTTTTTATTATAAAGAATTCAAATTGATTCTGTTTGAATTTCTTAAAAATCCTCCAAGCAGAACAAGGGGTGAAATAAACCTGCACCAATTCAGGACAGGCATACTGTATTCATCTCACACACTCACACAATTTGCTGTAGAATCATGCGGCAACCACCCGGTCTGACTAGTGATACATGTGGGAGCCACTTACATTTGCGTTCTTTCTAATGGCCAGCAGGGGGCGACACCTCTAGTTGTATCGAAGTGACTTCTTCTCACTTGATTTATTCCCTCAGTAAACATTGTGAAAATGAGTTTATGGTTTCAATCGCTTCAAGTCTTCTTCAATACAGCATGATGTTCATTTAGTAAATGATGGTCCATTTAGAGTAGCATAGGCGATAAAGCAGAGTATGCTTAAGGGCGTGGCTACCTTGTGATTGACAGGTTGCTTCCACGGCGTTGTCCGGTCTGGGAGTTGCCCGTTGTAGATGTTTTCGTTGCCTAAAAATGTATAATTCAGTGTTCAGTTGTACTTAGCTCCACCCTCTCGTGTTGGCGACGGACAAAAGGACTCGAGGCTTCACAGCAGCGGGCCACAAACCAATGGCTGACTTGATCGACTGAACATACACTCAGCGTGAAGACAAAGTATCATCACCTCCCAATCGGCAGAGTGCACGGTGGTTACACGAGGCCCTCACCGGGGGGACTCGAGCTCTGCAGGGCGTAGGAGAACCGGAATCGCACCCTTAATGAGTCATGCAACATTGAGCATCTCCCACTAATTGACTTTTAAATACAACCCCTGACTGTTCATCTGGAAGGAAGTGTCTCCCATTAGTTTTTAAGTGGGAGACGTCGGCGCTTCGGGGGGACATTTAACTGATAAGGACATAAGCATAACTCCTGTCACAGCTTTAATGTTTCGCTACATACCCAATGCAAAACTGTATAATGCCTCTACGGTACGCACAACACCTATTACAAAGGTACTTCAATTAAAGTCTTTAGACCTGTTTAGACTTGAGATATGATGTCGCTCAAGTGCCACAACATGGTCCCTCAACCATTTCCCATCCGTCTCCATTTAGGAAGAACCGACGCGTCACATGACTCGCGATACCTTGTGGAGGTCAAATAGGCACATTGGGGCCTCGAACCAAATGTGAACACCTGGTTGCTAACATGCTCGCGGTGACAACGCTGACGAGCAGCGGTTTAGAAGGTGAAATGTTGTGATACCCCATGCGAGTTCGGTCCTGCTAAGCTGTATAAATAAATGGAAGCCTCCGTGGTGTTACCCTCCGGGGTTCTTGTGTGATAAAGTGAGGCTTGCTTTAAGGAGTGCCGGTGGTGAAGTCTGACCTTTTGGGGCTCAGCACACTTGTGTCTGGAAGCACTCGCTGCTGGAACTCTTCAGTACAAACCTGGGAGCTCGGCTCGACGTGACTCGACTCCGCCGCGGATACCAGCTCTCGTACGCACGCTCGCACTGCCACCCTTCCTCAAACTGTGCCGGGACTCTGCAGAGATGTTTACATTCCACCTGCGTCTTAGTTCATTCCTTTTGTATGTATTAATTCTATATAGGACCACGACGACTCAGCAAATATGCCATATCCAGAAGTGCCATATCTCAACAACTCCCTGACTGTTTTAACAGGTCACAGCGAATATGGTAAAATAAATGGACGTGAAATGGAAAAATGCAGTGATGAATTATCAAGTGATTTGATTACTTTGAACCGGTTTTGATGAAAAAAAAAAAAAACCCTGATATGATGAAAACAGAGCCATGTTTCATCATGTTCCATGTCTTACATTGCATTCGCAACACCAAATTAACATTTATGATTGAAAGTTAGGGTTCTTCATAAAAAAAAAATCATTTTTGTTGTATTTGTTGAAATTCTTAATACAACCCGACAGCATTTAGTTGCGTGACTGTAACGAGTCTGTCCAATGATTTCAGCCTGCCTGCACTCTGCCTGCGTGCACTCATTCATCGCCTGCCACCAGCTGCTTTATGGTCATAGTGATAATTTGGGGGGAGTTGCTGGAGGGAGGCCGGGTGGGGAGTCTGGGCGGTCCGGGCTCAGTTCTTGTCTCCTTTGTGGTCTGATGAACAGTAAATTCAGTGGGTGTGGTTTTTTTATTGTCATTTTGAGAGGAAGTAACAAAAACTGCGCGCTGTAAACCATAAATGTCTGTTGTGGATTATGAATGATGAATGATGAATGGTGAATGGTAGGCAGTAGACAGTAACGCAGCCCGGTTGATTATCAGAGCAAACACTGTTTCATATTAAATGTGAACCAAGTCTATTAAATCAGTTGACAATTTAGTACTCTATTTTTCAATCCACACATACAGATTTCATCCCTTCCATATTAACTCTGAAGCATTTTTTTTTTTTATCACTTCCGTTTTTTGTTTCAATTATTATTTTGTTGTTACTCCCACCCCTGAGACCACTTTCTTTCATGATAACTGGCAAGTGTGTGTTGTAAAGGATGAATGACGAATGCAAGAGGGAAAATGATGAAACGTAGCTCTGTGTTTTTATCATATCGCGACGGATTCAATCAAATCGGCTTTAAAGCAATCAAATGGCTTGATAATTCATCACTCCATTTCTCGCTTCACATCCATTTATACCGCTCCATATTTCAATTCACAAGCATTTTTCGTCACCTCCATTTTCTTTCATTTTTTATCTTCTCAACAGAAATTAGTCACAATCTGGCCGTGTCCGAAATAAGCTGATATTAACGAGATGACGCGTATTAAAACAAAAAATGCTTTGATTTGAACGTGTATGCAGTTTGATGAATAAAAAAAGAAAGAAAAAAATGCTTGACATGTCGTCCTGACCTGAATATAAATATATAGTGATTTGATACACCGTAGTTCTCAAATATGGTTTGATTTTCTGTAAACATATTTGGAAGTTAAAACGGGCAGCACTTGTGCAAATTTGCTTTCTAGTCAATCCAATTTTCTACGTGAGTGGCTCCCCCGTGGCGAGGCTTTCATGGAGAACCAGAGAGCATGCTTTAAGAAATGGGTTCAGTTTTATATTCTTTCTTTTACCAATGTGGCGGTATGATCTGAAACCCCGCCTACAGAAGAGGTCTTGTAGATGTAGAACAATGTAACGAAGCAAAGAGGAGAGAGATGCCACTTGTTCATTTCTGGGGGCAAAACTTTGATTGTCAAAGACAACAGAGTCGCTGACGGCATCAAAGTCACTAAAAGCAGCTCGTTTCTGGCGTGATATCAAAAATGCAATGCGTCATCCGGAAAGAATCCTTTTTATTTTACTCGTCAATCTGCTCCCGATCTGCCTCGCTTCACAGCACCATAATGTTCCTCGTCTAAAAATAGCCCCACAGTGTTTGCTTGAGATTGATTATTGGAGCTGGCGTGGGATGACTGTTAGCCAAGTGACTAAAGGCAGTTGTGGATGGACAGATGACACAGTTTCCGAACAATTAAAAAACACAAAACACACTCACAGAGGCAGTGAACAGGCCCATCAGATATAGCATCAATCTGCAGGGATCAGATGGACTTCAATCCTGAGTGGCATGGGGCCTTGTCAAAACCTGGACATCCAGATGACTGCAGAATCGATAGAGCCCATCTTGATCTGGCTTTTGTAAACAGATTCTTGGATGCATTGCAGTAGCTGCAGGGATCCCACGACCTTTGTACATATTGCTTTTTTTTTTTTTAAGCATATTTCCCAAACGTATCCCTTCGAACTTATAAATGTGCGTGCCTTGAAGCAGTTGATGTGATACGAAGAAGAGTAAAACAATCTGTCACTTTAAATGCTGTGAGCGGTAATATGTTTCCGTAACGCTGAGGAAATGTGACTCCATACCATTTCTTTATGTGACAAAAGCCATGTTGAGTTTGCCAATATTACAGATGACTGTGCTGGAAGCGAGACAACAGTCATGTCATTATTTCTTCTTGTAGAAGAGTTAGCAGTTATCCAGCAGGAAACACTCTAAAACCAGCTAATAACGGTTCGGCTGATGACACTCAAACGAACACAGAGGTGGGCCCACGTGTTTCACCACTCAGAGCCTACTTAATGCACTCAACCAGACAATAACAACAGAAAAAAAGGGAGATCAGCTCATACAAGGAAGTCCTTCACACTCAAACACTGCAGGTGAATGGCATTCAATTCAATTCAATTTATTTTGTTTAGCCCAAAATCACAAATTACACATTTGCCTCAGAGGGCTTTACAATCTGTACGGCGTACACTTTCCCCAAATGACATCAATGCAACAAATAGGATCTTGGCAACCCCTCATCTCTCCTCCCTTCCTCCCTTCCTCTCTCCCCTCACCGCCTTTCTTTTAATTTCTCATCTGAGAGACCACAGGGTTGCGGCTGACATTTGGCTGATAGATAACAGCTCACATGCACACGCACAGCCGGGTGCCAAGGTCTCACACGGATTCACCTGCCCGAGATCACAGGAGTCGAACAGCGCGGGCGTGAGCGCGCCACCCGTGGATCATCCTACACACCGAGGTGGAGGAGAGGAGACACCTAAAGGAAGGAAGGTGGAGAGAAAAAAGATAATCGACTCTACCTTTTCAGACACCCTACGGAGTAAAGAAACAAAAAGGCCTCTGTCTTTTAATCGTTTGAATGTTAAGTTATTTTTAGTATTTTTACATATTGGAACATATTATCCAAGTTAAATATTAAGGTCACTCATCCACAACCTTCTGTATGAATTCATGCACCATTAATGCACATTACTAACTCTGCTCCATCCCCGAGGTCTTTGTGCCTTCTCGCCTCGCAGGTTTCTGTGGATCGTGGTTAAATCTGGACCCTGGTCCTGGTCCTGCTGTGGTCCTCCCCGTCACCTACTGCTATTATTACATGAATCATTTCTGTCATGTGAATTGAACGTGTTGTAACTCTGTTATGCTGTTCATTCTGTACACATGACATCTATTTTTGTACTCTGTCCATCCTGATAGAGGATCATCTTATGTTGCTCTCCTGAAGGTTTCTTCCATTTTTCTCCCTGTTGAAAGGTTTTTTTTTTTGGGGGAGTTTTTCCTGAGTCGATGAGACGTTCTGAGACAGAGGATGTCATTGTGTGCAGATTGTAAAGCCCTCTGAGGCAAATTTGTAATTTGTGATTTTAGGCCATACAAAAATAAATTGAATTGAATTGAACCTGTTTTTGGAGTACAGCCCTTCACAGCCGAGCACTCCTGACCACCTGAAAGTGTTGTTCAAGACAAGCAATTTTCAAGACTTAGACTTCGGAAATGCAGCTTTGCTGCTGGGTATTGGGCATAGTCAGAAGTGTACCAACACACCCTGGACGACAATAGCAATGCCTCGATTCTGATGGGCAAACTTCAGTTCCACACTCTGCGACTGGATATTGGACTTATGATCAGACGAGCAATAGAAAGCAGCCGGACTGGAAACAGCGATTGGTGAGGTGAGGTGCCTGCGCGGAGCCAAAAGAACCCCAAAGGACGCCATCCACCCTGCTTCCTTCTGCAAAGCAACACAGAAGCATCTTCTGTTGTTACCACCAGACGACAGAGCAGCTTCTTCTTTCCTCAGGCTGTGAGACTCAACATCAAAATACTTTTGTTTTGTTTCGCTTTTCCTCGTGCAGCATAAAGAGACAACAACTCACATTCCGTCGTTGGAACCCTGGAAGTCGTAGAATGACGATGAGCAAACCACGCGACCCCCTCAGCCGCAATTTTCACAAACAAGACCGTCAACGCGAGAGTTTTTACACATTTTGTTAAGTAAAAAAAATCACTAAAAACGGCACAGACTCGCTGCCCTCCAGGTTTTTTTTTAATCCAGCCTTTATTCAAACACATCCCCTACAGGCGGAAACACGTGCACATGCTGTGGACAGTGTGCAACATGCTAAATCGCTCAAGGCAGCGCTCACCAAGTACAATAAATTGCAGCGAAAGTGAAGCTATTCTTACGACTTTTTCAACCCAATTTGTTGGCAAAAAAGCTCGCTGACAGCTGGTGAGTTCAGGGGGAAAATCTCTAAATTCCCCCTCGGGCAACAATTAGTTCCCGAAAAACAACATTCTTCATAGTCTTTCGGGAGAGAGACGCAGCTTTAGGGCTCAAGCAAACCAAACCACAGCAGTAGTTCCACGCGGCATCCCTCCGGTCAACAGCACCACTCAACCTGAGAAAGACCCAAATCTAATTATGCACAGAAGATTTAAAGAACGCTGGATTATATTTGGAGGTTAAACCATCTGGCCGTGGCAGTAAATCCCATACTGGTAACAGCTAATAACTCTAATGGGATCAATGCAAAATGATTCTGTGTAGGTGGTGCGGTGCTTCTGCTGGTTGGTTAGCATTCACATCCTTCAATGTATTTAAACGCCGACATATTCCAAATTGATTGTCACCAGTACTCCTGGAGTGCGTTTACATGTGCATGAGTATCCTGGTCAGGATCGTGGAATATAAAGCCTTAATCTGGTTTTTAGAAACCTGGATATGCAGGATAATGTTACATGTAAACACAATATCCAGGTGTCGAAACCTTATTATTATTATTATTACAGTATTACATTGAACAATATGTGATACAAAACACGCGACAACTTGACAATTTTCTGATAAGAATTCACATTTTATTTTTAGATTCTCTGTAGCTGAGATGAAAACAAAACAATACCCTGAAACAATAGGTGTGTGTGTGTGTGGAGAGCCATGCATCCACTGTACATTCATAAACATGTCACACGCGCTGCATGTTTCTGCGCTGGCTGTTATGAGAGAGAGTGCAATAAATGTCAGGAGGCTGGAAATCACCAGTGTTCTTTTTTTAGACTGTTTTTTAGATTCAGGGTGCGATACTCACACACACACACACACACACACACACACACACACACACACACACGCTTCGAATGATATTACGGCCTCCTGTGTGCTTATTTTGTTTTTATTCATTGAGTGCAGCAGCAGTGACTTCACCACAAACCCACTGTGAAACACACGGTGAGTTTCAAATTTTGCCAATTTACACGACTGCAATGGATTTTAAATAAAGCAATCAATATGTGGTTGAAGTGCAGACATTCAGCTTTATTTCAATGCGTACAACAAAAAATATGGCATGAACTGTACGGCCATTTTTACACAGTCCCCCACGTTTTCAGAGTCTTGGAAGTAATTGGACAATCTGACATAACACTGAATATAATGATCATTTTTAATACTTGGAGGAAAATCCTTTGCAGTCAATGATTGCCTGAAGTCTTCCACACATAGTCATCACCAAACGCTGAGTTTCCTCTCTTGAGATGCTGTTTCCGCAGTATGTTTTGAGTCATTATCCATCTGTACTGAGAAGCAGTCCAATCGGTTTTGCAGCATTTGGCTGAATGTGAGCAGACAGTAGAGCTCTAAACATCTCAGGATCCATTCTGCTACTTCTATCAGCTGTGACATCATCAATGAACACCAGTGACCCAGTTCCATTGGCAGCCATACAAGCCCATGCCACAGCACTGCCTCCACCATGCTTGACAGATGATGTGGTTTGCTTCGGATCAGGAGCCGTTCCTTTCCTTCTCTCCACTTTTCTCTTCCCATCATTCTGGTACAAGTTCATCTTGGTTTCATCTTCCAAAGAAACTTTTATCTAAAACTGATCAGGCTTTTTCAGATGTTTTTCTGGCAAAGTGTAATCGGGCCTTCCTGTTCTTCAGTGTTCCCACCTTGTCGTAGACCTTCTGTTTTTAGATTCCTGAAGGCGTCTCTTCATTGTAGACTTTGACAAAGACACGCCTCCCTCCTCCAGAGTGTTCTTGTCTTCAGGAGATGTTATGAAGGGCTTTTTCGTCACCAAGGAAATAATTCTGCTACATCTACTTTACATGTCTTCCGTGGTCTTTCAGGCCTTTTGGTGTTGGTGAGCTTGCCAGTACATTCCTTCTTTTTAAGAATGAACCATTTTTTTCTAATCCTAATGTTTCTGCTATCTGCCTGATAGGTTTGTTTAGTTTGTTCAGCCTAATAATGGCCTCCTTCACTTTCATTGACACCTCTTTGGTCCTGAGTGGGCTGAGTGTTCCAAGGACCAGCTACCAAATGCAAATTAAACATTTTGAATTAACTCCAGACCTTTTTATCTGCTTAATTTGTCATGGAATAACGAGGGAACAGGCCACACCTGGCCATAAACCCGTCTGTCAGACAATTGTCCAATTACTTCTGAGCCTCTGAAAATGTGGGGGGCTGTGTAGAAATGGCTGTAATTCCTAAACGATCAATACGATAGTTTTGTTATATCCATTGGATTAAAGCTGTCTACATTTCAACCACATATTGACTGCTTCCTGTCAAATCCATTGGAGTCGTTTAAAGAGGAAAATAATAAAAATTGTGTCACAGTCCAAATACTTATGGCCCTGACTGTATATGCATATTTAATATTGTGTTGCCTAAGTTGATCGTTAATGCCACATTAAAATGGGTATAAATGGGCATTCTGTTTGTAGTGGAGGCCTAAACTCTCCATGCGTTCTTAAACAGTGGTAACTCATCAAATGTAACCTGAGGACTCGTCAGGCCGAGTGATGACGAATGTAAAACTCTCTCCTCCGGAAACAGTTTTATCATAGTACATAAGATGGTCATGTTAATAAGCACATCTGGACGTCCTTTCATTTCAATGGTATGTCAGTCAAACGGGGAAATACCGTCATTAGGTGAACACTATGAAGCGGGCGCTGCAGGTGTTCTTCTGTAGAAAGAGGGAGAAAAAAAAACAGAGGAAATTAATTCATTGATTTTTCAAAAAGAAAAAGAAAAAAATACATTTTCTTTTTTTTTTTAATGAGGACTCCATGCATGTGCTGCTGGTGCAATACGGTGCCCTGTATTGCACCAGCAGCACATGCATGAGTCACGAGTCTCCTCCGTCTATTGTTCACCACCTTCCTCTTCGTACCTGCTGCACAGTCTCCGGGGTTACGCAAACTCAGACTTAACTATTTGAAGAAGAAAAGCATTTCCTGGTTGGAGCACTGCTTTGTGATTCCATCAACTGTAGGCTCCCCCCACACCTCCACCCCCCCCCCCCTCACTGGGCTCAGCAGGAAGTGTTTAATGTGTGCAGACAGTGACGGGTGGTTTCTGCCGCCCCCTGGTGGAGCACTGACTAACATCTGGTATTCAGCATTCAGTGGGAGGCAGCTGCAGCTGATGTTTTAGTACCGGTTGTTGAAAGCAGCGGCATGAACCTGCTGCTGTAACGACCGCCGCTGGTTTCAGGCTCGCCTTCAGGTTCTGCCATTTTCTTTAGGCCATGGAGTTCTTGGAGGGAGATCTGGAAAGCAGAGGGCTGCAGCCACGAGGACGAGGCTCCGGTGTGGTGGTGTTGCAAGTATAAAAAAAAACCAAAAAAACAAAACAGCAACAAATAAATAAAAAAAACACAGATCCAAAACGTTAATTGAAAAGATTTATTCAAAAATTGAGTTGGAAGGAAGGATGTTTGAATTCAGAGGACATTACAATAAGCCACAACTTCAGTTACAAAGTGCTCCGTCAGTCATCTGTACAGTGAACGTGGATTTGATTGATGACAAAAAAAAAAGAAAATTAAACAGGTGTCAGCTCTGAAAACTGAACATATATAGTATATATCGATATATATCTATATCTATATACATATATACATATATCTATATAGACATCTATATATTTTTTTTTATACTGTGTATACAAAAGTGGAAAACAAACGTTGACCTTAATTCAAATAAAGACGTTGCTTCATCAAAATATGCAGATGAGTTATCGACTTGCAGGCCAGCGCACTTCTCACCGCGGAGGAGGAGTGATTACTGTGTCAAGATGTGTCTTCTTCTTTCTGGCATGACTCAATTAATCAATTGAACAAGCAAACGCATTATTGATCCATGTCTTTGGCCCCTGGTCACGGGGTCACAGTCACAGGCAGTACAATGATGAACTACGCTGATGGTTCGTCATCCACATCCATGTAAAAATAGTCGAGTTGTCATTTTGCTATGGCTTGGATTCAACAATAATCACATTATATCATGAATTATCACCACGAGTGGAAGATTCAGCCAATCGGGTAATATAAGAGAGAGTTGAAAGGACAAAATGCTACAAAACCAGACGCCTTCATTTGTTTCACAGAACCTTCAATTTCTAGACAATTGCAATTTTGTGATACAACCTCAAGAATCAATTTTAAATGTAAAAAAAAAAGAAAAGGGACTAGACCAATTTCCTTTCAGTGTAAGAAGCAGGCGGGGAAACATAATGAGAATATTAAATGACAAAGCAGAGTGAACTTAAATAGCTTCAGTGAGAGCAGAGAGCTTCGTGAGTCGATATTGGTCTGGTGTCTGTCCATCTTATCTTCGTGTTCTGACTTGACGGATTACCGATCCCTCCGAGGACACAGAACAAGTCTCAGGGTTGGGATGCCGGTTCATTACAAATATAGAAAACAAAAAAAAACACATACAGGTGAAGCAAGAAAAGAGCGCCATTGTTGTTGAAAAACTATTAAAAACACTTCAGTGATCCACATTGTTTCACTGGGTGACACGTTCCTTCATATCTCTCTCTCTCTCTCACACTCACACTCACACACACACACACACACACACACACACACACACACAAAATCGGCTATTTCCTGTCATTTGAGTAATGTTTGATACAAATTATAGTGCCCCGCAATTTACACAATTATTGACCCTCATAAAATAAAAAACATTTAAATAAACTGTATATTCTATTTTATATTTTTGGAGATTTACATCAGTAGTAACCAACGGCCTTGGGGCCGAGGGCCTCCAGCAGGCCGGGGAAGTCCAAGTAGTAAAAGTCTGAATAGAGTTATAGAGATTAATTGTTGTTGTTTTGGTCTTTTCATGTTCTTTGTCGACAAGAAGAAAAAAAAAATATGAATAATGCCTTAAAGTGTTTAGACCATTACATTCATCAAACCAAATTCTAATTGGTTGGGAGGTATGGCTGATTTCCACTGAGTCACTCAGCTTGGCTTCCTCGCCCACATGCGTGATCAGCCGATGGGATGGCTTTAGTTTGTGTTGGCATCACAACAAAGCACCCGGAGCCGCTCCCAGGCGTGGACCTCACTCCGTAAACAAGCCGGCAGCAGGATATTTGAAAAGGTACCCGGAGTTATTTTTTTCCTGCGAGAGAGTCACACAAAACTACACCGATAGCACCTCACGACGGCCGCAGCCCCGCAACCCTCCCTCTCTGGTTTCAATGTGGTCACAAAAACACTCAAGGTTATTAGGGAAACATATTAATGCACGTACAGGAATACATCTCCCATTAAATCCTTATTTTATATGTACCAGGAATTCAAATTGGACTAATGGATGGATGGATAAACCATAAAACGCTGTGTGAGGAACAATTTCAACATGTAGTCCAGCTGTCCAGTATCAAGTAAGCCTTTTTGTTTTTAGGTTTCCTTGTTAGGATATTTAATTGCAGTGTAAAATAAAAATAATAATAATAATGATTCAGAAGGCCAGTGTAAAAAGAAGAGGAGACAAAAAACTGCTTAAAACAGAAAGATGACGTGGAATATCAAAAACCAGAAAAGGGATCAATAATCAGCGGACACACCGGTTGGATTGGTAACAAGTTAGAAACAATTCATACAAAAATATTTACACCCACTTCGTTTGGTCACCCACCCACCCAGAGCAAAAGTAGAGACCAGGAATCGTACTTTCACTCGTAGCACTTCACAAATAAACACCACTGATACAGCAGCAATGAAAGAACTAAACAACAACAACAACAACAACAACAGAACCAAACCACCGCAGCACAACATACATTTCAATAGGCACAGCAGAGCATTGGCAAACGTAGTGCACATTCAAAGACGTGGGTCCGTCTGTGGCTCTCCGGCATCAGGAGCTCATCAACAAAAGGAAACGGATCCAAACTTCAACAGGACGTCCGGTCAGAACCTCGAGCGGGAAAAAAAGGAAATCGAGACGACCGATCCGTTTTGGACCTAAGAATTCAAAGTGAAGGGGGACCGGAGCGGGTTGAGCCGTCTTCAGAGGAGCTCCTGCAGAACGCCGGATGTGTCCTTCAACTTGATTGGTTTACGGAACTCCTCGGAGAAGAAGCGCTGCTCGGCATCACATTTTGACGGGACTTCGGGGATTGCTACGCTGCGGGAATCAAACCTTTTCAGGTGTGACGAAAACAACCGGACAGACTTCGGTCTCGGCACAAGCTGTCTTGTGGGGAGGGGGGGTGGGGGGGGGGGGGGGGGATGAACGACATGGTGACGTCACGGCGTGGTTTATTTTTCGTCCAACTTCACAGCGACTTTAAGACTGCATTGAAGCCTTTCATTAATTGCCCTTCATATCATGTTACACAAGACGGACTACCATCCCAAATTCAAATCAAAAGCAGGACGAGACCCAAAACCGGGGGACTTTCTAACAAGTGCTCCTCAAAGACCAAAAGCAAAATAAAACGATGAAAAGAACAATGTATACATTCATCAGTAAAACGAGAGGTCGTTATGCAGCTCCAACTGAACATCGTGCACCACCGACTCCTTAAACAGACCGGTGTACTTTGGGGTCACATGATCAGGACTTAAACCCACCGACGACGACGTGGTCGTGGCAAAGAGGTGGGACTGTAGTCACACATCTAAAAGGGGAACAGGAACCATGTTCTTGTGTCTGAGGGGACAACGGCTTCTTTTAATTAGTCCAGTATTGAGAGAGAGAGAGAGAGAGAGAGAGAGAGAGAGAGAGAGAGAGACAGAGAGAGACAGACAGAGAGAGAGAGAGAGAGACAGAGAGAGACAGACAGAGAGAGAGAGAGAGAGACAGACAGAGAGAGAGACAGACAGAGAGAGACAGAGACAGAGACAGAGAGAGAGAGAGAGAGAGAGAGAGAGAGAGAGAGAGAGAGAGAGAGAGAGAGAGTGTGCTGCAGCCGCTAAACAGGCTGTAATGTAATAACTTGACTAAATGTGCGTCCACTAAAAGTGCTTGTTGTTTTTTTTGCCAGCGACAGGCAGTTTGTTACTAGAAGTGTCTGACAACATTATGGAAAGGACACTAAAGAGAAATAAAATCTTAATCTTTCTCTTGATAAGTCTGATTGTTCTCTTCGGAAAAGTGTAATTCTGAACTCACCTCCCAACCTCATGGTGGAAATCAATCTAAATATTCAGCCGTGACGTCGGGAATTTTAAGATAACTAAGTTACGCTTTCTGTCCTCCCGACAACACACTGACAACACCGGCACGCCTCTTTCCACAGTCACATGACTTATTACCAGTCGGACAGCCCACCAGTGCTTTTAATCTGGTGGCCCTCCAAGAAGACCACTTCAGTCTGCTGAACTCTGGAAAGTTCTGGAAAATATGCAACGAGAATCCTTTAAGCTCTACGCCTGGACGAATCAGAAAGCAGCAGTATGTACCCTAAACAACAACAACAACAACAACAACAACAACAACAACAACACAGGCTTAGATGCATTAATCATCATCGATAAGGTTTTAAATAATTATATTTATGTAACCGCTGGGTTATGGCAAGCTTACTAGCCATGAACGCCCGTATACTCCACTCAAAGCCGTTATTTAATTAAAGACATTCAAGTTAGGCGTTAGGAATACGCTGCATTTCCTTTTCAGCAAGGCACTGGCCTCAGAAGGGACATTGGTCTCAGGACTCTGCGCTGTAGCTGCCCATCGCTCATAAACACTGCGGATGGAACAATACAGTTGACAGACATCCCAAAAAGGGGGATTCAAATTACAACGTTACTTATTTGACGTCATTCTGAAACACGAGCGAGTGCACCGGCTTCTGGCAAAGTAAAGACTTTAACCGACAGCATGCGACTCCTCCTGCGGCGCCTTCAAACATCAGTGAGTCAACTGGATGAATCTGTGGACTCCTTCTGAGCCATGACACCCGACCAAGTGAGGATGAGGAGGATGCTCACCTCACATAGCAAAGAAGAAGTCAGGGATGACATGACTGTTGTTACACACCCCAACACACACACTCACACACACAGGAACTCTCCCAGTCAGCCACGTAATAAAAGCCTCCCGCCATTTTCTTTCTTGTCTGTTTGGAGCCAGCTAGTCAGATCTGATTAACAAAAACAAAAAGCTTTATACATTAGAGACCAGCTCTATCACAAAACCTTTTCCTTAGGAAAAATTAAGAAAACCGGGAAGAACCCCCCCCCCATATGGAAACATGTCAAAGTACAAGAAGACAGCACAGGTCTGCTTTACTGCTCAACACAGCAGTCCAGCCTGGACGGTTGCTTAAGAGGATTGCCGGACTGAGCGGCAACAACAGTCTTTTGACTCGTACAGGACTCTGTTGGTCGGATCTTTGCACACATCTCCTGCGCGGCGTCATCACTTGGGTGGGGAGGGCCATATGGGCAGAACGTGGGCCTCTGTGTTGAAGACGTACTTGTCGAGGCTGAGCAGCTCCAGGTCGTCGGAGAAGAGCAGATACAGGTACTTCAGCGTCTCCCCCAGGAAGAAGCTCTCCATCTTGTCCCGGGGCCCGGGGTTCGCGGGGTCACGGACGTTGTTGATGGACGTGTAGCCACCGCCGGGGACCTGCAGAGGCGGAGGCGTTTCGGTCAGGCGGTTTTAAGGACACAAAATGCAATGCTGATGTCAGTTAATAATCGCGTCTGTACTTTAGTGTAGTTATTGAAGCTGAGCAGTATTTCCCAGCCCCAGTCTCTGTACTTGGTGTCCTTCGTGAATCTGTACATGTAGAACAGACTTTCCACCGTTTCTGGCCTCAGCAGGTTGTGTCTGTCTGCAGGCTGGAGGATAAACGAAATAAGAAATGCCAATGAATATCTAAATTAATACAAAGTGAAAAAAGAAGAATAGATTAGTTATTTCTGAAAGCACCCCCCCATCCCCCCTTCCTCCCCAAGAAAAACTGATTTTTGAAACCAAGATGAGAGTTTGCTAATTTTAAAACGCAAACTATAAAAAAGGTGCCCAGATATTAATGGAAGCGCTACGGATTTGTCAACAAATGTTTTATGTAAATATAATAGAATCCACAAATAACGCAATAAAATAATTCATGAGTTTAAAAAAAAGCCTGTGTGTCATCTTTCTGCTGTCAGATAAAACAAGTCCACGGTAACAACCTTTGTGTCGCTTTTATGAAGATTCTTTACTGAACGTATCATTTTGTATTTATCTTGTCTTGTTTTATTAATGATTTACCTTACCCACACAAAAGTGCCTACAAACAACGTAAATGTAAAACAATCTGGGTCTTGAAATGAATTTAATGAATTAAATGAATAAATCCTGTATAATCTCACATTCATTTCCTTAGTTTTTAATCCTAGAATTAGAATGAGCTCCTAAAATGTGTCATACTTTTGAGGTTAATGTTAATGAAGGCAGCAGCGGAGACAAGTACAATAACATCGGACCCTTTGATAAACGTGGAGCAGTTAATGAAAAAGAAAATGAGCATTGAGGAGGGTTAGGAAGGTTATGGACACAACTCCCATGACACATTTAAAGACTCACTCAGCAGAGGTAGTCGCTGTAGCTTCTTTCAAATGACAGAATGGACATTCAATAGAAAGCACCAATGTAAGACGGGAAAGGAACAAGTTTTTTTTCAAATCGCACATCTATTTGAATTTACAAAGACATTTTGTCAAATTGCCTAACACGAGGTCAGTTGCCATTCAGACCAGTTGTATTAGTTTTAATTGCATCTTAAATATACATTTTGAAATGAACCGTTAGAGCAAGTCCCATTACATATAGGCTACAATAGATGGCACACACACACACACACAAAATGAAAGCATCAATGATAGCATGATAAACTAAAAAAATGAAGATGAAAAATAAAAAATGCCAGCTTTGCCCTATTAGCCTCACCTTGACAACGACATCGTGCCCATCACTGGCCTGCAGGTTAAAGTGTACGATCTCTGGGCTCAGCCCTGTCTCCATCTGCCTGTACATCTGGTGACACGTCTCCATCAACTGCACAGCCAGGTCCATGTGGTCCCCCGGGAGGCCGTTGTGGGCCCCAAGTGCCAAGGTTCCTGGCAGGAAGCACACAAGGTGGTCCTGTGGAGGGGGGGGGGGGAGCGAGAGCGAGAGCGAGAGCGAGAGTGAGAGAGAGAGAGCGAGAGAGAGAGAGCGAAAGAGAGAGCGAGAGAGAGAGAGGCAATCAGGGAGGACGAGGCAGATGGGAGATAATGATGAGAGATGGAATCGATTGGACTGGCTGATGGACAGAAGAGCACAGGAGTTTGTACAGCTCCCGATTCTACACAAGCACAAAGGCTGCGTGATTGAACAAGGCGGTCATTGTCCGTCGGTGCATTGAGTTTTGGCAGTGTGAGAATTACACCTTTTTTCGCACGTCCTTGTGCTATACGTGGGATTTACAAAACACAGACAGCCTGGGTAAATAATACACAACACTACAACGTTTGCGTTAGAGTTTTCAAGCAGCTCTGAGATAAATTAAGGAGTTGTGACCCCCTGACACTCCAAGTATTTCGCACACTGACTTCTGGTGAGCATCCCTACCATCTTTGGGTTGAAGCGGCTGTGGGACAACTCTCCAACAAAGGTCAATTTGCTGGGCCCCGTCTGTCTCACGAGGTGTTTTTTCACTCCTTCCACAGCCTGAAGGTAGTCCTCCAACAGGCTGGACAAAGCATAAACAGGAAATGTGACAGAATGTGAGAGAAATATTAGTCAGTATAATATTAGTCAGTCTCTCGTGACTCTGTTTACGGCTGTGCAATATGACTGTAGTCATCGTCACAATTCTAAAAACAAGAAAAAAAATTCTGGCGTTGACTAAATCACAATATGGCAAATACACAACATATACATATATTATACTTAAAGTGGAGCCACGCAGTGATTTTATATTCTTCTCAAAATGTGTCTCGGTACCAGCTCTGTTGCTCCAGCTTAAAATCCAGTGTTTTCTCTCACAAATCACAGAACATCAACTCAGAAATGCAAAGTTGGAATTACTCGTCTTCCGTCTTGCCTCCCTGGATCCACTGTTTGAGCAGGTACTCGTAGTAGCTGTCCGCCCTGGCACCGAGGGTGTAGACCCCTTTGTGGGTGAACTGGCCGCTGTTGGTGTTGATGAACATGGGCACCAGGCCGTCTTGTTTGCCTGGCAGCTTGTGGACCAGCTTCATTACCTCATTCACAACCTCCTGGTGAGGTACGAAAGAAAAGGAGATAACATTAGTGTCTAGACATTAGATAATGAACCCAACAGTCTCACTTCACATCCTGCCGGCGTGTGGGCCAGTACGTTGGAAAAATACTGCATAATTTATCATTGGAAAATTATTAGCAATTTCACACTTTGATGAAATTGGGCTCATCAAAAGCTATGTCTCACAGGAATGGCTAAGGTTAGGACAGGAATTACTCAAATTTATGTCAGGTTGGGCTTAAAAGCTTCAGGGGCAACCTCCGGTTTCTGGAATCACTTATAAACTGACAACTTGATGGATTTAAAGCAAATCCCAGCTCACGCTTGTCCCTTCAATCACACGAGTGTCTGCACGCTGTACTTAAAGTCAGATTTTAACTGAACTGAAGCCATCTAAAATCGATATAAATTATAAAATTATTTTTCACTCCATCTCAGAGGACTGCCACATCGAAATTATTGGACACGCATGCCGGAGCACGTTGGACTGCAATGGAGGCCCTCCTGGTATCCTGACCTGGTACTGCGGGTCCTGAGTGAGGCGGCTCAGCTCTCGGAATTCCAGCTGAATGCTCGTGACCTCGGCCAGCGTGCTGTCCGACGTCCATCGAGGGGGGTGGGCTGTTCCCTTCCCGATGTTCACGTCTGAGAACGGGATCTTTGAGGGAGTTTTGAAGGCAGGCATCAACCTGGACCCGAGATCTTTCTTCAAGTGGAGAGAGGAAACAGAGTTATGGGAGGGAAAAAATAAATAAAATCACCTTTTCTGTCTTATGAGAGTTAATAATCATTGGCTTTATTTTGAAAAATTAAGATTATTAAAACAAATTTAAAATTAAAAACAACATTGAATCTGAAGTCACATGTTAACTCGCAACTGAAGTGGGGCAGAGGAGACTCGACAATATAGTTGACTCTAAAGCTACATGAGTTGCATTCCCATATTTGAACCCGGATTTCTTGAAAAACACAACAGAAGACAACAGGAGACAACAGGAGACAACAGGAGAGTAAGAGTGCCTGTTATGGACGGACTCACAGCTTTCTCCAGAAAGAGTTGGTCTCCTGTCAGATGGTAGGTACTCAGCAGGCCACCGAGGACACGGATGGTTGTCTCAAAGAGATTTACGTCCACGTTCTTGTCAAAAGAGAGCTCTTTCTCGACCCACTCCTTTGCTTCTGCAAACTCTGTGGAGTGAGTCGGAGTACGAGAGTGGGAAAGAGAGAGAGAGAGAGAGAGAGAGGGGAAAAAAGAATTACATTTGATGACAGCAGTTTAACACGGTGGATCAAAGATGTCTCGTAAGAAAACTGGGGAGACAGCCCCAGACCAAGGCTTTGTCAGATTCTTCAAAGAAACCTTAACATTGCAGACAACGTCGGACTCAGAAGGGACAGTAAAAATAGATATTGCATTGTTCTTCCTTGTCAAAACCTGAAGGCTACATTACCCAAAGTGCAACCTTGACTGCTAGTGTATCGGCTAATGTGGCCTCAAGACGCACGCCTCAAGCAGAGATAAAGAGCAGGCTACAGAAATCTGGTAACATCAGTTTTTATGAACTCCACCCGCCCCAAGGCTTAAAAAAAACCCCTCTATAAATCAGTGTTGTATTTTGTTTGGTATTAAAGCATATCAAATGATACCCAGCCCCAAGAGAGAGGGAATGGCCGACATACAATACCTTCTTTTAGGCCCAAAATCCACATTGTGTCCAAAGAGTCAATGAGCGTCAAACCCAGTCCGAACCATTCCCCGAAGGTCCTGGAGATGGGCTTGAGCTCATCGTGACCCCAGGCGTAGTCCTTGTAGCCTTTCCACGCATGTCTGAAGGCATCACATACGGCCTCCAGTCTGTCCACAGTTCCAGTTGAAACTACAAACAAGAAGGAATGAATAAGAAATGAAAGTGTACTCTTAAAAGTCGGTGTTTCCTGTAGGATGCTCTCTCAGCAGTGCATGTCTCATTGTCTGATATTTTTATTTTCAGTTGAAGGAATATTCTGTGCCATGCGCTGATAGCAGCTGCTTTGAGCACAGCAGGGTTTTATCCTGCACGTTAGAAATATTAAAACTGAAGAAAAAAAAAAGAAAAAAAGAGCTGTGCTTTGAACAGCATATACCAGTAGAGCTGGACAATACCATGTGAAAGAATATGCTTGAGGGGAAAACTTTTGTCAGTGGACCCAAAGAGTAAGAAAAGTTTTCTCCATTTCAGAAAGAATAGAATGAGAGAGGAGGAACTCAATGATACAAGGCTATAGAACAATAAAGTATGACAGTACAATTGTATGGTTTCTGTGTTTTACATCATCATGAAGTGAAAGTCTTTTTTGGACTAAAATTATTATTTTATAGACTAAACTATTTTTGGATTATTCAGAAAAAACAACAACAACAAATTGGTGGGTAACCGTTTGTTGAAGACCATGTACCTTAACTTCTCATGTTCACCTTCTGTAAAACACCTGAGGTAAAAAGGCGAACATTTGAATTGAGTACAGACCTTCCGGTGGGACGGTGTCAGCAGGGTCGGCGGGGTCGACTGGGGCTGGGGGAGCCGCAGCTTCTCTCCCATTGGCCGAGGGTGGCGGCTCTGTGGCCTGGTCAGCTTCGATCATCGCTCCCCTCCAGCTGCGGGACAAAGGTAAAAAGCCGTCTTAAAGCTGCTTCTCTGATTCATGTACTGCAACCAACGCTGCAGGGCCTGGGTGCGGCTGGAAAATGCTCGATTCCTTTAATCTGAGCAACAACATCATGTTAACGCGTCACGTTGTACTTATGGAAAATTTGTCACACATTTGATGTAGACGTCCAATCAGTGTTGAGGGTAAATGCCGTCGAATGAAGCAATAAATTCCTCAGTGTGTGCTGTATTGGACAAGAAAGCCATCGTCATGACAGTGATGTAGTTGGAGGTAAGGAAGCTTGTTATTCTAGTCTCTGCCTCTGGGTAGCCGGGGGGGGGTGGGAGGGGCCTGTGCTCTAGATGCCGCTCAAAAACAGTATTGCATTGCGTTGTATTGCAATCCAGCTCCTTTTTTTCCCAACAGTAAAAATGTCAATCCAAAATATGAGTGCAGAGGATGTTCTGGACGAGGATACATTTTACTGGGTTTTGGCCGGATATTCAAATCGTATGTCTTCGCCTGCATTAGCCGTGCAAGAGGATGAGGCTGGCTGGGATCCTGCAGGCGTCACAAGCTCACACACACACACACACACACACACACACAATGCATCCTGGTAAGCAGCAAAAAACAGCTTTCTCAGTCAATACAACACACACGGAGGAATTTATTGCTTCAATTGACCACATTTTCCATCAACATGGATTGGTCATCCACGTCGTAAAGGGTGGCAAATATTCTGAATTTTTTGGCAAACAGTTGCAAAACCTTCTGTTCAGTTTTGGGGGTGGGTGGGGAGGGTGGGGGGAGGAGATTACCTGACAATCTTCTTTTCTTTGTCCTCCTCTTCCCCTTCTTCTTCTCGAACCACCTCTTGCACTTGCTTCTCCCCACCGACTGTGTCTGAAATATTTCCATCTTTCTGCAGGCTCGGCGGACCTCTCTTGTTTGGGAAAGTCTTATTCTGCAAATACATTTAATAATAAGAGTCTAATTAAATAAGTCCAAATAGGGCAAGAGGGAACTTTTACAACCATTTTAGCAAACTGGATCACAAATAATCACAAACCCGTGGACCAGCAATAAGTACATAAGCATGAGAACAGATTAACAATGGTTTGTCACCAGTGATGGATATATCTATTCACTACGTCTCCCAGTCCGATACAATGAACATTCATTATTTAAGTGCTTTATCGATACAAAAGCACAATGCTGAAGTCATCTCTAAATGTACACGCAAAACTGAATTAAAGAGAATACATCAAATAGTGTAACAAGTACAGCTGTTTTTAATGATGACACTTCAGTTAGGTGTGATGTCAGCGTAACGTGTAATTAACATCTAGCAACATTCTTAGCCGACTTAAGCATGAATACTTAATTAATGACGTTGACTGGTGTGAAATAAATAAATACAAAACACAACTCCCACCTTAATGGGAGGTTTAGGAAAAATGGGGATGTTTGGTCCTCTGGGCACCACCACAGCACCTGCACCCGCATCTGGCACCACCACAGCACCTACACCCGCATCTGGCACCACCACAGCACCTACACCCGCATCTGGCTCCACCACAGCACCTGCACCTGCATCTGGATCCACAGCTGGCAGCACATGGGGCCCTGCCACAGGGGGCAGAGCTTTACCTGCAACTTGATCCAATATAGCCTGAACATCCAGAGGAAGATCCTTCACGTCTCTGTCATTCAGCTCCAGCCAGTCGTCCTTGTCAGACCACCCTGAACACAGAACGAACAAGAAAATAAGCTGAGACTAAGTCCACACTATGCCAGCTAGCTAAATGATTATTATATAGCTATCAGAATATTAGTCATCTGGAAAATACATGTTAAAAAAAAAAAAGACTGTTCACAGAGATGGTCACAGAAAGTTGTCTTCTTAAACTCCAGCACCACACAATCCTTTCCAATACATACATGTCACCCTTTAGCCCAGTGGTTCTCAACTGGTCTGGCTGTGGGACCCACCATCCCCCCTTAATGACAAGCCGCGACCCTAACCCCCCCATATCTTATGTAGTCGGTGTCGTACTTACGTTTCGCCATGTTTGATTAGAAAACTAATTTCGCGGGTCACGGTGTTCTTCTATGCTGTAAAATGGCGGGGGTACGTGAAGATTTAAAAATATATTTAAAATATATATTTAAAATTGGCATTGATTAAAAAATCCTTTAAAAGTATTTATTTAATACATTTTCAATAAAATATAAGTGCAAGTTCATAAGCTGAATTTTATATTCAGTAGGCTATTCAATTTCATTATCCTAAAAACCCAGAGTCTCCCCCATATCAGGATGGTTTGACCCAACCTGGCACGCGCCCCCTGTCATCACCTGTCAATCACCACCGCCGTGAAAAGCTCAAACAAAGTGGAACGTAGCAGAAATGCTGCTGAAAACATGGAGGACAAGAGCAAAACAAGTGGGAACCAGAGCCGGTAAAAAAGTGTGAATAGACGACACTCCGCTGCATAAAAAATCCCCTTCAAAATAAAACCGCAGGATAACATTTTTTATTTAATCCAATTTCTTTTTGCCCAGGCAAAGGCCTGTGAAAATGGGTCTGCGACACACCAGTGGGTCGCGACCCACCAGTTGAGAATCACTGCTTTAGCCTAAGCAGGCATACATCTATAATCGCATTTAAATCTTAGTTTTTTAGGGTGTGAAAAAATTCTAGGTAAGTGTGAACGCAAAGCCCAAACACGAGGCAATAGAAGCATTTTCAAATGTAGCCGCCTTAGTGTGGAAGTGGTGTGAAAATCAAATACAGTGCAAGCAGATTTATAAAAAAAAAAAAAAAAAAAAAAGAGTAAAAGCAAGCAAGTGTTCACAAACATAAATGAGCACAAAAAGTAATCTAAACAACAAAGACAAACTATCGGAGCGTCTTGTGGCCTTGAATCAATTCACTGAAATGCATCACCCCCACCTAACGCAACACAGGCAATCCAGCTCATCAGCTTGTGTATGTGTGCGAGTTAAGCGTTGTGCTGGGAGGCATGTTTACCTCTCCACTGCTTTGTGATGCTGGGATAGGAGAGCAGTCCAAATATGAGCAGCAGAGCCAGCAGGAACAGGATGAGGCTTCGCTGGAGCCGAGACAGCTGCTTCCATTTCTGTAGGCAGATTAAAAAAAAAAAAACATGAAGCTGACTACACTGACACGTGTCTTAACAGCTCTGGAGGCAAAGCGTCTGTCAGCAGATTCTGAAATCCTCACCCTCTTAAAATATCTTACAAATCTGTTTATGGACCTTTGAAAATAGCAGAGTGAAAGAGGGAAAAGCCTGATGGCCTTTTCTGGTCTTGCTCACCCTGTGTAAACTCAACATCTCTCTCCACCTGATGCGCTGAGCTCGGTGGCAGCTCATACATAAATGATCTAAGTAACCAGCTGTACCTGGCAGAGCACGGGGAGGGACAGAGTCAGGGTCTCTCAGGAGAGAAGGCGGAGGAGGGGTACCACTCTCTTACCTACTCTAATTAACACCGGTGCAACACCATCAAAGTATTGAGCCATTGTCACACAACAGACTTCATCTCTGGGGACGTTTCACTTTGACTTTGCTAATGGCTCCCTCACCATAACAGCATCAACATATGCTGTTCAGTCCAACGCTGCATTTTTACCAACCAGGCCGTATAGTGTAGTACATAAACACAACTGTGTCTCAGTCTTTCCCCTCCATGCCAAATAGTTATGTAAACAGCAATGCAGATATTAGATAGACATCATATATATATATTTCTCAAACAGGTGATACTGCACAATGAAAAAGACACAATTATTCATCTTCTCTATCTGCACTGAGCTGGAGTCAGTGAAGCTCACTCGGCAGGTTGGCCGCGCACACACACACACACACACACACACACACACACACACACACACACACACACACACACACACACACACACACACACACACACACACACACACACACACACGGCGAGCCAACAAGCCACTCAGAAGAATATGATTTGCGGAGAATGGTTTTCTCAGGGACCATAAACCGTAATCAAATTTGAAGACCCACAGGTACAAGGGAGTACTGCTGAGCCGAATCAACGTCTCTGCTATGGAGCTGACTTTATAGAGGAACTGTCGGTTGATATACTGCTGAAATAAAAATGTTACAGATTAGTCGATGAGCGCTCTGGTTTGCCTTTGAATTCAGAGAAATAAATTAATTCCCTAGCCTTTATGAGAGCTGACTGAGCATATGTGCTTATTTTGAAAAAAAAAAAAGAGGAAAAAAAAAAGTAATTAATCATGTTTAAATGATGATTAAAGAAGCCTTTTTGTTTATGATCAGGGTATCTGCAGAGACAAATTGAAACAATGTTTTTTTTGTTTTTATAATACTACTTAGTGTTTTATATCAGTTTTGGGATTTAAAAACAGATGCAGAGATGGATCCTAAACATTGTTTTGGAGGAAATTAGAAGAGGGAAGAAATTTGACAATGAAACGTTGAGGAATGGTCTAACTGTATTTCAAACAGAGCAGGTTTGTTGGGGAAAAAAAGACGTGTTAGGCCACATATTATAGAACTAAAAGGGAACACACACCGGCAGCGTATAACGGAGACCAAAACACCTCAAGCCATTGTTTTCTGTGCAAGCCCCCATACCTGTAGATGAGCATAATTGCAGGTTGTCCCATTTCTCAGCATCTATGCATTTCAACTCCCCAGAAAAAGCAGCCATCTTATTGCATTTGCTCTCCAGAATGTCTGCCTACTGTTCCCTGGATTCTGTCCATCTGTATGTTGTGTTCGGTGTGTGCTACGGGTGTCAGTTTATGTGCAGGACTGTAAATAAAGCTTCTGGTGTATGTTGCACAACACTGAGCAAAGCAATTTCTCATTGCATGGTTACAAAATATACACCTCTAATCCTTGCACTTGAAGCGTTCCCATCCAAGTCTATTAACTGATCAAACCGAGTAACCCTGGACTGTGTAAGATGTCAACCATTGGATTGTGGACTACCGTTTTGAAGCCTTGAGTTCGCCATCTCGGTTTTTTTGGAGCCAGAGGTGACCATATTTGGACAAGAGGGTGAAGCTAGGGAGGGATACACATTGCTAAGCACCTATCCTGATGGACAGGTTCTTGTCAATCACAAGTTAGTCATCTCCTAAAGCATACCCTGCTTTATCATCTATTTTTACTCTCAATGGGACCATGGTTTACTAAATGAACATCATGCTGTATTGAAAAAGACTTGAAACTAGAGATTGAGACCATAAACTCATGTTTACTGAGGTAATAAATAAAGTGAGAAGTAGAGTCATTTTCTCATAGATTTCTACACAAAAGGGACTTCTTTTTTCTTATTGCCAGCAGTGGGCAACCAGTGGAGTTGACACATGTTGGCAATAAGAAGCAGCTTTAAGGTAATTCCACTTTTCAGAACAGGAGGCTGCGTCCACTTCTGCGCACTATGTGTGTAACACGGAAGTAATCAGTGAACAACAGATAGTTTCATTATGAGCGTGATTAGAAGACCAGTTTTACAGGAATGAAGGCAAAAAAAACTGAACAAAGCAGCAACCTCTGAGGAATGAGCAGCAAACTAAAGAACGAGATGTGAAATGAAAGGTGCAACACAGTATACCTGTAAAACCTGAAGATACAAAACCAAAAAAGGAGACAAAGGAAGCTCATAGTGAGAGAGCATGAGGAGGAGTGAGACATGAGACGTGGAAGAAATTTAAAAGCAAAGAAAACAAGATTAAAGAGAATGTGCAGGGAGACGGGAGAGAGACGGTGAGATGAGCAGAATTTGTTTTATCTCTTTGTCGTGATCATCTGCTGAGGGGATGCTTTTATCTGAGGAGTTTGAAAGTTCAGGGTGCTCAACAACAAAGGAGGGTTCAGAACCAAAGACTGAAACCTAGAAATTGATTTGTCTCAAAGAAGACACATTTCATTAAAGACAGAGATGCTCTATCTGGGGGAAGTGATCATACCAAAGCAAATAAGTAATCCATCAACTACGACCGGGCCATGTGACAGAATAAACATCAGCAGTCAGAGATGTTTTCATACCATTTATAGCAAGCGCAGAACTTTGTTTAATATCACTGGTTGTATCATATTAGGCCATTATGGACATCACTGCGAATCAATGAGCAGGAGTGCTTCATGGCAATATTTGATTTACAGGATTGCTACATCAACATAAAGTATCTTGATTTCTAAGGTAGAGCCCCATCTGGTTATTTGATCAATTAATAGTTTCTAAATTGACTTTTCAGAAAATGTACCGCATCACAATATGCACTATAAAGATAGCAGACAAACAAAAGAAAAAAGAAACATGAAGTTGCCCCCATGAGCCTTCATAACAGCTTCTGTGCTCCTTTTCTATTAATTACTAAATTCATTGATGGGATAATGAATTCTGCAATTCTCTACTGCAGTAATTTAAAAGGTATTCACTTCATTTGGTATTTTGATGATAGTGGTGGAGAGCGTTATTAAACATAAGACTCCAAAATCTCCCATTTGTGTGCAGTTGGGTTGAGATCTGGTGACTGAATGCCAAAGCACGCGACTCACCTCATTTTCATACTCATCAAACTATTCAGTGAACTTGTATGGAAGCATCTGCATTCGATATGTTTTTCCACATATTTATTCAGGTTTTTGTAACCTCTCTCTATATAGTATCATGGTATAAAATGGCATGTACTGTGGTAGAGTCGATTATCCATGTCTTCCACCGCTGCCATCAACCATAACTCTGTGGTATGGGAGTGATGTGTATGGACCTACAGGTATGAATTTTTCACACATGAGTTGAACATAGGCTCATTATATTGCACCAGACACAGGGTTTCTGTGTCAAAATGGTACATCTGCCTAGAGCCATGATCTGCACACTGCACACTGCACCACGGGACCACTCACCCTCCAGCAGGACTGTCTCCGGTGTTTGCCGTTGTTGTATGTGTGACTGTGGGGATCACTGAGTGTCAGAGAGATGAAGTCCTTTCTGGAAGGCGGATACATCCTCTGATCCGGTCAGACAAACTCCGCTCATAGAAGCTGCATTCAGAAAAGTAAATAAAACAGTTAGCCTTGCCATGACTACTTAGTGGTTCATCCTACTTAGGGTTCATCCCGGCATTGTGCTGAAAGGATTGGTTAAAATAAATAAATCTACAGAAATCAGTCATTCATATAGCTAAACTTCCACACATCAAATGGTTCAAACTTCTCAAATGGGCCACTTTTGTCTTCTTTATGACACTGTAAATGTAATACCTTTGAGGTTTTACGGTAGTATGCCTGAATATGGGTTTAGAGGCCATGCATTAAAGTAAGGTGCAAAGACAAAGTGACCTTGTGTAATATTTTTTTCATTATTATAAAATGGAGCATCCAATTTTATGAGGCCCACCACAAGGACCATGGAGTTGCCATGTGTATTGTATCCTTTGACTAAATCAATTGTTGAGACACAATGTGCAGCATAAAACCTTCACAAAGATAACTGTTTGTGAGTGAGTTGCCTGTAGCTCTAATGATATCTCCATTTCATCTGGCCGACATGATATTTTCACTAGGGCTGAACAATTAGGCCTAAACGAAATGTTATCGAAATTGCAATGCGGCCCACTGCAACTTTTATATCGCGGGATATTTGTAATAGACTAAATGTTTGTAGAAATACCAATAGAAATTAAACATCGTCCTCATGCAGAGATGTCCATACCAACATCATATTGTACAGACTTAAGAAACCATCTTTGATTGGCACAAATTCCAAAAAAAAATTAAAAAAAAAAAAAATCACACCATAATCATTTCAATGTTTTTCCAAGGAAAATGAGAATAATGACGTAAACATTATCATTCTCTCTAATAACACGATTCATGATGGACAATAAAGCAAGGCTGACTGTTGACTGTGCATTGGGTTTTTTTGTAATGCAACATACACATGTATAAATATTTCTGTTGTGTCATTTATTCTACTTATGCTTTGACAATTCTGTAGTTTCGACATATATCACATGGCTATCATCTCACTGTGGAGATATATAAAGCGATATTAATCTACAGCCTCTTCAGCACCATGGACAGCTGACTTACCTTTGGACTGCACGTGCACTTGAGTGACGTTTTGGGCAAACGTCTTAACTTCTAATGTCGACTGTTGAACGGGAAACGGGGCTGACAACAACAACGACGCCCCTTGTGAGGAGTCACGTAGTCTTTTTAAGAAAGCGTGAGCTCAGACAACAGGTGAAGCAGCTTCAAAGCAAAGCGAAATGGAAAATAAGACATCGGCTGCACGGTGTCTCGTCTAAATTACAGCAGACAATATAATTATTTTAAGCACATTATTAAAAAAAAAAAAAAAAAAAAGGCCAGATAGCTGCTGCAACGTTACACGAAATAATAACCGTTAGCTTACACTAATCAATAACAGTCACGAGCCATTTCAGCCCAGTAAGCTAATGTATTACCATATGTGGTTAATGTGTTACCTCAGTCCCCCCTCCAGCCTCCCACGCGTCCCCGTCCCGCTGTTTAAACACGCCGACACCATCACTAAACAGACGAGTGGGCTCCCCCTCACCTTTGTGCCTGGTCGGTGGCGTTAGTCCCCTGGAAGCTGTCGGCTAGCTACGAGAGGCTAGCGTGTTGTTGAGTCCCCGCCGTGTTTTGTGAATGGAAAGTGAGAAGTGGCGGGCAGAAGAACCAGCATGCGACACGATAGTCCGTCCGACTGTCACGCACGACGACCGGCTGCTACACGGGATGTCAAACAAATGAAACCGGGGGGGAACATGGCTAAAGTTAGCGAGCGAAGACAGACAGATGCGGAAAAGAGTTGACAAGTGATGACGCTGCGCGTCACGTGACGCGTGCACGCGCCCTGACGGCTCGAGCGTTAACCCTTAACAGCCTCAATTCACCGGCTGAGATATTAACAGAACGTTGGACCTTTTTTTGGTCTTGCAGGTTATTTTATTTATTTCAAGCTGTTCTTAATTCAGAACGCGCTTTTAAAAAAAACCCTTAGATGGCGAGTCCCATTCAAACCCATGGACATATTAATAGAATTGGAAACTATGTATCTAGTTAAACCTAACTGCAGTTTGCCTGGAGATAAATCTTACACGTTTGCATATTCAGCTGGCTAAAATAGGCTACTCTAGGTCACACCGGCACTTAACTGCAATCAATCTACTGAAAGTGTAATATTTGAACATTGTGTACGTTTTCCCAACAATTAGGACCAAATTACATATTCCTTTACCTAAGAATTTGTTACAGGTGAGCGTGAAAAAACAGGAACAACCCATGTAAATAAATACATGAAAATACAAAATTAATTAATTGTCTACCTATGATCAATTATTATGGAAGAATAGTTGTTTTTCCCAACCTCTGCACAGCAGAAATAATATCCTCATGGTTCTCTGACTGCATCTTATTGACTTTGGTGCTCCTCTGACTTTTCATCAACAGCAGGTCAATATTTGTACTCATCCTCTGGCTCTATGATGCGATTAGTTCTTTATTATGATATTTCAACAACTATTGGATTGATTGCTGCTGTGAAAATTCAAAAGTGGAAACCACTAACCCGTCTTAGTGTTCACTCTGCTTTAGTGAGCTCATTCTAAAGACAAAGGATGGACAAATGTCAAGGAGTGTTTCCCTGAGGTCTGACACATGTGTTTTAGTAAGAAATACTAAGTATAATTATTTATTTGATTGCAAGAAAACGGCAGGGTATCTTTATGTATCGATATCTATATTGTCCCAAGTACTGTCTATCCATTATTCCCTTTGTACATCTTTATATCCAAATGAAGTTTGGAGGTGATTGCTTAGCCTCTAATTCTGTGAAATGTAAGATTGACTAAAATTTTGACGAGCTGAGTGCAGGTTGTGACGTTAATAAATAAAGCTCATATGACCACGTCAGACCTGTGCATTCCTGACCGCTTGTGGAGTAATTTTGTCTCAAATTGTATTAAATTCAAATGCAGTTTGGTGGAACGTGGGTAAAGTACAGTATTCAGCCATCGTATTTACATTTGCAGCGTGGGGAACATTTGGAATGGAATATTACCTGAAGACCCTCCTAAAGTCCTAAAGTTTTTTTATTTTGCGCATTTTATTACACAATTAGATCTTCAACAAATTATGCAATAAATAAGTTATACATGGTTAATAATGACAATAGACGAACGATAATTTAATTGAGGATTTAAAACATATTTTCATGGAACATATCTTCTATTGCAGTCGTTTTTATACATTTTTTTTTTTTTTTAAAGAACGCGTAGTGGGCAAATATGTTTAAATATGTACCATTACTTATGAACGGACCGTGAGTTCATCCAACATACATGCAATCCAGAGCAACAAAAGCATCCTCATGTCATTTTGTCAATAACTCAGCAGCCACCAGCTGCTGCATGTCAATATTTACAGTCTTTGGAGAGAAAAGGTTTAGAAGTCCTGTTTGAGTTTGTGCAACATGTTGAGATGTTCAATATCAGGTCAGAATTTAATTCCAATACTTCGATTTATGACCTAAACTAATTCTCATGAAATACACTGAGTCGATATTTGGTTATGTATTTTTTTTTTATTCAGCTGACACAATTCTTTGGATGAGCTGATGGTGGGATCACACAAGACTGATGTCCAGCATGTCATTTCAGATATTTCAAAAATGATACTTTGTACAAAACAAGTAAAGTAACAATGATCAGTCTCAGCCAGCTAAGGCTATCATATGGAATGATGGTATGACAAATCTAAATACAAAAAGAAAACATTTAATATTAAACACCAGGCCAGAATTGCAATCCGGTGGCTTCAATGTTAATCCAATCCAATTTGTCTGGTTGAGATTAAGAATAAGTACATTTCCTCCCTATTATATAGCGGTGGCACGCCTCAGCCGTGTCAAAAAAAAAACTTGCAGGCCCTCTGATTCTCCACAGCTGAGAATTTGGTATAATTATGCAAATGAAGTCTTGGTGTTTTCCCGTTGCAGAGCTGCTGTTTTGGCCAAGCCCGAAGACCACACACTCCCTGAGATCCCCCTCAAATGACTCCTGTACTCCCTGCGGACAGTGCACACCTCTTGTTACTCACTGCTGACCAACTCTGGGACACACACACACACACACACACACACACACACACACACACACACCCCAAATCCTGATTCTGCTGAGAGGCTACAAGGCGTGCTGCTTTTCTCTGGACCCAAGCACTTCTCAGATTGAATGAAGCAGAAATTCAGGTTGACAGCAATTACTCAATGTTAAGTGGATGGTAATCGGCACTTTTTTTCCCCCCTCACCGTGGAGCCATTGAAGCTCTGTAGGGCCAAGGGTGCTACTCTTGCACTTACTCTACAGCCAAACTTATGCATGATTCTTTACAGTACAGTGAAATAAACTACAGTATTGTTGTGGGAGGATAAAGGTGGATCTGTAAGCTCTGGCTGCTTAACTTCAGTCTTTGGTTTGCATGAAGAACACATTTCTATTGTTAAAAGGTGAATAGTCTAATGTAAACCTGTTAGGCAGGTGCTTAGCAGAATTAAATCGAATCAAAATGCGGTAAATTTCGTGCATTGTCAGCACAAAATGTCTAAACCAGCAGCAACGTTTATGTCAGAGACCTGCAGGGAAATGGGGGGAAATAGTAGCTTGATAATCAGACTGAATTGTCATTTTGTTTTCACTTCATCTTTCAGTCCAACATTGTGTTCATGACAATTTTTGTTTTGAAAGGCAACACTCTCCTCCCATTTCCCCTGATAATAGCAGGCTTTCATCGCATTCTTTTTCCAACAAGATTAATCTCTTTGTATTTCGATGGACTGTTGAAACTAGTTGATTTTATCGTGAGGGGTGTCTTATCGTATCAGGTGTGATTGGTTGGGGCATTTTATAAACATGTTGCTTTTTGTACTGTTTTTTAAACCATAATGAAGATCAACGACTGAAACGTCTTCTTTTGATAACGGTGTGCAGTAACTCACCACTTTAAAAGGATAAGGCTGGTGTTTTTGTCAACAAATCATTATGAAAAGAGCAAAGCCAACAATGATTTCGTCTCTCATTCCCAAGCTCATTGGTTGGAACCTGAAAATGAAAATCTTCAAATACAGCTCATGACATAAAGCTTTATCTTTTAAATGGCCCAGTGATTTCCTAAAACTTTGGGCACGATAATTTCTTTTGCAAACATCACTCAAACAGGAGGAAATTGTTGCATTTGCGGGGGACTATTTTCAGCTGCGGATTAATCCACATTTGGTGCTCTGGTGAGTATTTCCATCAGCAGGGTGGTGTGTGTGTGTGTGTGTGTGTGGGATTGAGTCAAAATAAACGTGTGAGTGTGTGTTCATGGGAATAAAGTAACATTCCACCCATTGCAACAGTGTGGCTCAATGATGTGTTTTTAGCAGGTTTTTGGGACAACAATGGAGCTCAGAGGAAAATAAAACGTGATCAGCACCTTGAGAAAAGTGATCTGAGGTCACTGACAGTACTAAAGTCGTGGCCCTTACAGTGACAGATTTTACTGGCCTGGTCGCACACGGCCAATGGGACCACAGTAGCTGTGTCCGCATGCAGAACACATTGTTAAGAGGTCAGTTCGGACAGTCTGGCTTTTATATACACTGTGGGCAGGCTATGACTGAAGCCCGAAACACATAACTCACATAAATCAAACAGAGAAAAAAAAAACATTGTATATGAAGGATAAAAAAAAAGAAAACATACATTTTTAAATTATTCAATACAAGATAAACGTCTCTGTAAACAAAATTGACTTCTCCGTGAAAAAAAAAGCCCCGGGAACGCTTGTGTCCTTTCAAATTCATGAATATCGGAGTCACTCAACTTGAGAGATCAAATCCCCCAAAACAAGAGGAAAAGGAAGTGACGTCTTCAGAATTTGGAAGAGATGTACCAGTTGTCCTCTCGGTGTCCATGATTTGAACAGAGGTTTGTGTCCTGGGAGGGCGCAGCTGTGTAGCACCTCTAGCTGAAACACACGGGTCCGACAGTGAAGCCGAACTGGTGTGTGACGTTACCGCCTCCCATCAGTGCTACGTCTCTCAGAGGAAGCAGATGGAGGTCCTCAAACTCAAAGACGGACTCCCGAGGTCCAGAAACGGTCTCCTCTCCAGGCTGACAGACAGGAAACAGAATACATCATTTTTTTTTTTTTTTTTAATTTAACTGCAAGGAATCATCACTTTTTTATGTGACAATACTTCAGCAGAATGTGTTTTAGGTTTTGTGGGACATCAACTCTCGATTATTTTGTATTACACACACACACATAAACACTGCAAGCAGCGGCTCTCAAAATCTGCTCGTCTCTGTCGTTGTCTCAGACCTCAGTCATGACAATTGTGCTACTACAGTACAATGCATAACGATGGCAGGTTTCTATGGAAAGCCATAAGTGGCAATTAACGCCTCTATTTTCACTCGATTTAATAATGCATATTTTTGTGGTTTTGGAGGTGCAGATTGTTTCTCATATCAGGTCGGCTGGGTGCGGAGGATGTTCAAAAACCCTGACCTGCGCATCATTTTGTTTAGAATGTAACTGCAGGAGCATCCCAACAAGACGGCTTTGGCCGCTCGACCAAGATTTTCTTACTACCTTACAAAGCTGTTTATCCATGTGATTCAAGACGCTGCTGAGAATAAATAAACATCCTGTTTTAGGGGCTGCTGTAGTTCAGGACAGATAAATTCCACACTCTACACTCTATATATCTGTTTCTTGGGAAATGTCGGCAGTACCTCTGCCCTTTTTTTTTTAAAGCATTTATAATATGGCCATTGCCAATTGGAATTTCCAGTTGAATCATTTTAAGTTGTAGTTGTAACACAAGTACTGAGCGTTACAATGTGAGTGCTGAAATAAGTGTAAGTGTAAGCAGTGAATGAGGTTGAAGTGCCAATTTAATTGTAAGTGCTGAGTGAGGTCGGGTGGGTAATAACAAAAGATGACCCGGGCAACGCTGATGATTATGATTACGAGGATGATGTCTTTGCCTTCAAGAGCTTTACGGGTCCTTCTACACCAGGTCAAGGGGACGTTGAGTTCTTCCATCCAACATTAAAAGCAACAACAAAAAACTACTCACGTTAAGATAATAACCGTGAAATAGGACTTTCAGAGCATTTGACATACCACACAGTCTTTAAGTGCTCCGAGGTAACTCTGCTTTCTCGAGTCAGTGAGGAATTTGATGTCTCTGTCTGTCTGGCCCAGTCTGTGTCCTGGGTGGCAGGAGAAGGTCATATTCTGGACGGCAGTGCTACTGTGCAGCCTCAGAAAACGCATCTGGACCACATTAGCACCTGGATAGTAAAACTGGTAAGACAGGAAAGAGAATGTATTGCATTAACAACGTCAGCAGTAACAACATTAAAAGGTAAGAGCAAACTAAGTGAATGGAAAATGGACAAAATGTAATTTATCAAACCATTAAGGATGACAAAAAACAATGCAAGAACAATTATTGTAGAACATCTTCTATTGTGACAAGCGTCTCCAGCTTGTTTTTAATGTGAAGGGTGCCGTCTCACAAACTACCCACTTAACGAGACAATGCGCTTCAGTTACAACCAACTCTCTGAAGAAGCTAATGATTTCACTGTAACTGCATGGGGCTATTAGCGCTCGTCTTCGTGAAATGGACTGTTTTTCCAATGACGCTCATTTGCATCCAAAGGAGCCAATTTGGCCCTAAATGTATGCCTATTATCTCATTTAAATATGTGCAAATAACACATCCCGCCCTTTGTGGGTGCTTTGATCAGTACATGGCTTCTCTTAGTCTTATTTCTGAAGGTCTAACGGCTGCAAAAGCTGTGTAATCCTTTCGTGAAGTCGTCCCAGAATGTGTTAATGATCCATTAGTCTTCCTGCCCCCTAAAACGTTCGATAACACCAATCGACAGAGTCCACATTAGGGTGAATGTTTAGTCAAGGTTGTTCCCTTCACCTGAAACCCTTGCTCCAGCCGGCTGAGCCACTGATAGGATGCTTCATCAGAAACTTCTTCCATCCAGGCTTTCATGGGCAACTGCAGGCAGAGAGAAGAAGGCCCGCATTTGTAAATCTGAATTCAAGTCCTGCTTTCATAAAAGAGACTTGTGAAGGTCAACAATGTTCAGACAGCTGCTGATGAGCTCCGGATTAGCATGCATCTCAAGCATGAACCAGAGGTAAATTGGCTACCTTGGTGGGCTATGCATTCACTTCACGCTATCCGAGACCAATTCATATTATTCTTTGCTTGGGTGAGTCCATTTTTTTTTATATCAAACTGAATGTATTAGAGTTGAGAGGGTGTGAGGTGCTCTCTGGATTAAGGAACAATGTAAATAGTTTGACTACAGTTTTTTTCTGTTCTAATAAAGGGTAGTCTTTATTACTTTTTATAATACCTTTGATCTAACCCTTGTTCAGGGTATCTCTTGTTTTTCAGTTTTGTAATAGCATTGATGTGTTTCATCCTTTAACAGGAAGGCTCCGGTGATGGTTTGCGGGCGAAGAAATCTTATTTTGAAAGAGAGTAACTGTAGGGTGGAAGTGTGTGTGTGTGTGTCGACAGTTAATCTCAGCAATGCAGTCAGTGATATAATATATATATATCTATATATATATAGATAGATATATATATATAGATATATATATATATCTATCTATATATATATCTATATATACATATAGATATATATACTATATGACTCATGTCCAAACTACCAAAATAAGATTTGGAATTTTCCTTCAACGTGACAGAGTCACAAGCTTAAGGTCAAGTCGTCCCTGTGAAAGGCTGAGCTGAGATTCAGGCCGTACAACAGGGCTAAGTGAAGTTAGCGCGAACGCCATTGATCCAGAGGTGCAATTTCCCCGTAGCCTTTTCAGGTGATGTCCTCATACCTGAGAGTCTCGAGGATGAAGGCATGTCTGTTTTGATGTGGAGGAGAAGCTGCAGTAGGCCAGCAGAGCGTCCGCTGTGCTGCCCTGGTTGGGGTCGATATAATACATTCCTGCAGGGAAAGGTCAGCGAGAGTTCATTGAGATCTGCAGGGATGAAACTACTGAGGTCCACGCTGACAGAACGACCAGAGCAATACTGGAAGCACAAACACCTCCAACATACAGGACTGTGCTAGAGAAATAATAAAGAAGAAGTGTAAAAAATTGCAGTGTAAAAGGTTTTGTGTAAATTTAACTAGCAAATGCAGAGAAAACTGATGAGCACAGATAAATTGGACCATTCACTTATGACATTTAATGAGAATCAAAAGCCATTAACTTTGTGTGGCCTTGAGGCCAGTTATATTTTAATTTAGCATGTTTTTGTGTGTTTTGAAGTATTACCAATTCTATTTTACCTTTTAAGATAAACAACACGCAGACAGAAAAATGCAATTAAATATTGATTGAATCCGAATTTGAAGCATAACCTTTCAAAACAGAACATACCTATTTTACAAACGAAGCTGTTTTTTTCGTGGGATTTAAGATGCTGCTGTTACTTTTGTTCAGGACAGATATATTTGACCCTTGACACAAACTCTTGGGGACTGTAAGCCAAGTGGCAGTAAAATCTCCACAGAAACCATGAAAAAGACACTTTTTTCTTATGCATATTTAATGTGTCTTAATTTGAATTTCCAGTTGAAACTATTTAAATTATAGCTGAAACATAAATACTGAAAGTAATTGAAATAACTGTAGCAATGGGAGTGCTGGAAGAAGTGCTGAGTGTAAGCACTGAATGAGGTTGAAGTGTCAATTAAATTGGAAGCACTGAGGGAAATTAAAGTAAACAAATTCATTTTAAAATGAATAGAGGACAATCGTCTGCATAGAAAATAAGGCGTTTTTTTTTTTTTACCTTTGTGTCCAGGAATATTTTCTTACAGAGGCCAATAACACATTTCTCAAACCAAAATATTGATGTTTTGAAACTCAACTCTGAACTGTGATGAGTTTTAAAACAATATCAGTAAGATAAAAAGTGTATCTCTAAAGTGTGATTATGTATTTTTTCTCCTTGTGATCAACGTGTATATACATAATTACAAGTATTCACGTTTCAAGTTAATAATATCAATACTTAACATGCATTTGATAGTATTTGAAAGTTAAAATTTGAAATATTACCAGATGAATATATCACGTCTACGTTTTAGAAAAGCTCATATGGAGGATGATGCACACATGACAGTGTCCACAACTTAAACCAGCTCTGCGAGTCCCTCTATAATTCGACGTGGATTTACTGTTATTTGACTATTTTGGGAACTGACCGCTGCTGTATTCGGGGTGACAGATCCAGAGCTCCAGGCATGTGGTGGCAGGATGCTCCTTGCTGCCATCAGGAGGATCCAGCATCAGCCGAAGCTCCTGCTGCAGAGAATCTAGCAGAGTCTGGAGCAGAGGGTAGTTGGGCTTGTCGGACACATACATCAGGTCCTGGACGTGGAAAGAAAAAATAACACAGAGTCACTTGGATTGCATTGCGGTCAAGACACATCCCAAATGCTCTTATGATAAATGCTTTTTTAGTTGTAAAATACTTAAATAGGACAATGAAGACATAAATCACATGCCTTGAGCTGAGTCAACGTAATGTTCAGTGACTGTCCTTGAGGTCCAGGTACCCCAGGTGGGCCCTAAAACACAAGGAAGATGCACATATAGGGTATACGCTATGACATTATCAATATTGGAAATTTTGTTATCCATCACAAAGAGATAGAAATGTGAAGAGAAAAAAATTGCTCTTATCATGGCTCTTAAAACACACTGTACACTGACAAATATAAAAATGAATAGAACAACTGATTGATGACAGGCAGCGGGATGAAAGCCTCAAGCTGTCTGAAGTTGTTTCACATTTTGATGATTTTCTCAAATCAAACAACGTGGTGCTCAACAAGTAATAACTCTAAAATTGCCTGGAATATTAAGCTAATGTTCGGTAAAATTAGGAGGTTTATATTAATATGATAGGAACCATTTTGGGAAAATCAAACTCTTCACTTGAGAGATAGTTTCATCCTCTGTTGTAAACTTACCGGGAGCCCCCTCCTGCCGGGCAGACCGGGGAAACCCTCGTAGCCTTTCAACCCCTGCAAGTAGAAGAAAATATGATAAGCACAACATACGATTCAGCACTGTTCTATGTGGAGAAACCACACCATTAACTGTAGAACACATTGATATGGAAATAAAGAATGAAGACATCCCATTACATTCTAACGCTCTAACTCCAAAGTGTGACAGCTTTATGATTATACGTGCCATCAAAATAAACCAAAACAGAAACCAGTCAGCGCTTTCAGATAACGGTGCACAAGGGCCTAAGTGAGCTTGATCTGTCAGGAAGAGAGAGGTTTGAGTTTATAATATCGTACCTTTAATCCAAACAGGCCCTGCAACAGAGGAGAGAACAGGAGAAGAAAAGGGCATGAGTAGGATTCTCCCACTGTGAAGAGCATTTATCGACAAAGAGCTGTGTTTTTATCTGCTGCATTTAGAACTCATCAGCCACAGCTTCTTTTTATAACTTAATATAAGTTATAAAAAAACACAATGGGCTGAACACAATGATGGTGTGCAGGTGAATGATTCAACAGACTGGCTGCTGAAGAAAAGATTACTTGGCTGACAGATAACAGTCTGCATGGGTTCTTATGAAACAATTCCTCTTCTATTTTTCAGACACAATCTGCATAAAGTATCTGAATGACAAATGAACTGCTTGAATTCAAACTATAAAATATAAAAAAATAAATAAATAAACGCATAGGCTGAATAAAGGTATATCCAAAGGGAATGCTACACACAGTTGCAAATTTAAGTTAATTATTTCCATAAAGCAACATCATGAACAACATAAAAGCCAAACTGAAAAACTAAAATTATATCTATTGACACAGTTGAAGAGGGATGTAACCGCCAGCAACCAAAGAAAGCATAATTAATAAAATGTGTTAAATAAGCTATCTGTACTGTGCCGGTTTGTGGGCTTTGCAAAGTGAATTAAGATTTAAGATTTAAGATTGAAGATGTCCTGCTGAATTCTGACATGAAACTTACAGGCAGTCCTGGCATCCCCAGTGTTCCCCTCGGTCCCGGTGGACCAATATTTCCCTAAAAGAGAGAGATAGCGAGAGACAGGAACATACAAATTTGTCAAAGTTGGACATCATGAAAACATAATAGTAATCAAATAGTAGTAAAGCTTCCATCGTCAAAACACAAGAGGGAACATTAGAAGATGAGAAAACAAAACTAGGGTATTAGTTTTGTGTACCTGCTCTCCTATCTGACCCAGTGGACCAAGCAACCCAACAAGACCACGAATACCCTGAAAAAAAATTACAGTATCTCAAAATAAGGATTAAGGATCTCAAACTAATTACTTAGTATCTCAAAATAATGACAATGGAGTATATACAAAAATAAGATCATTTTTCTTTAAAATAAGGACTTCTTTTGTCATTATTTGGGGATAAGTATGTCATTATAATGACTTACAGGATCATTTTTCAAGAAAATCATCATTCAAGAGCAACATACATTGTGATTTAATTACATTTAATTATGGTAAAATACTTCCTCTTAGTTCCAAGAGTCTGGTTATGGTGCAAGTGGGTGTGTTTAGATTGGACATTGAAATGCGATAGTAGATTGTTTACCAGGCCTTTCGATTTAGAACAGAAACATGTTCAATACATATTGAATACAGTGACTCTCTACAATAGCAAACATTATGTTTATCTCTATATTAAGACAATAAATCTTGGCAGCTCCTACCTTCATGCCATCATCTCCAGGGGGCCCGGGCAGTCCCATGTCTCCTTTCACACCCTGAGGACACAAACAACACAGTCAAGTCTCCTTGAATCCGACAGCTGATGAGCACATCGTGGCCAAAGAGTCCTGCTAGAGCCTGAACTGAGCCCAACTGGTAAAATAATTTTCATGAGCCTAAACAACAGACCAGTATTAACGGTATTTTTCCATTTTGGCTTATTAATCCTATCAGTCCCTTTTAGTGAAAACCTCTCCTTGCACGTTGCTGTGATGATTGACGTGTACACATCAAGTTCAGCTGTGTGCCACTCTCATGGAGTGGGGTAAGAGAATGTAGAGAATCCACCATTGCTTTTGAATTGATGTCGGCCTTTTGATTGGTTATGATTCTCTCAATATGTGTTCCTCTCCGTAGGAAGTCAGATTTAAAAGGTGTAACTTATCTATGAAATCATCTCTTTTGTGATTAGGATTTATGACAAATTGATGAACAACAAAACACTGCAGCTTCCAGCCAGCAGTGATGAATATTTGAATTTGAAGGATGATGTACATCCATCCATTAACTTTTACCGCTTATCCTGTTCGGGGGGGAGGGGGGAGGTATAGGGCGAAGGCAGGGAACACAGGGAGTCTTCAATCAACCTAAGCTGCATGTCTTTGGACTGTGTTAATGGGAAACACTAATTGCCTTTTTACGAACAACGATCCCTTGCAATGCAACTGTTGTCAACATGTGTTCATAACTCATCCCCGACATGAAGTAAAGCTTCGTTAAAGAGTCTCTGTCCATAGCTATCTACAACCAAGGACAAGAGCAAGCAGTTGGCAGCTGTAATGGATGACTTGGCCTTGTGCACTGCCAAAATTAGGCCTAATTAATTATCTAATCTATCGTGTTAGATAATGGGAACATTTTAAAATAACTTGATTCCACAGATTATAACTTGTGCCCACAAATAGATCAAAACGTGGGAATGATTTCATTAAATTTAGGTAACAAATTATATTGAGTGGACAAAATTATTTTCTCTCTGTGGCCACTCCAGGGCTCCTTATTTATATGTACATATTTTGTTGGGTCTCATTAAATTTATTCTGGATTTTCAGAATTGATATTATTCACTGCTTATTGGACACTTAAATGAAAGTGATGTGTCTTACACAACAACTTTGAGCCGATTGCCTGCACACACTGCTGCTGGTTTTTGAGTTTTACAGCCTATTAGCGTCTCGATGGGGGTTTAACCAATTATGGGTTGTATTCATTCAATCACACATTACATCGGTGGTTGTTGAAGACACAACTAGCGGAGATTTGTGGTGTGAAAACACATCTTTCTAGTTTTGGTTTACCTCTTTCCCCTTTCCACCTTGATCCCCCGCCTCTCCACGTATGCCTGGGATTCCCTTGGTGACAAAATAAAATAAACATATCAAGTGGATGTCAATTCACTAACTGATCGAATGCACTCTAATTGTGAAATTCATTACTTTATTGATCTCCAAGCCAGGAGAGATGGCTGAACAGACTCTGCTGATATGTTCATCTTTGACATAAAAACAGACGTCAGGTGAGCAGATAAATTAACTTACGATGAGCCCTGGCCATCCAGAGTGGCCAACCAGTCCTGTGTCCCCCTTTTGGCCCTGAATGATAAAACACAATCTACTGTTGGCTCATGCATCATCATTTAACCAGACGTGTACAAAACCTGTGTCTTTGTTTCCATGTATCCCACCTTAGGTCCTCTGTCTCCCCTGATCCCTCTGACTCCGGCCTTCCCCCGTTTCCCCTGCGGACAAGTTTGCAATGTTTTTCAATGAGGCAACAGAAAGCTGGAGGGGACATGGACGAAGCGACCTCATGTTTTATGTATGAATCCGTACATGCAGTGGCTGTCAAGAGTGGCTGCTTCTGGCCATTTCCCCTTTTTATCCCATGCACGCACCATAATCTCGGTTTGTTATGTACAGTTTCGAACACTACACAAAGGCTCTTTTCACAAAGTCGTAAAGAAAAAGTAGTAATTTAAGTTTTTTAACTTAAGTTAGAACTGCATTTCACCGGCAAAATGTTCTCAAGACTATAACAGAAAGCTCTTACCCTCCTTCCAACATGACCCGTCTTCCCCTGTGATCCAGTCTTGCCATCGTCTCCCTGAAGAGGTAAAACACAAACTGAACGCTGAAAAAGCTAATTAGTATCTTTTTGAACAACTTCCAACTGTAAAAGGAGACACTTAACAGCTGCGGCGTCATTTCTTTGTACGGCAAGTTTGAAAAAGGGCCGTACTGATTAATACACTTTAAAGAAAGAGTTTGACATTATGGAAATGTGCTTGTTTGATTTCCTGCCAAGGGTTAGGTAATAAGATCAATACCGCTGTAGGATCAATGAGTGGGCTGGACACAGAGGCTAACTGGGCCAGGCAAGCTGTCACCTCTTGTTTCCTTTCTTTATGCTAAGCTAATGTAAGCCATCCGTCTGCTGGCTGTAGCTCCATATATTCAACGGACAGCTATGACAGTGGGATCGACCTTCCCCTCTAACTCTTGGCAAGAAAGACAAGATGTTCTATTCCTTGAACTTGTTATTGCGTGGATATGTGTTTTTAATAATTTTGTGAATTTAGGTATATTACTTTATCTGGGAATGAAGCAGAACAACCTTCAAAATGGGTCAAATATTTTTTTTGCTATGATTTCAACTTCAGATGTTTTGGAAAAATATAATATATAGAAGATGTCAAAATACATCAAAAGATGTATAAATACAACAAATTACACTTGAATATGAGGCTCTTACCTTTTCCCCTGGCATGCCCTGCTTCCCCTCAGGCCCTGCTCTTCCTTGCACTCCCTGCAAAGCAATTGTAGTTTAAAAAAGTTTTTGCTGTTAAGATAACTTTCAGATAGACAAAACACACAGACTGTGATTGTTTTCTCAATAATTAATGACTACCGAACAAATGGTTAAATTTTAGACCAGCTGCTGAAGGCACAGTATGATTCATTTCTGTGTTGTACACATCTGCACACTTACAGGAGCCCCTGTGGGACCTGGAGGACCCTGGGGTCCCATCTCTCCAGGAGGCCCCTAAAAACGAGAAGGAAGAGGCATAAAATACAAAGTTAAAGTTGTTGAGGGGAAAAAAGCAATTATCAGCGATGGTAATTTACATCAGACAAAGTTTTAAAGCTAATCAATAGCTGTTTAGTTTTCACCTCAAACCCTGGCAGAGCCGGAGGACCTTGGATTCCTGGCAGACCATTATCGCCCTGCACAGGTAATTAATATTATTGAAGTTGTTTTACGGATATTTGCACACAGTAAATCTACATTTTTAGCATTAGAGTGTACTTATCAACAAGATGTAGAACCATGCAGACGTGCACTTTGTTTTTTATAAATGTTATACAGTAGATAAATATAAAGTAATAAATCTCACTAACCTGTTCCCCCGGTGGACTTGGAGCTCCTGGCTCTCCCTTCAGTCCCTGTGGCCCCTCTTCCCCTTTAGCTCCCTGGTCTCCCTGAGGTCCAACTCGTCCTACTGAACCCTGCCGTGCAGACGTCACAAAAACGTGAACCATGTAGTCTAAACTCAATGTTACCTCTCTTTCTACGCACAACACGCTCGATGACTATTAACACTAAATTCCAAATTCAGAGCATATCTATGATGGACGGATTGCCAATACGGGACAACCTGCTCCACAAGAGATACAAAAACATACAGGATGAGGTTGTTTAGGTGCAGACAAATGCAGATTGTGAGGATAACTTGAGTGCAACAGTTGGAATATTTGCTCGTAACTGACAAAACAAACAGACCCAATAAAGTTAACAACTTTCTAATAGTTGAAGATACTCACAGGTGGACCCAGCCCCCCTGTGTCTCCTCTGACGCCACGAGCACCAGTCATCCCCTATGCACAAGACAAACAGAGGCCAAATGGATGCCTTTCCCCTATAGCTGTACTGCACGCCATGTTGTGCAAAATGTTACATGAAATGAGAGATTACCTGAGGGCCGTGTGACCCCGGAGGTCCAGTAATTCCTACAGACCCGGACTCCCCCTGGAGAGATGGAGGAAAACATTTTCGTGCCAATCCTTCGAACTTTACCAAGTTTAACTGATTTGATTCAAGCAGAGCACCATCGGTGATGTAGTATATATATATAAAAAAAAGAATGTGCACCAGAACGACCAGGCAGGGGTCCGGTCAATCAGGTGATTACTGAAAGCCAGGACTGATTAGTCCCTCTCTTACGATCTATCATCAAAAAGTATTAACCCTATCTCTTCTTGTCGTGACGAACAACATTGTGAGAGTATGACAGCAGCTTGTTACTGAAGGAAAACAAAAATACCTTTTGCCCTTGAGGTCCATCTTGCCCCGGGAGTCCGCGAGAGCCTGTGATTCCCTAAAATGAGAACAAACACACCATTAAAAAAACTATAGACACTGACATCATTTTGTTGTTAATGTGTGTGTAGGCAGGAAAAACTAATCGGTGAGATGGATCAATAACTGTCAATCTCATTATGTGTACAGTTGGATAAAGGGTACACTGAGGCCACTCTGAGCGGCAAACTCATCGACAGCATCAATGCATCCTGGTAACAAACTCACCTGTAACCCCGCCAGACCTGCTGGTCCCACTTCACCCATCAGCCCCGGTTCACCCTATGTCAAGAGGATGACATCAGAAACCGTTTCTACACATCAATCTGACTGATCAGGTTTATATTCCACTCATGCTGGTGCATCTGATCACTATGTGTACTCTGTTTTGTTCTTGTCTTGTTGACCATTAGAAAAATACGGAAAATCACTGTTATTCGCCAAATTATCAACGAAATTCTGCTTGAGTTTTTTTGAGAATACAAAAAAAACCTTGTTGTTTTCTTGCAGAATGCTATTTGTTAAGGATACCCAATACATAATACAAAATCCCAAAAAATATAAATATATATATATATATACAAACTGCAGATAGGAGGTTATTCCCACTTTTCCTGGATCATTTTGCAGATAGGAGGTTTTGCACTTTGGCCATCGATGTATATATATATATATATATATATATATAAATTGTAGTGACAAACAAGGCCACAGAGAGTAAATTGTAACAGGAGCAAAAAACACCCCAAAACAGCTTGGGGGTCAGAGGGTTGAAATATATTGTTTCCAAAAACTGTTGAGGAGGGAAACTGTGCTCACCATTAGTCCGATGTGGCCCTTCTCCCCCTTGAGGCCCCTTAGGCCATTTTCTCCAAGGTCTCCCCAAGGGCCTTCTCGACCGGCCAAACCTAGAGGTCCCAACTCGCCCTGCCGACAACAATCACAGCCTGATCAGGAACTGAAGACGTAATTTAGAGCCAAACCCAACACAATCGTCCTCCTCATCAGAGGTGTGAATAGAAGGAACTTTAACTTTCACCACTTTTAGTGAACTCGAGGAAATGTAGTAAATGTACCATTTCCCCTTTGGGTCCAGGATCTCCAACTTATCCGGGATGCCCAACGTCACCCTGCGGAGAAGGGAGGAACACTAGTCATACCGCGCACTTCATTTACAGGAATAGTTTGACCTTTTTTTCACAGTTTTTTAAGTCACAAACACAGGAAAGAAAATAAATCACCAACATTGTTGTAATGTAACAGTGATGGTGGGTTAAGGCTTTTCAAGCCACTTTTATATTTATTTCGTGGAGCACCTGAAATACTTCTGACAATTATCTGCCATGCTAACAAGACATAAAAAAAATACAACAAGCACATCTGTTCACCATAACACACTTTGGACAGATGTTTGTGTGATGCTGTAAAGTAAAGACTGGATTGGAACACCACCTCCTGGAGAGCGGCTCTGTCATTTATGAGACAGCAGTTGAACCTGCTGAGGACGTCTAATCAGTTCAAGTGAAGATCAGAACAGCAGATAAATGCACCTACCTCTTTACCCTCCGGTCCTTGTGGCCCCTCTAAGCCTTTTGAGCCCTCGAGTCCTCTCTCTCCTGGGAGGCCGTGAGGACCAAGTTCCCCACAAGACCCTTGGTCCCCCTACGAAGTACAGAAGAAGACTTGAAATCAGAAACAGCCGCTGACCGCAGGCTTTTCCATGCTACTTGGTTGTCAAGGGGTTTGATTCCCTCAAACCTGAGGCTACAACAGTAAACGAAGTCAACCTGGCCTCAGGTTTTACAAACCGAGCAGACTTAAAGTCATTTTTTTAAAGTCCCCCTCAGGACACGTTTCAAGGTATGTGAAAAAATACTCTGCTATGATTAATATTTTGTTTTTACATGGTTCTCCCACATAAAAAAAGTATTGAAAAGCGAAAAAGGGGCTGGAAGCACATCAACTCTTTTCCCCCCCTTATTCTGGATTTGGCCTGGCCCCCGCCCACCGTAGCTGCTCGCGCTAGGTTAACTGTCGAATTAGCGGCCATCTTGTGATCTGCAGCATTAGTTTCGGCCTCTGGTATATTTCCTCCATCGGAGAGATTCAGCTGTACGTGTTTGACTGAGATCTGGAGTCTGATGAGCACCAAAACCAGCGAGTAGCACGAGGTGACGTATCAGAATGGTGGGAGTAGTTAGCATCTTTTACTTGTTTATGTTGTTAGCTAGCTTGTACGCTGTGTCTGTGGCTGACACAGCTTTAGTGGTTGTGAAACATACAATAATATCTAGTGGGATTTCTTTTTTGGTAGATAGTGGAGGGAAGCTCCAAGGTCCGCTTTGCATCCAAAAACTGTAGACTCTACCCGTTTGCTGTCAAAACCTTCACGATGCTAACGCTAACTGAGTACTGACAAGTCACGTTTTCGAGAGGAGGGGACCTTTATGCTCTTTGTGGAGTACGAACAATCAACATTGTGAAGACTCCAAAAAGATGCTGCTGTGATCACCGACCTGGTCTCCTTTCCGTCCAAGTGGGCCTTCATTTCCTGTTTGGCCTGGGGGACCCTGATGAGTCAAAGGTCACAACAGTCATCAAGCAACAATCCTCTGCTTTCCTTGTACACAGTTAATGTAGATGAACACACTGGTGATGTTTGATCCAAACAGCAACATGTTAAACAATGTGTGATTTTCTTTTGCACCTGGTTAAAAGCAATGAGACTTATTTCCTTTCTTTTTCTCTCTCAGATTAAAAAATTACTTTACAGTTATTGTAATTGTAAGTAATTGTGGAAGCATTATTCTGTTGTGGTTCCAGAGTGAAAAACATGGTAGACCTGGGAGGATAAACATATGATGCTCTACCCAAGTGTCCTGACACTGCCTCCCTTCACCTCAGATAAAAGTGAGTGAGGCTGCATGGTATCTGTACACCCACGGGCACATGTATGCTGCATTTACACCGTTTCATAAGCCTCTCCGGCTGCTTTTTGTCTTGTTGTATTTTGTTGAAACAGAATCTCTGTCTCCTCTTGTGTGCAGAGAGCAGCAACTAATCCACTATGCACTTATGGAGGTGAGGAGATAAAAACAAATGCTCTGGGCAGAGAAAGTACTGGCAGGTGCTGATTCTGAGGAGAGACAGGACAAACATCTACAGTGTCTGAAACTAGAAATAAAGCCTGTATATGCAATATGGGTTTCATATTTATTCTGCTGAAATATTACTTCCACACAGGTCTCAGATTTAACTGTATACTAGAATTACAGCCTCGCAGTTGTAGGCCTCATTGAATCCAGGTTGATGTTTGTTCCCAATTTGAGGAAGCTATTATTCTATTCACAATAAAAGGCAGTGCTGGAAAGAGTATAGGGCAGGTGAAGAAATATTTTATTATCATACTGGATATATGAAGACATTGTTGCCTTTACTTCACTATGACACGAAACCAACCTGTTGTCCGTCTTGTCCTGTGGGGCCAGCGTCACCGAGCGAGCCAGGTAAACCCTGGAGGTGACAGCAGCAGTCTCAGTGTCAGTAACTGAACATAAATGAAGGTTAAAAATCCCACACTAAAACACTACTAAGACATGATTCTTACATGCACTCTAGTTTACCTTGTGCCCTCTTTCCCCTGCTGCTCCTAATAACCCATCAGCACCCTGTGGGCCCTGAGGACGTCAAACAAACATTTGGTCAAACAACATTCTCTACGTTGTGGAAGTTAAACCGGGTCCCCAGACACTTGCATTTCAATGAAAACATTGATGGATTTCCATCTCTGCACACTATAAGGAGCCTATAGAGATAAAAGCAGCAGTTGATGGTAGGTACCCACTCACTGGGATTCCTGCAGGCCCATGTGGCCCCTGAGGTCCTGGGGGCCCTTGGCTCCCCCTGGGTCCAGGTTTCCCAGCTGTTCCATCACCACCTGGGAGACCTGGAGAGCCCTAGAATAGAGATCAATCATACTCTTTTTTGGGTGGTGTCAAATGTCAAAACAATATAATGCAATATGTTGCAGCTTCGTCTTTGCTATGCACAGTTTATCAATAACATTCAGTCAATCAATTTTACAATTCGAATTTAAAAATGTCAGCGTGCATGCAAACAAATACAGTAAGACACATTCACAGCCAGACACACAAACTGTAAAATTGATTTTTATAATTCAGTGGTCCATAGCCCCGACAGCTCAGCGGTCATTTTCCAGACTTATTGATGATTAGTTCAAGGACTGAGAGTAATAGTTTACCGGCATCAATCATAACAAATCACTTAAGTCACCTTTTCATTCAGTTTAGGAGCAGTGGGCTTTAACAATTTCAGGGTTCAGTGAATTATTCCTCAATTAAACTGATGTTTTTGTTCATATTAAATCTCATTTATCATATTGTATTGATGGCTTATATGCCTTTCACGAAAAGTCGGACAGTTTGAGGGGTAACATACAAATGAACCGCTTTCTTTTTGAGCAGAACTCAACCGTAGCTGTTGACAGGCTCTAGCTGTTGACAGGCTCTGTGACAGCACCAGAACAAACCCCTGAGATGCTTGACCCCAAACGTGAACATCATCTCTCTTCATGATGAGTCAAATTATCAAACCAAGGTAAAAAAAAAAAAAAAAAAAACACGCAAAAAACACTCTCAAATTAAAATACCACTTAAATGCGAACACAATTTGCCCTGAAACATACAAAATGAGGTAGCGTTGCAAAAACTTGACTTCACTCTGAACTAGAACTTACTGGTGGGCCCTGTATCCCTTTGGAGCCTTCATCTCCAGGCCGACCCTGTGAGAAACAACACAAGTCAGGAAGTAGAAAATCAAAAGCTATGGTCTGACGGTTCTGGAAATTTCCGAGTGGATTTATTAGTAATTGAGGACTTGATGTCAACATTTTATATTCGGTATTTTAAAGGATGAATCTGATTTACTGTGTCCTATATCCAAGGGCCTGTAAATGGCACCATTACTGCCATGACAAAGAGTTCCAAAAACAGCATCAAGTGAACGATCTTCCAGAAGCTTCCATGGCTCCAAAATTCCCCCTTATTCCTTGGTTTAAGTTTAATGCAAGCGCCACTGTTAAAGTTCTACGATATCCATTAGATCACCCCAAAAGAAGCTACAGTGAGCGTGAAGCTAATGCTAATGCTAGAATAAAAAGCTCAAAGCTGAGCTACTGCTTTTAACGAGAGTAAACTGCAAAGTAACATTTGGCAAAACATGTCGTCCTTTTAGTCTTCATGTGAATTACGTTGCTTTGAATTCCGTCCTTCTCTTCAATGAATAGTTCTAAAGTTCTCTGTGGACCTGGATTGTTGTTTTTGATCACTATGTTTAGAGAGAAAAGGAGATACTTTATCTGTGAGCATTGTTAGCTTGTGTGTATGTCCTTTTCTGTGATCGTTTTACAAATATAATTAAATTTCCTATGGGACTATAAGTGATACTGAGTCATAGTTAAATGATTATAAACCACTAGCATTACCAGTTGAGTCCATCAACGACATGTGGAAGATGCAAGATATTTTGTTCTCTTATTTTAGAGCACAGACTCCCCAATTAAATGGTTCTCTCACCTGAGGTCCCCAGGGTCCCTTCTCTCCAGAAGTACCTGGCAGACCCTGACAAAGAAAAACAGGCAAAGTAAGTCAGAACATGCCCATCGCACCCACGACTCACACTCTCTGGTAATCTCTATTTGCGCATGAATGCAAAATCTGTAGACAACTGGACAAGATTTGAGTATCAAAAGCGTTCTGGTAGTCCCAGTACTATTGAGCAATCGCATTTTAGCGGGCTTTGGTTGAGAGAAAAAGAGGAGGAACCCATTGGCGGAAATCTGGGAACCCACCGGCTGACAGCGATCTTGTTTACTGTTTGCTTGACTACTACTGCTGAAACAATCCCATTGTAGGCGCCGTCTCTCAATTCCAACTCCATTATCGTGTCTTTTGGCTAAGTTTCTAATTGGACCGTAAACAATGAGCGCTGCATGGAAGAGGAAGTCTTGGCCCAGATATCCGTTAATCTAGAAATCTGCTGGCTACACTGGAAACACTAAAATATGGCCAAATCCTTATTCAGATCCATAGCTGATGGGTTCTGAAATTGTCCCTGCATTAAGTGTTGCAATCCAGTCTATTATCCAAACATGTAAAATATCCTTTCTGCATCTAAGGATATAGTGTCATTGTTTGTTGCTATAGCAATAAGTGGATGTTGGATGGGATTAAACATTAATGCATATCTTTCTTCGAAAAACCCAACCTAAAATCCAGCCCAGGAGCTTTATGGCTGCATCAATTACTTATTGTTTTACAAACTGGATGGTGAGTGTGTTGTCACACCTTTAACAGAAAACCACAGCTTAAAAGTTTCACTTTTTGACAGCAATGTTCTCCACTGGCTTTGTCTACTACATCCAGAGCTCTCATTACAGTTTTATTTTATTCCCTTTGAGAATAAAGTATGGAATCAGCAAAATGCAGAACTTCCCTCAGGTTGTCCATCTGTCCGTTTTGTTGACAGGATTATTCTCTACCGTGATGAGTGCGGCTTTCATTGCATTCGGTGATGTGGGCACTAAAGCATTCCGTTTACTACTGTACTCAGCGGTCGCCAGAAGCTGATGAATCCCCCCCTCCCAACCCCCCCCTCAGCACAGTATAGCTCTACTCTATGACAGATTGATGGATTTCACCACAGCAATGGGCGAACCGTGTGAGTGAGCACAAAGTGTGTCCTATGACACTGCGGGGAATACTGCACAAGAAGTGAACTTCAGAAAACAGTCCCAGTACCATTACTGAAAGTAACTCTTTCCATGCAAGAGGGACTTTCTTAATCCCAAATCTAACCAACCAAAAGAGGAAGGCTGATTTATAGGCTGTGTAGAAACTCTGATGAGTTTCAGGATGAAAGTTTGACCTCTCAGCTGAATCCGACTACAGCAATGCAAAGGCAAAGCCATCAATCCAGGTAAAGGGAAGGATATGTCTAATTATCAAAGTAAGAAGAGGACAGGTGTGTGTGTGTGTGTGTGTGTGTGTGTGTGTGTGTGTGTGTGTGTGTGTGTGTGTGTGTGTGCGTGCGTGTGCGAACCTGCATTTATATGCTCCGGTGTATACAAGTGTGTCTTGCAAGGGCATTTAGCAAGTCTACTCCCCTCACAGCTCTCCTCAGCTACAGATGGTGGTTTAATTGGGTCGTGAACTAAGTCACCCAGTAAGCACTGACTATGTGGTTTGCAGGTGAGTCACATGTCACATGTCACTTCTTACCATTGTATTTGTTTTTTTTTTGGTATTATTGTTCTGTTTTGTACGGTATTTTCTTTTGCGTCCTCTTTATGTTGTTTCTACTCCACCACCAAACACTGCACAGTGGAACAGTAACATGGGGAGAAAACCGATTTGTCATTGAGGATGTCACCCTGGACTGCAGCGGACAGGCTGGAGGACAGAGCACGGAGCAATTTATTTGTCCTCCATCACCCATTAGATTTGCCACCAGTGACCAACAAAACCAATCACTGCAACCCGTTCGCCTCTATAAATAGCCGGTCCCTTCACACCAGCTGCACACTTCACTGGTTAACTTTTATTTACTAAACCCTCCTTGGTCTGACCCCCATCATAGCTGCTGTCTTAATCAAATCCTGAGAACAGTGCTCAGTCCTCCTCTCACACAATAACCTAATGGTGTCTCGGGTGGGGGGCTAGGAAAGGAAATAAAAAAACAAAATATAAATTATAGACACTTACTGCAGGTCCCGGCTTCCCAACAGGCCCAGGTAGACCTCGTAAACCTGGCTCACCCTGGTGCAGAGCAAAGACAAGAGACGGAATTGTTTCTCACAGCAAATCTTAAAGAGTCTGTTCTCACCAACGTTGTCAAATATATCATTGAAAATTTACAGATAACTTTCCTTCTAGAAAAAATGGATTTTCATTTTCTGAACTCCACTGTTTGAGATAAGTGAGAGAAAGATGATCTTACCCTTTCTCCTGTGAACCCCGGAGGTCCCCGCATGCCCACGGTCCCCTGGATACCCTGGTGGTAAAAGAAACGGCAGGTGGAAGAATTTCAATTATGATCAGTTAAAAGGCTCACACAGCACCGCACAACATTTGCCAGATAATTGTGGGGATCCATACAGACGAAGGGCAGGCCTCAAGACGGCTAATGAAAAATACCATTTGAAGGGTAATTACTCTTTTCTTATGAGTAGTAAAAACTTTTTTTATCTCTTAGAAGGACTCCAGTGTGTATTCAAGTTAATCTACATTTAGTTCACAAATTTCTCTTCCCTTTCTATTAATGAAAGGATTTTCTGAGCTGTGCTCACTTAGAAGGACATAATTTACGATAAACATCACATCCTTTTCCATCAGGAAAAAACGCAAATTGAGTATGTGTGTGTGTGTTGGACATACAAATCCAACATGAAAATCTAATAAAAAATCTAGACCTGTAATGATGTGTATACTCATGCTGAACTGTAACTGCCTGGTGCACAGCACCTTGGAAATGTTTTATTTTGAATAATAGATTTTATTTGTATAGCGCTTTAAAAGGTACTCAAAGGCACTTTACATGTTAAAAACAGAATACAAACAGTATACACAAGGCAGAGAGATGATATAACAGCAAGAAACAAAACAAAAACATACGTAACTAACATCACAGGTTAAAAGCAGATTTAATTAAATTAGTTTTAAGTGCAGTTTTGAAAGTGGCGAGTGACGGAGTATGTCTGAGGTTGGGGGTGGGAGCGTGTCGGTGCAGGAGGTCTATGAAGGGGTTTAGGGTTGTGAACGGCTTTGTATGTGATGAGGAGAATCTTGAACTGTATTCTCAGTGGAGGTTTTAAAGGACTAGGGTGATGTGATCTCTGGTGCGGGAGTGGGAGAGCAGACGGGCAGCTGAGTTCTGGATGTGTTGTAGTTTGTTGATTATTTTGGTGGATGTGCCGTACAGAATGCTGTTCCAGTAGTCCAGTCGAGAGGTGATGAAGGCGTGGATGAGATGTTTTTAAGATTAGAAGGCGGTTTTAGTGATGTGCTTGACGTGGCGTTCGAAGGAGAGGGTTGGATCGAAGGTTACAGATGTGTGTGGAAGCAGGAACAGTGGTGCCATCGACGCAGATGGAGAAGTTGGGGTGGGATTTGTTTTGTGATTTGGGGCCGATGATGAGGAGTTCAGATTTGTTGCTGTTGAGTTTGAGAAAGTTGGCTTGCATCCAGGTCTTTATGTCTTTGAGGCAGTTGGTGATGGTGGGGGTGATGGATTTGGTGGAGATGTAGAGCTGGGTGTCGTCGGCGTAGCAGTGGAAATGGAGTAGGGGGCCGAGTACCGAACCCTGGGGGACACCTTAAGAGACTGGGGCTGTGTCAGAGTTGAATTTTGAATTTATTGATACTAATGATACTAACAGGCGGTCGGAGAGGTATGACTTGAACCAGGAGAGGGCTGTGCCAGTGATATGAACAGAGGACTCAAGACGGGAGAGGAGGATGGAGGGGTTGATGGTGCCAAAGGCTGCACTGAGGTCAAGTAGGATTAGGATGTTGAGGAAGTGGTTATCAGAGGAGAGGAGGAAGTCTTTGGTGACTTTGATTAGGGCGGTTTTTGTGCTGTGATGAGATCTAAATCCGGGTCTTTTGTGACCTCCCATTGCCTTTTAATAAAGTGCTTGTTCAGTGTTCGTACAGTGTAATACAGACGTGTTTGTATTTTTAATGTTAAACGAAATCAAACCTGCCTACTCCTTGAAGAAAATTGTGTTATTTTTGGTAAAAAAATTGGTAGACCCTAAAATGATGAGCCTAAACCTACCATACCTTCATACCGGCTATTGCTTTATGGAATGCTCAATTCTATCCCATGATCCCATTGTGACAAGTTAATTCTGAGTAACAAAACCTATTTTTTCACAATACTGTTATAATTACACAACATTTTGTCTATTTCTAAACAAACCAACATTCACATACACTTCAGTGATGCCTCTGAATGACTCATATCACCATCAGTATTTTGTGTCAAAAGGTAAGAATCAGAAAGTGCCTTAATGTGCAATGACACAGTGTGCGGTCCTCATGTGTACACATGTATATCCTGTAAAGTGGTAGTACAGGTGCATTCCTTGTATGTGCCCTGCTGAGGAATCACTTACATACATGCCTACTGGGCCCTGAGGTCCCTCCATGCCTGGCTTCCCTGTGAAACCCTGAGAAAACACACACAAAACACAAATCTCCATAACACAATGTGAGCATACACACATACACACACAACAGATATCTTTGTGTATTGATGTAATGGAGGTCATGACTGCTCTGTGCCTATGGACTCACCTTGTCTCCCGGGAGTCCTGGTGATCCTGGAGGTCCTGGATTCCCCGCTGGCCCCTGTCAGATAAAAGCGATCTGTCACCAAAGGTTTAAAGTAGCAGTCAATACCATCCGTGGTATTGACCGAGTGTACATTTGACTGACTGGAAGTTAGATTAGGGGATTGATATCACCACCTGTTGGCTTAAACATTTGTTTTCACAGGAAATAGATTTACAGTCAACCCATACGTTTTACCTTGAGCTACATGCTTCAGAGTATCTGTTAATTTGCACAACAAACTCGCGGCCTGCCTGTCTCAGCTCTGAAAAAACTCAGCGTCACACAATCGTTACTGTCTTCAAGTCCTCTGTCTTCCAGATGACACAACTACAGATAACGATAACAGAGCATACCGGAGAACCCGTCGGCCCATCTGCTCCTCTCTCTCCAGCTATTCCTTGGAAGCCCTGGAAAAGAAGCAAAAGTAATCAAACAATTGTGAAGACAAAAGAAAATGCCACAAGAAGTGAAAACATTACGAGACTTATGAAGCTGACCTAAAGTATAAAAGGGCAAATGTGATAACAAACTGTCATTTACTTCTAACAACTTACAAAAGTGCACTGAGCTGTTAAATTGTTAGTTTAAATTATTTATTTCGGTGTTTTACTGCTTAATGTGCCACGTAATTGTGTCTTGGCCATTTCATTTGGCCATTTCATCATGGATAATGTATGGTGATTATGATTAAATTGAAGACTCTTCAGCAGGCTACGTTGGCCTTTGTTAACTTGAGCAATTAATAACATGTTGACTGTTAATTTGGTAATACCAAACGCATTACTCTGGAGTTCTTCTGGAGTTATTACTTCAAGGAATACTTCACCCACAAAATGATCATTTGTCTGTAAATTACTCATCCAGCGTTACCTTAAGTTATGTTAGAAAAACTTGGGACTTCTCTGAACTTCTCAGCCAGCATGAGGCTGTTTATGCAGAAGTGAACATACATGTGTTAGTGAAGTGGAGCGCATACGACTGGATAAGTGAGACTTAGATTATATTGCACGAGTTGTTTGAGAGTGCGTAGACAGATGTTTTGACATCGTTTTTTCTGTTGTTAGACACGGCCTCCATTTACGCCAATTCATCAAGATATTTCTACGTTTATCGACTCTCTGTTCACCGAGGAGGCATGCGAGAATAAATACTGTTTTCCTCACTGTGATTGATATAGAAAATTATCATTTTGGGGGTGAAGTATTCCTTTAAGAAGTAAATCAAGACAACACAAATCATTGTGAACAAAATAATGAAAAAAAGTCTCTTCACCCAACATCAGCGTTGGACTTCACTAATGCTCTGCTGACTGAATGGAAGCAAAACCCTGCAGCCAGGTTCCAACATCTGGAGGACAGCTGTTACAGCAGCAGATTAATGCCCATGGTTTTCACCACATGTCCAACAATCACATATCGGTAACATGAACTCTGATCAGCCACAGACACTTTTAGTGAACACACCTGACACCTTTAACTGGCTGGTAGCAGGTTCTGCTCGGTGCTGGAAAAACACGTTGTTGGTTTTTCTCGCAGTGTTGTGTTTTCCTGCTCACGAATCAATAAAGTCCTCCATATTCATTCCTGGGCTGTCTTGTAAAACCTGTGATAATTCATTTTTTTATGTGGCTGAGCCCCGAGCTCGTCGCAAAAAGAGGCTAAAAAGACGAGGTGGAGGGATGATGTCATGAACCGAAATGCCGGGGTCACTCGGAGGCTAACTGTCTTACCGATGCTCCTTTACTGCCAGCGCTGCCGGCTGCACCCGATGGGCCCTGAAACAGAGAGACAGGGAAAATACCAACAATGCAATGCAGAGGTCATTCAGGGTGCAAAAAGCTGTTTGTTATTGTTGAGCAATTTAATCATTCTTTAGCAATTTAACCCTGAAGATATAGTTATAGACATCTATCTGCTCATTAAACATGAAGCTACAGCCACACGATGATTAGTATAGTTTATTCTTTCTCTCCCGTCAACAATGACCTTATGTTAAAAAAATCATTACTCATAAACTGGGTTCAGTTAAGGCAACAAAAACACACCCGGGCAAGGTTAGGGAGTCTGAGGTGATATAAAATACTGGCAATCAGGTCAGCGGTGCTCTGCTGCCCTGTTTCCATGTACCCTTAGTAGCACTCATGTCACAAGGTACAAGGACTCTTCTGGATCTGACAACCTCAGGGCAAAGAAAAGGTGAACCCACAACTTGTTTTTACACTTTACAAACAAACAACTAACACATGTTAGTTGGTGGTGCTGGTAGGTGGATTCTGTTGCCTCTGAACGGAGCTGTTTCCAGTCTTTACTTTAAGCGAAGCTAACTGTCCGCTGGCTGTAGCTTCACATTTACCAGACAGATAAGAGAGTGGTATCGATCGTCTCGGCTACACCTTCAGCAAGAACGCAATCAGGCATATTTCCCAAAATGTCAAGTCAATTTCATTAAAACTTTGTTAATTAAAACTTTTGAAAAGTTTCGACAAATTTTCTTAAATACTTGAAACTGCAGTGGAGACTTTTTTAAAATCGAGTCATCCCCATTTAGGGCTGCAAGTAATGATCGCATTCATTATCCATTAATCCGGTTATTATTTTTTATTATTATGAAATAACTGTCAAATAAAATGACAGAATGACAGAGAATTGCCCATCCTGAGATCACAGAGGCTGGAAAAGTGCTAGTTCCCCCCCCCCCCCCCCCAAAAAAACTCAACCTGATATAAAACAAAGAAAAGCAGCACATCCTCACATTCAAGAGGAAAAACAGAGGATGTTTCTCATATTTCCTTGTAAATTACTTTTTAGAGGGAGTTCTTTTTTCGTAAAACTTTTCGCATTGTATCCCTCTATTAGAACCGAACAAGCAGTCAAGGTAAGTGTCCTCTTCTACACATGAATGAAACAGTGATGAACACACAAGTCAGAGATGAAGCGTAAACTCTGCTCAACTTACTGTCACAGCTCACAAGCACTGCTGTGCTGCACACAGACTGCCTCCTGCTGGCTTAACCAACAACTACTACGTGGGAGGAACCTCGACTCAACTTGGGAGTCGATTCTGACAGTTTGAGGGCATTTCCATCTCAGCAGTCATTTCAGCACGTCACTCCTTTAAGCCAGAAAATCTTGTACTCGGAAGCAGTTTTCTTTTAAAAAAAAGTGAAGTGTGTGATGATGTAGAGTGAGCTGTCTCTTCCCTCTATGTGTGTGTGTGTGTGTGTGTGTGTGTGTGTGTGTGTGTGTGTGTGAAAAAAGTCCACTTCATCATAAAAAGAAGACTTCACAGAATATCAAATGTTTGTACAGGAAGTAGAGCACACATAGACACAACATTTACAGGTGATGATTGAAATATGATAGAGAATGGGAACCTGTGTACCAGGCTTTCCTTCTGCTCCCTCTGGTCCAGGTGGCCCCGGCAAACCCTGTGAGGGATCGAACAAACAAACACACACACACACACACACACACACACACACACACACACACACACACACACACACACACACACACACACACACAGTTCATCCAGTTCATCCAGTAGAAATATGTCTGCGGTGTCTAACAATCTAAACATTGTTTTTAATCTCTGCAGGTCATTATGGAGTAGAAGTCTAGAACAGAAACGTGTAACTGATAAGTACAAACATACAGTATAGGAACATTAAATCTTCTGATTATGGCAAAGAAATCTACTTAATCATACCAAGAAGAATATTAGCAAAGTGAAAATGAATTACGGTATTGCATTTGTCACACTGATATTCGGTGTTGACCTGCGTTTTGAACACATGGCCAGAGTTATGTGGAATTCAGTGTCGACTACGTTTCAAATGATTTCTGACAGGCTTTGAGTTTACCGATGGACCCGGTTGGCCAGAGTGGCCCCTCAGTCCAGTCCGGCCCTGGAGAAGAGCAGAGAGAGAAAGGCGACATCACTACCAAATAACTCGAGTGGAAGACGGAGCAACTTTCACAACAGGCTCCTGAAGACGGAAGATATTTGTCAGGAAAATGATGAGGACGGACGGAAGAATTTGCATGCCGGCTCTAAATTGGCATTATTATGAAGTTTCTGTTCATCTATTATTTAAAATGTTCTTGTAGTACCTTGATCCCTCTGGGTCCTGGTTTGCCGTTACGTCCGTCTGGTCCCCTGTTTCCCTTCAAGGAGGTTCAGATATTACTGAGCATCATTATCCACGACAGAACAGAAATGCCTTCAGAGGTGTTTTGTGTTACTTTGTATGTTGTCCGGATTACTATTCTTGAACTACGTTGAATTTAGAAAGCAGAAATGACGTGATTAAGCTATATTACATACTTCAATGTTACTGAATTCACAAATATAACGACCACGGGCTGAGTTTGAGAACTTAGATATACTTTTGACGAGCTATATTTACAGACACATGCACTTGCTTAGGAAAAGGTTCATAATCACACGAGATGTTTTCATTTGGTATGCCTACTCAAAACGGATGACACATCACTAAATATTCCAGACCAGGAGCGTGTTAATTTACACTACCGCAGTTAAAAGTTGTTGATTCATTTCACAATATTACATTGTTAGGTTTCCATGCAGGAGGCCACGGGAGGCTCTAATGTTTCGCAGTTAAATGCTACGTTTGGAGCAACACATGAAGTCATTTGACATTTCTTAGCGTTCAGACGCACAAATCATCACTGACCTTTAACCCATGGCTGCCCTGTTTCCCCTGAGGACCAGTTTCTCCATTTGTGCCCTGGATGAAGAAATATAAAACCAGTCAAGCTTATCGCCTTGTTCACCTTCAACAGGCAGCTTCTTTCTCCTGGCTAACAGAGCATGTTATACAGTATTATGCCCCAAATATTATGCCACTTGTAAATACTCAAATAAGGCATGTTATGTGAAAAGTTTGAGCTCCACCACCATATATTAGTTTATAGATATATATAAATATATTGGGACTTATTTAGGGACAAATCATATTTTCTTGGAAAGAAATTCCGAGAACAAAATATGATTTCTGCATTTAAAATATAAATACATTTCAATAGGCTTTTTTTTTAGCTCAATCTTCTTGCAGTTACTTATTAATTAAAATATGCACTGAGCATCAAAGTTCATGCTTCACCTTAGACATGTTTCCTTTTCTTTGTCAGAAAACACATAGCTAATACTGTAGATGTTACAAAAGAAAAAAGAGATGACGGCTGACATTGCTCTCCACTTTACCTCAAAGCCTTTGGGGCCAGGCTGGCCCTTGGCTCCTGTGAAACCTGGGAAACCGTTGGGGCCCCTCTCTCCCTGAGGACCCCTAATACCTGCTGCCCCCTGAATGCCCTGAGATAAAAAATAAAAAATATAAAGGGACATTTTATCTTTATGAAAAAGACCTCTCTGACTCATACACTTGCACATGAAACGTTAAATGAATAGTTTCGCATTTTGGGAAATATGATTATTTGCGATGTTGGGAGTATTGCTGTCGCTGTGGGGCTGCCAGGCAACCAGCAGGGACTCCAGGAAGTGACCGCACCATGTCAAGAACCATTTCATTTCAGTTTCTGTGTTGTCTGTGTGCTATGATAACCTCCGACCTAAAACCTAACTCTTTGGTTTTAGTACAGGTTAGAGCATGTCAATTAGGGAGCTTCAGAAAGTGCTAGCGGGCTATCTGTGTAAGCTCTGTCCAGAGCCAGGCTAACGTGTCCTTCTATGGCCAGTGTTTGTGCTAAGCTCAGCTAGCCGCTGGTTGTAGCTTCATACAGTATTTCCTGTGAGAGGCATCGACCTTCTCGTCTAACTCTCGGGAACAAAGCAACTAGACATGTTTTCCAAAAATGTTGAACTATTCCTTTAAGTAGCTCTGTGACGTTGCATTGTTTTCTCCTTTGAGTACTACTGAGTGAAGGGGAAGAAGCTGGCTCCTACTTTGTCGCCTTCGGGTCCTGGATCCCCCTTGTCCCCATCTGGTCCCCTGTTACCCTTTGAAGAAGAAAAAGGTCAAAGACAATAATGTTTTGCAGCAAATATGTTAGTCAAGCTAGAATGAGCACCTACCATTACCCCAGGGAACCCCATAGAACCCTGTCTCCCTGCAGCACCCTGTGAATAACCCCACAAAGGACAACAGTGGATTAGGTATTTAAGGATCAACATGCAAATTTAGGAACAAATGATCCCCTTCCATATTAAAATAATTCAAAAGATAAATAACGGTTACCGCTACGATTTTCAGGGAAGCGGCAGTGGAGAGCATCGTTACCGGCGCTATAACTGTGTGGTTTGGCAACATGTCAGCTGAGGACAAGAGACAGCTGGACAAAGTGGTGCATCCAGAGTTCCCCTTGGGGAAGTATACAAGGCTGCACTACAAAAAGAACCTTTAAAGGTTTAAAGGCTAACAACCTGTTGAATTTACCTCCCTGCTCACAAAAAAAAAGCCATCCAGGTTGGAGAACAGCACATATCCTGAAGCTGTCCACTTCCTTAACACTACAAACAGCACTGCAGGCCACTCGGCAGGTGAACTAATTGTGCAATGTGGCAGAAGGCTTTTAGAATGCACTTGAAGCTCTTCATCTAGTGGGTCATTTGACGTTGTTGCTAGTTTCTCTCCAGGTGCTGCAGTGTTTTTATCTATGGTGCTCTTATGTGTTAGATTTTATTTTACCCATTTGTTTTATGCTTATTATATTATTTTACGGGTATGCATTTTACTGCATTGTTTAATCTATTTTTGTCTTTGTCTGCCTGTGTTTAAGTATGAGGAGACTAAGGCAAATGACAATAAATCATGTCAATGTGGCAATGCAGTATTGCATCTTGGACTAAATGGCTCGTAACGATGGAGGTTATTTTAATACAGAACTAATCTGTGGAACGAGTTACACTACAGTGATTTGACTTTATTGTCAGATTCCTCTGCCATTTTTTTACATCACAAGAATGAAGAGAACAAAAGAAACAGTGGCTTCAGTGTCCTCACAGCATTGAGTCATGAGCCAATGAGACGTTACAACCAGTAGATGGCGCTGTGAGGCCGCACTTTGCTGTCTACCAACGGAGTGCAGGGCATTCACAACCGCCTGTAACACTTTAACCTGCATCTAGTCTGTTCATACAATGTGTGTACCTACATTACTGTAATGCAATAACACCTTCGAGAACAAACTCACCATGGGCCCCTCAAAGCCGGGATCCCCCCGGGCACCCCCGGGCCCCACAGGCCCCTGATGTAAAAGAAAAGAAACGACACAGAAGTAAAAAAAAAAGAGGGTATACATTACTGTATGTTGTGTTCTTCACATGATGATACAACTCTGTTCTTCACATGTTGATACAACTCTGTTCTTCACATGTTGATACAACTCTGTTCTTCACATGTTGATACAACTCGGCCTGAACCAGTGGCTCTCAAACCTTTTCTGTCTGAAGCAGAATGACATTTCAACCCCGCCGTCCTCATTCTCATCAACCATTAAAACTTTAGCGACAAAATGAGCCACCGTGAATACTATGCAACAGATTTAACACATCCATGATGGATGTTAAACTTCACTCGAGCAGCATAACAGAGACAAGGCCTTCCCACTACAATGTTACTGAACTTGAGAGTGAGATTTCATGTTTTTTTTTTTGATGAGCACAGCCTGTTTTTTTCTTTTCTTTTTTCTTTCCTGTCAAAATAAAAAAATATGTCCATTGCATTTAACTTTTCCTTTGGTTGTCTGAATACATTTCGCTAACCTGACAGTTTCTGGCATGAAATGCATGTTTGCTTGTTTATTGCCTCCACATGAGGATTCATTGAAGTTGAGTTGCACTTCACATTTTCCCCTCAGTCATGCATGCACGCTATATTGATTTTAATTCCACTTCATCACATTTGAACCAAACTCCCTTAAAATGGTGAACCAGGACACTTTAAGCTAGAGAATATTGTGTGCAGCTCTGCTGAAATTAATTAATTAATTAAAAAAACAACGTACAGGATCTCCTTTAGGTCCAGCAGCACCGATCAGTCCTAGATGTCCCTGTTGAGATGAACACATTGACTTTAACCTCCTGCACTTTACTGAAGGGAGCAGCACCCCAACGTGTCAAAAGTCCCCATTAACCGTCTTGCCTTGAACTGTACTCACCTGGGTCCCTCGGAGTCCTGGAGGTCCCACCTGTCCCTCTAAACCTGGGGGCCCCTAGTCAAAAAGAAAGAAAGAAGGTTCACAGTCTCTAAACATGTCCAGCGTGTTGAATAACTGCAGCATCTGTATATATACACACAAAATGTATACCTGTGGGCCTTTGGGACCAACACTGCCAGCAGGTCCCATGTCCCCCTGAAAGAAAAAATAAACAGTGTATACACAGAGGAAGTCACCTGCAAACTGCGTTTGGTCACTCAGTCTGACGTCTATGAAACTTTCCAGACATAAAGTATAAATACATGAAATAACATTTGCTTCATTTAAAATGTTACACATAATATGTAATTCATGTTCTTGACTCTCTGATAACTTAAGATTCGGGCGTCCGATGACTAAAATCCTTCATCCATTTAAAATATATGGTTAACAAACGTGCATCTTAAAAATGTGGCTTGAAACTGCACGAGAAGTAACTTTACGACAGCTTCAGGTCGACAACTATGACTCATTGGGAAAGGGGATATGACGCCATTGACGCGGACCGTTACCTTGATTAAAATAACAAATTTCTCTAGGTTGAAAAATTGTTGGAAACATTTGGGATAGTCTAAGTACACAACTCAACAAAATACATAACATATGTCATTTTTAGACATTTCAGTACGGAAAAGTTACATATTACACCTTCAAACATTTCATTGGTTCGGGCTTGTGTTTTATATCACCGTAACTTGAATATCATTGGGGTTTTGGAGTGTTGACAAAAACAACACATTTAAAGAGGGCGTCTTGGGCTGGAAATTTAGAGGTGGACAATTTTTCACTGATGTTCAAAAAATGCCTTGAAAAAAAACAAAAACACCTTTAACTTGCATGCTACTCAGTTGTTGTGGTGTCATCTTACCCTTGAGCCGTTAACTCCTTGAGCACCAACTCCTCCTGTGAAACCTGCAGCGCCCTGGGACACACACACAAACACGTATCATACATAATTGATAATTGGCACCAACAGACCAATATTTTGTCGTCTAGTCAGTCTGTGTGCTCACCGTCAGCCCTGGCAGACCCGGAGGGCCATCCAGTCCACTCTCCCCCTGGTGACAACAAATACACAGCAGCGTGAGTCGGCATCGGTTCAGAACCGTTCACAATGAATACAACTAAAAGATAATTCAACCAAAGTTGTAATAATCAGGCATTTATCACTCACTCCTAATTTAGTCTAATAACTTTATTGGCGTTTGTATTAAAGCCAGACACAGCCCGTAAACAGCAGGTTCATCTCAACCTTCATTCGCATCAGCAGGAAATTGTTACATCTGCAAAACATGCAGAAGATGCTGCCTCCTCTTTCCCAAAGCATGCCGTGAAACGGTTAAGAAAAAGGATGGATAGAAAATATTTCCCCAAATTGCTCATGCTGCAAAATCCAGGTCCTCTAAGGCCAAATGATGACACTGGTTTCAAATGTTGGATATTTCCTTTGGTTTCTCTAATCATTTGAAACAAGCTGTTTAAAGACCTGATGCTAAACATCCTTTGTTTTTATTTTTTATAGCTCGACCACAAAAAGAAGCCAAGCTCAACAGTTTAGAATGCCGCTGACATCATCAGCTTATTAATCGTTTGGTACAAACGTCACTTGTTTCAGTTGCTTTTGGATGGTTATTTCATGATTGAATTTGAATTATTTTTCATTGAACTAACCCTTTAAATGTCAAGATCACCACATGAATAGTGAAGTAGTGGTGAACCAGTGTGAAAGCCGTGGTGACAACATTGACATCTAGAGGAATCATTCACAACTGTGACAGAAAAAAAAAAAAAGCTCGAGAGCAAATCTTAAAAGCAACTTGGCGAGCGGCTGCACATCACTCACATCAGGCCCAAAGGGCCCCTCTGGCCCGTGGCCACCTCGGGTCCCCCGAGGCCCCTGTAGGGAAGATTTAAGTATTAAATGTCACCATAACAACAATACATCATTAAATTACATAGAAAACGCTGTTTTCAAAGATTACAGAGTGCATGTGTTAATACTATTCCGAATAGAATCAAAGTAAACCCCAAAATAGACCGAAGAGAAAACGGGAGTCAGTGCCTCGCTGCCTGGAAGTTCAAAGAGGGACTGGATTAGGGATTAAAAGGCATTCAGAGGCTCATGTCTTTCTTTCACAAAAGCTGGTTGTTTGTTTTGTTGCTCTTATTTCACACCAGTTGGATGTGTAAGAATTGATTTACACAAGCGCAGCTGTTTTGCTTCTCATTGTTTTAAATTAATCCCGTAATGTGTTTGCATCTTGTCTCGCAGATTGTTCATGAAATGTTCCTTGTGTGTAAGCAGCTTAATGTCACAGATTAAGGGGGAATGCTTCTGGTTTGTGAACCACCTTATTTTCTCTCCGAGGTTTATAAATATGATGTGAAAAGGAACTAAACAGGAAGGGTACAAGACACTCACTGGGGGTCCGACAGGACCAGGTGGGCCCGGCAAACCAGTAGAGCCCTGAACAAAGACACAACACAGTCAGAGATCATTACGCTATATTGTATATTGTCACAAGAGCGACGGGCAGTATGGGCTGTCTGTTGTAAAACGATAACACCCATGAAAGAAAAAAGCTTTTTGCGAGGACAAATTCTAATTCTGTTTGAAATATGCATGATGATGATAATTAAACTGCAACAATGAGTACCTTCTCACCAGGTTCCCCAATGTCCGCTCTTGGGCCCTTGAGGCCAATGAGACCCTGACGAGGTAAAGAAGAAAAGTGTCAGTCAAGTTCACAAAAGAGACAGGTTTTAAAAAAACGTTCTTACATGACAGCTCGTCTAGTCGCTCGTAGTGATGAACCAACAGATAATTCATGTTATCAGGTCTGCAAATTTACTGTTTTGTATATTCTCAAAGCTCTCGTTGAATCGTTTTTGGTCGCAGCAGACAGCTGTTTTCAGCTAAAAACCTCAAGAAATCAGCAAACTACCCACTGACCACCAAACAACAGACATAAAACAAGTTGAACATATAGTAGCATTTAGCAGCTAAAGGTTATATGGTTATAAGGTTATTTTATTGTCATTGTAAAAAAAAAAGGGTTGCACAAGGAAATGCAGCTTGTAGTCCCATTTGCTTCATAAGAAAAACACAAAAAAAACAATGTTATATATGGAGGATGGAGGATGAGTTAAGGAGTCTCACAGCCAGAGGAAATAAACTATTTTGAAGTCTGGTGGTTCGGCAGCTGATACTTCTGTGTCTCTTTCCAGACGGCAGCAGGGCAACATGTCAAACTAGTTTTGGCTGGGGTTGGTATTATGTTTTAATATCCCTTACATCTCACAAATAGCTCTGATGCTCAGTAGATGGGTACCTATGATGTTCTGGGTGGTTTTAATGTCTCGTTGTAGAGCCCTCCGGTCCTGGGAGCATGCACATCCCATGCCAGTTTGCAATGTTTCCATTTAGATTGCTTTATACTGCTCCACTGTAAAAGTTGACGGGAACTTGGCACGGGAATTTTGCCTTCTTAAGTTTCCTTAAGAAATACAGTGGAGACAACTTTCTCCCTCAGGAGCTGGCGAAGACCAAAACCAGAGCTAAAAGAAGAGGTAGCCAGAACACGATTACTGAATGTGTAAATAGGTAATTGTTTGCTTACAAAGGTGCCGTGTCTACTTCAAAGGCATGTCTACTAGTTGAGTTTAAAGCTTCTCTCCACTTTGGCCGCCCATAAAAAAAATTCAGTCATTGCAGGTTTAAATCAAAAAGTCCAACTTAACTTTTAAAGGTAGAACAGTTACCTCAGATGAGACTTTAACAGGCTCGATATCAAACGTTATTTGGTATCGCCCCCAAAAAAAGTCTGGAAAACTATAAAGAGCCGAATCATATCAAAATATTTGAGTTTTTTTATTAAGCCAAAAGTATTGAATGGCTACTTGTGTTTACACAAAATGTAACATTTGAGAAGCCCCAGGCCTAACTAGACCAGTCAGGTGAAACTGCTTTAGATAAAAGAGACAGATACTCATAAATAAAACTTATCCGCAGAAACGTTACGTAAGTGACAGTCTAAGTGCCGGATTGATAAATTGTGGCATTCATGAGCCGGAGCTCAAACTGCACTCAGTATAACCATTCCTTCTTGGCTACAATTTTACAAACAGTAAATCTAAAATTGAAGTGGGACTGACCGGTTGTTCTTACAAAAGCAGCTGTGCTGTTTTATTCCTCACCTCATCACCTTTTTCCCCTTTGGACCCTCGTTCTCCCCTGTATCCCCACGGGCCCTGATGTCAATCAGAGACAAGGTGGAACAATTTAAACAATGAATAACACTCACGCTGTACATGTACCACGTTGTTGTTTGACTGTTTACCATACAGAATGTGCCCACCTGTGATCCAGGAGTACCAAGTGACCCGGGCTGACCATCGTCTCCATTTTCTCCGTCTCTCCCTGGGGCCCCGGCTTTTCCTGGAAGCCCCCTGAGACCCCACTCGCCCTATCAGACGACAGAAATGATTACCGCTGTTGATACCGACCGCTTCTTTGTCTACCTGTTAGCAAATTGTGATGCATCTTTATAAAAAAAAGAAATAAAAAAAATGAACAAAGCAAAAAAATACAGAGTGCAACATCACAACACTCTGCAGCCGCGGGGAGCTTCTCACTGCGGAAGCTATGTTGTAAATTATAGGCTTGCACTGGGAAGACACTGACCCTCTCCACCACTCAGTGGAGCCATTTATCACACAGACGACGCATCACCTCAATAACAACACAATGTCAAGATGACTGTGGCCTGCAATAACTCTGCCTGTAGGAAGGAGGAAAACATGCACATATTCACAGTGAATGGCTCCACCACCTGTGCTGGCAGTGGACAGCTTCATATGTGAAGCTGCAGAGGATGACGGATACGGTGTTGCACATCATGTGAGTTAGGTTTTCCAATCTCAATTTTACGGTGTACGGTTCTCTATAAGATATTCAGTGCATTAATATAACGGCAAAAAAAACCTTGTAAAGATATAGTGGAGTAATGTCTACCTGCAGATAATTAAGTCACTCTCCCACTGTGTATGTGTGTGTGTGTGTGTGTGTGTGTGTGTGTGTGTGTGTGTGTGTGTGTGTGTGTGTGTGCGTGTGTGTGTGTGTTGTTATCCAAGCTTCTCTGTACGTGAGCGTGGCCCACTGGCTTGTTGTGCAATACTGTTCTCACACTTCTGTGCCTTATTTTAAATATTTATATAATATTAGAATTACCTCCTTTTTTTGTATTTTAAATAAAAACGTTACCTTAAATTTAAGTTTAAGTTATTGTAATTCTGTGTAGAAGTAGGATGCATAAAGTAAGAGTTTCATTGTACGGAGAAACTGTGCACATGACATTAAAATATCTTGAATCTTGGTAGGGGTAAACCCCCGATTGCCACCGGGTTTTTTCGCACACCGATTACGTGTCAACGCATGTACGACACGCGTACATCAGCGCTGAAGGACAGTGAGGTCACCGGCAAGATCACCCGCGGATAAATTCACGAGCAGAAATGTGCTTTCATTCATGGAATCTGCTCCGAGCAGTCTCAAACACAAGCAGTGGAGCTATGCTGTGGAGCTATGCTCTCTGCCACACAGGATCTAAACAGTGCCAACACCAAAGGCTGTTGAGCGTTTCCAACTGTCCCGGACCACACCGTTGGGTCCTCAGTACCAGCTCATTACCAAGCGGAGACCTCACACAATATATGGCAAAGGGCTTTCACTTTCCATACGCTCACAGTGGATTTCCAAGACGCGTGTTTGTGTATCTTAACATTTTTTTCCGAGACCCAATCAAATGAAGTCGAACGTTTTTTTTAAATTAGGTGCGACTAAACTAAAAGAAGTGAGGTCTCAGTGAGAGAATGTGAAACGTATGAAATATCACGAGACGAATTGAGAGAAGTACTGTCGATCAACTACAGCTCACTATAATAAAATTCATTAAAAAAAAATGTGGAACATCTTAACTTGGCAATAAAAATACTTTCATTGTTTGTTCTCTCAATGTGAGAATGGTTACCTCATAGGGAGTTACATGCATGAAGGTTTCCAAACACCCACTCGCTTCAACCGCACTCACTCTGCTCCACCATATTACAACCTGATGACTTGAACTGTTACACTCTGCTGGATCCACCGGTGTGTCTATTTTTACAAACACATACTGTGTGGACAAGCATTGTTCAATCCCACAGATATTAAACGTTGATCTACATTTGTCCACTTGGAACATTTAGCAGTGTCTGTTTCCCCAAAGCAGCGACCCACTAACCAAAAATAAAAATAAAAACAACATACGATTTTCTGGATGTAAAAAGACAGATTTTAGCAAGAGATTTCTGGCAAATTTAAGGTTTTCAAACATCTCAGTTGACAAATTAGACCGATAAAGATACTTCTGGATCAGGAAGTGATAATTTGGGTGCTCACCATCTCTCCAGGCATCCCTGGTTGTCCTCGCTCCCCGGCGTCACCAGGTGGCCCCTGAGAAGGAAAAGCATGGAAACATACAAACCATTCCCCAATTTAGAAATACTCAACACAGAGATATTATTCTAAATGGCATTGATTCACGTTCATCATTTTTTTGGCATTAGTAATAGTGAATGGATCTCTAACCTGTATGCCGGGCCTGCCCATCTCTCCAGGTGGTCCTTCAGGGCCTTCTGTACTCTGCAAGCTCACAGAGAAGAAACCAGCCTTTGGTCAGCAGGAACCAACAAAACAACTGAATCCCAACAAAGAAAGGATATTAATCGTCACAGCATACTTACAGGCCAACCAGCTCGCAGTAACTGGTAGAAATTGGTTTGCTACAGAAAGAATGGAAACACGCAGGATAAGTTACAAATCCAGAAGTACAAACAATATGACAGAAAAGGACATCAAAAGAGTACATGGATCATACCACTCCTCATTTGTGAACAAATAACTTGAATTCCCCCAAATACCTTAGTGTCTGTAGTAAAAAAAAAGCTATCCTTGCCTTATCACTGACCTTCACTCAGAATGAATGTAGGTATGTGAATCACCTCTGCAGGTTCCCCACATAAAGTTCAAAGCACACACACAGTAACAAATCGCCTTCACAAACTACGAACAGATTTTTATTTCTGTCGTCTTTTTTTTCTCCAAAACCTGCAGTTCTCCATCATGCTGACATGCTGGTGAGTGTATTGTATAACATACAGCTGTGTCCACTGTGGATAGATTAAACAGATGAGGATGGAGCATCAGCTTGCACGCACCATCACTGCAGTGTCAAAGGTTTTATAGATAGTCTGGGGAGGCTGGGGAGGCCTCGAAGAACATTTGCTGTCCAGGGTTTCTTTTAAATGGCTGACAATGAATTGCTTCAGTGTTTACGGAGAGCAGATCAAGTAAAAGTAATCTTGTCTGGGGACGTCAACTGGAAAGATGTTTGAAGGAAAACTAGGAAATGTGATAGCTTATGAGGATTTAGATGGAAAGCATCAGATCTATTTATCATTTATCTCTCCTCATTCAGTGGTGAGATCAGTCCAGGATGTGTTTAGCCTAGCTTAGCACAAAAAAAAAAAAAACACAGGCATGGGGAAACAGTTAGCCTCCTTCAATAGCAGGAAAATACATCTTCTGGAAACTCAAAAATGATACATTTTTTAATGTTATATCAAGCCCCCATGACATTCAAGAAACAGCTGGCTTTTCTCTCTATGAGGAGAGGACTTATGAGATGTTGTGTGTGGTCACAAGCAACCACTTGTTGGTCAGTAAAAAGTCCCAATGGGTGTGCTAACTGCTTGTTAAGTCGTAATATGAGAGAGCTTTAAAGGGTTTGGTGGAATCTAATCTGAAAGTAGAAACTAAATGTAACAGAACTGACTTCCTGGAGGGGTCCACTCTTAATTCGCCCATTGACACTGAGCCTTTAGCAGGCTGTTTTACAGAACAGATATATATATATATATGAGAACTGGGCACATAAAATGTCAGCTTTTTTTTCAAGATTTTGTGCCTCCAACATCCAAATAAAACAAAATTAAATAAGTAGTAAAAGCTACAGCACAGTCAAGACAAGATAATACAGTCACAAACATAACAAAAGTATTAAAGAGCATAGTAAATATGTCTTCATATATATGTACGCAATTCATCCTGAGGGGACATTAATGTCTGTACGAAATGTCATTGCAATTTGTCTAATAGTTGTTGAGATATTTCAGTCTGGACCAAAGTAGTGGACCGATTAGCCGACAGACATTGCCATCCCTAAGGCCATGCTCCTATAATGGCTGCAAATGCTAATCGAGGGCAAAAACTATGAAACTAATAATTATGAAAGCTCCCTAATGATTCTGATTATAAATCCAGAGTCGGTTTCTTTTCTACGATTAGTTGACTTGCACTTTTCTCAAGCTTAAATAATGAAAAAGGACTGCCTGTTCACTGAGAGAGAAATTAAGATAGAGAGAGGAGATAATCTGTTTAAGGAGAAGGAAAACTACTTGCTGTAAATATTGCACTGAACAAAAGAAGGAGTGCATTGTGGTTACCATCTTACCTGAAAGGCAGCCCATTCCTCCGCTGTGTTCTTCCACAGGTAGAGGGTTGGTAAACCTGCCGGTCCTGGGGGTCCTGACTCCCCTGTTTTTCCTAGACGCCCTTCAGGGCCCAACTTACCCTTTAAGAGAGAAAAAGGAAGTGGTATGTCTATGCAAGGCAAATCAATTCATATGGAATACTAAGTACTTTTTAACATGACATCATAGAAGTGATTTGATGCAGCATTGGGGCTCAGGCATAAATAATGAACACATGGGCTTAAAGGAGGAAGGGACGGGAGTTGATAACAGTATGTATTAAAATGTCCACGATGTAACTGAGCTGTAAACAAAAATATAACCTCGGATAGCATTTCAGAGGTTCACAGAACAGAGGTGTGCTTAAATTCAGGAGGAGTCAGGAGGACTAACTTAACACATCATCATAGGCTATTATGTCGTCAACAAGCTTCTCTTACCTTATCACCTTTAAACCCAGGCAGGCCAGGCTCACCAGGACAGCCCTGCCAAACAAGTAACAACACTCAATAAAACAGTTCAATAGATCAAAACCCCTTCAAGGATAAAGAAGCCTTTGAGTTAAAAAATGATTACATATTGATGTATTCATCAACTACTTCAAAACCATTGCTCAAACAGTAAATCTGTTATGACTTTGACATGTTATCACAGACATTTAAAACTTCAGCACTAGTCCTAAGAGGCAAAAAAACTGTGACCTGAGGGACAAGCAAGGCACCGGATACTAGTAAAACTTCACAGTTTGTGGCCTATTTGACTGCCTGTTGAAAAGTGAAAGAGTCATTTCAAGGTCTTGCTTCCAACACCTTGAATGCCAATAAAACACTCAGAATTTATGGCTCAAAGAGTATTGGTATGTATCAATTATTTCTTTAAGCCACTTGATACTGTGTGGATCTGCAAACCCAATTTTAGCAGTTTAAACTAAAACTTCACTTAGTTGTACATTGGCAGTACTCTGGCATTACTGAAATAAATAAGCGATACTACAAGACAAGGTGTTCTGGTATACAAATAAAACAGATAAGGCAAAGGCTAAGAAAACCACGGCACTGAGTCCATTATGTTCTACACCAGCTATTGAACAATACCATATTAATGGACCTGCCAGAGTATTTTCAGTGGCCATGGCATAGTCATATTCTTATGTACCTCCCAAAAACACATGCTTTTTACTAAAATATAGAGTTTTAGGAATACTACAAAAAGCTAAGCAAGCAAGACCTGAAATGAAGCACATGTGAGGAGAGAAGGACTGTATTCCGAGCCAACAAGACGTCTTTCTTTATGTTCCCTACAGCCGTCTTCAATCACAGTAATCGTGCCGATTCTGTGGATTTTATAGCAGCGTGACTCCACCAACCGGCCCAGACATGGCCAGATGTGCAGTCTGGTTCTGGTTCTGTCTGGCCTGCAGTCCCTGTGATGACCCACCTCTTACACCAGGTAAACCATCCGGTAGTATAAAATGACTTCAGCCCTTAGCACCAATCAGATAACTTGGCAGCCAGAGGGGACCATTGTCACATTGAGTAATGCTATGACAAACTGTTGAGTCTCCTTAACAGTGAGGTTGGCTTAGTGCTCAGATCGCAGCATCAAAGACATGTGGATCAACATATGTTTGAGCAGTGTAACCTTCCCAGATCAGAGTCAGATGGCCGCTGATGGAGAACAGCTCTTGTAAGCTGTAAAGCATGAACCAAAGTCACACTTTCTTCATTTCTTCAAGGCGTGTCCTAATTTTTTCATCTTATCCGACTACAGATAGATCAGTGGTAAACAAGCCTTGGTAATCAATATCCAAACAAATGCATCAAAATAAACTACAAAAACAAGAGTTTCTCACTGAGCAGTTTACATCAGGTAGAGCGAACTAAATAGGACTTCTTGCTCTCTTTACTGTTGGAAAAAATACATTTATTACACTTAATAAGGTAGCATTAAAACATTGGTAATGAAGCAGCAAGAAGACCATAAAACAACTCACTTCCTGCCCTGGGGGACCCATTCGGCCTGATGGTCCACTCTGAAGCCGGTACATTTCGCCATTGGAGCCCAGGACCAGGTCTCCATCTCTGGATACAATGGTGACAATGGCAGGGTGCTCCTTGTCTGGTTGTTTAACATTGGTGACGGGTCTTCCCTCCTCGACTACTGCCTTTCCAGATGTACCAGAGTCTGTGGATGTTCCGGTATCTGAAGTGATCTTGGGTACAGGAAATCCCACTGAGGGCTTCTTGGTGGCATTTCCTTTGTCCAGGTCAATAATGTCACCGGATGGTTTTCCGGGAAACAGCGATGACGTCCTCCCGCCGGAGTCAGCCTTCTTGTCCGTGGTAATATTCTCCTCAAGCTTTTTAGAGGACACTTCAGGCTTTTCCTTCTGGCTTCCCTTAAGTCCATTTCTGGAAGGTTTCCACTGAGGGTTGACTTGTCCGCCATTCTGGAAGATTGGATCCAACAAGTCGGTGTCCTCGTCCACCACGAAGACATCCCCACGGCCTACTGAACCTTTCCGACTGGATCCTGAGGGCACCGTTCCGTCCCCTCGAGAACTCCCTCCGCTCAGAAATATATTCTGATGAGAAACAAAACAAGAATAAGGGCTCATTCGAGAACAGTCTTTCAGATATTTCAACAGGTTTCTGGCTGATCATGTTTTGACAGACGAGTGAAGCACAAACCATCTGGGGGACCCATTCGGCCTCCAGAGAGACTTTCAAAGTAGAAGCAAGAATCTTTGATCACCATAAAACTTATCACTATTCAGAATACGAAAATAACAAGGATTACCATCTCATCCCCGCACACAAGATATGTTAAATCACTTCTTCTTTTTTACATCATCTGAAACACTATTCCTACTTAAAATACCTAAACTTGTGTGCTACATCCCTCAGAAAAGAACACTGTTGCAGACCGTCTGTCATCAACTCTTCACTGACATCTGGCAATATTCCATCTGCCCTCAAGTCGATTAGTTTCTCATCTTTTCAAGACAGTAACCCGTTACGCTTCTGACATCGGAACCGGCACATCACTATTGATTTGGTCACATTTCTGTCCAAAAAACTTGACATTTTGCAGTATCTAATAAACATTTCAGTGGTTCTAACTAAGTTGCTTGTTTATTGTTAGCACTTAAACTCTCCTCACTGCTGGAGCAACCAACTATCTTTAACCGTCATTATCGTAACTTCTGTATCACCTCCATGTTTATTACAATTTGGTTGGGATACCATTGCTGTTTTGCTGAAGACAATAACAATAAAGCTCTCTTTAACACTGATCTCGACATGACTGAGCTCCACGTTTTTACAAGCTCCTTACTAGAAAACCTCTTCTTTGCTCATGTCGCCATATCAAGAGCCTTTGTATAGTTCAGGATAACTCTGCATGAAAGGCCCTCAACGCAGAGCCTGCAGGTTTGCACTCTTCACAAACTCTCCTTCATCATGGACTCATGCTCAATACTACTTCCACTCCATCCTGTCCCCTCAAGTCAACAGAGACACTCCTGAGTTTCTGTCGTAGGAAGTAAACTGACTCATAATAAAACTATTCTATAATTTTTCTCACTGTAAACCAATTTGACTAAGAACATCAGCCGTCACAATGTGGACATATTTCTATTGACTCTCGTGAAGACTACAACCCGGGCATTTTTCTTTGCTTGTCATATTGCATTACAGACATACACACACACACACGGGCACACACACACACACCTAAACACATCAAATGTTGGGCCTCGGGGAACAGCGGTGCAGTAAGAGAGGCCTTTCAGGGGAAGGGACCAAAGGGCAGTAAATTTTGTTTGATGACTCTAATGGGCTGAAATGGAGAGCACTAAAGAGGAGCTGAGAGGCATATGGAGAGCAGGAGGACAGGAGGAGGAGAGGAAAGCAGGAGAGTGCACGCTCAGAGATTTCTTTTCGCAGAACAGAGTTTTAGAATGTGTGAGCTTATACAAATATGGAATATACACTGCACTGGAAAAAAGGAGTCCTTTTTTGTTATGTCTTGTCATTTCTCCCTATTTTCTCTTCTTAGCCATCAAAGGCCTATGTATCACTTCATCAAAATATAAAATAGGGCCAAATAGTCATAATAGGTAACAATTATCACACCATTACCATACATACAGCCTGAATAGTTTGCTCATATACCCTTAGTTTATGCTGAACTGGTACTATATTGGTCATGCTGCCAACCTTGCTATCTTACCTCTTTCAACATGTGCTTTATTGTGGTTGAGGTCTGCAGACTGTCCATGGCTTTAGATTAGAGAGAGGTGTGTGACAATATCCAATTTCCAAACCGCAAACAGCAAAACGTGGCCCCAGTGAGAGGGGATTCAGCTGTCTGAGCAGAATCAAGACAAACTGGAGGTCATCTCTGAAAGAAGAGCTGATGGAGAAGCTGGTGTCACCCGAGGGGACCCACAATCCAAAACTTCAATGCTGTGGGGCCAATGGTTCTGAGGTGGGAATCAGCACAAAGGTCCAGAAAGCCAAGATTCGGAAGCAAGAAAACGGATGAACAAGCAATCAGTGAATTGCTGGACTAATTTTGGAGCGATCTGTGACGAACATGACAACAGTCAGAATACTGCAAATTTTTATACAGCAACAATGTTTCTGTATCAGTGGCACTCAAATTTCTGAACCTAAAATCAATCTTTGAGAGCTAAAGAAAAGATGCCATTGCAAGAGCACAGAGAGCTGGAGGTCAAACATGAAGAATAAAATTGAAACGTACACATTTTATGAATTAGTTATTATAGAGGGGAATCTCGGGTTTCCTTTTTGGTTACAGGCATTTGTTAGGCCCAAAATCAATTAAGCATGCTCTGATTGTGTTATCGGAAACAAAGATATGCCCAACCGTTACCCAGAAATGATCAATTAAACCTGGCTTTCATTAATCAAATCTGAAATATTAGAACAATAATTAGTGTCAAATATTGCATTCGCAGTGAAACCCAGCCCTTGGTGAAGGGCTTAGATGGGCAGAGACTGAGCACGGCGCACCAACTGAAAACAAAGGCCCTTTCTCTCTCGCTTATCCCAGGCCACAGTCAGGCAGCCGGCCCCGGTCGATAAGCTGACACTGGATCTCCTCTGGTTAACATGCCCCCTCAGCTAATCTCCCCACCAGTCTGTGACATATCACTGTGAACGCCAGCCCAGGCCATACTTAGTTGGAGTACTATGACACGTTGGCCAGTCAGTCAGGAACCAAAGGAAGAAATACCGCAGTTTGATATATTTTAGTTATATTTTCTTTGAGTTCATTGTGATGCAATCTAGATATTTAATGCACTTGTCTTAGGGTATACAGTATAAACAGAACATCTTCTGCAAAGACTCAACCAACACAACCTACTAGGGGGAAAAAATGACTAAAAGCTGATGATTGAACTAGCTTTGAGTCCCAGTACGGACTGTGAATGCAAGCCTGCAAACCTGTCAGCAGGACTGCAACAATTGGACGAAGTGAAGTTGGTTGGCTTAGACAGAGGTAAGTGTTCAACCCAAAACAGTAAATTTAATGTGAAAGTAAAGCTGGATGTATGCCACTGCCTTAAGGCTTAAGGACGCTTATAAAACTAGGTTTATAATGTCTGGTAAGAGCTTTCCAAAGTGTAAGAAAATGATAACTGAACATTTATGACAAAGCCCTTTTTTGACCTTAGCAGACACAGTGCTTTATAATTTTCCTCCCATACAACCATTCCCACACACACACTCACACAGCGATGGCAGCTGAACTGCCATGCAAGGCACTGGCTTGGAGGTATTTTGAGTTTAGTGTCTCATACAAGTGGACAGGAGGAGTATCAAATATCTAAAGTTCAAGTTGGGAGCATGGAGTCTTAAAAATGACTGTATTTAACGCGTAGGGAAGGTCTGATGAAAGATGCTGTTGGGTTGCGTTATGGGAATCGTTTCTTCAAGGCATCAGAAGCTTGTTAAAGAAAGCACAAGCAGCCAAAGCTGACCAATGGCCCCGGGGTGTAGTTACATTTTTGAGGAGATAAACGACATGTATGGCGATGCCTACAGTGTAGCTAAAGAGGCCCCAGAGGTGTGCCTAGATTCCGTTACTGCTATTAACCCTTAACATACATACATTTTAAGGTTTTTCTGTCGGTGACTATATGCTACAACTCCTCAAGACCCAAGCCGAGATCCGTGTCTTGTTTGCTGATTAAAGTGAACGGGGTAAAGTCCTGAAGTTAGCGACAACAATGTCTCAAGTCGACTTCAGGTGGACTGACCTTTTAAGGTGGACCAGCTCTTCTCCTTTAAGTGACAAGCTGCTCCTCTGAGTTTTGCTCAGCTCTTTTGTATTTTCATTTTTAATATTGCTTTCAACTGTTCAACATTAATAGGTTACATTTTATTTTCAGTGAACAGTTAATTATTGACATCCCTACTACAAATTTTTATGTTTGTATCAGGAAAGTTGAACGTTAAAACGTCAGCAATAGCATCATGTAGTATTTTTTATTTGTTAAAGTCAGAACATCTTATGAAAATAAAACATGTTTTCAAAGTTATTGTTTCCCCTGTAATGGTATTATTAAGTACTCTTATCATCCGGTATCTTTACAGATACCCTTCAGAGCAGGCGCTGCATAGCATGCATCCAAGTAGTTATCTTGTCAAATAAAACTCAAATAATCTCAGTAAGCAACTTTTTAAGCCTTTATACCATGTGCCAAGGCAATGTTTACACTCACTGTCTGCCTGCTCTGCAGTAGCAGGCTGAAGCAAGCAAGGACATTGTGTCTACTTAAGGGGTGTGTTTATGTCTTCGTATCCAACACACTGCGAGCGGAGGCTCAATGTGAGTATGCGATCCATAGGTGAACCAATGACAGTTGAGGTATCAATTGGTTCAGTCTGTGTCAGTATGCATGGCTGCAGGCTGATGAACAGGCTCCCATAATGCTTCCTTAATGGTCCTGTCAGACTATTACTCTTGTTTTTCCCTTACTTAAGACTCCGTGGTCATGCTTATTATGTGCTTCAGATTTAAAAGCCTCAGGCCCCTAAAACCCAGAATAATGTATCATGCAAAACTATTATCTGCTTATGGTGTGTTAAGTACACTATATGGACAAAATAATCACAGACACCCTGTCCACATATTTTTGGTCTGGGTTGCTTTTCATTGTTTGGGTTCCTTACTGCCAATGAGCCGAAAACTTTGCTACCGTGTGTTTCTATCTTTATGGCAGTAGTTTTGTAGAAGCCTCTTTCCTGTTTCAGCATGACAATTCTTTTCCCCAGTTTGGTGCCCGGCAATCATGGCAATCATGAGTTTGTCAGAGCTGAAGAAATAAGATAAGGCAGAGCACATCTCTTGCCTCCACATGGAACTCAACATGGAGACAACTGAGCCCGGGGCTAGCAGCTAATGGTGCTTCTCTGTTTGGGAGCCACACTGCTGTATTACAAAATGAATGTGGTGAACACAACCCAAATGGACTGACGGTTAACTCATTCACCAGACAGAGATGTCATCATCCTGCTATACTGTCATAATGTTTGCTACAGGGGAGAATCAAAATAACGTTGAGCAACGCGGCACACCACGCTGAGCACTTAGACATGTTAAAAGTCTTTCTGATGCCTCAAAACAATTATATGATACGAGCATCAACGTCTGCAAGCTTGCTTTAGTCCTCATGGATATTAAAGGCCGCCAGCAACAGAAGTTCGATGCATGCTACACCATGGAGCAGGGGTCACTGATAGGCGGGCTGCTGTCCGGACTCCTTTGTATCTGGACCCCAACCTATAACCTATTTCATTTTGACGGAGCGTTTCTATTTTAACAGGAGCTGCTTTTCCAGCCTTTACGGCACTCGTTCAGCGGTCCAGAAAACACACCGACCAATTACATGGGTTGTAAATCATTTAACATGATGTTACTCGGCCAATCAAGTATGTGTATTCCAATAAGCGTTGCGGCTTGAGTGAGATTTACACACACACGACAGACCCAACAGTCGGAGAAGTAAATGATTCCAAAGTTATTTCACATGCTGTTGTCCAAAAAGAGAAATGTGGACAGCTTAACCAGAGACTTTAACCAAGAATGGTCAAACTCTTCTATGTGTATTATTACAACGGGCTGTTAAACACCAGTGTCTCATATGTTCAATGAGTGCTCCCAACCTTCAAAGCAGCCATTGGCCTAACTTGCAAGGACTTGAAACTCTACAATCAATCACACTGTCACATGAATTCGTATTATTATTGTCTCAGTTACTGTATCATTGCGTGCTAATGCAGTTGATGGTTAGAAATGTGTGCCGGCACTGCTGGGATAATGTTCGGATACAATTGCTAAACTATACTTTTCTAATGCTTAAAAATCCTTTTTAATGAATTTCAGACTTGGTTAAGTGAAAAGATTTTTTTTAAATTTCAACTTAATGTGGCTATTATTTATCACTCGCATATAATAAATACACAGGACAATTGCATCGGTTCCATGAAACAAAGGATTCATGAGCATTCATGAGAACATAGAACATTATTGGCATGACTAAACTTCTCTGAGACTCCCAAACTATATTTGTGGGAAAACACAGTAAATTAGAATTAGGGCAGATTTTTACAGGGCACACCTGGACTAGATTAATACTTATAACAAACCACTGTGTCCTTCCATCAGCACAAGTCTCCTCAGGAGTCTGTCTGCATGTGTAGCTGACAGATCCTCTGTTAAGAGCAATGCGAAATCTATGGAGGCCTCACACAAACGCTGCAGGCTGGAGTGCTATCATCAAGACACACACACACACACACACACACACAGAGAGACGCTCACACACACAGACAATGAACATTTGCTCCTACAAAGGGCTAATCAAATGGCAAGGTCCGTAAATCTAACCAAGACACAGGTATGCGGACTGGCTGGGTCTTGCAAGCAGAAGCAAGCAATCTGGCCTGGAAATAAAGCATGATGACAGCGGTCTGATGTCTCGGAAATAAGGACGGGAGTTCGATTTGAGAGCTGGAGAATATGATTTGTAAAATGTTGCAAATAAAAGTTGGAACAAGTGTTGCCAAAGGAACTTGAAACAAACACAAGGAAACCAACAACAGAAGCTTGGCACAGAAGAAGAGACAAACAGCCAGGGAGTTGTGTGTGTGCTCCTGCTTCTGATGTGAGGTGGACCGGGCACAGTGCCACAGTGTTAAATCACTGCAAGTAGGAGATATGGATATGGAGACAATTTAAATATCACGATATTTTTGACCCAATACCTCGATTGGGTTGGCTTCACTGTAATGCAGCATTTAAAACCTGGAAAAGACAACACTTATGTCATATTACGATATCCAGAATGTAAGAGGATATCTAGTCTCAGGATATCGATATCATTTGATAAATTGCCCAGCCCCGAACTGAAGCATGCATGTTTCTGTGCCTCAGAATTGTCATGTGCACATAAGTGAGCGTGTGACTTTGTTATTTGGACCCTGCGTTGCTGAGTAGCTCAGCAGGTTGAGCGCGGCATTAACACCGTCATGGTCGGGGGATTTATTCCCAGCAGGACCACCCATATAAGAAATGCCGCTGTTGGTTGGGATCAAACGTCCGCCAAATCGCCAGCGGTGGTCCTGGGACATCGGATCATGAAGCATGTTGGAGGGACAAAAGAAAGGTTGTGACATTTCTTTTTCCATAATAAAATTGCTCTGCAGCCTTTAGCTATAGCTTCTCATTTTCACAAAGAAAGTCAGTTGCAGATCTTAAATACAGAGAGTTGTATTCTACTCTATGTTTTTAAAAACCCAAATCACAAATGATACTGCAGAGCAACTTTAATGGAATTACTGAGGAAGAAGGAAGGAGAGAATCCTGCACACTGGTGGTAACATATGCTCACTTAATTAATGATGTTTTTAATCCTGGACTGCTGTCATTAAAGCTCTTATGAGCATCAACTGGAATTACTGTTCAAATTTCCCAAATCTGCTAAAATTAAGTGTCTGGTTAAAATGCCTGGTTAGAAAGCCATGAATGTGCATAAATACAGACGGTGTCCATGAGTTAGCAGTTACACAAATCATTACTTTGTTGCATTCAAGTCTTCATTTGGTTGAAAAAAAAAAATCTAAATTATGCAGTTTAGAGAGACGTGGTTGCATATAGAATAGAGAAACAGAACACACATTTAAATGGCTGTTAATATAAAAATGCCAACCAAAACAATATTTAAATGGACTTAAAATAAAGCTTTAACACTAATAAGTTGGACATCCCTGTCCATGAAACCACCCACGGATCATTGTTCAGGTTTGAAACTGCAGCAGGTGCAGCCTTGAACTTTAAACACCAAAGTCGAACCTTCAAGAGTCTTCATCACGAGTGTGTTAATGTGTGAAATCACACACATAACCATTCTGATCGAAGACAAACATCCCCATCCGAGTAAATAAAAAAGCATGGCGTGCAATACAATGGTCTGCAGAGCATTATACACTCTACAGGACTTTACGTCGGTGTAGAACCAAAAGCAAGAGGGAAAATGCACATTGATAGTAGCAACATGTGTGCAGGGTTACACCAGGCAGTACCTTTCCCTTCCGGCGCCTTTGACCTTGCACGTGCAATCCGTCTAAATCCAGCAGCAGGCATCCCAGCAGCAAATAGCATCCAACATGGGGGAGCATGGCTGCAAGAGACACTGCAGGTCTGTCTGCACTTGGGCTCTGTTCACATTGTACCCACAGGCAGGCGTCTGCACAGGAGACTGATTCAGCTCCCAGCAGACACACCCACACACCTACCGGGTACACACCCTTCCACTAGTACCAACCGCACATCTCGTACAGACAATACATGTAATCTGGCACATGTGGGAGACACAAGCCCAGCCCATTAGCCCCCAGGGTGGCCTCTGTGAACAAGCTAAATCTGCTGGGAAACTGAAAACTCTCTTGTAGTCAAATGTGGGACAATTGAAAAAAATTGTTTTATTATTTTTTATAATTGCATTTTGGCACTTTCATCCACAGAATATCAGAGCATGCATGGACATGACATCGCACGTTAAATCCTCAACGTCCAAATCGTCTGCTAACCAGGCTCGATGTGAGAATGAACATCTGAATGCAGCGAGCTATTGGCATAAGACGCTGACCACAAAACATCGTGGACCACTAAAACTGCTCCTTCCAACTGAGGGAAGCAGAACGATGGAAAACACGTACGGGGATGGTGTGAGGGGATTCCCCCTCCTGCTTTTCACACATGGCTGGATTTGGGTCGGAGGGAGCGTGCATATAACTAGAGCTAAAAGCATGGAAATCTCTTGAGGGGAATTGGAATCCAAGCTGGGGAAAGCCGCAGTGCCCTGAGTCAGTGAAACAACCACAGTTGAGAGACCACTTCGAGGGGAAATATTGACTGAGGATTCTCTGAGGTCGGCCTGATTTACGCAGCTGAGGTCGACAGAGAGGAGACCTCCTTTGCATGAAAGTGGGGAACGACGGGGCAGCTCCGTGTCACAGGAAGCATTACTTCATGTCTATTCGGAACAAAAGGAGAGGTGGTCTAGCATAAACAGCAATATAACTAAACGAGAGCAGAGGGAGGTTGATTCGGGGTGAACAGAACCTCTGTGGGTGCTTAAAAACTGCAGGGCAGATGTGCGGGGGGGGTGGGGAGGGGAAATCAATTATCTGTTTTTTGAATTTCTAAACAACTTCCCGGCACATCTTCATGCTCCCCGCCACATAATGGCTTCCAGGGGTTCTCCGCTGTCTGCTCTGAGAACGTGGTCCTTGTTGCAGTTTGAGAGCGGGACCCGTAGTGCAGGGGTTACGGCCCTCGCGGAAAGGGTTAGCGCCGGGAAGAAAGTGAGTGCGTGTTGCTGATGCAGCACTCCTGTGACAGCGCTCCGTCACCTAGCATTTAACCGGAGCTGATTTATCTCCACAGCATAGATACCCCACACTAAATCACGGTTTTTGGAAGGGAAAATTATTCGTTTGAGCGGGGACCTCTCGCTTTGAGAAAAGTGTTCTGCGCCTCTTAGTGACGAAGAGAAAGACGCAACTCGGGCATTAAACTCTTCCTTTCTCTTTTTCCATCCTTCTCTTTCCCAAATCCTCCTCCTCCTCCTCCTTTCTCTTTTATCCGAGCATCCCTTCTTTCAAGCACCCACTTCCTCCTGTACTCCATGATTTGAGGGCCTCCCTGCTCGTCTGTAATTACTTCATTTTATATTGGAAACAGTTATGAACATTGCCAAGCAAGTTACTGCTCAACGCATGGCGATGACCATAAAAAAAAAGATCCTGACAGTGTGCAGAAACATCCTGTTGATTTGAAAAGCAAAGGCTCGGCAATCAGATGCTCTTTCATATTTTTACTGCAAACACAAAGCATGTTTCCCCGACCTTGTGTTTTAATTTAGCAGATAGTTTCCTCAAAGTGTTGTGTGCCTTTTGCTGAGTCTTTGATGTATCATGCAACTCAGAGGAAGCCCCAGAAAAACGCAGTTCTAGCTCCAGAATCCACCCCCCCCCAGATGGATTGTTTGTGATTGTTTTTATTTGAGTCTTTTCTTTATTATATTGTCTTGAGAAATGAGAAATCTGTCTCTCATCTGTTGCTGCTCTGACATGTTCGCGTTACAGTGTGTCGTCTCCCTGCAATGCCAACGGTTTGGTTGAAAAAAACTCCCAAGCCTGAACGGACCTCGAAGTGTTACATGGGACCGTTAAGAATCGCATTGACCTTTTTATAAATATCTCACTTAACTTTTTTTAAGCTCGAAATCCACTGGCGTTCTTTTCCATGTTTTTCAAATGGAAACGCCAACTCAGCCGAACCAAAGTAAGCTAATCGATGAGGTTAACAAGTTCATTTTAATTATAAAGCCTTATATTATAAGTAATATAATAATTATGAATAGCACTAGCTGAGGCAAGTCGACGCCAGCTGTGCTATGTTTGGAAAGAGGTGAAACAGTTAGTTCGGATTTCTTTCTTAAATGTGGTTGTATGAAGTACTTTCTCCCAGTTTGGAGAAGCAGACAGGAATACTGGTGTGGACTCCACGTTAGTTCACAACTGAAAGTAAACCAATAAGATCAATAACTAACTAACCGGTTGAGGCCGCGGTAGAACAGCAGCAACTTTTGTATAAAATTACAGGTTTTGTCAGTGTAGTTTTGTGGCATTGAAGAGAACGATTTCGGGGCTACAGTTCCCATCTGATTGAGCTGTCTGAAGGCGAGGTGAGGGGAACTGAAGCCTATATATATATATATATATATATATATATATATATATAGGCTTCTCTACAAAGCCACAATGTCCATTGTCAAAAACAGGGCAAACCCGTGGTGTAGTTGCTAGTATTGCCCTTAGTATCGAAGTAAAACAGTGATAGTTGTACATCAATGGTTCCATTGCAAACAAGAACTGATAATGCTGAAGCTAATTCAGCCTTTGGCAGGAAAAGTGTAAAATAATATTGGCTAAAAATACTGCCAACTGCTCCAAAGAACTTTTGAACTTGCTTTTGAAAACGTCTTCGTCTTACCATCACCATCATGACCTCTGATGCACAAACATGACACTGACAAAACAGAACTGGGGGGAAAAAAATGAAGCTCGGGTTTGCATGACTGAATTTGTCCTATAGAACCAGATGGTATCTGGTTATCTTTCAGCGCTATAATTAAGGGAATAACATTATATCACAGAATCTTCAACACCGCTTGTGTGATTTACTTTTCTCTGTCATTGATATGATCATAAAACCTGACACCCACTAAACACAGAGCCCCGAGAGAACTGTATCCATCATCTTGGAGTCAAACCCAGCAGGATTTACCTCAGCACGCTGGCAGAATACCGTAAAAAAAAATAAAAAATCCAAAATAGAAACTGACGACCTGACGTGGGTCACTCATCTACTGCTGGGCCTCACTGGAGCTTCTTGGCTGGCTACGGCACATATCTAATGACATCTTGAGTCTAGAGTTGAGGAGGTCTGTCAGCAGATCAACCTGCTTCCACCTCTCTTTCTCCAACAGAGCAAAGTTTAGAGAAGAGCAAGAGCAGAGATAAGTGAACAGTATTGAGATCAATGAAGGAATGTGACGTTTGCTGGCATGAGAGCATGTTGTTTTTGTGAACATGAGAGGAATGGAACATACAGAACGATTGATTCTGGCTTTGACAGGTAAGGAATGATATCAGCTCCACACAATTTGCACTGGTTCGGCTCTCCTGACACATGATACAATATCCAGATCTCAGCGACGACATCCATAATGATAGCCTTGCAGGAGCGGCTCATATAACTCAGGCCAACCTGTCGGTCCGACTCTCTACAATCCAGCTGGAAGGATGAAAGCTGATGCCTCTGCCCAAGTCAGCTACAAGCGGCCCTAAAACACTGTTGACATCTACCGACCTTAATAATATCAACATTGAATCAAATGAGGACATGCAAAGTGATAGAGATTGGTTGTACTGATGAACCCAAAGAAACACATTGCCACATCTGCAGCTCTACTGACCTATTAGCCTGTTTGATTCAGTCTCATCAGTGTTTTTTAGGTGTTTTCAGTGAAAAAATGAAGCCAATAATGAGCTAAAGAGAGTTGGTGGAGACCATAGACTGCTTACTCATCAACACCTATTAAAAAAGGCTTTGATTTGTACAACTAGTGGAATTCCCCTTTATTGCCCCTTCAAACGTCTACCTCAACCAATTAGAATAAAACGTCTCCATCAACCAATTAGAATAAAAGGCAACCTTACAGCTGCTCTTATCAATACTGGTTTATAAATAATGCATCAGATAATTGGGTGTAATGTAAAGGATGCAGTAACGAGAAAACTATCACCCAACTCTGCAGTTCCCCTCAGCATCACAGTGCTTTAGTAACTTCCAGCTAATGGTTTTTGGTTTTCCATCCCACAACTTTACTGTTTTGATTCACTCTCTCTGCTCTCAGTAGTGTAGTTTCCAAGCAGCAGGCGGCTGTTTCCTGCAATCGCGTCCCCAAAACCCACCGTACGCCACCTGTGCTGTCGCACAACGCAGTGAAGCACTTAGCAGCTTACAAGCCAGACGTTTCCTTTTGAGGTCGATAGAACAAAACAGAGCAAGAATATTGGACCTACATTTGCCAACACAAAACTAAAATGAAGTTGTGTTTGCTCCATGTATGAATACGTTTTAAGATTAACATCAGATATGTCGTCTGTCTGGTATGTATAAACACTTTCGGTTGTGGGTAACAGGTAACTTGTTAATTAGCGGCCTTAGAAAAAGGTCAAACTATACTCAACCTTCAATAACGCCCAACCTTTGCTCGGACATGGAACATACATGTTTACACAGAATACTACATGGACCCTGGTGGATCGACGGAGTCACGGAGAAGTGTCAAAAATGATGGATCGTTTTTTTCCACCTCTTTGTTTTTGTCTCAGCTTGCCAGTAAAAAGCCATTGTTTGACAAGTTTTATGAAAGAGGCCTCTATAGAGAACCGAGTGGAAACACTATGTTGTGATAGGATATGAAACAGGGAATATTATGCCCACAGGCGTATGAGTTTGTCTCTCTCTCTCTCTCTCTCTCTCTCTCTCTCTCTCTCTCTCTCTCTCTCTCTCTCTCTCTCTCTCTCTCTCTCTCTCTCTCTCTCTCTCTCTCTGACAGATGCAGCTTTAGGGATCAAATGTAAGCCGGGTTATAACTATTTATAAAACTGAAAGCCATCAGACAAACTGGATTCAGTCTTGTGGTGAAAAAACAATCAGACACAAGCTCCTGTCATGGTCCGTCTCTCCCTCTTTTTCTGACACACATTCAAACTGTATACACACCCGTAAGGAGAATAAAAACTTTATGATCAAGAGGGATCACGCCGATTACTGTCAAGCCCATAAGTAGGAACGTAATTAGACAATTAGGATTATTATGACATAATAACCACATATCATGGCTAAGACATCTGATTATTTCGCACTTTCAGTATCACTCTGCATTTGAAGAAAAACAAAACGTTAGGGCACAGTCACATGTGCGGGAAATTCCTATCTTCGCACCACGTGGTGTTCAACTTTGCTCAACTTTCACTCGGGAAGTCGCAGCCTCAACCAATCACAAAGATACTCGGCACTGGCCACATTCGTTCGTGCACGTGCGACATCGTTGCTTAGCGACAGGGTCATGGGAGGATCACTTCCGCCAACACGGAACACGTTATAGATACAAGGTTTACAAAGTTAGCTGCTAAAACACGCTACAAAATGGAAACATTAAAGGTTAACTTCATAGCCTGTGCATAAGCAGTGGGCGTAGTCACCGTGACGTCACACATTGGTTTGTGGACTGACGTTTTGAAGACTTGAGTTCTGCGAGTTGGCCGTCGCAATCTTGGCTTTTTTGCAACCAATGAACGGATGTGACCATATTTGGACAATGGAGAAGTTACGTAAAGAGACAATGATGCAGAGAATACGCAAGCAAGCAGGAATGCAGCTGAAAGAAACAAACCTCCGCAGCACCACGACTCAGAGACTATCTGACGGGTCTGGACACCAGAGCGTTTGTGGCTGCAAGTGGCCACAAGTGTGAAACCTCTCTGCAGAACTATTGGAAACAGAAACTCTGACACTTCAGCAAGTGGAGCAACATCCTCTCCATGCCAAGCAACATGCCTCCACCTGACAAATAAAGACACGGCGAGTACAAGCAGTAATCAAGATCATCCCGCTGACGCTGGACAGTTTTTAAGTGGTTGCACAATAAATGGCAAGAAACAAATAATGAATATAAAGAGCCAAATAATTAAATCAATATAACCCTGGGCTGTGATGAAAATGCTGGCTGCCAGTGTAAGTTCCACAGCAACCGCCGTTCCATAACAACCACCTCGGTTTGTGCAGGCTGCCAGCCCAGGAGGGCTTATTTTGTCATAAACATTATTTTTTATTAATAAAAAAACTACTTAAATTGAAATGTGCCTACAACTTTCATATTGCCGTACTTTATGACCTTTTTATAAAAGCAATATCTTACGACAGGCCATATTTTGTGATTATATCACAGCCAAAGGGGAGTTGTTTGGCCTAACACAGGCTATTATAGCTTTATTGATGATGGTGATGATGATTATGATGTTGATAATGATGATGATGATGATTATGATGATGATGATGTTTTTACATTTCTCCTTTTTTCAACAAAATGGCTGATGTGATTTGATTTACAATGATATAAATCAAAGAAAAACAGCAAATCTCTCCACTGGGGAAGCTGGAGGCAACACATATTTTTCTTTATAAATATCTTAAAGGTACACATTAATACTTGAATTAAAAAAGAACAGTAATTCAGACTAATGCAGGAAACGTCGATTATGAGGGTTCAAATCCATTAACATACGCTGCAGCTCATAGCTCTAGCTTCGGAGCTTACATGTTTAGCTAAGGTCCCTGACCTCCAGGCGTGTTTAACATTTTAGTGCACGTTGGAGGAGCTGTAGATTAACTGGGCGAGTGCCATGTCTCTAAAGAGAGCACCTGTCAAGGGAGCCGGTGGCCCCAGACAGGACATGCATCAAAGTCAGGAAACCCCAACAACGTGGCCCCGCAGTCCGATATGTTACGCTTCACAGACGACAGCAGCAGACCTTAGCGAAACAGAAATAGATCTTGCTAATGTCGGAGCCTTGTTTTATTTCTTTTCTTTCAAATGTACAGATTGTGAGGAGAGCCAGAGACATGACGCCTGTACCTCAAAAGATCTGGTCTGTGTGGATTTAATGAGAAACAGGCTGCAGGGAAACAAGGTCTGAGTCCAAAACCTCTCCCTCATTCACTACTTCCTATAGGATAAGGTGCAATGACCACTTATTGTGACCTGTTGACTGTTTTTGTTAAGTAATTTAGTCGTTTAGTCTATAAATAGTCAGAAAATGCACCATCACCAGCAGTCCAAAACCCTAAGTTATTCAATGTACTAAGAAGCAGAAAACACACTTCACACTTTAGAAACTGGAAACGATGAATGTGACATTTTTGTGAAAACATCATCTTGTGTCTTTTGCTGTTGCTGTCATTGTTAACTTTAACTGCAGTAAGTAAGTCACTCAGAGTCCCCGTGTGCTGCTGGTGTGCATCTTTCGTTTTTTTTCCAAAGGCATCTCCAGAGAGGGACCTTCCGTTAGCGGCGTTAGCATGTCGGATTCAGCACAGCTCAAACCCCAGTGCCGGAGGATCACGACGGACTGAATTTGAGAAGGTTGGAAAAAAAAAACGCAAAACGCTGCCGGTGTACTCCTGATATGAACTCTTCGAATCTTAGTCATGAAGAAAAAAAACGAAATTAACACTTGAACGCACAAAAGACAGTCTGATGAGACAGATTACGAATATAAAACACTATAAAACTAAAGCAGATGAAGAGAGACAGATAATGAGGAAGAGGTGCAGCCAGCTGAAGGAGACTTCGGGAACTATGAAGACGGATCTGGTGCAGCTTGTTTCTGCAAACATTCTCTACAACTCAAAACAGCAGTCTACATCATCCCGAAGGCATCCCAATGCCATCCTGATGGAGAAACTGTGCCTGGTGGAGCTGGCACTCCACAGTATGCTGGTCTGCTACATCAGGACACTACTGTATACTGTAAAGAGAACCAGATCCTCGCTGATTAGCGCAGGTTTTGCATAGACATGAAAATGTAAATTCAAACCAGCTTGATTTTCCCTTCCTTTTTTTTTTTTCAAGAGCACGGCCTTTGCTTTGTTTCCATTTCAAACATGCGCCCGATTCCAGGAACACAGTTTATTCTGCAAGTGCCAGTGTGAACAACCATGTGTATTCCTTTATTTGGTTTGGTCTGAGAGATTAAACTGCGGCATGTGAAGTCATAACACAACAGATTGCTGTATGTATAAACCAGCTCATTGTGGAATTAGATGTACTAATCACTTTAAAATATTCACCATCGACGACAAAGGTTTTAAACATTGAATAAAATGTTATCATTCCTTCCCTAATTTGTATTCAGAGGAATATTAACACAGAGGGACCAATCTGAAGTGGTAACCACTTGGCGCTCCGACTGAACGTCAAACGACAACCAATCCGACCAGCGGCCTGTTTCCATCATTAGTCAGTCCACCGGTTAGAGGACGAGATCGGGCTTAAAGTGTCTAGCCAGCATTACGTGGACATTTTGGTTGCACACATTGTTGCAACGTTAGGTCACCGCTGAAGACGCACCGTTGCACTGCAGATGCACATCAGTGGAAGTTCAAGTGCCCGTTTAATGGGACCTTTGAAGACACGGCGAAGGCTGTGAGGACCGACTGACACGGCCCCCACTGTGCTGTCTGTAGGCAGACCTCTGCTGCTGTCCACACGCAGGTCACTGCTGCTTCCACAGGGGTTGCTGTTAAGACTCACAAGTGAAGGAGGTAGGTAGGAGCAGAATGAAAGGCCGCAATTTATATTTCTTTACAATAAATAGACACTTACGGTGTGCTTGCTTACCACGCAGATCTCTTCTATGGTAATTTTCCAGTTCATTTATTTGAATTTAAGATGCTGAATACCAGATTGGGAGCATTGCTATTGCCTCTCAACTGCTCTCAACATGGCGGCGGCTTTTCCTTACCCATTCTTTTAATATTCAAAACAACAACAACAATAAATTCCCTGATTTCTTTTTTTTTTTTATAAATGCGCCCTGGCTATAATGAAGCTAAACTTAGCTTCGGCACCCAGATGAACCCTCTTGCAGGCCACAACAGAGACCAGTGAGCAGACTGATGGACCAGCGGACAGACAGCTCAGACACACAGGACACACACACACACACACACACACACACACACACACACACACGTAGAGTTGACCAGTCAGCCGAGGACACGGGTTGTGGAGGCTGGTTGGAGCCTCTGACGCTCGAGGCTCTGCCCTGCGGCGCTAATTAATGACAGACACTGCACTGGTGGTTTTCCAGGCGGAGACTGGTTAAGCCCGTGGAAGCAGACCAGTGGTTGGTTTATACGACTGTAGCTGCCTCGCTGTCCAAAGCCGGATCTAATCCCCATGACGACTGGTCAGCTGCCCATACTCGTACAACAGCTTTAAAGCGCTCCAAAATATATCCTACTTACACTTCTGCCAAAGCTCAAAAATGACTTGTCCTCGGGATCCCCCAGCAGGTCCTCCAGGTCATTTGAGGACAGCAGTATATTCTATGTGTAAACAGAGAGGACAAATTTCCAAATAAAAAATAAAAAAAACACAAACAAAGACAGTGCAGAGCTTTAACCGATGATCAACCAAACACCCAGAGTTGTTAAATTCACCAGACTGGATCAGAACCACAGGAGTCAGTGCAGTTTGTATTTGTAATCCTCTGATGATCTTTTATCATGCTTCTTAGTATACAACAGGTTCTGCTGCAGGAGTCTGACTGTCTGGGCTGTGGGCTTAAAAAGGCTTCACCTTAAACAACTCAGTGACATGTCAGAGCTGTGCTGTGTTTTCTCTCTCTCTCTCTCTCTCTTTCTCTCTCTCTCTCTCTCTCTCTCTCTCTCTCTCTCTCTCTTTCTCTCTCTCCCATTCATCTCTCTTCACCTCCATGGCGTTGTGGTTGCGTGGGGAGCGAGGAGGCTTGCGAGCGGTCTCGCCACAGCGGGGCGGGTGGTGGCTGCAGTGTTGCTGGGCGGCGTCCGGGTCGCCCATCAGGAGGGTGAGCTGTCGGAGATGACCCTGCAGAGAAGGAAACATTACATACAACGTGAGTGGTCAAGTGCACAGTTTTTTTGGAGACTCAAATCAACTTCACGTAGAAAAGGAAAATGTTTCAATGTCTCATGATGAATGATGCACAGTTCAATTCGGGAGATTGCCCCTGGGAGACCTGAGAGTCGACAGATACCGAGACACTGGGACACCATTTGGCTCTACGTCAGAAAGATTATTTAACTTAAATATATCCCAGATTTTGGGAAATACTAACACAGTAAACATGGGTTTGTTGGTTTCATCATCTATAAAAAAACACTTACAAACACTTAAGCTACTCAATGTTTCTCATTGACCTGGTCAATATAAATACACCAGCAATAAGCTATTCTGCTTGTATATATCACATTTCATTTCAGTTACTGTAGACTATTACTGTTTTTGTATTACTTATTTATAATACTTGTTTTTGCTTTGTACTACGTCTGCACTTTACCCTCTGCTGCTGTAATCCTACAAGTGTCCCCACTGTGGGACTAATAAAGGATTATCTTATATATGAAAAGATATTTATGTTAAAACTGGACTAAATTTGGCTGAAGGGTGAAGGTAGAGCATGGCACTGGCAAGATTCTCGACAGAAGTTTTGGATTGTTTTTCCTCCTCAACAGCAACGATTCGTAGGTAGAACTGTGAAAATGTTCAAGCGAGAGATCTGCAGCATTGAATGATTGTTACAGTCATCTTTTTTTTGTTTTAAGCATCTAGAATTACCGCCTTGCTGTTACACGTCGCATCAAACCAATCAAGTTGCAGTTAACATCCATGCCTCTCCGAAATGTCATCACTTCATAATTTTTATCCAGTGAGACATTTGTGTGAAATTGTCATGATTAGCTCATGAATTCTTGAGTTCTGGCCCAAAACACGTTTTGTGAGGTAACAGTGACCTTTGACCACCAAAATCTAATCAATTCTTCCTCCAGCCCAGGTGGACATTTGTGCCAATTTTGAGGAAAGCTCCTGCCAAGGCGTTCCTGAGACATCGCGTTCATGAGAATAGGGCGGAAAACCTGAAAACATAATGCCTCTAATTATGTGCTTTCGGGTCTCTCAATTGTGAATCTTTGCTGGTTTTCATAGTTGTCTGTGATGGTGAACCGAATATCTTTGGATTTTGAACTGGTATTCAGATGTTTTACGGAGCAAACCGTTGCAATCCAAGTTCCAAGTCCCTCGGTACATTATCAAATGTAAACACTTAGACCGAAACACCCTTTAGAGACCAACCTGTCTGGTAAATCTGTGTCTTGCAGTGGACATATTCATGTAGTACGTATTCTGTATAAGCCCCGCATAAACCTTTTTGTGCATGCACAGAATATATACACAGAATAGAAGGACGAGCCCAAACATACAGAACACACACATACACACAAGGTTACTGATGGTCGTGTGTTTCACTGTAGTTCCCGGGGCTCCTTCACTTTACCACAACCTCTGACATCAGGCCAAACATGACAAACAAAGCATCGGCAGACTGTTAAAAACCTCAGTCCCCCGGCTGTGTTTATAACAATGTGACGGCGGATGAGAGAGCGTCTGTGTGTGTGCGTGTGTTTGTGTGTGTTTGTGTGTGCGCACAGTTTGAATTTCTTTGTGAAACCACAACGAATTAAAATCAATTAGATCTGAAATATTAAAACGCAATGTTCTCATTTTGCCAAAGATTGCTGGTGCATATCATACAGGTAATATACGCAGATATAAGACCAATTGGGGGGGGGGGGGAATTAAAACGCATTTTAACGAGCTGTTTGATCTCATATTCTCAATTCGCATCCAGAGACAACTGGAAAGAGACGTACATTTTTCAAGGAACTACATCTGAGAAGTGTTTTTTTTTTTGTTATTCAATGAAGAACTGCTTTGCTGTGTAAAGAAAGATCCATGTTTCATGTTTTCTGCAGAAAAACCAAACCTCGGGCAACCTAAAAATAGAGAGGGATCAAACTACACACATGTCCGCTCAAGAGACATCTGCTGCATATTTTCATATATGAAAATAATTTCGACTCATTTTCGTGGCGATTGATCATAACTTATGTAGCAGACTTGTCTATGAAACCAAACACAGATGCCCAAAACATAATTTCTGTTTATTTTGCATTAACATACAACCTGTTTTAAACTATGGCAATCATATTCAACTCCTAACTTGATCTTGAGATGAATCCATTAAAATGAGGCAGAATGCGCCCCGGTCGCGCTGCAGAGGAGTGGATGACATGTGAGAGTTACAGATAAAAGCCTGTGCAGTCTTGTATGGCTCAGCGTTGCCAAACACAAAAGATTGTCCAGAGACAAGCCTGTCGCCACCTCTGAGTGTGGAAGTGCTCCGTCCTTGGAGCTCCGTAAAAATCTGTCTCGAGGGGAAACGAGGCAATGGAGAATCCATTTTATCTGGTGCTAAGAACAAATCCAGATGCCGCCCCTGCAACGCCCCCCTCCCTCCCCTCCCCCTCACCCCCTCCCCCCCGTTGTGATGCAGTACCACTGCCCGCTGTGGTCCTCGGGCTGGTTGTAACTGGGACATATGTCCAGAATGCAAAGCCAGGTGCATTATGGGCCTTCAAACGCAGCCTCTCGTGGAAGTTTTAGTTTTTTGCCCTTGAGATGAAAACTCAAAGGACCATCCAAAGTAAAGCTCTACAGGCTTTACAAACAAATCTGCACTTCAACTGCATAACCGAGCAACAATAATGTAAGTTTGATGAGAAATAATAAAGATTTGGTGATCACTAAGACGGATTACACAACTCAGGTACGTTTCTACCAACAGACTTTCATACCATACCGAAATTAATGAAAGCCAGGTGCCTGGAATAGGCTTAAATACATGCAAAAAAAAAATTATATTGTCAAAAAAATTGTAAAGTTTACATGATTTGCGATATTGGGCTGCCTCATATTGGTTGATTAGTTGATTGTTTTGGTCTTAGTCGACTAAGATCTCTTTAGTCGCTTAGTCTTTTTTTCATGCTTATATTTATTATTTCCAAGAAACTAATGAGCACATTTCTGATAAACACAATATCTAAAGAGGTGCTTTTTGCATGATTCTTTGTGCAGAGACCTAATTTTACGGATCTGTCGATTACATCGACTAATCGATTTGTCGACAAAATAAGGACGGCCCTAATTATGTGTTTAGGATTAATTAATTAAGTAAAGTGGAGTGAATTGCCTTCTATGTCGCCTGGAGAACAGCGAGGGGGGTTTAGGATGCTGAACTCGTCCTCTGTCCAAACACTCATCAGTGTTTCTTCTGTAATTTAACGTAACACTGCTGCTTGGGAAGTAATTGTGGTTGTGGTTGAAGCAGGTTGAAGAGATTCCTACGCACTCCTTATAAAAACTAACACATGGTTTCCAAGCATTATGGGCCACGCGTCCTTGTGTCTGTGATGAAAAAGGGAATGGGGTGGTATAGGGCCACGGGGCCGAAACATCTAGTTGTGTGTTCTCTCGTGTGTGTGTGTGTGTGTGTGTGTGTGTGTGTGTGTGTGTGTGTGTGTGTGTGTGTGTGTGTGTGTGTGTGTTTGCGTGCCGCAAGGACGAGCCTGTCTTTTCGGACTAAATTAAAATGAACTATCCACATGTGGCTTATTACCAGGCAACAGTTGTTTTAAATATCATCTGGCTGTTGGACAACCATCTGGTCATTTAATATGCATTATTACACACGCATGCAATGTACAGCGAGAGATTTTAGAGAGATTTTTAAAAACCGTCAAGGGCCATTCAGACACCCTGATGTTCATCGTCACGTCAGCTGAGAGTCTGACCTGAGGTTGGTGGGATGAAACGTAATGAATGCAGCTTTTGGGCATCTTGTAAATGTTTAGAAAGAAACAGGGCGGACTAACTGAATAGATTATAGTGTGTTGGGTTGATTATTATAGGCGAGGCCGCTTTGGTGTGTCTTAATGTTGTCTTTATGATCACTGGGAGAGTTAAAAGAAGCAAAAGTTGCATTCGAGGATGGAAGCCCCTTACCTCAAATGGAGTCTCAAAGCCCTCGATGATGCCTCCGATCATGAGCAGACCGTCGGTGCTGATCCCCATGCCCTGGTAGACCCAGTCCACACTCTCCAGGAGAGAGCAGTCCACATACAGCGCCAGCCGCTTGGCAGACACACTGACGGCCACATGGTGCCACTTTCCATCAGACAGGCTGCTGACTGGGAACCTGATGGGGAGACGCATGGGCCTTTATGTAATCACATGTCTTAAGATGACATGACTACATCGAGGAGAGTTCAAATCAGGCGTGGGCCTTCTGACTGTTAGAATACAGATGTGAGTAAAAGTAAAAACCTGTTTTGTTTCTCAAATGAAAACCTTCCTTTACTCAAACAGTCAGGTTTGGGCTGTAGGTCAAGAGACCGCTGTTAGAAGATTTCTCCCCGGATTCATCGGACTTTGTGCGGCTCCGTCTGGAGCCACAAAAAGGCTTTCAGAAACCTTTTTTTCCACATATGCAGTAGTATTTCCCACAACCTGAAAACAGACTTTTGATGTGTAAAATTGCAGGAGTTCTCCTTTAATGCAGAAAATATCAATAAGTGGAGCTTTGAAGGCTTAGCCTATAGTTCTGGAGAAAGAGTGTTGATATTTAAACTCAACACGCAAACAGCAGGTGAGGGAGGTTTTGTGTGGAGCCAACAGTCCCATGCAGCTCCGTATGGCGGCTAACTCTAAGCCAGCCCACATTTTCTTGGTCCACTCAAATGCAAAGGATTTAATTTAAATACCTCTCGTTACTGTACAACGCTCAAATATTCTGCTCAACTCAAGCCCCCAGGAAGAGCGCGGGGCCAAGAAGCAAGTGTTACACAGTGGGAAATTACAACTTCTGGATCATATAATGCCCAAAAAAACCTTGGTCCAGGCTCACTTAAGGTGGACTGACCTTTAAGGTGGAGCAGCTATTCTCATTGACACTAGGGCCCTGCCTTCTTCTTTATACATCCCCGGTTTTGAATCTGACCCACGGCCCTTTTCTTCATGTCGTACCCTTTGTCTGCCCCTTTCCTGCCTATCTTCGGCTGTACTATCTATTAAAGGCAAAAAGCCCCGAAAAAAAAGATAAGGTGAAAAGGTGGACTTCAGACCAAACTGAAGCTTGTAGGTGGCTACTACTAAGTAGTACTAGTAGTAGTAGTAGTAGTAGTAGTAGTAGTATCTATATGTGTCTATCCTTTGGCCCAGTTCTGTCTGCTGTCTTGCGTTTATGAATTGCTTCGAGCTCTGTGGTTCATGAAGACAAGAAGCCTGCCAAGAGGAGCCTAATAAATCATTTCAAACAAATTCACACATGCTGCAAACAAATACACTTCCTGAGAGCTTTCCTCCGTCTTTCGGACACATTTGAATACACTTCAGCCAAGAAGCATAAATGGGCATAAGTGGTCCTCATTCACCTTTAGACATCACTTTTTTTTAAAGAATGGGATTGAGTGGATTTTGAGTACTTTCAGCCAATGAATCATGAATAAAAGTTTCTAAAATCAGCCAACGCTGTTACAACACTTCATTTGCATTGATTTGCCTCCGGAGAACAGGAGGTGTGCTCACTCATAGTGTCGCTGCTGCGTTCCTATGAAGATGATGGCGTAGGCACTGATCCGCAGCTGCAGCATAACGTGGCTGTCGGGGCTGAGCATGGTGAAGACGCTGTGCTCGTCTCTCTGAGGGCTCCTCAGCTGCACCAGAACACTGAACTCATCTGCAAACCTAAACACAGACACAGACACACGACCATAGCCACATATATGAAAAATATAGCACACAATGGAAATGCATGAATTACTTATCAGAGGACACTTTTTTTTTTGTTTTTTTGCCACAATTAATAAAAGAGTTCACATGTGGAGGTGGGAGATGAAAGCGTACCCGTCAGCGAGGAGCTGTTGAAGAGGGAGAGCCAAGGTGGAGTACTGTCCCACCTGAAGGACTGGACACCTGCTGTCATCCGCAGTCATCGAGGCGTTGCCGCTGTTCGACACCTGAAGGGAAAGCTCCTGCAGAACGTCCACCTCATCTGTAGCGAGACGGTTCAGGAGAAAGCACAGCTTAAGCTATTTGTGCGACGTTATTATAGCCCAGTGTTTCTTTGTGCTTGCATGTCGGAACCCAGTCCCAGTTTTAGATGAATGTACGCTACAAAATGTGTGATTTATGTGAACAAAACTGTACCTTTGTTACCGTGTGGGATCTCGTGTGTCGTGGCGTATTTTAAGAATTTGCTTTAGCTCTAGTTTTCGTACGAAATGTACCTGCAAAGAGACAGCACGGTGATTCCCATTACAGAGGGAGTCAAGTGATCTTCTATCTGTCTAATTGATGATAAAACAGGCTCATCGCGGTCATAATGATGGGTTCCTTTAACTTTTGGATTTAATACAGAGCCCTAGGATAGGCATTAACGAGGGGAAATTTCAACAGCATCCAATGATATCTTAGAGAAAGACCCTTTCCTGTTCCAACATGACCGTGCCTCTGTACACGAAGCCAGGCTTACAGAGAAGAGCTTTGCCTGCCTGAACCCCATCCAGCCAGACCTCCTCGCCCCACATCAGTGCTGGTCTGAGCTCACCAAGGCTGCCTTCACACCAAATCAGATGTTTGCAGTGATTACCCCCTGGGGGGGGGGGGGGGTGTCACAAAAATAGCATAAATTTGTGTGACATTATCTTGTGAACTTCACTTTAATAAGGTCATCACAGCGAAAAATCACAGTTTCTGGGTAAACAGCAGAATGCGACAAACAAGGTTCCTGAGCCCGAGGGCATTCTTCTGGTATGATTGTAGGTTGCTTGATTGGATACCGCAGTGTGACATTAGGTTGCGTTTGTCCCCACCGCCACAGCCTAAACACACTCCCCACATTCATCGAGTAGGAGGACTGGAGTTTTATATCCGATGTGTGAATGCAGCCTCACGCTCGTGTGCCTGAATGGGAGCAAATCCCTGCAGCCGAGTTCACAAAATCTTGTGGAAAGCCTTTCCAGAAGAATGGGCGCTGTCACATCCGCACATTAAAGCCCGTGGTTTTGAAAAGACATGTTCGACGATCAGTAATGGGTGTAATGTTCTGGTGTCCACGGACTTTTGGCCAATCACGCGTGTTTGTTCTGCACCTTTTCAACATTAGGGAACCCAGACGGCAGACATCTGCAGCAACCAAACCAAATCACTCTTCTGCTGGCAGTTAGGGAAAACCTTAACATGCTGTGCACAGACCACTGATGGCATTCCTGAAAAGCCGAAAAAAAAAACACTTACGTAGGCCTTTGCTTTTGAAAGCTGCCGGGGGCTGCTACAGATTCCATCCTATTAAAAGATTATTCTTTTTTTGACCTTTGGTGCCCCACATTGCTAAACACGGTTGTACTGCTCACCCACTGTTTTTTTGTCACGTCATTAGCAGTTAGTTAACTCCATGGGAGCAGGTAAAGTGCCATTCGTCATGTCCTGTCCACAGGGGGGCTTTTTGTTGATTAACTCTGCTCTTTAACAAATCCTCCTGAGGATTATGAAGACAGCTCTTCATCATATATGGAGGAAGTGATTCACCACTCGAAGGCTGGTATTGCTGTGTACCGACGAAGACCACACTTTAACCTGGGAACTGACTGAGATCATTCCCGACTCAAACGCCAATGTCATTCATTACGTGAGAGGCCGTGCTGAGACTAATTGGGCCAATGGAAGAAGGTGCATTTTAGAAACATGACGGATAAAAGATCAACCGTTGGTGTAAGTGTGATCCACATGAGCAGCAGGGCGCCTAAAGATTACAAAAGCGGCACTAAAACATGAACCTCTGGGATGTAACCTCAATGAACATGTGTAAAGCCGCCTCGGGACTTTTTCCAATGGATATACAAGATATATAGGACTGCTCAAGCAGGTTAAACCCAACTCCTCCCAAGAACTTTCAAAAATGAATCCATGTCCGTCAGATCCATTGGCTATTTACACTCATCCTGACAGCACCGCCAGACAAATCACCGGTCTACAAAGAGCTGCGTGGTCACACTCTGCTGCCCCGGGGAATGGCACTGAGGGAACAAATCTGGTCTCGCACTAAAAATTCCAACATACCAGAGAGGAATCCTGAAAAGATATATGGACGAGAACCTCTTGGAGAGAAGGAATGATTTAAATAATGGTTTTCTTCACACGTTTGACCTTCAGTTAACAGCCGTGAGGAATGTGAAGGTCAAATCGTCTGCTAATCGGGTAAACAAGAATTCAGTTCTTAAGTTAAAAAAAAAAGGGGCTCAGAGGCACAACAGCCAGCAAATGACAGTAGCCAGTTTTCATTCATCAAAGGCCACAAGGAACCCAGATGATGAACAGAACATCCGCTCCATCCCATTTCAGATGTTAACCTCACAATTTGCGGTTTCCTATAAAGAGACATAGAGCATGAGCTAAATAAATTCGGCTCAATAATGGGTTGATTGGATTTTCAAGACTAAATATGCTAACCAAGGCTGCAGATGCGATGTGTTAAAGGGGCAATTTAACACGTAAAATTGCATAACCAAAAGGCACAGGCCGGCTCACTGTAGGCCGACTGTATCAATCTCCATTTCCAATGGAGGTGGGAGGGGGGCAACGACAACAATGCAAGCTGTCATACTTTGCTCAAACTTGCGGTCATTATTTACTTTTATGAAATTGTACTTTTATTATTGTCTGTGAGAGGATACAATTCTGACTTCAAGGATTTTAATCACATCAAATAAATTACAGTGATAGCCGATTAAAACAAGTTTGCTTATCTGTAATCCTATGAACAAATGAATAAATAAATGGACTGTAGCCTATGCCAACATATTAAATAAAAGACCTGGCTTTGTTGAGACTGTCTATCGATCTCATCCGCTGCGTTTCAGTACCTAGGACAGCACTGCACACAGACACACACAACCTTTACACACAACAACCAGCACCACCACGGTCAAGGCTTTGAAGCTTTCGAGGTCAGTCTTCATGGGAACTACCACAGACGTGCAGCTCAGTACATTGCCAGGTGTTTGTATTTCCGTCTGTCAGTTTTGTCCCACCAATAGCGTTACAAACCGTGTAAAATGCAGTCATGAGACTTTACGGGTAGAGATGATGAACGCAGAGTTTGAAGGTTGGTGCCAAGTCCCCAGGAAGAGCGCCGGACTTTGAAGCAAATTTGACATAGTGGCCAAACCGTGGAATTACAACTTCCAGGTCCATCAGATGATGCCATTGAGCACAAACAGACTTTTACTCATAGGCTCACATTAGGAAAGAGACGTCTGTAACTCAGACGTCTGTAACTCCCCTGTTTTTTAAGCTTTATTCATACCGAAGACTAAACTGTGCCAGCCTCTGTTGAGTCAATCCTGACTCCCTAATAGATCGTTATTGTAGTTCCAGAAAGTCTGCATGAGAACATAGTCCACTCTGCACTTAAAAGATTTTAGGTGAGACATCGTTAATTAGAGGGACAGTGATTTCTCACAGCTGTATCAAGCAGTAAAGTGGGATCATCTGTTATGACCTCATTAGTGCTTTTTCCTCTAATGGCTAATCAATCTTGTTTTTTCTATTTTAGGATCTAATGTTACATGAGAGAAACGGATTCTCTAAGATGACAGAAGGCACGTCATGTCTGCTCTGTCCCTAAATATAAATGGGACTCTGAGGGGGGACAGTAGATGACGTTAACATAAAAGTATGAAGGTAGGTATGATTAGCCACACACCTGGATGCTGAATCAATCAGGTATTGCAAAAGCTACTGTTTTACTCAGAAAAGTCAAATAGGTTCATACTATTTCATATAAAATTGTACTACAGCCTTAAAACCACAGCCAAGACAATATAGTTAGTATAGTATACCATACTATCAATATAGAATACTGATAATACATTGATATGTCGATATAGAGCAATCATCAGAAATGTCTGTTTATACAGGCATCAGATGTCTATTCTGCACACAATTACACAAGCGTCCCACAATTTACAAATTGCAATGGACTACATTAACAACATTAACATCAATCACACAAAATCTACAACCTCCACTGTCATACCAAGGAGTGTAAAGGGCCTGATGAAGTTAAGTATATCTCAATGAGCAGTAATGTACAGTCCCAGGAAGTGGAAAACTTTCTCACACACGTACTGCTCTAATGCTCCAATGGTCTTTATTAAGCTTCACTTGGAGTGTTCATGAAAGAACATTTCATGTGCCAACGCTGTGCCCTCGAGGAAAACTTAGAAACACACTCATGTGCTGTTCTTTCAACACTATAATCAAAGGATCAAGCCATTAAAATGCGGAGGGGGAAGGGTGGGGGCGTGGGGGTCTGCCAGTCATGCCTGTATTGTTTCTGGCAAAAGTGAAACAGATGTTGGAGTCTTGTATCAGAAGAAATGTGTGAACAGTAAGGACTTTTAGGGTTAGCTTAGTCTTCTGGTAATTTAGTTATTTGTCCTATTCACCTAGAGTCAGACAAACTTTGTAGTCTGAAGGTACCCTCACTGTCAATCTAACAGTACATTAAATCAGCCTAAAAATATGAGCGCTATTGTGAAAATGCAAACAGTAGTAATGTGCTGTTTATTTGACCTAGAGTCTGACTCTCCTCGACCCGTGAGCTTCTGGGCTTGGAGCAGCCACTCAACCTCCGTGCTAAAGACACTAGCTTATCTAGTGTTAACTAGTGTCTTTTCCGCTGTTGCAACACAGCCTTAAATAGCAAGTTTGAATACAAATATATAAAAATTTGGCGCCAGTGTATCAAAAACATATCAAAAGAGGAAGTAATAATATATATTCCCAGAATAGATATTTTTGTCCCACCCCTCAAGTTTTACAATGACAATGCTAACATGCTGATGCTAAGGTTTATTGTTTACTATGTTCAAAATCTTAGTTTAGTGTTTTAGCATGATGGAATTATTCAATAAGTTGCACCTATGACACTGGTTATATAGGAAAAACAGTAATAATAATATTAATAGTAAATAATATTAATAATAATAATAATAATAATGTTACCAAATGTTGTATCCATTTCTAAGCAGAGAAAAAAAGATGATCACCAACCATGGACTAACAAAATACAGTGCATCTGGAAAAGAGGACTGAAAATCACAAACACAGACAACAGCTGTGTATGATCGTTTTTTAATCGTCCCCATTCATTGTAAAGCGTCATGTTCTTTCCTGGTTATCATGTCATGCTTTCATCCTTTCCATAAATCTCCTCCGTTGCCTTATGATGAGTGAAAGTGATCATCTGTGTAACTAATGGATGGCCTTCATGATGATCCACCATTGTCGTACAAAATAATACAACAGCCTCTCGAGAGACATGCAGACAGAACGTTCAAAAGGCTCCAGTAATGTTGTGTTTACTCTACTTCAATAGCTGCTACCACAATTACTCTCCAGAACTACTTTGATTTTCTTGAGAGTCAAAGAGCTCAGCGGGCGTTGACAATGGATGTCTGACGATGAATCAAAGTCTTTATTAAATAACAAGGAGTCAACAACTTTTTCCTCATTGACGACAATCCAGAAATGTACATGATGCTTGTAGTATAAACTCGATGCAGAGTTAATAACCTGGGAAAATCTCTCCGGCAGGACGATCATATGTAACTCATCTATGATCTTTTTGAAAGTGGTTTTGTGTTTATGAGACACATATGGTTCACATGCATTCATCATTGCACTATGAAGCTACATCATTTCCATCATTCACAATGATCTCTCCACATGTCAGAGAAAGGAAGCAAGAGTCTGATTATTAAATGCTTATTGTCAAGTAAACCTATTGGTTTGGAAGGCATCAACAGACTTAGATTGTACAGATTTGCCATGAAAACAGACAAATTTAAGAAGCGAGATCTGTCTAATTTAGTTCTACTTCTGCTGCATTATCTCAATATGTTTCACCTCCTGGCTTTTTGTGATCTTTCAATGATTGGCCAGTGACTTAAGGTTCATTTACTGCTTGGATGTTAAGGGGTTATGTCATCTGGCCTCGACAGCTACTTGTTTGGACATGCTTCTTGTCTGCAGGTACGCAAACATGCACAGGTGTCTTGGTTCTTTTCTACCTTTAAAGATGTTGGGTACAGGAAGTCAAGAAGTAAATCACAATAAGTGGATTCATTAGATGACCGACAGGACTGGGTTGATTTTTGTTTACTTTTCTTTGTTTTAATAGACCAAACAATTAATCTAGAAAAGAACCAGCAGATTAATGGATACTGACAATAATGGCGAGTTGCAGTGTTAACAGTCAGTTTAATTAACGCATCACCTTGTTCAACTTCCGCTCCTCTACCCATAACACCCTTCTCTGTATCTATCCACAGAGAGGTCAATGTGTATCTTTGCAGAAGTATAATTCTCACCTTACACAACAGATGATGTGCACAAAACCAGCTCCCATTCTGATATCATAAAGTGAATAATAAAAACTAATGGATCGACGGCCCAACGATTGTCATTGACCGATTTTAGTTTCACGTACTTTGATCGGCGGTCTCTGATCAGATGAGCCGATCAGATGAGACAAAACACACGAGGCAATTTCTCTATACGCAGCTAAAAAGGGTTCACTGGAGTTATGAGTCGTGTTGTGTGGGACTGTTCCGAATTTGTTTGGTTCAGTGTAAAAAGACAAAGCTGGTGTAATTAGGGGTTTTCTTCACATGAGTATTGATATCTGTATAAAAGGGACTGATGAGAGAGAAAGAGTGAAATATCCTGCACATTTTGCCTGCCAAAAAATAATACTTTCTCATCTTTTAATCTTAACACTTACTATGCAATGTTGTCAAGAATACTTCAATAAATAAAGCTACTCAAGAAATAGAAGACTTCAAATAGATCCTGTGATTGGTATCTGCCGGCACCCTTGGAAAAAACATAACTACTTTTGGATGAATGATATAAACAAGACACAACCCAATAATGTGCCTACACCACATCCAGTTATCGTTGCAGTGGTGCTACCAATGCGTGAGAACCAACGCTTAACTGTGTATCAATTCCTTTGCCAGAGGCAACTTTGGTGAAACGGTCATACACCTCAACGCAGCACTCAGCAAACACGCTCAAGGACACTCTCATCCACACAGGACTGCAGAGCTGAGAGGCGTTCAGGTACACGGCCCCGAACCGCTGTGTACTGGAATCAAACATACACACAAATGGCAGACTAATGCAAACAAGACCTTGTATCCACTAACAAAAACAACATAATGCGACAATTAGTGTGTGCTCTGGCAGTGTAGCCGGATACTTGTTCGTTTTTGGATGAGGTCCACTATAAAAGGTTCTTGGTTCACACACGGCAAATTGTATAGCTGCCAGCTACACAAAGCATCTGTCCAATCATTTCTCAGTAACCACAGACTATGCCCACCTCACGGGCCTCGAGAAAAGAATACCGTCTAACAATGCTGTCGTAACGTCGTCTGATAAAAATCACTTTGACAGCAGAGAAGTGATTCGTTGAAGCGTTTAGCAGATGGAGCGATTTAAAACCACAACTGTTTTACATCAGAGGAAGAAAGAAAAGACGTCGAGCGTGTTCTGCATTTTACTGAGTAAAAAACCTCAATCATGCAAATATTCTCATTCCAGAGGGATGATGCTTCGGTGTGAACATGAACACAGTCAGAGCGGGATTTACTTTGGAATTGACTTTTGAGTTGTGCGAGGCCAGGAGTCCACATTCATGACACCCACCCAAAGCATCAAGCTTCGGACACTCCTCTCTGGACTGAACTCATTTATTCTGGCCAAGACATCAGTGGAATATGAAAGGAGCTTACAGACGTGCTGTCAGACTGTTACAGTGGGTACCGAAGCTCAGGTCCACCGTGAGCCAACAGCAGAGAATGGCATGGGGCCCAAATAAAGCCAGTCTACACTTCCTCTATTTTCGTAACTCTCTGGAGTTGCGGTGATTATCGAGCTTGGCTGATGCCCCGCTCTAAGTCCATGGTCTTCAATCTGAAAGGAGGGGAAAACTAGTAAGAAGGCACCAGGCTCTGCCTCGGACAAAAGGTCCAAACAGAGACGTAACCAATCAATCAGAGACCAGTTGCAACTGGCCAAAATACATTGTAAACAGGTCAAATGACCAAATTACATTTTAGTTTTAGATCCATTATTTTTGCATGTTATATGTGCTTTCATTGAATGTGGAATAATAATTATCTGGCCTTGGCCTAAATTAATTATCGTTTTGTATTACATTCTATCTAATAGGGGACATACCCATCTGTTTATTTAGATTAGAACAAAGCCTTACAGCATTGAAAGATAATATTCTATTGGGAGTGTCCCACATACTGTTGCTCCAGTGGGATCCTTAATAGCTATGGAGATGAGGCAGTCAGTCAATGAGGGTTAGACCCGGCATCCGAGGGCCACTGGGGGTCACTGATCCAGGACAACGCTGAATGTTCTCTCACCTCTGAGCGGCTCTGGCTCTCTAAGGCACAGTGAGTGTTTAGACGTTATTCCACGCGTTGCGCACCGTGACGACCCTCAAGGGTGGACTGAGAGTGCGGAGCTCAAATGAATTAATAATTAATTTTGGATACTGTACCGAGCGGCTTGAGCAAAGTGATTGTTGGAAACTGTGAGACTGAAGGTCGTCTCGTGTCACAGTTTCTGTAACGAGAGAATGATTTAGGACTTTGGAGGGGTCCAAAGAGCACAGGGGGAAAGTGATTTGTACCATAACTGGACTGTCTATTGTCAGGTCCTTGATGTATTTACAGCATGTTTTCAGCTTGAGTGTAGTAGCCTCATTAATCCTACCCATGTCAGTTCTATAAATATTACAATCTACATTAAGCCTACTGTCAGAGCCCCATTTATAGCCAAATCAGTGGACCTAAAGAGATTAATAAAGTGGATGTCTGTGCCCCACTTAGTTGAAGCCTCCGGTACTCTGGTCCATAGCTAAATGAGACAATCTGTATTATTTTAATATGCTGTGATGTTAGCCTTACAGGAGGCACAGGTATTTTATTGTTATTGCTAATCTGTTTGATCTTGATTTTTGCAGCAAAAAAAAAAGCTAAATTGTGAATCTTGCAAAAACACACACAAAACACAGAGTTAGCAACTAACTAGTGAAGAAAGCTGAACATCTAAAAGCCAATCTAACAAGAGTTAAGAGAGACGTTTTCCGAGGAAATGGCGAAGAAGATAAACATCAACATGACTCAGAATGAACGATATTTTTTGTGTCCGCTTGATGTATAAATGGTAAAGTGTTTGATGAGACATGAGACAACATTACACACCAACAATACGTCAGAAGTGTGTCTCTCAGCTCGTTGTGAAGACCTTCTTCCCCCCTTCATACGGGGCAACTTCTAGTCGTAAGAGGGCTTTTCCTTTGTCTACGGAGACCCAGTGTTTTCTTGGTGGCTGGTCACCGCAGTGATAACCACAGGGACTTGATAACACATCCCTCCAATCTAAATCAAAGTCTGACCGCCCACCACTGCCTCCTGGTCTGGCCGACCTCCAGCAGCTGTAATCAGTGGGAAGCGGAGCCGGCTGTCACGCCGTCCTGTGGTGGGATCACATTACTCTAATAGTCTGAGATGGACCGACAGATAGCTCTATTACTGCGCTCGTACAATTACTGGGCCTTGCTCGGGTTGACGGGGCAGCCCCGAAAAGGCACAAGATTAAAGACTTCCACCTGCCCTGGTGGAAAACAAGCGGGAAATCACCGGGCCAGATAAGTAGGAAACGAGAGACGGAAAGTCGGAGTGAACACAGGAAACATAAGAAACTCTGTGTTCCTAAACATTTCAATCAGTCAGTCATCGACACAGCTTTGAGTGATGAGCACACCTACTGCCATACTTAACTGAACAGCAGGTTGGGAAATGCTCACAGATGCAGCACCCTGATGGAAAAACCTCCTGTCAGTAGAGCCTCAGACTGCTGACTTCATGAGCTCTGGCTATAAGAGAGCAAGAGATCCGGTGCCTGGATATTGTTTCAAGAGGTGTCCCTTACAGAGGATAAAGTGAGCTTATGTAAAATCTGTGTTTGTGTGAAGACAGGCTTGTTAACCGGGCCTATAGCCCAACGCAGGACACGGAGGGAATTAAGTGGACTGAATGGATATAACAGCTATGCCGTGAGCCTTTGTGAACTCAGTAGATACGGGCGCTCGTCTTGAAAACCACCAACATTTCCTCTTCTGGAAAAGCAGGACATATGTGCACTCTGGATGGGATAATTACAGCGCCATGAGGAGCATGGAATGATGTTAGAAAGTAAGTGCTTGAGGAACAGGAGGGATCTTGACACAGATTGAAACCAGAGTTGGATCAGTAGCGCGTATAAGATGTTCAACATGTCCATTGTAATAAGTTCTATATAATGTGAACTTCTGGGAACAGTAGATTTTACTCCAGTCTACTCCCACTGATAATATGGACGTACGCTCCCACAGTATATTCCTATTTTTCTCTGCTCTTCAGGCTAAATAAATCTCAGAGCCTGCAGGACTGGTTATCTGCCTCCATGTTCTCAGAGCGGTTATCCAGAGCGACTAAACCACGCAATCCTGGAGGGTTGAGAGAGAAGTAAAAACTTCCTGTGCCGTTTTTCTTCCTCTTTAACTGCCGTCGTAATCGCTTCAAAGAGGGGCCTTAAGAACACTGGAGCCGGTCATCAGCAACGTAAATGTAACATTATGGAGGTAAACGTTTAAGGAGAGGGAGAGTCCCTGTGTGATGCTTCATCCACAAAGTAGCATCACATCTGCAGGGCTCCATGATCTTTTCCTCTAACGGCACCAGAAGTTACACAGTTTTACTCGTCCAGTGAAATATCTCAACATCAACCTGATAAAATTCCACAACATTTTGCACAGACATTCATGGATTCCAGGCAATGTATCAAAGTGACTTTTCATCTGCACAATTGTCAGGTCAAAATCATAATTAGTTCTTTGGTTAATGACTAAATCCCCCCCCCCCGCCCCCTCAGATGTACCTTGTATTTAGAGCTGATTGGCAAATGTTGGCATGCTAACACATTTAACTAACATTTGGCCCATGTTAGCATGCTGACATTAGTATTTACCTCAAATCACCACTGTGTCTAGTACAGCTTCACAGAGCTGCTAGTCATTATATATATGGTTTAGAGTACCGCAAATATTCCATTGACCTACATTGTATTTGGGGTGGAGGTCAACGTCTAGCATGGCTAGACACCATGGTGGGAGGTTTGTAGTGCGATGTTGCTTATCTTATTTAGGATGAGTATTAGGTCATTAAGTCTACCTGTTTTGTACTACAAAACCACACTAAAACACAATAAGAATAACTTTAAAATTGTGCAGGTGTTCAGTTCAAACACTTTTAACAACAGCATATTGAAAGATTTCCTTGTTTTAAAGAAAACGCATAAAATCCATCGTCACAAACTTATTGGAAAACAGAACCAAAATGAGAATAATAAACGTTCTTTTTTTCACAAAACTTTGCTGAGCCCCCTCGGACATTTTCTCATTTCCCCTCTTGGGATGAATAATATTTAAGCATGACCCAGGGGTGCAGCTAATCCAAACATTTCTTGTTAGTGTCTGAATGCCATTTTACGGCACAATGGATCCATGGTGAAAAACGACTATGCTTTTCGGACTCGCTCAAGCCTTCAACGCGCAACAGCTTCCCAGAAACAATGCCAGAGTTTCCTCGGAAAAAAAACGTTCCTTCAGGGAGAGGAAACATAGAAGAGCGCCAGTCAACACTTGCCCCGGTCTGCTTCTACGCTCGCCTGCAGAGAAATTCATCAGAGGACACCAAAGGAAGTGGATGGACTGTTGAACATGCCCCTCAGGTTAAATTCCCGGCTGTATGAATAGCACTAATGATACGGTTATGGCTCTGTAGTGCTTGCTGGTGGTTCTGCACGTCGAAACAATGCAGGCTGTGGTGTCACTAATGTCAAATATTCATCTTTCCTTTCTCCTTTCTTTAATGTACTGACAGGCACTGAACTTGAGACATTGCACAGCCAAATGAGATAGCTCAGAGCAGTGTAACATTAGCTTCACACGCTTAGTGAATGACATGAGGGCAGAGGGCAGGAGAGAGAGATTGGTGAGTCAGTCTGTCTGTAGGGAATCCAGGAAATCCATCAGAGGTTTGTTCCACTCCCCGCTGAGCATGATGAACCTCTCTGAGGTCTATGCGGTTAAGGTCGGTGTTGATGCGACACACTCAAAGAGGATTTTACATTCAATGTAAAAACCTCAAAAGGTACAGGTTGATATACAGGTCCTCACTCTGGATTTTAAAACCCAGTCCTAAAAAAGCTTGTATAGCCAGCTATCTATACCATTTTCAATGAATCATATGAACTGATTGCATATCTTTCCATGCAACATATAAAGTGCCATATGCACACAAATCATTAAGCACTGATTTGCGGGTCTAATGTTTGGACATATAAATAATATATAAACATTGTTTCAAGAACATCAAAAACAGGTTCTAACTTCAAGTTCAAAATATAGAGAACGTTGTATTTGCTATAGCAATCCATAAGGAGACATTCTACTGACCATTGTTCAGATACAAAACAAGTAAAAAAAAAAAAATGCACAGCAAAAAAAAAGTCCTGAAATTCTGAACAGTTGTAGTAGAGTAACTACATTTATTTATGTACCAGATTTCATAGCAATCCAATCTAATAGTCCATTAGGGTTCATCCTCTGGGCACCATACATGTCTCTACAAAACCTTATGGAAATCCATCCAATAGTTGCTGAGATATTTCAGTCTGGATCAAAGTGGTGGACCAACATAAACATACTGACATTGCCGTCCATTGGAGGAATATATATATTTTATTTTTTACATATAATTAAAATGGCCCAAGTAGCAGCGGCTGAGTGGCGGTGACGACCTCAGCAGGTAACGGCTGGTAGTTCTGTTAGATAGATGTAGATGATAGATGATAGCCAAACTCACCGTCCAAACAATAAAAGTATGCAAACTATCCCCCCGAGGTACTCTGCTGTGTGTGTACTGATAGTTCCGATAGCTGTTAGCAAACAGCTGATAGCCAAACACACTGTCCGAAACCTTAAAAGTGAGCGCACTATTTTAATAATAAAAATGAGAATTATCAAGTTGCAGCTCTCGTTAAAATGCAGTACTATGAGACATTAATGTTCAGAGAAGTGAACACAGTTGTAGATCCAGAGATTTCTGCAAAAGCAAATAAGCTGCGTGTTTTCACAGATGTGAACCTGACAGTTTGCGTCGCTTGAGAGACGTTTCATTTCTCACACAGGCACAATGCACATCCAGCTCCGGGGCCCGGATCCATCCCTGGACCCCACCTACTGTATGGAGGCTGCACAACAGATGCAAGGGGTGAGAGGGCCTTAACAGACAAGCCTCAAGTACATCTGGAGAAGTTGACTTTGCAAACAGCCAGTCCCCAAAGCCGGACTGACCTGGCACATAAACAGCACCTGTGGTAATCCACTGGCTCGCGTCCAACAAGCAACATGAGAAGATCTTTAACCATGTCCAGGTATCTGGTGAGGCTTTAGCTTCAGAGCCACGGGAATGTAGCAATACGAGACAATTATTGTTATTACATGCTCATTACCGCCATATAAATGATTGTGTATTCCCTTGACATTTTCTTACCGCCTTTTAGAAATTTCAAGAACCACACAGCCAGATGAAGAATGCGTCGGCTGAACATGCAAACAGATGGGGGGAGAAAGCCTTTGTGCTACATGTGTCCCACAGTACATGCGGTTTAGAAAAATAAATCCGCAGAGCGTGGGGGGTGTGGGGCGACCTGTAAATTTGTATTTTACATGAGATGAGGAAAGCAGAGAATGGGGCTTTTGGACGACCGAGGGAGTTGGTGAGTCAGGTAATGAGCCTGCTGGAGCTCTGAAGGAGAAACTCGCCTCAACTGGAGTGGAAATCCAGGGAGTAAAACGCAGCTTTTGGACAAAAGACAAACCACCAGATCCCAGCACCCACTGAGAGATGTCAGGGGATGAGGGAAGAAAATATTTTCTGACTAAAAAGAGGCCACTCTATATCCACAGGAAACGTTAATATCAGCTTCAAACACTCTCGACGGAATGAAATTAATTCTTAATTTACAGCTCCCTTAAGTTTGTTTCCAAATCGCATAACCGATACTGTATCTACTCTGCTTTATGTTACATGTCTATGTAAGCAACCTGATTAAGACGCCTTCTTTTCAAGCCAGAACCTGAATGTGTTTTCATAGTGACAAATTAAACAGGATCCAGGACTATCGGTGTGTGGGAACCGCACCGTATTACTGGCAGAGCGCTGCTGCTGTCATCTCTGTACAAACAGTACAGCATCTCCACTGCACTGTGTCTGTCTTCATCTGGCAAACACTCCACAGTTAAACATTGTATGTAATAGACCCGGTCTGTGTCAAATACTAATAACACCAAGGATGCAGCGGTGAAAGCCTTGCATCGCCAACATGTCCAGCTTTCATGGAGTCGAACTTTCTCACCATGACGACAACTTTTTTACAGCCGCATGGCTCGGTCCGCCACGCTGTGTCCCGATGGAAATATCTCAAGAACCTCTGGATGGATTGTTATCGAACACTTATCCAGCAAAGACTTCTCTTATCTCGCAAAATGTTTCAACATCACCGAGAGACTTTGCTTGTCCTCTGACTTTTCCTCTAGCGCCACCATGAGGTTGATAGTAATGGTTTTGAGTAAAATGTCTCGACAACTATTGGATAGATGGCCATAAAAACGTGATGGTGACATTCGTGTTCCCTTCAGGATTCATTCTAAATACTTTGGTGATCTTCCCCTTTTCATCTAGCGCCATCATCAGGTCCATTCTTTAATTTGATTAATACTTTGGTCTTTGACTTGCAAAACTAATGACACCGCAATCAGACTCAGCTGTGCTTTGTGTTTTGCACTAATTAGCAAATATAGCATGCTAACACACTAATATAAGATGGTGAACATAGTGAACATCACACCTACTAAACATTAGCATGTCACCATTCCTTGTTGTCATAAGCATGTAGCTCAGAGCTGCCAGCTTAACTTCTGTATTTCCTCTTCCTAAGATTTGATCTCAGCAGGGTGTCATTGGTGATTTAAAGTTCAACAAATATCTTAATATTCCGTGTCACTGACCAACTGAGATGTCCTGACCTCAAAGGTCTGCACTGCCCTCGTAACCAGTGCCCTGTCTTGTTAAGGTCATCGTTACCATCCAGACCAGAGTGGATGGGGTCAGAAAACACCACAGTTATATTGACAAAGCCATTTAAGTGCTTGTAAAAAACTCTTGTAAAATTCTTTACAAGTCTCACTCAGCTCTGTCGAATGGCCTTCTGCTGTGTGAATCCTGACCCCGAGAGTCAAGTTCAGTGCAGTTGGTTACTCTTTAGGTCTCCAATAAACCAAAGACTGGCTGAGAGGTCGTACCAGTGGATGGTGGGATCAATCACAGCGTAATAGGTGACAGAGAAACATGACTCTTAAAAAAAACAATCCTCTTTTCTTTCTTTTTTCACACATAAGTAAAACAGTGAAGATATCTGCCTTCAACAACGTGAGAACTCTGGAAATCAGAAAATGTGACAGTCCAACTTGTAATGTAGGAAGCGAGGGCTGTCATTCTCATGAACGCTGTAAAATGCTCTTTCTCACGTACAGGATGTCCTCAGACTGACCTGTTTTGCATCTAGACTGATGAAAACTCCAGGAACATGGAAATGGCAACCACAATCCAATATCCTGACAGGCACATGTCTGTTTGTGCGGGCGCCAGCGGCACAGATACCGATGCTTTCCTCTTGACGTCTGTCAGCAGCACAGACCACAGCAGATTACCTCACTCTCACCTAATCAGGAGAGATGGGAACAACGCCGGGTCATGACAACCAGGTTTCCCTCGCTTAAAGGGCCAGTGTGCAGCATTTGGGGGGATCCATTGGCAGAAATGGAATACCTTTAGTGTATTGTTGTGTTTTCGTTACCTTAGAAGGAGCCGGTTATATCTACATAAAGAGCGGATTGTATTCATGACGCCGGCCGCCATGTTTCTACAGTAGCCCGGAGCAGACAAGCCAAACACTGGCTCTTGATCGGGCCATTCATGTTTTCACCTTTTTTGCGTTAGCCAACGTTCTCCTACACGTTTGGCACACGAGAAAAAACAGTGACCAAAAGCTACGCAGTTATTGAAGTAGGAATCTGTCTCAGAAGCACTGTCATTTATTCATAAATTAGAAACTAGATAGATAATTAGGCGATATGACAATATATACAAAAAGACAATATAATTGGATCAACCAGTAGAGATTTTGCATCTGTAATCTGTTTCACTGCACAGTTTTTCTTCATCAAGTCCCAATAGCTCATTAGAGGTGACAATATATTGTCGCGAAAACACAATAGGCTGTCAAATCATTCCAAATTGAGTACAGACAAGCATTATTGGTTGCAGCTCCTGCGCATCAAAGCACAGTTGCATTAAGTTTGATCTCACTAAACTCCTCCATGTTGGCTCAACACACAATGACTGACATCCTGTCTCCTCCACAGAGTGAGCATGTGTGTGTGTAAAAGGGGTTAATATTGTATGCATGTAAATTAAGCTTGTAAAGAGTGTGACAGGAATGTAGCCGGCTGAGCCTTTATCTGAAACATGTCAGTCTGCACACGTACAATCTCATGTCTCTTGAGAATGCACTGCCGACTGAGCGGCTGAAATAAGTACAATCAGTATCATTGTGTGCTTCCCCAACTGTCTTTCCATTGTTCATTGTTCACACGTTTTTTTTTGTCAGCCTGTGCATGCCGCTGCAATGTACTTTTACTGTACAGTTCATAACATCGTGCCATTACATGAGGTCATGGCCAAGATGGAAGAACCACCGTCTAATTATACGAATAGGATAATAGCTTAAGCTAATATTTAATGCGAGAAAAAGTGACCATGATGGAACAGGCAGTTTCTTTAAATCGTATCTGGCATCAAACTACTGCAGAACATAGCTTTAATAGCAGTTTTTACTCAGTTAAGTGTCCTGTTAATCTGTTAATGGCAGATAAAGTAATCTTTGTCACAGAATCCTTATATGCTAACTTAAAGTATTAACATTTAAAAAAAGTTCCTGAAAACTGATTTCTACTGAAAACAAGTTGCATTCTTACTGCTCTGGCATATTTATGCACTTGTTTTGAGAATATTAGGTCAGGACAAGGCTGCAACCTCTGGGTCTGAAAGGTTAAGCCAATGCAAAAGTGCCTTAAGCGTGTATTCTTTCTAACGGTCTCGCAGGAGGCGACTCCTGCGGTTGCAAAAAGTCTATGAGAAAATGACTCTACTTCTCTCTTGATTTATTCCCTCAGTAAACATTGTAAACATGAGTTTATGGTCTCAATCGCTAGTTTAAAGTCTTCTTCAATACAGCATGATGTTCATTTAGTAAATCATGGTCCCATTCACAGTAAAATAGACCATAAAGTAGGTAAGTACCACCTTAATCGTTACAGAACAGCCTAAAGTGCCCCACAAACCTATATACTGGTAACCTCTCTCATACACATAGCACACACACACACAAAAAGCTGGTTAATGTCTCTTTTTTCAGGGGGGAACTGTTTTGATTAGAGTGGCACAGTGCCATGCAGGCGATGAATAAAGAAAGCGAGCCAGCCCCGTGGTCCCCAGAAACCCTCCAGGCCTGATAAAACCTCGCGCAGTCTGGACGGGGAAGGCGACACACACCGGACTGAGCCGAGACGCCATAACAAATCAATCATATTAGAGTAAACAAAAGCTTAAACAGGTAGAACGGGTCCTGCCAGACGGCGGCTGATAGGAGTTCAAAAGGTGAGGTGCACGGTTCACCCGCTGGAGAGTGACGAAAAAAAGAAGAAGAAGAAGAAAGAAAACAAAACTAATTGTGAGTCTTTCCCTCTGGCTGTCCCATGTAAGCTCTGCTCGAGTTCTGTTAGTTATAACAGAGTTGTCACCTCAGGTCCGTCATCAGTCACGTTCAGCCGAACCAATAAAGATAAGCATCTGCACATGTTCGTCATAATGGAGGACGTTTATGAACATGTCAAGGGCTATTCATTTCAACCTGTGGCACTATTCATTCAAGCAAAAGACCTATTCCTTTCACCAAGCAGGTTTAGTTCATTCTTTTTTAGAGACAAGCTTTATGAGAAAGGCTCTCCAACAGTATAAATGAAGGGAAAATAATCATTCAAATGCCACAGCCAAAAGGTAGTTCTATTTAACTTTTTAAGCGTTTCCACATAGGTGAACATTCAAGAACAACACCGGTGTAATCTAATCTTTCTAGTATCAATAAATCCCCACCAAATCCTGATAAATGGTTGCATATGCCACTGAACTGACTTTGTTGTCCCCCCCAAAATTTCAAAACCTACATAAAACAGCCATACATGGATGCACTTGGTGATGCATTTTTGTCATTACAGTGAACGTGCCAGGTGTAGTTTATTCTGAAACAACATTGCGATTTTTGATAACAGCGACAGTCAGACCTAGGTCCTATGAAGCTGAAACCAGTTACGCACAGCTAATAAAAGAAAGGACAGATACAAAAATTATCTCATACAAGATGTATATGTGTTTAATTAACTAAAGAGGTGCATTATTGACATATTCTACACTCCTGGGACAGCTGGACGACTCTTACTCTGCAGCAGCACACTTTGCTGATGTCACACAGAGGTCAACAGAATGCAGATGGTCAGCCGAACAGTAGGTCTGTACTCTTACAGGGATTTTATTATGTGGCAAAAGAGAAAAGCTCCTCAACTACGAGGTAAAACCGGAGACTGTGTGGCAAGGACAGGAATTAAGTGTGTGTGTGAGTGTGTGTGTGTATGTGTGCGAGTGCGGTATGTGTGTCTCACTGGTATGAAACAACATTGCATCACCTGGCATCTATTTTGCGGAACACAAGCGTATTAAGGCAGTTACACATGTCACAGCTGCAGCAGTAAAACTGGCCTCCTGGCTCCACCTTGACTTTTTCTTTTCTTTTTTTAATGATGAATAACAATAATATGATAGTTTAAATGTTTCCCACGGGGAAAATGGTTGCCAAATAAAGTCAGACCCCTGCTATTAGAAAACCAATGTGCACCAGATTGAGGTCCGCACGCCTGCCAGGGTCGTGCCAGATTCATGCCAAGTGCCGTTACTGAAACCTCTGCTCCATTAACCATTATTCAGAGCCAGCGAGAGAGCCTGGTTTCCACTTTGACAAGACAAACAGTACAACGTGACAAAACACATCATACAGCCAAACCCGCGAGAGACAAAAACAAGAGCACAACGTCGAAACAAAAAGGTACCTCTGACAAAACCAATCAATACTATAACAGTTGAGTACCAGGGTGAACCAGAAACCGGCCAGAATATTTGTTTAAAACTTTATCAACAGAAGGTGAAGAGGTTACAGCGTTGGCGTCTATGAACTGGGTTGCAGATACATTTATTGAAATTAGCATGCTAACCAGCTAGCCCTGGCCAGTCCTGTCTCGTAACACCACTTTTTCCTCGAGAGGCGTCACTGTGGCTTCCAGTCTGCCCTCAGTCTGACATGAGAGGACAAAGAAGTAGAGCAGCACTGAGGGCTAAACAGTAAACCACACGTGGTATTTGTACGTTTTGATAGTTTTGTTTACTGGATTTAATCCAATGTGGCAGAAACGAGAACACACCCTAACCTTGTCCTCCCTGACGTAGCTCCAGAAGAGCTCATATTCATGCCCTAAGTAACCAAAACCTGATAGCTATTACTATTATTAATAACTAAATTATCGACATCAAGCATGTCATACCGTGACTGTTATTGTCACTTCAACAGAGTAGTGTCCATTACATGTGTCCATTACATGTGTTTCTTAATGATGGCTCTATTCTATTCAAGGGCCCCCGTCAGCCATGACAGTGTGACAGTGAACAAGCACAAACAATACCATGGACCCAGAAGCTACCGCAGCTAAATGGAATTAGGCCATCAGAAATGTCATAATCCCCTGTGATTATTCCCTCTGGGACATTTCCAAATGTCTTTGAAAAAGACCCATTGTAAATTCATGGTGTTTAGTTTGAATGTGTTGATTTCATTTATGAAATGCACATTAATTAACATGAGCGCTCGAGTCATCACAGTTCCATGGTACTTACATGGAAAAATGTTTCAAATCAACTCACCTGTGACACCAGGTGCACATAGTCACCATTAGCCCCCTTTTCAACACCACGAGGCAGGTGTTTAACATTTGCACGCTACAAAAAAAAACAATGGACACAATAAAGTGCTTCAACACTTGAATAAAGTGCTTCAACACTTGAGTCAAGCGGAACCACTAACAGCATGGCTCGGGACAAAACATCATTTAATTGCCCTTTCCACATAAATCTGTGCGCCTGTGTCCGACAGGCTCTTTGCAGTGACTGGCCGATAGGAGACGAATTGAGAAAAGACTGAGGTAGGGTAGGTAAATGTTTTTTTTAAAAATTAAAAAAATGCCTTTCTTTTGTTCATCTTTAACGGCAAACATGTGAGGAACGGAGCACTATCAACCCATTCTATCTGCCATCTGGTTCCCGTTGGCTCGAGAGGAGATTATAGACGATGAAGTTCTGATCCAACATGTGGTTTGCACCTAGCCCTCTCCACCCGCTTTTTTGTTCACACAAAGCTTACCACAAGCTGTGACCTACTCCAGTCCACACCCACGACCATGCCGATGACCCAGTCTGTGTGTGTTGCAGGGAACGTTACACCACGCACGCCAAGGCATGTGGGCCTCTGTCTGGTTAAAGCTGGCTAATGGGCCCCAGATCAGGGCTCACCAAGCACTAAGGCCCGAGATCGCGTTTCATTGGATGCAGATGCCTGCTTGTGGATCTGGCATTATATTGGCAATGACATCATGAACTCAACCTGCTGGAAAAGCATGAGAGTGGCAGTGAGAGAGCGACCGGTACTGTGTTTCTGATCTGGTTTGAGAGTTTTGGTGATGTGGCATAAGTGCTGCAATGTGTATCAAATTAATTTAAATGATGACCATTCCCTATGTAGAGGGAGTTAGAAAACATAAAAAAAACAATAGTGTGCCTGCCAGACGTTTGTATTACACTTTTTAGTGTTATATCTTAATTTGACTGTCACCTTTGTACATAAAGTAACACTTTCTCAACCAACTGCTTGAAATTCAGGTTCAGTTAATGTGTGAATGCAAAAAAGAAATTAGAAACACACAACTTAAAATTTTATTTCTAACCTCTAGGGATTGCAATGTTCACTTTACAATACAAAAGTGTTACCTAAAAAAGATATTTAGGCAAATTCTTAGACCTTAACCAGTAGCGGAGCTACAAATATTAAGTTTGTCCTGAGGATGGCGCTAGAGGAAAGGTCACAGGGTCATTACAATTTCAAGGGTTCATCATCTTGGGAGCACAAATGTACAAAGCAAATGTGAGGTTAATGTGCACATTAGATGACATATTGTGTGCAAGTGAAACATTTTGGACCAATGGCAATAATGAAACTAGCGGAAAGATCACTTAAAACGTCGGGATTCATCCTCTCGGGACCACAAAGTTTTAATGGAAAACCAGTCCATGTAATTACCTAAGTTACCTAAATGTTGATCAAGGACAATTTTTTTAACAGAAGGCGGAAGACAAGTTCTTTATTAGGGCTGCAATCTGACAAGTATTTACTCCATTGATTACGTTGTCCAACCAGCAGTCTAAAACCTTTTAAAAAAAACGTTTTATCTTAAAAAATGACTTCAGCATTTGATAAAAAAAAATTGTTGCTGTATAGTTTTTCGAGTATCTTTACAGCTTTAGTTAGGATCCCACATTAATGTAAATAGGAAGAATCCTCTTGAGAAATCCACATCAAATTCCATGGCAATCTGGCTGGTAGCTTTGGAGATTTCTTCTGTGGGGTTTCAAAGTGTCAGACAGACAGACATCTTTAGGCCACAACGTTAACAGGGCGCAAGTGTTTTTTGAAGTTGGATAATCTAAAGTATAGTCTATGAAATTATGCTGTGGTGGTGGGGGCGTGGTTGGGCTCAGCTGCAGAGGGGACAGAGTGTGGGAGTGGTTTAGGGAACGTTGCCAGAAGAGGCTTAATTGGCCTCAGCTGGATTGGGTTGGCTGATTGTGTTTCTCCCATATATGAATCCCAGTCGGGACGGAGGCAGAAAGGAGAGAGCAGGGACAACATAATCTGTCCAACAACCAAGCCGGATTTAGCAGATACACTCGGGGGCGTGGCCGAGAGCGCACCGCCAGAACCATAAATAAAGAGCATTGTAAAACGCATAATCTCGTTACAGATGCCTTCCCAAACTCCCAAGTGTGCCCTTGAAACACAACCTTTCACTGCAGGAGTTTCACTCACACCCACACTGAAGGTCAAGAAGGTTAGTCAGCAATTCCCACTTCTGAAGACTGTTAGCGCTGGGGCAGCACTAAGGTGAGTGGATGGGTGATGCTGAGAGGTATGGAGACACTCAGACACCGGCACACCTCCTTTAAACATCACAAACCTCTTCCCAACAGCTGTTCGGCGTACTCCGCTCTAGGGAGACCCATCTCGTAGGGTCAGAGGTTCCAGTAAGCCATTCCTGACTTAAGGGAGTGACACGTCACAACTGGGTGTGGCTGACTGGAAGAGTGGATACATGGATGGATGGATGGATGGATTGGAAGCAGACGCCTGATGCAACATTCAAGGTGCTACAGAGGCAAAAGGCTGCAATGTGCAATGAAAACAAACTCAGGGAATAAATCATGACTTTCATGAAGCATGTGACTTTAAAGTTGTTAAGAAACGGCCTCAATTTAAAACTGATTACTCTATATGACCCTCATAAGTAAATGAGACCAGTGACCAGAGATCAGTGAGAATATTGACTATTTCTTGAGAGTTATTTCTAATGCTTGTTATCGGTGCCACCAGGTCATTTTTTGTGTAAAAGCACCAGGATCACCATAAACTCCATCAGCTCAGACTCCAGCGGGGCCTCCAGCTGCGACCAGCCTCCCTCAAAAGACCCAGATCCGACTTCGCTGCAGCCTTCAACCTGCAGCCGGAAGCTCTGGTGGTCTCCTCCTTCTCCAACACCGACCACGTACTGCAGGAAGGCCCAGGCTGTATTTCTGGGCCCGCTGAAGAGAAGAGAGGCACAGAAGAACCAGAACAAGGACTGCGCGAGGCAGACTGTCCGACCCCGCTGCAGTAAAATGAGGTTTTCTAAAGGGACTCTGGTGCTCGGAAACACTGCCGCTTCTGGACACGGGGACTGCCAAAATCAACACAAAATGAAAGTTCCTTGTAGTAGCTTTAACGTCCACTGAGGAGACTAAACATAGTGGCAGACGAAAAACATCATACCTGTGTTGAGCGATGAAGGCACTGTACAGTTCCTCAAGCTGATATTTCAAACAAACATAAATGCCATATTTCCATCACGTTCACCACCGTTTGAGGTTTGACTTTGAGTTTGGATGGAAACTTGGCTACTGTCTGCAAGATGTATATTGAACCGCATGTCAGATGGGATTAAAGGTCTATACAGAGTTATCTGTTCCCCACCTGGCTGACTGGTGCACGCTGCTCTCAGCAGACAAAGACGGAGGCTTCAAAGTCAAATCGTTCGTTGACAATAATGACAGTAGGACAGATAAATGACCTGCGGAGCAATTGTGGGTTAATGTCGTTACGTAAATGAGTGCAGTTCATCAAACCTGAGTGAGAAGGAGTGATTTGTGTGCACAATATGTGACTCATTGCAGTCCTAAAGGGTTCAAATATGAACGTGGGTGACTTGCACTTCAGATCACAGTGGAGGTTACTTGGTGGGTTGTACTTTCCCAACCTAACTCCTGCTTTTTGATTTAATCCTTCCTAATCTCGGCTACCTGAAAGGTGCCACATACAACAACTGAACAAACGCTTTTTACTTTTGTTCTTAATTGGTACAATTATGATAAACCATGCCAATATATGATATGATACATGCATCCATGTATACATCTTGGAAGATGGATTTCTTCACCTAGTCACCTAGAATCGTTTCATCTTCGAGTGAGAATTGGTTGCCAATGTGGAAACAAGTTATGGGTAACACCCTGCACCTTTGTCAATCACTCAATTAACTTGATTTAGTTACAGTTTGTACAGTATACCTTCATCAGGTACGAATCACATGACTGTAATGAATCTTAAACAGATGAAGCTATACCAACCGAAATGGCATCACCAACTAAACAAATGGTAAACGGCCGCGTTTATATGGTGCTTTTACCCAGAGTGCTTTTACCCAGAATGCTTGCTTTGATTTTCATCGATTTTCAGCGAGCTACCACGCAGAAGCCGACCTCAGCATCTGGAGCACTTTGGGGTTGAGAGTCTGGCCAAAGAACGGTGTGACAGCACCAATTTGCTCTAAACATTCTCAAATTGTTGCGAGCAAATTGTCTCTGCACGAATCACAAATTCCACCAAATGAGCTCGGTTACATCTGGAACAGGGTGAGATTCAGCGAAGGAAACCCAACCACAACAGAGCGGACACATGGAGATTATCCCAGCGGTATTACATAACCATACAGTGAGACCCAGTGAAAGTTGACACAAGGCTTTCACACTGCCATTTACAGTAAGACTCTGAAAACATTCAACATGCCGGGTTCCAATCAACACGCTCACCTGCGTCTAATCTGAACTCTGACATCTCTGTCTGGTGTGGCTCCTGCGTACAGATGATAGCGATGAAACATGATCAAACGCAAACTGGAAAATAAACTACGTGCGGTGCTGTTGAATCCAGACATCACACACTCGCGGGGCGCGCCTGGCGCAGCTCCAGTCTTCAGATCAATCCCAACAGGTCATGGATTGAACAACTCCGATCCAGCTCAGAAAGATCCGGCTGCCACTGCATCAAAAGCCCCCCCCGAATAAAACAAAAGTAGGTCCAGACACCGAAAAACACCGACGAGACAGACAACAGGGACGGTTGCGGCCAACGATGTTGTGATTAACTAAGTCTGCTTGGCAGCGAGAAAGCATTCCAAGCGGTTTAATAACTGCGGATGAGTTTTTTGGCCTCAGTCTCCACATGTGCTTTCTGCCGAATGAAGACATTTCGTGTGCATGATGTATTCGGCAAAGTCAAAACCTCTCTATTGGGCAAACTTCAAAAGGAAACTTATCAATCAAAGTGTGCGTGTCTATCGGAGATAAAAAAAAAAAGATCTCAGCTCAAACTGATGTAAAGGGTTTGGGAACGTAAGGTGCATACTGAGAGGCAAGACAGCATTTCAATTTAAACTTAGATGCATTTAAGACCGTTTATGGTTGTTGAATCAGTGCATGAATGAAACACCTTAGAGTTTTGCTTTCAGGGCTTAAGATTTATTAGCAGACTTGTTAATGTTGAATTAATACCTGCAGGCTGGTCATTTGAATAACCAGTGTGCTCTAATAACATCCTTAATTTGTGTTTTTTTTCATTTTTAATTTGTTTTATTTGCCAAGCTGTTATAGCAATTGAACAAAGTTATTAAATGCGATCGACCTGCCATTGAGAAGAAAAATAAAGTCTTATTGTTTCATCGTGGTCTGACTTTGGTCTTCACGGCTTGCCAAACAAAGTTGTTCTCTCACTCCACACTGTGTGGTTTGGGTTCACTCTCACATCAGAGAGAGAGAGACGAAATGAAAAACAGTTACAGCATCGAACGTTGGACTGAGTGAAGCTGCCGGGGATCTGAGTATCTGAGAGGCAGCTGCCGAGAGAAGAGGAAGATTTCCATCTGGAAAACAAACTGCACTGAGCAAAATGATGTAATGAACTCCAGCTGAGAAAATGTGACTGGATGCACCAGCCGGGCCAGGCTGCCTGCTGCTGTGGCTGGGTGTTACCTTCACACATGATGTAACGTTATATAGCTATTGTTAGTGCATCAGCAGAGTCACAGTTTACACAAGATGGAGAGGAAAAAGTATAGGCTGCAATGTGACAAAAGCAGAATGCAGTAGTGTGTGTGGGTCCTCTGGAGAACAATAGCAGTTTTAACAGAGCATATTGCACACAACGTTACATTTTACAAAGTAGATGTTGGTGGACATTTCGGGCATGTATATTTCCCACAAGGGAGGATAACGTATAGCGGCTCCTGTATATTAACAAACTCATAAAAACCTTGCGTGCATGCAGCTGCCGTTGGGCTCCACAGGTGTAAGGCCACCCTTACCTGTCTCTAGCGTCCCGGAGCCGGACTCGCCTCCAAAATCCACCGGCGCACCGTCGGGCGCGGCGGAGCGCGTCGTCGTGAGCGCGAGGAGGCACAGAGTCCATTTCAACCACCCGCAGAACATCTTCCAGAGAGGTGTTTTTTTTTTTTTTTAAATCACCTTTGCAATTAAGACTAAACGACGTGCACGTAGGCGAGCACGGACACGTGTTCTGGATGTGAAACTATAGCTCTCTTAGTCAGGAGTGAGGACCATTGTTGCTTGAACTTGGAGTGCGATGCAGGGAGTGACTTCTCATCCTCTTCGCCTCTCCTCCACCCCCTCCACCCTCTCCTCCTCCTCTACCCACTCCTCCTCCTCCTCCTCCTCCTTCTCATCCTCTTCCTCCTCTACCCCCTCCTCCTCCACCCTCTCCTCCTCCTCTACCCCCTCCTCCTCCTCCTTCTCCTCCTCCTCCACCCTCTCCTCCTCTACCCCCTCCTCCTCCTCCTCCTCCTTTACCCCCTCCTCCTCCTCCTCTACCCCCTTCTCCCCTTCCTCCTCCTCCTCCCCCTCCCTCTCCTCCTCCTCTACCCTCCTCCTCCTCCTCCTCCTCCTTTACCCCCTCCTCCTCCTCCTCTACCCCCTTCTCCCCTTCCTCCTCCTCCTCCCCCTCCTCCTCTACATCTTCCTCCTCCTCCTCCTCCTCCTCCCCCTCCTCCCCAGACAGCAGCAGCCTCTCTCCTCCTGTCCCGCAGCTGCATCGCATCACCCAGGCACCGCAACGAGGCGACAGAGGCCCCGCCCTTCTCCTGTGACGCGAGACCAATTCAAATCCCGCGGGGGCCTCCGCCCAATTTAGTCCGAAAGCCTGTCCGCAACTTGGCCGCCCAACTGGTCAACGTCGTTGCTGTCTCCAGGAGACATGTGCACCTTTCATCACCGCAGCACGAGACTAATTCCCTGGAGGGTCATCAGCAGGTGTGACCCCTTCTTCTCACAGGTATATGGCTCATGTTTTAATTCATAACATTATATATAATAATCATTTAAATTTGATGATATCGTCAGGGTTATTATCTCAAGATTTGACAATCTCCTCCAGAGTCGATGTGGACGACATACAACTGTTTTCACAACACGAGGAAAGTTATCAGAATTATTGTTTTTTTTTATTTAGTGGAGCGCCCCTTTAATATCGGTTACTTCAGTAACTTGTTGGTCTGCCAGCTGAAGGTCAAAGGTTACCTATACTGCGTCATTTTTGTTCCAGAGGAGCAGAAATAACCAGCCAAGTCATAGCTACATTTATTTACACCACTAATTTAACATCTTCATGACAAACACAATCATTTGGAGACGTAAGCTGTCGATAGAGGAATTGAACTGGATGTAGACTTAAGTTATTGATTTCTTTTGGATCCGCTCCTATTAAATACCAAGATTCATTACAAGCCAATGAGTCACGTATTGAATCTTTACCTCATTTTCCTTTGCCAAAAATCCATGTAAAAACATCCAGCTATTTAAACACAAGAACTTATCTGGCAACACTCAAGTTTAAATGTCAAGCTTTGTGTTTTAGTTCTATATATATACTTTATTCAAATGCAATAAAATGCTCTCAAAAAACACAACCCTGATCACAAAACAATCTTCAGAGATCTACATGTTGCACTTTTATAATCATACCTCTTTATTCAAGGACTTATATTCATATAAAATCTATGGGTACAGTTGAAATGACTGCGGGAGAGACAGTCAAGCAACAGATCAGGCAGCGAAGGACTCGGCCACTCCAGAACCTCTCTTCTGAGAAAGAGCCTTGTTTCCACTTTGGTGGCTCTGTGATCAAATGTTATTCATATATGTTACTCTTTCTTCTTCTTTTTCTTCTTCTTCTTCTTCTTCTTCTTCTTTTTTTATCTTCACGTGAAAAAGATACATTGTGTGTTTAGATAATCAGAAAAATACAACCAGGAAACAAATTGTACAAATCATGGACTGAATGAAGTCAAACAAAGCCTCTATTTTTTTTGGTTTTGTTTTCAGCACATGCACATTACCGTTTCAGAACATGCAAACATGGACATGTCCAGAGGGGGCAGTAAAAGTAAGACTGTAAGAGGAATACTAGGCAACCTGTTCATGTCGGGCTCGCTGGAGGCCGGAAACTGTTCGATATTTAAAAAAATAAAATCAACTGTGGAGACGAACAACAACTCTCTGCTCCAACGACACGCAATCTGTGACATCACCTTTACGAAGAACAGAGCCACGCCTAAAGTTAGACCGCACTGCTTTCGAGTCTAAAATCTCTCCTTTTAGACGATCCATTCAATCGATTGCACAAATATGAGACAACAGGAAGTATGAAATGAAAAAACGTGGAAATGATCTGACTTCGATCAAATTATATTTGCAAATAATTTACACGTCCATAAACTTGCTTCGAGTCAATACAAAGAGCACCGAGAGATTTAGCCACCGAGACTCGAGTCCACATCTCTGACACAAAGTGATAGATAATCCTTCTGCATATGTGCAACATTTGTTTTACTCAACAAGATCCCTCACTCATTCAAATCCCCCCCACTCACAATTCTGACAAATCCTTTAAAAAAAAAAAAATATCCGCACCAATTACCTAATTTCATTTACCTCTGAAGGTTTTTTATCAAACAACTGCGTTCAACTGTATAATGTGTTTGCTTAGTGACATTTAATATGTTTTCTTATTTTTAATAAAGAAACAAAACCAAACATTAACGACTTTAATTACAAGTATTGTGTGTGTGTGTGTGTGTGTGTATGTGTGTGTGTGTGTGTGTGTGTCTGTGTGTGTCTGTGTGTGTGTGTGTGTGTGTGTGTGTGTGTGTGTGTGTGTGTGTGTGTGTGTGTCCAAAGCCGGTCATGAAGGGGCTTGTTCCTATGTGCTGTAGAGCTCCATTGTTTCCAATAAACAAATGATGAAATACACATCAATGAGCCACACTGTTTTGCAATGGGTGACATGTTCCTTACTTTGAACACACCCTGTAGTTTATTTGGATCAATCCCACATACACCGTCCTCCTTTTCCATAAATAAAGACAGGAGCATCTGATTCCACGGCTGAAAATAGTCCCCAACAAATACACTATTTACCTGTTTGAATAATCTTTGCTAAAAAAAACACAAAACCCAGCTGTTTTGATAAATATGATAAAAAAAAAAAAAAAATGTAACTTTAAATTTGTGAGCAGTTTTTAAAGACGTTCGTCGTCAGTAGGAACCAGAGTAGGGACACGTGCCTCCATCACCATGAATATGGCCACTGTGGCGTATTTCGAGTCAATGCACATACAGTACAGCTTCTGGCTGCCATAAATACTCACTAGAGCACCAACTGAGTATCAATCCGCAGGTGAAAATAGGACCTGACAAATGGATATATTTATGTATTTACCAGGGACAGTGCACATTAATCAACATTTCAGTTTACCTCTCAATGTAAATGGGCCAGAGTTAGCTAGAGAGCTAATTTCCGTCAGCAGTCCCTGGGCAGGTTATTACATTTTATGGCCCAATATTATCACAACCTACTCCTGTTTAAGTAACATTTGCTAAAAAAAACTATAGTTCTCAGTAGTTTTGGGAAATTACTGAGCCTTTATTATACGTAAGAATACCTATCTGTGATTCTTTTTTATTTTTGAAAGATCTATGTTTCCATTAGAAACCAATGGGCCTGGGGCTGAGTGCCACAAGCAGGGAAGGAGAATATATTGAAGGACAGATTCACACATTGTTGGCGTTGGTCTTTTCATGGGAGTTGTTGAAAACCACAAAATTCTAAAATATGATGAGGCTTTTTCTTTAAGTAGATATGTCATACCCAGTGGGAAGTGGGGAAGAGCATTGCCAATAAACCTAAGCAAAATATAGCCTCGGGTCTGGGTCCAGCTCGGCTCTTAAGGACATACAGCTGGTCCTTTCGGCTCATGTAGAGCTCTAGTAGTACCACAAAATAGTTAGTTCAGCCTTTTTTTATTGACAGAATAGCTCACACTCAAACCACTTTGTCAATCCCATTTATCTGGCCTTCCAAGCAAATTTAAAAACCACCAAAAACTATTTTCAAACACAACTTGACCCAAGTCTGGAAAGAGAACACAGTTTTATGTTTTGTGTGGTTCTATCTGGGTTTCGGCGTCATGCAGTCAACTTGCCAACTCCAAAGATGCCCTGTGATTCACATATATATCAGCTTGGATAGCATTTCTGCCTCAGTGTGTGTTGTCAGTTACCTGTACATCATAAGATACATTTACAATTTACAACTCTTCATACATGAATGTAAAATTTGGTCGCAGTCACACTAAAGCCTGAACCTGGAGGTTCCAGAGGGTAAAGCTACAGGGCAGATGAAGTGTCGTCTTGTTGCATAGCCCTATTTCAAGTCAACAGTCTGCGGCAACAACACAACTCTTTATTGTACCTGTGAATACACAAACAGGTCACCTCAACCCTCACACAATACTGCTCTCAGAGGAAAGAGTTAAGAAGAAAGGATACCCATGAAATCTGGGCAAATATGGCAGAGATGAGATATACACTGTATGCTTGAGGAGGCAGAATCTTTGTCGATTAGAAATAAAAAAAACAAAATGGCACTTTTCTGCATTCAGAGACCATTTCTGCCAACTGGCTGGCAGTATATTTGAAAGAGAAAGGCAAATGCTTACCACACACCCTTAAGCAAAAGTACAGACACTATTTTTTTTGACAAGTTCAAGACCCCGGCATGCACTACATTGCTTACTTTGGATCTGTAATTCGGACACACCTACAACAAGATTCAGTACAAAAAAGTGTTAGTTTTTTTTTGCATTCTGTCCATTATACCAGATTCAAACTTTGTTCTCTACACCTTTTCTCAGCCGTGTAAATACGTACATCCCCTCCTGTATATTCAAGTCCATCTGAACAGGCTGCATCTTAATACATCTTGGAAAACGAGGCACTTAGTATTCAGCCACATAACGTCAGAAGGGAGTTATCTCGTCCCCATGTGCACTCCAAAAATGTACATGTGGTACAATTTACAAAAAAAGGGATCATGAAAACTGGGCTCTAGTTCCATTCTAACACCTCCTTTTGTTTTATTGTTCTCACGTTACTCAATGTGTCCCTTAGTTGTCATGGTGGAAGTTTTAAGACGCGCGTCAAATAGTTCCCAATAATCTGCTGTGGTCAGAATTTGAGGATTACCCCGAAGTAAAAGCCGATGAAGAAAAGATCATTTTGAGAAAGCATCAACATGATCAAGTTGAAACTCTTCTCTCACCCACATGGCAAAAACCCAAACAAAATGAAACATACAAAAATAAAAACAGTGTTGTGAGCAGCCGTATTAACACCAGGATTGAGGCATTCAGATCCGTCTGAAACACACTTCATAGTTCCACTCAGAGAACGAGGAGGTTTTGGCTTTTTATCTTCGGCTCCATCACTGATTTTACTGGCCAAGGCAAAAATACTTAAGGGTCTTCACAGGTGCTATGATTTCAGTGCAAGTAAAGGGGGTAGAAAGAGTCATCAGTGTATTGTTTTCCTTAAAAGTTTGTTGTATAAAAAAGTAGAGTAACACTACAAAGCTGGAATGATTTCGGATCCCCTTTTACAGCACTTTCCACTGGCTTTTTCCTCAAAGTCTTCCCTTCTGTTCCCGTCGGCTCCTTGGACCTGACACGAGCGCTGTACAACACTTGACGAGCTGCCCGTCCTCGGTTAGCACCAGTCCTCTTCCTCCCTCTCCCTGAGACTTCCCGTTCCTCGGCTCCCAGGCCCGGACGCAGAGTTGACCCCGAGGGTGAAGTGGTACCCGTTGGGAACCACCCCGGCCCTCCCCTGCGCGCCGGCCGCTGTGACGGGCGCAGCGGCCGTTCCGTGCGACGTTGAGGCGGCTGTGCCAGAGGCGGCGGCGGCGGTTCTGGCGGAGCGCCCTCCTCCGTGGCTGCTCACAGTGTCCTGGAAGTCCTCTTCAAGGAGGGCCTGTTGAGAGGCGACCTGCGACTGGCGGTTTAAGTTAGGGTCCGAACCGATGCGGGTGACCGGTATTGGGGACTCGTCGTGGCCCCAGTGTAAGCGCTCGTGCTCTGAAAGGCCACGGCTGAAGCGAGTCTGGTGCCCCGTCGCGGCGGCGCTGGCACCGGACTGGAGAGGCGAGGAGTTGGCGGTCTTGTAGGTCACGGCGGGACGAGGGGTCAGGGGCGTCTGTGGGAGCTGCCTGCGACCGCGGCCTGGAGTGCTGGAACCAGAGGGGAGCGTTCCAGGGCCAGCTTTGACCACACTGCTACCATGCTGAGGAAACAGACAGCAGATGTATTTTTGCTTTAGTGCGAAGGTAATTCTCCACATACAGTGAGGGCTCTAAGTAAACAAACTGGAGGTTAAAGAGCAACATAAAAACCCTTGAAAATCAAGGTTTTTCCTGACCTTAAATATAATGTAACTTCCCACCTCGCTGCAGTGATGTGGAAGTGTACTCCAGAGTGACTCAGTACACCATGACATCACTGTTGGGTGTGGTTACAGGTGCAACAGAGCACATTTCTGACCACACGCAACCACGGCCATCATCACTGTTGTTTCAGCTTTTACTCAGAGAGGGTGGTGCTAAGTTTCTCTTTACAGTTCCAAATTGTAGCTGTAATTTGAACAGTCTACAGTCTAATGATTGCGGACGTTTTGAAGTATAATCTACTAAATGTTGCAGTTTGGATTAGTTTTATTATTGATTTATTTATAGATAACTGTACTTACAAAAATGAACACAAAAACAAGAGTGATATTCAAAGAATAGAACACAGATCCAATAGATTATTGGATGGGTAGCGCATGTGATGAGATATTGGGACTGATGAGGCCCATCAAGAACTTACCACTGTTGGGTAACAAAAGCCTGTTGGGTAATGTACAGAACCATTGTTCTGCTGCATTGTCATAAAATTGGGAGGACAACAATTCCTACACTGTTCACCAAGTATGGATGGGAACACCCTAAAATTAAAGCTGAAATACAGCCATAAAAACCTCATAGTCGCTGTTTTAAAAAAAAATTAAAATCCATATGTGCTGGGGTGCCGAGCCAAAAGGATAAAACATGTGTCCCCACCCAAAATACTGACGGACCACAAGGTGTCCGCGACAAGCTTGTCGTTAATCGCTACAAACGGTGTGCCAGGAAACTCACCTGCTTGACAAACACAGCGTCCTGTCCCTCTCCGGGAGACGTGGATCGACTGGGCCCGGCTGACTTGGTGTGACACTGCTCCCTGCTGCCGTACCGCTCGCAGGAGTAGTAGCGCTGCTTCTCTCCGGCCGAGGAGTGGTGCCTCCGCTCATGAGGCCGGCTGCGGTCCCGCTCCCTCGCCCGTTCTCTGGACAAACCCTCCGCTGAAGGGTCGGTGAACGAGTCTGGAGGGTGGCGCCATCAAAATGAAACGAGACGATTTGAATGTGGAGGAAAATGAAACATTCAGTCAGCGTAGTTTGAGACTAAAGCTTCCCTGTGGAGTTTTGTGAACGCGTGTGGCCCTACGGAGCAATGTTTTCACGAATGGGTCTCCGTTTTGTTTCCGATCACAAGGAAGCAGGTTACACGATTATCTTATTTCTACAGCCAGTTTTACACTTTTGCATTGATTAACAGTCGGCGGCCATTACAAAAGTAACTACGTCACAAAGAACTGTCGCAATGCACTCAATCATAAGCGGTGAAGAAGAAGAGTGAAAGGTATTTAAAAAAAAAAGTGACAGCACTAACTGTTCAAGAGGCATCCGATGTAGATACAAGAACATACAAGAACAGTCAGATTTAGGTCTGTTCAACAAATAGGGACACACTTTTACCACAAAAATTTAAAGCCACAATTGTGTAGAATTTCCTAATCTGTCAAAGTAATCTGATGCCAGAAGGAAAGTCAGTTTTTGTTTTGCTGTAAAAATGAGACAAAGGGGGAGAGGTATCGTATATGCTGCTTTCAAATATTCCTCTCAGTGTCCTCCCACTGGGGGTTACTGTCAGACATTTGTTTTACATTTAGCATGCAATATAGACGCCGTCAATCTGATTTTAAGAAAGTGAAATGCCGAGATAAAGATGCCTTCACTTGGATGAATTGCAAGTATCTTAAACTCCAATCATGTTAGTTGGCCTGTAAATAAATACGTTACATGTCACGGTTCAGCTGCATTTACAACACAGAACGGTATTTACCTGCAGTACAAATGCAAACAAAGTCAACGGAAATATACAAGCAAATCAAAAAGAGTTGTAGATCTACTAAAATGTAAAGGAAGACACATCTTCTGAGGTTACGACTGTCCCAACATCAGTGAAAACATGTGGTCCGAGAGGAGGACTGAAGACCCACGGCCGAGGTGTCTGAATTCAGCCTGCTCATTATCTTGTAGTGAAAGGGAACACGGGCGCGTCTCGTCCCAGCCAAATGATTTATGTAATAAAGTGATCCAGTTTTGAGTTCCGTGCGACGTATCGTGTTTTTGTACTGTGAAGCTATTATTACACAATATTACATTACACCTCTAATTAAAGGCAAATGGCTCATCTTTGTGTGTGTCTGCGCGTTTCCATCTCGACCATGGGTGTGTGGCATAAAGCAAAGCACTGTGGGGAAATTACTCTCTGGAATAACTCCAGTTCTCAGATTAAAACCGCGATGACAGGAACACAGAAGCCTATTCATCTTTCTGATGTGTCACATCTGCCTCCAGAATGACAAGCTCTGAGGAGTGAAACTCTCCTTGCTGCTTTTCTCAATTCAGTCGATGCAGAAGGGGCGGCTGGACGTTCTGCTATCTCACCAAGAGGTGCTCATAAATCCCCGTGCTGGACCTGTCCACTGTGGCCTTTTATCTCGGTAATAAAGCCCAGCTGCTGCCCTCCAGTGTTAACATATAAAAACCACCCTGCCACCAGCTCTCAGGCTGTAATCGCTCTAGCAGACGACCCCTGATGGCTAACAAAGCGTGGACATGACCCGCTATGCTGCAAAAAATAATAGAGGGTCCTAAAACCCAGAAATGAGTCAGCACTGTTGCACTCCGGTTCCCTCGTCTCAGAGTCAATGTTTTCTTTCATGGGTTTTTGGTTGGATGCCAGAAATATGGCCTTAGTCAAAATAAGCTTAAGCTATTTTCACATTTTGTTCTACGACATAAATACTTCAGTTAATATGGGACTTGTGAATTTTGAAGCTCTTACCTGTCTTAAAAAAAAAAAAGGTGGTTGCTAACAAGTGGATAAATGAAACTACAAAACGACTGACATTTGACCGTGGTGTACTTAGTTTACAGCCTAACGTTAGACGTTCACTTCTGCGATTGCATTCAGGCTTAAAAATCATAAAAGGTGGTGTTCATTTGTGGAGATTATCTTTCTCAAAAAAACACTGAAGTATCATAAAGTTGTCTTTGCCATAGAGATCAATTTCTACAATAATCCAAAATGAAAATCCTTAAATCCAATGGAACAATCCAATTGGCTTTTTGTCAAGGGAACCAGCGCAATGCTATTCCAGGGTTGGCCTACAAAAATACCTCATCATTGCAGCACTCAATATGATTAGGTATTACGTTGCATTAATCAGCCTTAAAATGTTGCTAACTTCCCATACACACGTGATAAGTTTGGAAATTATTCTTGGTGGTGCATTCATGGACACCGTGACAATGTGTCACCTCAAATTCAACTTGTGGGGTGACCACAAGTTTCTGTGGGCACCCTTTTGTGTCTTTAACTATTTACACTCTAGATTAACAAGACAAAGAGTTATCAATTCTATATGCGGACGACACAGTCTTGTATGCATTTGGCTCTTCAACCCGAAATATATCAGTGTCACAATTAGTTTTACATATGATTTACAATCCTCAAGCTTGTACTAAATGCTGACGGGACAAAATGTGTTATATTCTCAGGAAGTTTTCATCCCAGCCGTCCATACACCTAATAGTACTTAAGTTTGAATTGTCAAATCTTATAAATACCTGGGAATTTGACGAGACAGGCAAAGTCTCACTTTCAAACAGGACGTGGCACAGAAGACAAAAAGTGGTGTCTTGTATTGTAATTAATTATTTTTGTGTCTTGTGGGCAGAAACGTGATCACCGTGCCTGTGCTTGACTATGAAGATATCCTTTGTTCTCACGCTGCTCACTCGGCCTTTAAACAACCTGTCATTGTGCTTTGTGTTCCAGGACAGAATAACATGTATCGTACTCATCACTGTGTGCTCTATAATAAAGATGACTGGTCCTCACTAGCAACAACAGGAGAGCTACATTCTACACATTTTTATTCATGTAGGTCTTCTGCTGCCTCAGCATATAATATATAATCAAATATTATTCAATTTAAAACCCCTCACTATAGCAGATCTCAGGACTGTTGAACTCTAGTCACCCTTCGTGTAAATACTGAACTTAGCAAGACTGCCTGCCTGGCGGATGATTTTAAACTTTTTTCTTCAACCATATTTATGGATTTCTGTGATTGTCTCTGATGTTGTACGTGCTTTTGTTACGTCTGGCTTTATCCTCTGTGCGTTATGAACTTTTGTCTGTCTGGTTGTGTTTGCTGTATGGATTTGTCCATTTGCTATGTCTGGCAGTGTTTTTTCTTTCTCTCTGTGCTGTACTCTGGTCTTTCTTGCAAAAGATATATTGATCTCGATGAGATTTCAAATTCACTTTTTTCTAGGGTGGCTCATTTTATTTCTATGAATTGTACAGATTACCCCAAAGTGAGTGGGAAATGCGACCTCAATCATAACAAACAGCCAATAACTGCTGCCCGTTTTATTCTTTTTTGTATTTTATTATACCAGGACATTTTCACTTGGAGATTCAAAATGTCTTTTGCAAGGGAGTCCTGGCCAAGATGTTTGCGTGTCAAAAGTATAAAAAATGGAATTGAGATATACTGTATAATGTTTACAAAGTCAATGTGAGAAGTTGTAATAAACAGTGTGGTTGTATGTCAAACAAAAGCAAAACATTTATCTTGATGTGGGACAGCATGTTTCCATTTCATTTTTTTTATGAAGAAAATGTAAACTTAACCCCTTTTAACTTCAACTGCGCAGATATCTACGTGTGACGTCTGTAAAGCTCAGTCTACATTTCATAAATGTAAATGTTAAGGTCCGCGGGAACAAAGGAAGCAACTGATAGAAAAAAAAGGGGGAAAAAAATCCCCGGCAAAGGAGATTTTCCCCTGAGAGCTCACAAGTCTTTCTGCTAATCAGATGGAAAGCCTGACATGTAAAATCCCTGGTTGAAGCGCAGCCCAAACCCCTTAACCTACATAACCCGATCATGGAACTTTAATCCTATAAAGAATTTCTGCAGCTACGTTGAGACATCCAAGTAATCTACAAGGGAAGCCTGGCTTGCCATCGCTGTCTCTCCATGAAAGTTTCTATGTGGATACTCTGCTCGCTGTAGTATGTTAATTAATATTGCTGTGATAAATGAATTAATCTCTCAACAACCTAAAATATGCACCTCAGTTGACTATTTTATTCACTTTGTTCATGATATTAAGCTCTATGTGATGACATATGTCTTTAATTTTGATTTGTCCTGTGTGTCAGCACACATGTTACAATTAACAATTAACTTTCAGGAATTGAAAACACACTGTGAAAGGGTTAAAGTTAGAAAACAAGGGCAACTCCCAGAATGGACAACGACCTGGTAGCTACCTGTCAATCACAAGGCAGCCACACCCTAAAGCATACCCTGCTTTATGGTCTATTTGACTCTAAATGCACCATAATCTACTAAATGAACATCATGCTGTATTGAAGATGACTTTAAACTAGACATTGAGACCATAAACTCATGTTTACAATGTTTACTGAGGGAATAAATCAAGTGAGAAGTAGGGTCATTTTCTCATAGACTTCTATAAAAAGGACTCGCCCCCTGCTGGCTTTTAGAAAGAATACAAGTTGAAACCATTTCCGTATTGGCTTCATTTTTCAGAACCGAACGTTAAATTCAATAACCTACAATATGATGATTGACAGCCTTTCATTGTCACAATGTATAATCTCAACTCATCAAATTTAAGTTTGTTTCTGTCTCACCAACAGTGCTGGACGGCTGCATTGAGGCAGCTCTATCCAGGGACTTCTGCTTCTTGTCTTTGTCCTTGTCCCTCCGTCTATGGCAGCGGTGGTGGTGGTGATGGTGGTGGGCTCTGTCCTGGCCCTCGACTTGGGCCAAGTCGGGCCGTTCCAGGTCATACTCCGACAGACCGACCTCCTGGTAGTGCTGCGGCGTCAGCGAGGATGCCGAGCGCCTGATAGGACTGAGGTCAACGATCGGCTGGGAGGGGGAGAGAAACGTGGAGAAGCGTGAGGGGGAAGCACAGTCGATCGGAGGGGCGACCGTGGTGGTTTTACCCAAACCACCAAAATATCCACAACACACAAATAACACAACCATTGGACGGCAATGTACCGACGTTCTACACGTTCTTCTCCCGGCACAGATGTCAGAAACATTAGAGAAGAATGAACACAAATCCGTGACAGAACTTGAATCCTTACTGTTTCAGAACGTACATGATTTGTAAACTAGCAGGTGTCTCTGCTAGTGAACAAAGAAGAGGTGGGGTGTCGACACTGGCCTTTGTGGCATTGTTCGGCCATTTCAATATGCGACGTCTAACCTCAGAAAGAAGTTGTTACATCCTGGGCTTGACGCCACCAAAGACGAAGGTAATTGGTTTGAAGAAAAACAAGTGTGGAATTATGAGGGTTTTGGATCGTACCTAACTTTAGGTTTGCTCCATGCTTGATTTTAGATGGTTTGTATTGACTTTAATGGAAGTAGTGCCTTTCCTGTCGGAGACGGTCTTGTTTTTTTGGTAATGTTCTCCGATCTGACATTGTTTTTCTGCCTCGTTCATGCCCGTGTCTAACCTGTTTTCAGCGAAAGGAGACGTAAACTGCTGTTTTATATTCAATAACAGGCTTTCTGGCCACTTGGTGGCCGCGGAAAACCAGTTAACATTTACATATCATCATCTTTTTCAAAGTGATATCTTATTTACACACCCAGCAGTTACAGAGCAACATTATCGTTGTCATTTGGAGTCGTGTTCCTGGCCATCTAGAATTAAATATATCTATATATAGAGCAGGTTGTGTGTGGTTTTGTTTTTGGGGCTAAAAGCAGCTGCCTCCTGCGGCTGAGCTGGTGAACAAAAATAGGAAAGGTTGGAGGGGCCGGACAGCTACACAAGAGCTGAAACTCACTGTAAAGCTCCATGAAGCTAAAGGGAGCTGCCTATTCGACTGATAATTCCCCATAGTGTCAGCACAAGCAACCCCTTTAACATTGCCATGCGATATGTTGTTATTATAACATGTTGATTCGAGCGGCTTTAAGTGTTCAGAGGTGTTTTCCTTTAAAATCTCTCTCCAGAGAGTAATTCTAATGCCGTGAGGACATTGACGCTCACCCCACCTCATTCTTATCTCACTGACCGGCACAGCTACCAGGTAACAGACTGATGTGATAGGGAACAGGACGAACAGCTACGTTACCACCCCACCTGCTGGTTACTGCCTAGATTATATCTGACGATTCCCGGTGATACTTTTTTTCAGGATTTTAGTTTACAAATATATCAGTATTTACCTTGATTGCTAGTGTTAAAATGTATTTAGTCATGACGAGTAAACTTGAGTGATTTTGATGAACTACCATTTTCATTAATTGCTCTTTCACAGACAGCGGCGGGGCGGTTGTGCTGTTCCTCCTGTTCCTACCCCTCAGCCTAGCCAGCCTGTAGCTAAAGTCAGGGACAACGATATCACAACACTGCGGAAAATATCCATATTACAAAGTCATTTATCTAGTAAGCCGTCTTAAAATCTTACTTTTTAGATAAATGTCGTAACATGCTTCTAGAAAGAGAGAAAAGAAGTCCCCCCCCTGTTTCTTTCAAACTGCTAAAAGAGTCTGAAAGTGAGGGTGAATAAAAGAGTCAAGGGATGAATCAGACTTGTTTAGTTCACTTTTGATTTCATGTGTGAAAAATAAGATTTTAAGACTGAAAGTAACATCAAATGACAGATACGGTTGGACGGGGGTCTCTGTTTAGTTATTTCAAAGCAAGAAAGCAGCAGTACCGTCCCTGCCTTGTTCCACAATCACAAACCAACCAATAAAATCAAATAAACTACACACGACTACACTACTACATAATGAAACTCACATACAGTACACATAAGCAACATTTACCAAAGTGTGGTACTGTACTGCTGTAGTAAATGGCTGTGAAGTGCTTGACATACCCGAGGATACACATACAAATACTTTTCCAGGGATTCGGGTATGTTCTGTGGACAACGTCAATTTGTGTGTTGCATGTAATGTCTCTGTCGGCAATTTCATGGAATGACCAGGGTCTACTTTATATGTAGGAGGGTCACTTTGTCCATGATGGCAGGAGGGTGTGAACTCTGCTCTGAGATGAGAGGAGAGCGCATGGAGGCAAACACAGACATGAGAGAAAAAGAAGGAAAAGGAGGGCGAGGAGGAGAGGGAGAAGGAGAGGAAGAGAGAGAGAGAGAGAGAGAGAGAGAGAGAGAGGTGGCACAACAGGTGGTACATACTGCCAGGTGGGTCCCAGGGACGTGGCGAGGGTGGCTCCGCTATCAGACAGCACACACAAGAGGGAGGTGGGCAAAACATTAGCAGTGGGCATCAAAATTAGGACAAGGGGAAGACAGAAGATCAGAGAGGAGACTCCGGCTGGGGATATTCTCTATTTTCTTATTATCCATAAACCGGATGAAAAGACCAGAACCATCAACACCAATCCTACTAACAATTATTGTGTGTGTGTGTATCAAAGCCTGATATATCTTCTTCCTCTGTGCCATAGAGCTCTATTGTTGTTAAAAAACGCATCAATGAGTCACACTGTTTCACTTGGTGACATGTTACTTCATCTCCATGAAAACACACACACACACACACACACCGTCCTGCTAGTGTAATTACTCACAAGAGCAACAAATGTGTGTTAATCTACAGTTGAAAATAGTCCCTGACAAATGCACGATTTTCTCCTTTTTTAGTGTACATTTGCTAAAATCTACAGTGCCCAGCTGTTTTATGAAATACTAAGCATTTGTTAGAAATAAAACAATGTATTTGTGAGCGTTTCTTTTAAAGCACAACATCAACAGAAACAAAGGGCAGTGTACGGAGGACTAACGCATTTTGGGGTTTGGTCTTTTCATGGGATTTGTTGACAATAACTCAAAAATATAAGATAATACCAGCCTTACACTTTAAAGAGAAAAAGAGAACAAGAGATCAAAATGCAACATAAACATAAGGAAAGCAACGTGTTTAGTGTTGTGGAAGAGAGCAGGGTGACAGAGATGGAGGGTGAGAGAGGGAGACACAAACAGAGAGAGAGAGAGAGACAAACTGGGACACTAAACAGACAAGAGCAGACAGGTGAGACAATCCAGGAAACAGAGAAGTGATGGACAGAAAAATCATCCTGACATGACATCCATATGCAGCAGACAAGTGCAGCTACTGTAACTCATAGAAGTACAGTTAGAAAAGCAAAAATATATTAATAAATAAGCAGAAATTCATTAACAAAAAAGAAAAAATGGATCACTGCAGTCAGGCAAAAGTAAGATGTTACATTAGAATATTATATGAAATATAAAAGAAGATGAATGAAAATAATTGTATTAGTTGGAAAAAAAAACATTTTCATAATAGCCTCCTTTAGATTTTTCAACAACTTCAGCACTTTCGGTAATTCATCCTTCGCATGATCAGGTTAGTGTGATGAAGGTCGATACTTACTGTAGCAGGTGAATACAGTTTCTGTATTCCATCTAGTTTAAATACAACAGGGCTGAATGAATTGTATCGTTAGAATTGTCTGACCTGGATAGATGACAGCAAAAGAAAAACAGCACTGAGGCCGCGGGTTAATTTCTGTCATAAATCAAGAACTCTCGCTGCAACTCAACTGCTCGTTCAGGGTCCAAATATCCAATATTCAAAATGGCACACCTCTAATCTTCCATTGACGTACGTGGTGTAGCAAGACCTGGGTGGAGGCCGAGATTTAAGGTGGTGTTTGAAGAGAAAACACAGAGTGGTCAGCAGGTTTCTTTCATAGTCACAGACGATTACGTCCCCGGCTAACGTAATAGCTTTACCCTGCTCCAATTCGGCAGTAATTTAATAACTGTCTTATTATATAAACCAACAACGCAACTCCCAACTAAGTTGTGCACTTTGCTGAGGCCGCCTGGCTTCAACGTCCTCCTCTGTAATAATTGTGAGACCGGAGAGGTCAAGCAGAGGTCAGCAAGGTGAACTGACGTGGACGTGACGTGAGAGCTGAACGGCTGGCGCTCAGCATTGCACCAGCCTTCAGTCAGCCTGTACCTCGGCCAAACAAACACATTTTACCATTTTATCATTTCCTCTTTTACGTTGCAGAAGACATTGTTTTTATGATTTATTCAAGACAAATCTATGGTATCCACAGTTTCTGTGTTTTTTTTTCTTTTTCAAACCTGATATTAGCTCAAGAACAACGGCTCAAACGAAAACAACCGTGACTGAGCCAATGAGATCTTTTCTGGGAGCTTACGTAGTACTCGGCGTTGAGTCGGGGCAGAGAAGCCGCTCTGCAGTGGCCTTCCAGGCTTGGATATTCCTCCGTGTCTGATATGTCCTCCACCTGCTTCAGTTCGACAAATTCCTGCTGGAAAAACAGGAAGTAGTATGTATGCATTGGTTGGAGGCAACACAGCCGACACAGAAAGTTGGAATGTAAAATAGCGCTTGGCTGGCGGGGCTTTCTTGGTGTCGGTGTACCTGAGGTCGGGTGGAGTACGGCACATCCTCTGACTGGCCTCTCTGTAGTTTCCTCCGGACTCTGGGCCTCTGCTGTGCTGCCTGAGAGACATCTCCCGACTGGGAATGTTTGATGGCACTTCTCTGGTTTAGTCTGTGTATGAACACACAAGAGCTCGGTCTGTAGTATTGACAGCGGATCAGTGCTGCGGGATGAGGTATGAACTGAGGGAAGACCATCTTAGTGTTTTTCCTTTTCATTTTGTTAGTTAATTTAATTTAATATTATTATTATTATATTATATTTGTTGTATATATTGTGCATTTTTCTTGTTTTCTTCTTCTTCTTCTTATTCTATTCTATTTTTTTCTATATATTGTTCTTTTCTTACCTGTATGTAAAAATGCTGCTGTACCGAAAAAATGTCCCCTTGTGGGATTAATAAAGTATTTATCTATCTATATATCTATTTATCTATTTAGAACCACGTGGACGTGTCAACCGAATTACAGATTCAGTAAATGCTCCTCACGTCCGTTAACTGTGTAAATGACCAGCGCAAACATAATGAATTCCACCTGTGTGTGAATTGTAAATTAGCATAATTAACTTCCCAATAATACCATGGCAACGCGTCCTGCTCCAAAGGTCCTGTATTGAAGTCCTGCTTTAAGAGATCGATAAAGGAAAGTCTATCATTTTCAACAGTGCCAGCAGCATAATTAAGGGACCTGCTAAAGCTGAGGAATGGGGACAAAATATTAAGATATTCATAGTGATATTGTTATACAGCCAATTTAAATGAATGGCGATATCAGTAGTTTATGAAAACATCTAAAATTGTATTAGCCTAGAATTAGAATTGCCGAATCAACAAGATGCGTGTAAGTGAATGCAGCATTCTCCTAAATCCCTCCTACAAACCACTCAAAAACAATTGTCTTGTACTTGGAGGTAATGTTACAATTTCAATTAAACGACAGCTCCGCCCATGCTGTGGATATATACTCACATCGTGTCCCTGCTAACCGTGGTGATGCTGGTGGTGGGCAGTGCTTCTGGCTTGGCTGCTGGCTCAGGCGTCGGTGGGAGGGGCTGTTTGGGGCTGCAGATCGGTGGCGCTACTTCCTGTATGTGAGTGAGCGGCAGCATGGGACGGAACAACGTCCCCAGTTTACTCTGCAGGACAGATCGACAGCAGGGGGAGTTTATGTCAGAGTAGGAGGTCAGACGAGTGAATGAAAATCATCTGTCTCAGTGTTTTCATCTATTTTAATCTTCAGACATCACAACTCATTTTGGTTAAAACACGTTTCCCTTTATCAAAAAGAAAACCCAGAAAGCCCAGAATTAACTGTATGACAGAAAAGTGCTAGTTGCTGCTGCAGTTGTATCAGTAAAATGTCAGTTGAATCTCTTGAAATTAGTCCATGATGCCATTTATTTATATATAAAGGAAGTGAAATGACCTCACCCAATTGGCATATTTATTGCAAATGTCCCTGTATTTTGAGATACAGACTATTATGACTACCGCTGACAGGAGGAATAAAAATGTGGATAATAATGTTTTGGATTATTCTAGCATAAATGCATTAAGACAAGAAGATAAATAATGCATGTGTCTGTGAAATAGCGTGGGTTTATTTCTTATTAGTCTTGTTTAACCAGGACTAGAAAATCCTGTTCTACACAAAATGATACCAACTAGTATTTTTAATCTAAATATTAGATTAGCGTTTTTACAACCCACTGTACCTGATGTCCCCCTGTATGCTGCTGCTGGCGTCTTTTGGCACAAATCTGCTTATAGTAGTCAAAGATCATTAGAGCTGCGTAGACTTTCCCCACCGTCAGCTCATTGTCTGGAGGAAAGAGCAGAGGGAGAGACAGTTCCTTCGTGTTTCCAGTAGATGGCGCTAGATGAGCAACAAAATACACCTCAGAGAGGCGGATATGTACAGGATGTTAAAAAACAGAGGCCCACTCTGTAAACAAGCTACACTTTATCAACTTATTTGTACATCTAAATCTTAAGTTTCAAGATATATGAGTGTTAGTATCTTTAAAGAAGACAAAATAAGACAGATAGATGACCTGGAGTAAAGAAAAAGTGGAACTTGAATCAAGACAATTCTTGAAACGTGTTCATTTGGACTCGATACAGACAAAAATGATCTCACCACACTACAGATTCTTCTTTAAAAAAAAAAAAAAAAAATACTACAGCTGTATAATGAAGAAAGAGGAAATAAAAATAAAAACAATTCAAAGATGAAGTTCAAACAAGCAAACATCTGGGTTCCAGAAGAGCCCAGTAGAACCCAAACAGAACTGTGGCTCACATTTAGGTGGCGTCACCAGCAGGTCGACGGTCTTCTGCGACAGGCTGGGCCAGACTCGGTTTATCTCCCTCTTCAGGTCGGCGTCGCACAAATGCTGCGCCAGGACGCCTGAGGACGGGGGCCCACAAACATGTCACGTCAAATCACAGCCGTTTACACTGACATCAGAGCCGTCGGTCCGGCCGCAAGGGCGTTCTGGATTTTGTAGTTTTAGTCGCTCACCAGATGCCAGTTTGATCTCCAGGGCTGTGCGAATCAGGGCCATCAGCGTGGAGGTGAAATGCACCGTCCTGTCTTCCGCAATGGGCATGTTCATCTTCACCAATCGCTGAAGGGGATGGAGTGAATCAGGAACAAACAACCAGCACATGAGGGAAAGGAGGCCGCGTTGAGGATGTGACTTTAAGTCAAATTAAAGGATAGTATTTCGTAGTTTATGTCTTTTCAAATGATAAATAATGAGGCATATTCTTTTGTATTGTTTCAGTCAGCATAAGACAACTGGTGGAGAACATCCAGTTACATTTTAGGGCTGCAACTAATGATTCTTTTTTCATTAACGATCAATAAGTGGATTATTTTTCTGATTACCATCTTAATCTATATCAGGAAATAGTGAGAGAAACCCATCACACGTTCCCAGAGTACCATTTGTGTCTTGTTTTGTCTCACCAAAAGTCCATAACCCAAAGATATAAAATCCACAACATTAAAAAACATTAAACACTCACATTCTTGTTTGTTTAACGACTTATCATATTATAAAGATGGTTGTCGATTCATTCTCGCTCAAACTACTACTCAATGAATCAATGAGTCGTTTCAGTCCGTCCCTTGTCCCTTGCGCCAAACAGATGAACGCATGAAGTGCCTCGGGGCTGCTGCTGTTGCTATGACATCGTATGAGATGGTTCCACCGGAAGCGTGGCATGCTTCTACTTGAGGCTGAAATATGATTAACATGTGACGCTCAGCACTGTGAGCTCAGTGAACATGCTGAAGCTCCCACTGCTGCTGGAAACGTGCAGCGGCGCGTCTTTGTTCTGAGAAATAATGACTTCGCGGCCTGAGGTCGCCGGTAAACACACAGCTCCACAGAGAGGAAACGATCCATCAAACGGTGGCGGTACTTCAGACGCTGACAAGATAGGATGTTTCCAAGGCTATCTTTACTCACATGCCATATGCATAGTGATGGAGTTATTGGTGCCACAGCACTATGAAAGATGGGAGGCAAACTCCAGCCCTCGGTCGGTGCAAATGCATGCTTAAGTTCAGCTGAAGCGAATATAATACCGTGGGTACCTTTAACAGGTTGTTGTGTGCACTGTAAGAAAAAGCTGTGAAGGATCCCTTCTTTATTTTTGCTAACTCAGACTGCTGAAGCCTCATATTGGGTTTGGACTGTTGGTTTGGACAAAACAAGCAATTAAAAAAGAAAAAGTTACCTTAAAGGGATGGTTCTGATTTTTTTTTTTCCGAAGTGGTCATGGTCAGTGTATTGTCTACAGTAGATGGCGGTAGGCACGCCCCCGGTTTGGAGAACATGAGTACCAGCATGGGAGCAAAGCAATGTACTGCTGTGGATGGCGGCACCAGCATAAAGAATTTAAACCACCTGAAAAAAAGAATATATCGATAGCCAAAGTGCTAAACCTCCTATCTGCAAAATGAACCAGGAAAAGTGGGAATAACCTCCTATCTGCACTTTGTATTTTTTTCTTTTTTTTGTATTTTTGTATCTTTTTGTATTTTGCATTATGTATTATGTATTGGGTATCCTTAACAAATAGCATTCTGCAAGGAAACAACAAGTTTTTTTTTTTGTATTCTCAAAAAAGTGCATTTTTCAGATAGGAGGTTTTGCTCTTCGGCCATGGATATCGGTTTAAATGTACGCTATATTTGGAGTACTTGTACTGCTTCAGCTAGCTAACAGACAGCCCTTTCTGAAGGGGAACTGAAGTTATCTACGCTCTCTTTAAACCCACCAGACTACTTTAATTTTACCTTGCGGAACAGGGGAGTTGTTATTGCTCGGCTCCTGTGCTGGTACTTCTGTCTGTTTCTCTAAACTGAGGGGCGTGCCGAGCACCATCTATTGTACATTATGCACGATGACTATGACCACCTCTGACATTTTAGACTAAATGATGAACTGGTTAATCAGAATTAAAACAGTTTATGGCAGCCCTTCATTGCAGTGTGCCGCTAAGTATTAAAACCTAGTAATTATTAGTAGCAAATTCTAGGCAGCACAGAGGCTCAATTATTATTAATTCATCAGTATTTTCTACAGTATGAAACTTAAAATGCACCAGGCATTCATTGTAAAAAAAAAAAAAAAAAGAAGAAACAATTCAGCATCAATCCACACCATGCATGGCTTCTGGATCAATGCTGCAATTAATTAATTCATACACACATGCATGCTTGAGTTAGTACAGCACATTGACAGTGAGGCTGGGGGGTCTGGAGGGGGGGGGGGGGGGACATGTGCTCTTCTCGTTAAAAGAAATGAAGAACTGAAAGCCGAAAGCTAAAACCTTCAGACACATTTGTGAAAAAAAAGGAAAAGTGTAGCTGATGGGTTCCCTTCCCTTTAAGGAAAACGTGTATGTACTGTGGGCGCGCAACAATACAGATGAAGGGATGGAGAGATGAGAGGCGAGGGGAGGGAGGGGAGGGGAGGGAGGGGAGGGAGGGGAGGAGAGCGTGCCTTAGCTGGAAAGCATCTACGCATGTAAAGTCTTGCATCTTTTTCCCAGAAACAGAGAGCAGCAGCCCACGAGCATCAGACAAATAAAGAAAGGTATCATCAAATGCATATAGGACGCATGCTTGTCCTCACATACACACACACACACACACACACACACACACACACACACACACACACGCGCGCGCGCACAGGTACACACGCTGAAGTTAGGATGAAGGAGAAGAGAGGGAACGGATCCCCGGAGAGGGTGAGGGAAAGATCATCCAAAAACAGAGGGGGAAGCTCAGCCCGAAGACAGAACATGAGACTGGAAACAAGAGGGTAACGGGGACAACGGGGACTATCAGGGGAAGACGTGTTCATCGGGGAGGGTGGTTAACAAGGAGCACGATCAACAGAATGATGGGAGGGGAGGGGGAAGAGAGAAAAAAGAGATGGGGAAAAAAAAGCCTCTCTCTCTCTCTTTCCCTCTCTCTTTCCCTCTCTCTCTCTCTCTCTCTCTCTCTCTCTCTCTCTATGCCTTTCTCTGCCGATTCACAAAAACAGGAGTTATATTTGGATACGTGACCACGTCAGACCCAGCCATTATTAACTGGGGCAAGGGCAGGGCTGTTTTAACTGTGATGTATTTAGACAGCTGTGCGTGCACTGAAAACATTCCCACCAAGTCTCCATTCTAAGAGGTGAGCAGCTGGCACAGGGGCTACCTGAGGATTGTTGGCTTCACTGGTGCAAACATGGTGCATAATAACCACGGGATAAATGTGCCAGGTTTTCCCTTCATCAGCCGTGGGAGCTGATGAGAAGACGGTTGAAGTGTTCCTAAATGTCCCATCTCACAGCGTCGAGAAATCCCTCAATAATTCCTGATAAGCGTCTGACTCCAGGTGAGATACCAAAACTAAATATTTTGTTTCTTAGCCAAAACCTTCCATCTAATTTCACTGAAATCTGTGAGCAGGTTTTTAGATTTCTTTTACAGATTTCCTTGTACGGCTGTTGCAATGCATTGTTTGGCCTCTAGGGGACAGTGGATCCGGCACACAAACTCATTTGGAGTTGAGGTGCTATTCCACATTAGAAATCTATGTCAATATTCACTCTCATTTCGATTCTAGTTTCGGGTCTGGCACAGTCTGTGGTAACATTGGTTTTGCCCTGGGCAAACATTGTATCATTTCAGGCAGACCATAGACATCTCTGAGATCACAAAAAAACTAATCATTTTGAGATGCATCCTGCTGCTTGATAACAGGTGAAAATTTAGAAGACTTTTACCCGCAAATATTTGCATACAAACGCAGAATAACGTACAGTCCTGACATCAGAAATGTGTCTAAGTCTCTACCGACTCCTGAAAAAAAAAGAAAATCTGTCTCTTTAGCTGCTACACGTTTCCACTTTCCTCTCCAGATAGCTGCCACCTTTGTCTGTCTGTCACTTTGATGCTGGGCAGCTAGAGTCCAGAAGGATTATTAGCTTGTTTGCTGAAAACAGCTGCCGGCTGCTGCTAGAATAAGGCTTGGCGAGAGCGCAGAGACCGGTGGGAAACCAAACCTATACGAGCTGAAAGGGGCCGACTGGGAAAGGCTTTGTGGAGATACGTCAAATGTAACGCTCCGGTAGATGGAATGTACAAACAAACCCCTCACAGAGCAACACACAGAGCTTCACAGACGAATGGAAAGAACAACACGACAGCAGGCCAGAAGATGCCGACCGTGACACACTGACAGAGGCCGGAAGATGTTTGACAGGTGGAAGCAGGGGGGAACCAGCAGTGACTGTGGGAGGGAGGGGGACGGAGGAGAGAGGAAGGATTCTTCTACCTTATAGGCGACTCGAGGAGGACACTTCTTTCCCAAACCTAGCGGAGGGGACATGTCGCGAAGCATCGCGTACATATCGCGGTAAGTCATGCGGCCGCTTCCCGGCGGGGAAAAGATGGTGGAAGGCCATGGAGGGAGGGGATGAAGAGTCCCCGGGTGATGGAGGGTGTTGGGATTAAAAGGGGTAGATGGAAAAAACAGAAAGTGGCAAAATCCAAAAGAGAGAACGGGAGGGGGGAAAGGAAGAGGAAAACACAGAAATCCTTGTTAATTCGATTTCCAGGATATCGTGGTCTGGAATGCCATCCTGGTTGGATCAAAGGATTCAGGAATGGATTCCAGGAGGAGGGAGGGAGGGATGGAGGGAGGATGCTCCAGAGGTGTCCCTGTGCAGAGATGCTGGATGGATGGTGAAGATATGCATTTGGGAACGAGAGTGCATTTTATGATGAAGACTTGATACACCGAAAATCTTTTGAGTATCAAACATTCACCCTCCAAAGGCTCTGAAAAGTTTGTACAATGGACTCCAATGGCAACCGAGTCGAGCTATGTTCCAACAACCTTTCCATCAGATTACAACAGTACAAACACTCCATGCAGCAGAGTTGCAGAGCTATTTCCAGGCAAAGGTTTTTTTTTGTTCTCTTTTCTCAGCCAACAGGATTATTAAATATATTATAATTTTGTTATTATAATAGAAAAACACAAATAAGTATTTTTCCATTAAGTCATTTCTTTTTTTTTCAAAATTCCTTTGAGGGGCGTTGCAGGTCACGTGATAAGCTTGAGCTCTAAAATACCTTTTGCCCAGACAAAATCATTCATGTACAACAACCGGTATTCTGTTTCTAAAAGGTCACAAACACGACAAACTACTTTGTATTATCAAAATGTCAAGACTTGCATTGGGAATCTCAGCCAAAGAAAGACATTAATGCTCTCGTATATATTAACTTGTTTGGTGTATACACCATCTGGACGCCATCCTAGAACACTATATACTTTCAAAGAGCACTTCCCAATGAATTTCTTTAAAATGGTCGACTTCTTGATTGACAGAAGAAGAAAGTATAACGAGAGCAGTGAACAGTAAGTGATATCGTCTTTTACGCTACACATTATCCTTCTTTGTTAAAACCTGGCGCCTTCATTACCCACAATGCAACTTAAGGGCCGACAGCTCCGGCAGAGATTTGCTGGTTATGCTATTGGCGGCTAACTAAGCCTTGAGCCGCTAGCCTCAGTTAGAGATGAGGACCCAGCTGCAGATGTCTCGTTCTCTCACTTCTTTCAGACTTCTTGCCCCGAGATTTATTTTTTCCATTTTCAAATTTGCAGTCCTCTGCACTAGCTGATGTTGACTCAAGTGACATCAGTTGAGGCAATTTACACAGTTCAGAAAGGTCGTACGGACACCGTAAGAATCAACAGGGGAGAAGTGGATTATGCTGCAGGAGTGGTTTGAAAACCTTCTGTGGATGTTTTGATGTTTTCTCTCAAGCTTTTTCTTTCTGTTTTGTTTTTTTTTGCCACGACTCTGAACCACTGGAATCCATTATGTATCCATCTGACTACAGTGACTTCCCTTGTTAAAAGAGCAGCTACAAACTTTTCAGAGTTGCCTTTCAAGGTCATTACTTCAGGATCTAAGGATAGATTTTCAGCAGAGTATTCCTTTAAGATGCACTCTGTTTCTGCATGCTAAGAGACACTAGCGGTAACCGGCAGTAAGTGGAAACAAAGCACACGATGCTCTCTCTCCACTTCCCACTCTTCTATCACTCCCGTGTTTAGAAGCAGAGAAGCGTCTTAGACATCGCATTTGATGCCTTTTGTTTGAGCCTGACTCGCGGCATTGTTTCCTGCACTCGCCATGGTTACCTGCCGGCTGGTTAGTTGAGAGTCGATGCATGTATGTATGCATGTGCGGTCGGGTCATTCTGGGGCACCGCAGGGGACGAGCACAGACATTCACAGTCCGAAACCATCACAGTCCCTTTGAAAACAAAAGGACTGTGTGGGAGTGCAAACCTTATAAGCCACCCTGTTGGGGCACTTCTTCCCCAGGCCCAGGGGAGGCGAGATAAAACGCAACAATTTGTACATATCCTGATAGCATATCCTCCCGCTGTAAAAGACAAGACATGTTTAGGTCACAGGTTAATTCATTGCATGTAGATAATGTGTTACCTGTTAGCGGGCATTAACACATAGGGAATACACATAGGGAGCAGCAGCATAAAGAATACAGTCGACTTTTGTTTTTGATTTTAATTTTCTGACTAAAACTTTGATTTTATTGGTGTTTGTTTTGAGTATTGAAAGATGCAATTTTTAAAAATTTGAAAAACTTTTTCATTACTTTTGTTTGCTCATCACAAAAGACCTCAGGGAAATTAGAAATGTTGAGTTTGTGAGTGGGTTTTAGAAATAGATCCTTCTTTCCCCAATGTAAAGGTCTAAATTTAGTTTGAAAGCCCACTGCACACTTTCAGGAATACATTTCTGTTAGTGAATCCTTTACTTCTAATTATTTTTGTTCACCGTAAAGGGAACTAATGTGTACGTTTCTAGTTGTAAAATGTGAACTCCCCCCTATAAAACCCACACATTCCCAGAAAAAAGGAACTGGCTACGGTCGTGTGTTTACTGTAAGTCATTTTCTTTCATGCAGCAGAAAACACAACAACTTTTGGATGTGCAAGGGGCAGAACATTGTAGAATTAGTTTAAACACATCTGCATATGCAATATGTAAAAAGCAAGTAAAAAAAACAAACGACCCCTAAATATATTCATTGCTTCAACCTGACATAAAAATGAGCTAAAGCAGTTGATCAGTGACTGTAGACACATCTCTGAGAGCGGCTAATTTATATTCAAAGGAATAAATAATAATTCCTCCCCCGTAATGTCTGTCAGGAGATGGCAATTTCATATTTCACATCTCACACCTCTCCTGGAGTCCTGACTCACTGACGAGGCTCCTGCGAAGCCTTTCGTTAAAACTTAATGAGCCTTACATAATCTGAGACGGATTACTTCTCACACTGTCTCACGCAGAACTAGTATTGTGCTTCAGTCGAGTTAAACACTGTCGGTGTAAGGGGGCAGAGAGGGCGCTGACATCAACCTGTATTCCCCCGTTGGAGGGATGGAAATACTTTCTCTTCACATGCGGTGACAGACGGAGGAGATTTGGAGCCCGCCGGCTTAGAGGCAAAGAGGGCTGAGCGGACGCCGAGCGGAACGCTGGATTTACATGCATCACTCCGGCCGACAGGGGGCTCGTCTCCAGCCTCAGCCAGATCTGGGCTCAGGCTTAATGTCATTCACCCGCCGCCGCTAAAACGGGATTTCTCCAATTCCTCGTACCAGAGTCATCCTGATGGAACTGAGAGCTTAGAGTTCCCTGTTACCACGCACGCCTCTCCTCCAAAGGCAAACACCCTGCTCTGTAACACTGACACTGGGTGATAATAGAGACTATGCTGAAGCTGTACAGGTCAGAGATCAGCAGGAGCACTTACCAGGCTGCAGGGTCGTACTCTGCCCACACGCGGATGAATTCGTCCAGGTGATGAGGTCCCAGGATGGAGGCGTCTCTCGTCAGATACTCAAAGTTGTCCATAATGACAGCGACAAACAGGTTCAACATCTAGAGAATGTGTCAAAAATAATGAATGGTCAAGACAGGCAAGTCCCAAACAAAGTCCAGAGACAAGTCCCAAACAAAGTCCAGAGGCAAGTCCCAAATAAAGTCCAGAGACAAGTCCCAAACAAAGTCCAGAAACAAGTCCCAAACAAAGTCCAGAGACAAGTCCCAAACAAAGTCCAGAGACAAGTCCCAAACAAAGTCCAGAGGCAAGTCCCAAACAAAGTCCAGAGACAAGTCCCAAACAAAGTCCAGAGACAAGTCCCAAACAAAGTCCAGAGACAAGTCCCAAACAAAGTCCAGAGACAAGTCCCAAACAAAGTCCAGAGACAAGTCCCAAACAAAGTCCAGAGACAAAAGTCCAGAGAAGTCCCAAACAAAGTCCAGAGGCAAGTCCCAAACAAAGTCCAGAGACAAGTCCCAAACAAAGTCCAGAGACAAGTCCCAAGTTAAGACAGGCAAGTCCCATATAAAGTCCCAAATCAAGTCCCAAATCATAAGCTTTGAGTTACGAGTCGTAATTTTAACAACAGAGTAATACTATTTTAGTTTTACAAAAATCATGAATGCTTTTTAAAATTTGTCGTCATTTGTTAAAACAAGTTTGTAAAAAACAAGTGGCACTTTTTAATCATTGGGCTTGTAGGGAAGGTATCAAGTATTTTCAAGTCAAAAGGCTTAAGTCGAACTCACAAAGAAAAAAGCAGAGTTGCAAGTCTTTTTTTAATTCAACTTTTGAGTCGAAAGTCAGATTTGTGACTCGAATCCAAGTCATGGAACTCGAGTCCACAGCCACATGTTTTTAGCCCAAAAGCTGCAAACCATATATTCTATTCTGTTACTGCAGACTACTTAGTAAACCCCGTACTTTCAGGTTAATTCCCCACCTTTTCAACTGCATTGACGACACCAGTTTGCTATTGTTGGCAACAATTAGGGCTCGCTGTTTTTCTTTACTTTTGATGTTTAATCTAAAACGAATGCATGCATTTATCAGTTTATTTTGATTATTTGAATCAATCAATAATACAAAGTGAATATATAAAAATACCATTTGCAATGTAACTGTTTGCTAATTGAAGGTATTCGATCAAAGTTCAAAGACAACACTCGGTATGACCTCTGTTTTCCTTCACACTGACCAGGAAGGAGCAGAGGAAGATGAAAGAGACAAAGTAGAAGTAGGCAAAGTCACTCCCACACTCCTTCCCCGTGGTTCCTGAGAGCCTATCACACGGCCGGTTACTCAGACAAGACAACATGATCTCGTGCCACGCCTCGCCTGTCGCACTCCTGAAACACACACACACACACACACACACACACACACACACACAGACACACACACACACACAGTGACGGGAGTTATCAGTTTGTACAGGATTATTTGTGGCACCAAAACCTTTCAGAAGATGGAGACGCAGGGATTACCTGAAGAGAAGAGTCAAGGCCTGGAAAAACGTCTGGAAGTTGTTGTGGTGATTTATTGCCGTGTCCTCATTCAGATCGATGTTTCCAAACACCTGAGGCAGCAGGAGAGCAGGCAGTGCTTATTAAAAGTGAACCGTAAAATGAAAGCCCTACTCTACTGCTGTAATTAACTACTGTAGCACAGAGATAGAACAGAGTTCGGCCCAGTCCTCAACCTGAGACCCAAACAGCCCTGAACACTGACGGAAACACGAACACGTCCTTTCTTCCTTACAAAGTTGAAACAGTTTGGATTATTTCACTGGACCGACTTCTGTTCTCCTTTTTTCCCCTGACTGATTTGAAGCGGGCGTGCCTCAGTTGGAAAAAGCAATGTCACGTACTTGGGTGCACCAATCAGGATTAAGCAACTTTTCAATCAGAATCTGATGATGGCTGGCGGGTTGTTTGGTTACTGTCAGTCAAATCGGATCAAAGCACGTCCCGATGAAGCACATAATCATCATTATACTTTAAATTTGTTACATAACTATAAATATGTTGTAGGAGATTGTGAACCGAGTTATTTGGGGCTCAACGTCCCGACACAAATGAACCCACCAGTCCAGAATTTGAGACCATTTAATGTCTCACTCAGTTGATGTATATGATTTGTCAGCATGTTTTTTATTACAAACTCCATGCCAATAAACCGTCACTGATTTGAACTGAAATTTAATGGCGAGAGAATGAGAGTGGATAACTGCCACAACTTGTGATGTCCCACTGTGAGTAAATAACCCGGAGGTCTCTTTTTAAATATGTATTTTCCCCTCGGCATGTCCTTCCTGCTGGCCTGTAAACGCTGACTGCAGGGCCCAGGAGAACTCTGACAGCAGTCAGACATGTGTACAGCATCTTGGCCCTGTACATCAACAGCAACTGACGTTTTCCAGCACACACACACACACACACACACACACACACACACACACACACACACACACACACACACACACACACACACACACACACTGTGATAATATTGTATGTAAGATGAGTAAAAAGTAGGAAATACTTCATATCAGCCAGCTCTAAAAATGGAGGAAAAAAATCTACTTCATAATCAAACACGATGCAATCCAAGGCAAGAGTTTGTATGATATTCTATTTTCATTGAGACTGCGTGCAGCTCTGTTAGAGGCAGATGTTCGTGGTTAGTGCTGTACTGAAGGGCATTTTAAGGTTTGTGGACAGGTTTGTGGACACTGCTGATATTTGGACTCATAGCCTGTCATATTATACCTGAGTCCTCATACCTAAACAACATAATGGGACATTTGCCAATGAATCCCAAAACAACATTTATGACGAAATGGTCACAGTTTAAAATATGTGGTAAACATTGTGAAACAAACTAGTTGGTTATGTTCAGGCTAAAAAAAAAGAGTGACTTGGTTAGGTTTAGGTTTAACTCATTGTTTGAGTTAGAATGAGTTTGTAACATACGTGACTTACCCTAATAGCTGACGTTGTATGTGACGTGGTTACATACAAACGTAGTTACGTATGGAACTTAAAATAACGTGACGCGATGGGTTTTGGTTTTACACGGGACACGACCCGCGGTCTCCTTGGTTACAGTCCTGTACTTCTTGGACCTTACCCATTCACCCCAACCTCCTCCCTACTTTGTCGCTCTTTATACTACTGTCCATGACTTCCTCCTTCCCTTCGGCCAGTAGCAACAAACTGCCAGCACTTCTAAAGCTCTGGTTGCCTGGCAACCTGCAGTTGAATCCAGAAAGTCACTGCTCAAGACCAAGAGATACTCCAGCACATAACTTCCCCGTAAAATCATAAATGGTCATTTTTACACTTTCTTGTACGAATTTAAATGAGCAAAGATAAACATGTTAATTAGTGAGCTTCAGAGGTGCTTGTAGCTCGATATATCTTTCCTTTGGACAGAGGAAGGCTATCTGATGCTAAGATATGGGATTCTGAGCATTGTTTATCACAGTAAGTACTATGGCCTCGGGAGAGCTGCTTTTCATTTGCTAGCAGTTGTCTGTGGAAACACCCGAGTCAAAGTTTCCGTCAACAATTTAATCACCAATCATAAACCAGCGCTAAGCCCACATTAAAGTAATGAACAAATGATAACTGATAGTTTAAGCACGCATAACCATGTAAACTAAGCTGTATCTACATTGTTATTTTCTTGTTTCTGGTCATGTTGTAATCCATAATGGCCCACGCATTTAAGTAATCCTATTTTTTTATTCTGGCCGATGTGACTGCTGTATTTCTTCTTATCATAATAAAGGAGTCTCTAATAAAACATAGGTAAAAACACCTGTGGCGGGGCATCATGGCTGTGTGGGGACTTTCCAGGAGGCATCCATCACTGAATCATTACAGTCACTGTCACAACTCACCTGCATTCCAATGATGGCGTAGATGAAGAACAGCATGGCAATGAGCAGGCAGACGTACGGCAGGGCCTGAAAGCAGCACATAAACCACAGGTTAAAGACTTCAGAACACAAACATACACTCACCCTTTTGATCTCTCCGTCTGTCTTTGCGCACACACACACTCATAAATCCGATTCACCACAGAGGACTAGCGCGCATGTAAGATTGTACAGTCTTATTTAAGAATCCGAGCAGTCAACCTGAGCTGCGGGGTCGATTCTTTTAACCAGCTATTTATATCGCAGCGAGGAGGAGGCGAACATTTCTTGTAATTAAATAGCCACCTTTTAACACTCTGCAGCTACTGTCCATTTTCATTGGGCTTAAAAGCTCTCACCACTGACATTAAACCAGCTATAAATTCCCTCGACCGCAGACCGGCGCTCCGCATTTAACTCAACTTGTCCCAGGAGATTTAGAGAGCAAACTCTGAACCGCTTTCTGCTGAGAGCTGGTTAGTTCGCCCCTTTCTTCCACCGTCTGTATTTTGTGTGACATTCTTTTATTCAACCATGAATCAATCTAATTGACCGACACAACACTAAAATCCATTGAAACAATACACGCCGGATTTCTTTCCTGACCGAATTCTTCGTCATCCCCGGCTGTAAAAACCTTGTTTTGTTTTGGAACGTGCCACGTAAATGGAGTTTACTTGCACACTGTGTGCGTGTTGAGGTCACCGCGTGCGCTGGCTCACCTTGAAGGACTGGACAAAGGTCCACAGCAGGATGCGGATGGTGTAGCCCTGCCGCAGCAGCTTAATGAGACGAGCCGCTCTGAACAGCCTCAGGAAACTCAGGTTGATCATCTTGTCCTGGGGGAGAAACACCGAGACTGTGAGGCTTCAGAACAAACACAGGATCAAAGGGTTTGAAGCCATGCTGTATAGGAAAAACTGACACGTTTCACAGATAAATTCATGAGCACTGAAACACACCCTGGCTCAAGGTTTTCCTGCTACAGCCCTATTGTATAAGCAGCTGCCTTATGGAGGCTAATGTTTTCATTGCCCTATTGCAAATGTTGCTGTGGACGTGACATATCCGAGACAATTCGCCGATGACTTTCGTCTGCTTGTGCTCCTGTTAATTACTAAAGTGACAAAGGCTCCCTTTAAAAGGACCAGTGCGTTGCATTTAGGGGCATTTAGCGGTGAATGCACCTCCGACAGTACAAACTGCAAAGGGCTCTCTGGAGCCGGTGTTTGGTTTGTCCGTTCTGGGCTACTGTAGAAACATGGTGGTGCAACATGGAGGACTTTGTGAAGAAGACCCGCTCCATTTGTGGATATGAAGGGCCATTTAAACTATTTTTAGTTTCAGTTGATTATACACTAATGGTGGAGAGTTATGAATATTATATATATTTCTGACAGTGAATCCCCTAAATCCTACACACTGCCCCTGTAAATTGATCTCATATTCCGTTCTGCATCACAAATCAAAGTGGACTGAACAGAGAGATTATGCAAATGAACAAGCTGGTAAAAAACACTCCGATTTCCCCATCCGACTCTCATTGGTTCAGGGTTTTTCCATTCCTTTTCCCTTACACGTTTAATTCAAGTTGAAGGGTTAAATACGTGCAATGCAAAACATGCCGAAACCCGATTCAGATTGTATCGGGTCTAAAATAGTGTTTCACAAGCACAAACAACATGCCATGGTGGTGAGATACTGTAACTAGTTGTTAAACAAGTCATTTCTTAGCACACTGATCTCGTCTTCTCGCAAGATTTTGATGAAAACCACAGAAACATAGGTGTATTATAATGACTTGTAAGGGGATTTTTTTAATTTATTTTTTTGCAGTGTACACGTTAAAGTCAGATCTTACGCAACTGAAACTGATTCAGATGATTGTGTCGCTGTTAAAGCACACATTTCTAACAGCTTAATAGGTGTTCTTCTGTTACATCACGTCACACCGAGGGTTCAGTAGGCAGGCAATTTAAACTAAGACTGTGGGAGAGAACAACACACACTGACGGGGGAATTGACAATATCAGCGGCCAACAAGAAAAGCCACTTACCGTCTAGAGGTGTCAGATGTGACAGAGGGGGCAGAGTGAGGGCACAGGCGCCAGGAGACACAACGCAGACGATGGGAACAGCAACAGAGAGAGAGAGAGAGAGAGAGAAAGAACAAAAACGCAGAGGGAAAGAGAAAGAGAAGAGACAGAAAAGAGGAATAATGATCACATGAAAAGAAAGTCGCACAAAGAAGAGACTGACTTTGCCACACAGAAAGCAACAGTGCTCTGCCTCAGCCCGCCATCTCCACAATCACATTCTTTTTCTCTTGCGTTGGTGGCAAAAGAAGTAGAATACAAATATCTTTAATTACCCTAACACATGTAAATCAGTGCTGAAACAATTGGCCCGTTAATTGTAAGTCTGTTAATTGTTAGTCTGTGAATTGTTAGTCTGTTAATTGTTAGTCTGTTAATTGTTCAGCCAATTAGTCAACAACAATTTAGATTATGGTGGCGATTCGCTGCTTCTCTCTGCTTTTACTTCATTTGTAAATTGAATATGTTTAAAACTAGTCATTTTGAAGCTTCTTGTGCTCTGACAACTTGTGATGGGCTTTTTTTTTTTTTACTATTTTATAGACCAAATAATTCATCAATCCCAAAAATTAGCAGTCGGACAATGAAAATAATCATTACTCGCAAACCTGATGTAAATGGCATTTCCTGCATGAGTAAACATATCAACCACTTTCCAACTTCTACTCCAGCGGTTCTCCTGACCAGACTGAATCTGCTTCCTGTATCACACCGCGTTGCCCTTCCACTGTGCAAATGCTGTTGTGAGCATGCACTGAATACATGATACCCATGTACAAAGTATCGTTCTCACGATACTGAAATTTCAAACTTCGATACCATACCTCGACTAATATCAGTATTTGATGCAATTTTCAATAACACGGGGACAAATTGAAGCAACCTTGAGGGGATCAACTTTTTATATTTTCAATAAAAGAGCAGAAAGCGAAGCTGGTTCCCGTGTGTCCATATTGTGTCAAATGATTATCAAAACCGTTAGAATGTTCAGTGTTGATGTGTGTCGACGCTTCACCAGTAGGAATGGCACCCAAGATCGCTTACCTTAATCTCTGTGACCAAGATGTCTGTGATGCTTCCGAGCACGGTCACGAAGTCAAACACATTCCAGGCGGCTTTCAGGTAATTCTAAACAACAGAGTCGACAGAGAGAGATTAGGCTGCACATTCAAAGAGAGAGGTCTTACAAACTTTTGAAATGTTCAGCTTCTTTGGTGAAATTCTGGGTGTTGTGATTATTGATTGTTCTTTTCATAGAATACAGTATAAAATGAAACTGAGTGGGATAACTGTTCAAACTGAGGCTGCTAGTATTTATTTTGTTATAATTCGAGACTGTGGGCAAAGCTTGGAAAAAGTTACCCCTTCTCCTAATTATACAGTTTGACATGACTTCAGACTAAACTGAATATATAAAAAAAGGTTTGTCCTAAGGCATTTATTAGTTTCTGACTCTGACACATTTAGGCTATTCTATGTGATGTTCTTTGAACTAATGTAATATTTTTTCATTTCAATTCACTTAGCCTCCCCTGAAACTGATTGGAGCCCCATGGGAAGGCCCGCCTCTCACTCTGAAACCTCTGTTTTAGATTATTTTTGATTAATCAACTAATCAGACTTTAAACAGTTCCCCAGCCTTTATTTACAATTACCCTATTTTAGCTTTTTGATCCTTTTTTTTATTATTATTAAGATTAAGATTTAGATTAACCTACAAAGTGCCTTTGGCAGAAACTTTAACATGGCGAATTTCTAAAAGTTCTGATGGTTAAATTTCCAGAGATGTAGATATAAAAAAGTTACAATGGTGTACAAAAGATTCCCAAAGATTTAAGACATAAATATAAAAAAAAAAAAAAAAAAGAAACAAATGATACAACAAAAGGTCAAGATATCTAGACATCCCCCCCTTTGGGCACACAAATCTATATGTGCATATACAACACACACGCACAAATGCTGAGCTGCTGCTTGCAGCCTGGTTCCCCTCAGACTAGTCGATCATGCAGCTCCTGGAGGCGGAGGCTGCTCCCAGGCCCTGCAGCTGCAGTCTGAGGAGACGCAGCAGCCGAGTGTTTACACCGGCAGATGCGAACCCATCCGTCTGGGCTTAACAGCTAAACAGGTGGAGGCAAGTGGTGTGTGAGAAAAGCTATTTAACAAATGGGCCTCGTAAATGGAACGGAGTGAGAGATGAAATGGCCCGCTGTGAGCCAGACAGCCCCATGTTGGGGGAAGATTTATTCTCTTTGCGCACTCTTTTTTTCTTACTAGTTCACACTCCTCATTCCCTGAATTTGAGATGTTACACCTTTTTTTTTGTGTGTGTGTTTTGTGACATCCACCTTTTATGTGCTTTTGCAGACACAGAATCACAATCCTCCAAAACGATGCTTCCAATTGTGACAGTTTCTTCATTAGAACTATCTAAGATCTAAAAAAAATCTTGTTTCAGCATTCACAAGGACAACATGTAAGGAACTGAGCACCGCAAGCACGGAGAGAGCAGCCTGATGCACGAGTCTGCCTCCGAGAGATCCCCACCCCCACCCCCACCCAACCCTTTCCCCTCCCCATGTGTGTAAACGGAAACACAATACAACAACGAATAATTGTCTGGTGTTCGCAGAGCCACAGCGCAGCATATGGTCTCACCAGTGGACCGAAGGCAATAATCTTGAGGATGCACTCCAGCGTGAAGAGGGCTGTGAAGACGATGTTCAAGTATTTCAGCATGGACTCGTACAGGTCTGGAGCTCCGTAGAACTGAGGACGGAAAACGTACACTGAATATATTTGAGAGAAGAACCACAGCAGTGTAAACAAGCTTCACACTTTACCCCCATTTACCTTGCACCAGATCAGACAGATGTATGACACTGTGGCTTATCACTGAGATAATGACTGACTGAGGCACTGACATGATCCGAGTGTGGGTTCGTGTCAGCTGCTGCTTATTGTTGCTTTAATTTCGGAAATAAATTACATCGCTTTTTTCCGCTGTGCGAAAGTATTCGTGACAAAAACAACAAGCTTGAAAAAAATATTTCGACGTGCTCAAAAAGAAAATGCCCGTGGGAGTTTAAAGGCCTGAAAGCAGCATATCCGAGCAGCCTTTCAAACTGTCTCATCAAATAACTTTTCAGGATTTGATTAAAGTTGAAATATTTTTAGAAAACCAGGAATAAAGCCAAGACACGAGCTCTTCCCTCTGACAGCAGCGAGCGACTGTTGGCATGAAGCGTCCCAGTGGTGTGATGGTGGGGATGTTTGATTTTTCTCATTTGTTGCCCATGTCTCAAGGCCAGACCAGTGCTGTTGCATCTCGGCCTCGAAGCTAAATTATTAAATGGTACAGATTCATGGAAACTGCCTCTGCAATCCCCTTGAATATTTCAACAGGGCCCTACACATCATATTGGGAGCTGGAGTCTCACTGAGCCAATGCACCACTTTTCGTTTTTGGGGCTTAGAGGGATCTGAGAGGAATTGGTGCTTTGCGCCGTTTGGCAAGCGGAATCACTGACCTTCATCATCAGCACGACCGTGTTGAGGGCTATTAAAGTCATGATGGCGTACTCGAACGGGGGCGACACCACAAACTTCCACATCTTGTACTGGAAGGACTGCTTGTTCGCCGGCATGTATCTCGTCAGCGGCTTGGCGTTGATGGCAAAGTCAATACAAGCCCTCTGTTTGATGAAGAGACGAAACAAAAACATATTGTATATGAATCCTCTCTGATGCGCCTTCAAAAGTAAAAAAAATAAAGACAGTTGGCACGCCACAAGAGGATTTTCTAAGTGGTTTGTTAAATCAAAGGATGAGACTACAAATTGAGCCTCTCTGATCACTAGCCAACACTTAACAGGGAAGAAAAACTGCATGATTCCAACAAAGTCTTGGTAGGGTGGATAAACCTCAAACTGCTTTCTTTTTTATTTATTTTTTTGTTCTGTTTGAGTTGATTGTAACGTTGCACATGATTTGCCTGGAAGTGATGTTTCGAAGTGGATCAGCGTGTGCTCTGACTTCTAACGAAGAAAACATTTGTGATGCAAGAGACAAACACTTTTTAGAAACTAGCGCCTCTGCAGAAACATATCAGCGTGTGCTCTCGTTGCGTGTCGAGGAGAGAGGTTGTCGCTGTTTTTTAACAGTGCTCTCCCACCTCGTTCTTCTCCAGGCTACACTCCGACATGGCCTTGTCTCCCTGCTCCTGGAAGGTGATGATGATCAAAGCCACGAATATGTTGACGAAGAAGAAGGGGAACACCACGAAGTAGACCACATAGAAGATGGACGTCTCCATGCGGAAGCCTGGGCTGGGGCCCTCGTCCTCATAAGTGGCGTCGACTGAGTGCTTCAGGACCCTGAAAAGAAGGAAAAGATGATAGCGACAAAAAAATCTATACAACCACGTAGAGCTCGCAGCGGGTAAAATACAATATCTATATACTTATTTTGTCTGACCAACAATTTTCCCAAAAATGTATATTAAATGTACTATGTAAGACCAAAAAAAACCAGCAAACTCTCACATACGAAAACCTGGAACTATCAAATGGTTTGGCATTTTTTGTTAAAAAAATAAATAACGCAAATGATTCATTGATTATCAAAATAGTAATTTCCTTTCAATCAACTATGCGATTATTATCTATTATATTCTCAGATATATTTCAGAGCGATGCACGCTCCAAGGATCTTCCTAGCGGAGCTTTAAAAGATGCCGAATCCCTCAGATTGACTTATCTGAAGAGAACCGGCAAATCAGCTCACCTCTCTGTTCACCCCACTTTACTCTGTAAGTCTGTAAAAATAAACCCTGGAAGTGGAGTCAAGAAAGCTTGATGAAATAACAGTGAAATCAATCCGTCTAGAAATATCCAGGGGCACCTGTCCCCAAAAATACCCAGTCAACCTGCCCGTAGAGCTTTGTTACGATCCTCACAGAGGATATTTATAAAGCTGGAGTGAGTCACCGCACAGTCAGGTGCCCCGGTGCAGTTGTGGGCCACGTGTCAACGTCTCATTCTTACTGGCTCACAGAGTATGACAGGCGTCTCCGGTGAGTTAATCACTCTCCTGCTGTGAAATCAGCGAGTGCTCCACGGCTCTCTGATGAACTTGTAGAGCGCCGTCTGAACACTTTGGTTTAGAATTCGTGGCTGTGTGCAAAAGTTAGAAGAAATGGAAAATACTTCTTTAAATGTTATACTTATGCTATATTTAAATGTGAAACTGTGCTGTCGCTTCTTGCTTAGCTGTGTGGGATTTTAAGTGATCATCACTCAGTTTAACGATTTACTTTTCATCGTCAGGTAAATACAATGAACGAAATAAGCAAACAGCCATCAACAGTCCTTGACAGAGATGATGATAATGATGAGGATGATGGTAATACATCTGCCTGTGGCACTTTAGCTCAGGCGGAGAATAGCAGACTGAAGACGTCTATGCAATGAGTCTTGATTGCATCTTTAGGAAACGCACGGTAATTAAGCCTGGGAGAAATCAGTTGCGCTGTACCATCGGCCTCCAGGTGTGCCGAGTGCTTTCACGGCAAGTCACTGAAGGAAGTTCTGACGTGAAGAAGAATAAATTATTCAACAACACTTCAACTCCAAGATTATACATTAAACTGTTGTATTGGGGCCATCTTTACTTTTTGAACCCAATTTATTCCAGATTTATTAGTGTCATATTCAGCTTGTAAACACTGTGAACGCAGCTGACTTCAAAGGATGGTGTGTACTGTGCGGTTGCAGATTGCAAACAACTGAAAACCCCCTTCAGCTCACTCCTCCCTTTCCAAACTGCTGTAACCTGAGCCAACGAGTGCAATGCGGTGGTAACACCATTCCCCTCGCTCAGAGGCCGTCCATACCATAATAACACTACTTAAGGAGCAACGGAAGTCAGACGACGGCCGGCGATGCCACGGTTTTATCACGGTTTCAAGTGTGTTGGAGAGCTACGGTGGCCTACAGGTAACATAAACACATGATTGGTTTGGTTTGGTTTGTCCATTCTGGGCCACTGTAGAAACATGGCGGGGAACCCGCTCCCTATTTAGATATGAAGGACTCATTCTAATCTAACGAAAACAGCGATTCTTAGTATCAGGTGATTATACACTAATTAATCCATTTATGCTGATAGACCCCCCCCCCCCCCCCAAAAAAAAGCTGCACACTCCATCTTTAAAGTTTCATTTTCAGTACGAGGTTGTTCTGACTTACAGAGGCCAGCCCTCCCCCGTGGACACCGTGAAGAGCGTAAGGAAGGCCCAGAGGACATTGTCGTAGTGGAACTCGTACTTCTTCCACTCTCTGGGCTGAGCTGCCACGTCCTGCTTGTCGTAATCCAGAAACTGACCCCTGAAAGAGAGAGACGGCAGGAGAGACAGAATCAGGGGGAAATACTAGATCATCAAAATTAAAAGAGATTGAGAATATCAGTGTAAAATCCTGTGCTAGCAGATGGCAACCACCATGGCTGAATGTAGAGGAGTCTAAATAAAAAAAAGGCAGTAACCTAATGGATGGTTTAAGACAGGGGTCACGGACACAGACGCCATTGTATCCAGACCTGGACCTAACAGCCGATAATTGAGAATGATATATATATTTTTCAAATTTTTTTTAATATACACAGGCGGGAGAGACTGGACGAGAGGCCGAACAGTCAGAACGTGAGTCAGACAAGTTATTTCACATGGCGTTCTCCAAAAAGAGAAAAAATGGACAGCGAAACCAGAACCGTCAACCAAGAATAATCAGACCCTTGTTTGTTCATTCTTCCAATAGACAGTTCAAAAGCAGTATGTCTCATATGTTCAGAGACCGTGACGATTATTAAAGCGGAAATGTGACGCGCCACTTCGAGACAAAGCACAAATCTTTTGAGCAAATGTACCAACACACATCCAAAATGCAGGCACAGAATATAAACAATCTAAGAGCCCAATATGATCAGAATCTTGATACATTAATTCACTGCCCAACAATGATGTAAACAGAGAGGATAGAGCTGAAACAAGTGGGTTCAATAACCACAGATAAAGTCCCTGCACACAAAGAAGAATATAAAATCTTCTTTGGTGACATCACTTCACACCTGAATGAACAGAATTTAAAGCTGCAGGGAAGGAAATACACCCCTTATTATAATTTAAATGATAGAAGAACATTTATTTATTACTAGAGTATATATTATTTATAATTCATCCAGTATAATTTTAAAACTGATGATAAATATTGTCGAGATATTTACTTACTTTCTTTATTTGATTTTATAATCAGTTGTTGACTATATACAGACGTTAATACAACTGCTAGGCTACTTCAATATATATGGGACTAAATCATAGCGCAAGGCATTATTGTGATGTTCCGGGAATTTTTTTCTCTCACTGGATCTCGTTGAAAGTGAATTGAAATCCCTGGTTCAAGACATTCTTAAGAATATATTTCGGGCATGAAGATGGGTAAGCTTGGGGGACGTACCTGCAGTCTTTCTCCAGACCTTTGGACTCGTCGGTGCAGTAGAAGAATTTGCCCTTAAAGAGCTGCACGGCGATAACAGCGAAGATGAACATGAAGAGCATGTAGACGATGAGGATGTTGAGAACGTTCTTCAGAGAGTTCACAACGCAGTCGAACACCGCCTGGAAAATATTCACACACACACACACACACACACACACACACACACACACGCGCTCGGATCAACAAAGGCCAGGTGTCGCATTGATTGAGTTCTCTCCATTCTCAGGAAGCTTAACCATAACTGATTTATGATTTGCTGTGTTATTATTCAAAGAGAAATTGTAAATGATTGAATATTTTTTAGTTAGGTTCTGTCATTCACTTTATTAAAAATCCCAAACTTCTGTTCAAATGTGGGGGGGGGAATTAAATATTCAAACTGTAGTGATCTGTTCGAAACACTGGCGAGGCAGCGGAAACAAATGACGACTCTACACTTTGTCCATCAGCGCAGTCCAAATGTGAAAATATAAAGGCTAAACAGAAGGATAGGACACTCACATGATACACTATTTTACTTGGGTTGCAATTTAATTAATTCAAAATAAATACATTTCAAGACTTGACTTTTCTTTTTTACTTTTTGATGCATTGGAACATAAACTCCAGATTTAAATGGGATTCAGCTCATGTAATCATCTTTTAATCAAACTTCTGAGCAAAGTATGAGTTTTAACCATATTCAACACATTATAATCATTTACAATAAGAATTGGATACGGTGCCTCCGCTCAGTCTTGCTTCCAATTTTCTTTTTTTTAGAGGCCACAACACTACAAACACAACAAAAAAAGTCCCCTTGCTACCCAAAAAACATTTTCCCCATAGACCACCCATGTGTCCAGACATCTTTATACATCCATGTATGCGCCAGGCGAGCAATTCTCATTGTTGGGGTCTGGCATCCGGTTCTCGTTATAAATCCATGATTCTAATCCAAAATCAGTGCAGCATGCTTTAGTGTGAGTGTCTGCTTATTTGATTAAAAAGCTTTTGTCTCTGATTGAAAATGCTATAACAGTCAACTGTAGGGCAATTTAAATTCAAAGCGAACTACGGTTACATTTCCCGAAGAAAAGATGTCTCAAGTTAAATATGAGTTTAATTTGGCTGAAAAGTGAAAATATATAGTTTTAACAGCCACTAAATTACTATGTTCCAACGTGTACTTCCAAATCTGCTTCAAGAGAACTAAAAACTCATTTTACCTCCAAACTCAGCCCCGTTTTCACCCAGCTGTCATGACGTCTCAAGACAGATCAATGCTTACTGAAGTACATGAACACACCTTTGCATGGAGTCTGTCTCCATGTCTCCTCGCCTGTCACACTCTCTTTTCAGCTCTTTTCCTCAGTCAGCTTGTGCTGTGATCTCTGTGTGAGATGGACTGCTCCGTCTATCTATCCTGACGTGTGTGCAATCTAACCGATGAATCCACTGCTGCATGAGTGATCGCCATCGAGGCTTTTGTCTCCGTAGAGCGGACGGAGTTTATTTCCCCCCCCTTCCTCTACCAGCCTGTCCGTCAAGCCGCTCCGGCCAAGCATCCAAGAGGAGTTGTGGATGAGCGTCTGTCTGCCAGCTCTGATCTGCCTCAATCATCTGACTTCTATTGCTCCAATCAGGTCTTTCATCTTTTGTCAGATCCATTACTTTTGGAAGAGCAGCTGCCTTCACGCACCAGAGGGAAGCGGTCGTTTCTACATTAGAGGCAACAGCTGAGGGTCTTGCCTCGATGAGGGTCACAATCCAGTCTTACCCCAACGTACGATGCTTGAGATTCTTTTTATCTTAAAGGCACTATGTAGAATTTCAAAATGTCAAACTTTGCCACCCCCCAGTGGTTGTACGTATCTAATAGGATTACCACTGGGATTGTTTAATCTTTCTATGATCCAAAAATGATGCCACCAGAATCATTTAAAACATAGAAATTATGTACAAAAGTTGCGTTCATAAATGTTAGAGTTTCTTTGCGAAGCTTAGCTCACAACAAATACATTCACATATGAAAAATGTGTAATACTTTGGAGTTCTGTACATCCACTCAATGGGAGTCACATACGATGAGGTTTCTCTAACAGCTAGAGAAACCTCACCGTAAGTGGCTCCCATCGAATGGATTTGGACTTGAACTAGACTTGAACTGTGCTCAAAGTAGAAATGTAACAGTCTAACATTTCTACTTTGAGCACAGTTCAAGTTGACAACTTTACTGTCGACCTTTATTTTTCAACATTTCTTTGTAAGTGCATTAAGTAACTGAACATATTTTGTGTAAAAAGGGAAGACAAAATAGAGGAAAACCTAATCGCAATTACTAAACACTACAACAAAGGTGGCTCGTGTTTAACTGAGTGGCAATTTGTCAGCAGTAAAAGAGGAACGGCAGTCGGCACATTGTGACGCGACGGCTAACTGGCCAAATGATGGCAATTCTGCAGGTGCAGTTTTCAAGTGCAAATTGCAGGTTTGAAAAAGCTTTAAATTGTATTAATAGATCAATAACAGCCACTTAAATCATAACAACCAAGCCAGCCAAGGGGTAACAAGTGATCTATGTGTACTCTCACTATTTTCCAATCACCCATATTGTTGCAAAAAGCTTCTGCTTCTATTTAGTAATTACTGGCGTAGTGAACATACAGGAGGTGGTTTGAGAGGAGGTTTTGAACGGGTCAGGGACGATGTGTCCGTTTCCACTTGTTACATGCCCAGTGTCTTTTCAAAATAAGCTTCCTTCTTCACAGGAAGTTAGGTTTAGGCAACAAAACCTCCTTGTTAGGTTTAGGAGAAGAGCGTGGGTGATGTTGACGTACGAGTCACATGACTAACGACTCAAGTGACAAAATGTCAACGCTTCCTCTTAGTTTGGCCCGGGACATGAACAGCGGTCTCCTGAGCGAAAGTCCTGTACATAAGCATCCCTGCACAGCACTACTTCAGCGAAGGAGGCAATATTCTGTCACTTACTTCCAATTTGTGTGACTTTAACTTCTCCCATCTCTCCAAAACACAGAGCACCCCCAAAGGTCAAACCATTCAAAACTTCATTAGAGAGCTAGAGATACTACATTTCATTTAAAACTGCTTCAAATCAGATACATCCATTCCTCCTTGGTAGACTACAAATGCATTTGACTCATGATAGTGCGTGACTGACACCGGATGTGGCCCCAGCTGGCTGCTCTGCGTTGTTGTTGCTGTTTCTCGTAATGCACTGGGTAGGGTGACAGATTGGATTACTGTACCTTCAGCTTGGGAAGCCGTTTAATGGTCTTGAGTGGCCGCAGGACTCGGAGGACCCTCAGGGACTTGATGGTGTTGATGTCCTTGCCCTTCGTCCCTCTGTGCAGATTGAGAGTACAGTTAGTCCGGGGCGGTGTGGTGTCACCGACAAGCATGGTAACCCATTCAACCCATCCTCCAGTAACACCAGCAGACTGTGGTACATCAGGTGTACTGTGCACACAGGTAAATACCTCTTTCTGTTAGTAGAGTACATGCATATGAGTTCATGTTATTCTACAGATGCATGCAACAGTCGAGGAAGATTATTTTCACTCAAGTACTGTGTATGAGTACACATATCAGATGTTGCTCCTCCACTTCATTATTCATCTATTCTTTCTTCGCTCCTGTTTGTCATTATCTTCCCTTCCTGCCTTTTGTCACTCTGTTTTGCTCATTCTTATTTTTTTGTTCCATATTAATTATTCCTCGGCTCCATCTCTTCTACTTTACAGTTCGTTCCTCTTTTCTTCTTCCTGTTCTTCTCTTTCTTTCTTTCTTTCTTCTGTTTGTTTGCATTTTTACCCTTCTAAACTCCACTCTTCTCCAGCAATCAGAACATTTCAGTGCAAATACTTGTTTACATTTTAACGCAGGATTTTCCACTGAGGTATTGCTTTTTTTAGTTAGAAAACCACATTTCAGCACCTTTTCCTACGAACTGCCTTTTTTAATGAGTAACCTCAGCACCACAGCATTTCGCATATAACAGTCCCACGAAGCCAGCATGCTGTTTCTGTAGAATAACATACAGACATTTCATACTGTGTGGAGTAAATGCACAAAGAATCAGCCCCTGGTTGAGGAAGCAGCTTCTTTGCAGGAACCACTGCTATCAGTCATTGCAGACGCTGCAGGTTTTGTTAACTGGTCACAGAGTGGGAGGTGTGGGAGGTGTGTGTGTGTGTGTGAGTGTGTGTGTGTGAGTGTGTGTGTGTGGGTGGGGGGTAAAAACTAGCTGTTATGCTAATGACATACAGCTGAGCCATCATTCACTCAGAGACTGACATTGGCCAAGGACAGCGTAAGAGGGGTTTTTAATTAATCAGTCAAATGTACACATAATGTAGCTGTCACTCTTTATAAAAGAGTTTGTTTCTGCTTGACTTCATAAAATTCTGAGATGTAGAAGTTGAGAGTGTGTCTACATCTGTGTGCATTGCAATATATTCATGTGTGAAGGATGTGGGGAAGGACACAAGCATAGGAGAGAAAGAAATTGAGTATAAAAGCCCTGTTAGTGGGCCTCTCGGGGCCCCGTTTCCTTTTACACCAGCATGTTACGGACCAACCAATTTTTTTCATACCCAGGGGACAAAAAAAACTTCTACTGTTAAAATAATGCTATTTGTTTAAGCTTAGAATTGTACAATTATAAAAAATAAAAGAATACATGAATTGTGTTTTACAGGTCTCTTGAGGGTCGTGTCTTGTTTTGTCACCTTTCCAAAACCAACACAAGAGCAGAAGTGCCGGGATTATCTAAAAGTGTATTAGAATGCTCTGACAGAAGCTGTAAACGTTCACATGCTAACTTCCCGCAGTACTTACCTAGCGTTACCTAACCATGTGGGGTTACCGGTTATGCTAGTTAGCATTAGCTTCTGCTAGCTAGCCACAGCTGATCAAATACAAGCACCAGTCGTCGTTTCACCTGACTGAACCCACAGCAGTTGTCTTAAAACTGACTGCAACTTTGGTGAATGTGCTACAGTCATCTCTGTAAACTGCACATGTGCTGAGCTAGAATGCAAAGCTTGACAGGCGTAGCAAGATATACTGAGAGGGGACAGGGGTAGAAACACTGTAATGTAGCCTACGCACAATTCAACAAATAGCTTTACGGCGAATTCATTTTCTTATTAGTGCTGAAAATTGTGTTACCAAAATTATCTTTTGATTGATTAACTTTTCCAGTTCCTCCCGGAAAATACCCTGAAAATAAAAATAAAAAACCACCCAGTTGTGTTCTATTTTCGATTTAACTACCTCTGGTCATTTCCTGGTTCTTTCTTGAACACTCTCTGAGTAATTGGACATTATTTCCCTATGTTAAGTACCAAATTGGAAAGTCTATTCCAGGAAAATATGGTATCGGCTCCTTTCTATGAAATAATGTGGAGACTAATGTACCTGTGAAATAAAGCATCATCACTTGGCTTTTACCACCTTCCTATTCCAGCCTTTCCTCCCTGTGCCACCACACACACACACACATAGGGACACTCACGTAGGCCCAGATCAGTCCGTCAGACTCTATTTTAAAATACACCTAGTTGGCCAGAGTACAGTATCTATAAGGACCGAGGGACTTATGAAAACCAACAGTTCAACATGTGACCGTTTACCCACTACTGGCTGAAAAAAATAATTTAAATAATGAAATACATCTATTTGTAATACGTGTAAAAAGTCTGGTACGTGCTTAGGGAGAAAAGCATGGTTCCAAACATTGTAGGCCTTTTCCTTTCTCAACGGAAAACTAACAAAATGGCATGCAGCTCTCATGCTTGGATGACTTGGTTACCCTGGCATGCAATCTGCAAACTCAATGCCAGTCCTCGCTATTCAAGGACCTCGACACATTGAGACGGCAAGAACAGTCTCCCAATAGCTTTCAGAAGCGCCGTGGGCAAGGCAGACGTAACGTGTGTGTGTGTGTGTGTGTGTGTGTGTGTGTGCGTGTGTGTTTGTGTGCGTGGATACAAGGTTGTGTGTTCACATTAACTCAGCACTGAGTGCTTGAACTGAAATCACATTTTGTAATTCTTTTTTTTGCAGTCGATCATCATTTAAATGTGTTTTGTAAATTATTATACTGTATATGTTACAAGCCGGCTGTAGCGGCGTGTCTGTGTTTGATTGACAGCAGCTGGCAGGCTGCCAGAGCGCCGGTGTTACGCTGCAGGGAAAAGATAGACTAAGTAAAGGAACTTGTGTTGCAGCTACATGCAGGCGTGTTGTTAGTGGTACTGAAGAATGAGCACCAGCAGCATCTAACCAAACCAAAGTGACATCTGCAGGTGCGTTTACTTGCTGTTTGATGTGCTGCAGCTGAGCAGCTAATTAGCTATCTAGCTTGCAGACTGACGTTAAGAAGGAAGCTTTTGCCCGGTGAATATTTGTTTGGTCGCTCATTCAACTGTCCCTTGCTGACTCAGTGTGACCGTCTGCTCTGCCTGATAGAACGCTGACGTTAAGGCTTCATGCAAATCCATCTAAATAAGGTCTTCCATCAAATTGGTGCAAAACTAGGGGGCCGCCATCATTAAACCAAAAAAATATCAAATGTAATGTTTCTTTCCCTGACAGATTCAGATTTTTTTCTTAGCAGATATGTATGTCGTAACAGGTTAAAAATGCAATTTCACTTAAATGTGTTCAGCAGCCAAGCATGTGAGGTAATTCTTCTTCATCATGACTCATCTCAGCTGCCCCCTATTGGGCAAGCAGGATTTCCTGTTTCGGGAATATCTGACGTCCAATTAGAAGCACTTCACTGCCTTAGCTCCTTCTATCTTCTATGTACATGCAAATATATTTAAGTTCAATCATAACTTAGATTTTGAATTTTTTATGCTACTTTGTCCGAATTTTTTCCGTCAGCAATAATAACAATGGGCCTACAATGTGTTTTATGGGGAAATAAACAGGTGTCTAGCAATATGTGTGATATACACAGGCTGTAACCCTGCTTTTCAAAGAAAAAGACACTCAAGCTGAATTCAGGTTAGAAGCTATAATCCCCTATTGAAATCCAAGGAGAGATATGGGTGAAGGGCAAAGGGGTGAATTGAGCTGCACACTTTAATCTCTTAGTGATTTCACCAATTGAACCCACTTTAGTGAAGATTAAAGGAGCTTTACATGTACGAGAAACCACAGATAAAGATGTTTTAGCTTTGAACTGATATCTGATGAGGTTGCAAGTGAAAATGTATTAAGTGCAGATTCATACTAGTTCATGTCAGCAGCTATATGTTGGTCTTCTGAAAGCTATGAGGTGGAGTTCCCAATATTGTCGTTTTGTCTGGATGTCCCAATATTGGGACAGGAGGTCAGAGAGGAAGGAAGGAAGGAAGGAAGGGGGGGAATCATGGCCATATTCCAAAATCTATTCGGACGGGTTGATAACAGGTTTATCACATGTGGGAAAAAAGGGACAAGTGGGGTGGGGGGGGTTCAATAAGCAAAAGATAGATAGGGACAGTTCCCACCTGGCCACGCTTTGTTGCGATCTGATGAGAAAAAAGCAATGACACAAACACAATACACAAACATCACCCACATAAATAGAGCGCACAAGCATATAAAGACAGACAGAGCAAAATAAACATTTTAAGCACACAGGCATGAAGATACAGTGAGATTCTTCGGCCTTTCGAACTTACATCAAAAAGAAACCAAAGATAAGAGACAAATAGAAGAACTTAAACTAATTACCCTGTGAAAGAGCAAAGCAATAGACAAGTCTGATCAAATATTACAGTGATTATGTGTACCTCGCATCGGGAATAAAACACATTTATGGCACGAGGATGATCATGAAGTCATGGACAGAGAAACAAAGATGAGAGGACACTTATGACTATGTTCACACTGCAGCTGGCAAAACAACGCGGCCAGATCTGCTTTTTAAAGACATTGTCAACCACTTTCCCACAGTATGTGGTTCCAAATCTGTGGTGTACCGCATTAAGTCCTGGCATCACTCCCAGGCTAACTGCTGTCTTAATCTAACTAGGATTTATTTCACCTGCACTGGATTCAGGCCTCTGAGTCGTTGCCTTGGGCCTGGTGAAGAGGTCCAATGTGTTTGAGGAACTGAGAGTCGAGCAGGGACTAAATTATCTTTCAAATATCTGTATATGCTTGTTTATACAGAAATTATACTAAATTATCTTTCAAATATCTGTATATGCTTGTTTATACAGATATTTGAAAGATAATTTAGTCCCTGCTAATCCTACTAATGAATTATTTTGGGAAATTGTTTCTATGACATTAAATTCGTTCAGCGTAAGTATCATTGTCGACTGCGGCTGGTGGATAATTGGTCTCTTTATTAGGGTCAGTTCAGGTCGACGGCATTTTGGATTGGGTCTAATTGCCGGTTAATTTCGATCAGGTCTGACTTTTTTACCAAATGGATTTATGTACCTCGGGTCTGAGTGGGTTTCCACAGGTCAGTTTCAAATCCGGTCCCACATTTTGGACTCATGAAGATCTCCATACTCTGGTGTTTGTCTTCGTAGACAGCTGTTTCCCCGGGCGGATAAACAACGAAGCCAAAACGAAGCTTCATAAGAATGGGCTCGTTATGTTCCTGCCCGTGTGCATGAGAACTGCAGGCATAAAGATGCTGCTCTTTAATCTGCATATTTTTCAATAAACGTGAAAAACGTGAACTGTTCCCAGCCACCACAACTTTCATGTGAAAAATGGGCTGCGAGACAGTTTGGACAAAATAATTTTAAGCCTTTTATTTGGAGGTAAATCTGAAAGTGAGCCCAGCTGCATATATACCAGGTCAGAGCTGAAGCATCTGTAAGATGGATGTTTACAACGGACGGTTTGGGTTTTACAATAATATATTTACAGTTTGTCTTTGTTTTCCTGTCTTCCCTTAAACCCGTCTGATCGTTTGACTGCTCGTGTTTTCTCGCCGCATCAGACGGACAGCAGCCAACTATCCTTTAAGCCTCTGCAGTGTGAATGTAGCCTGTTACACGCTTACATGCCACGAATGTGAGTTGATGTCAGGGATGAGATAGGATGTGAACTTTAGGTGGAGGGATGAGGGGGATGTGTTTGAATCTGATAAACCCTGGATGAAGCTCGCTCTTTTACCTGTCAGGTCAGGCACACTGCACACTGGACTGAGACTGCTGAACAGGATGATGCTATTATACTCTGAAAATATTTGATGTACATGAACAGTGGTCTTAGAATGAATTAGAATGTGTGGTTAGACACACACTGATGCTGAAAGCTACATCAATTTGCATCCTTTTTAGAATGTAATTCTTAGCGTCTAAGAGCTTTTTATCTATCGTTCACTGTTTAATAGTTTTCAATTATCACCTTCATACTTGTGCATTTATTATGGACAGCAGCACTCAGGTCATTTGTGTTCATGAATATCTTGAACACATTTTACTCTTCTGAAAGCTTGTGTCTCTGACAGTACGCCGTGTTTCTGATTCACAGCGCTGACACGCTATGCATTATGTATATTGTTCCTACGAACACATAAAATATATCTGACGGATGGAAAACAGGTTATTGCACTTATGCAACCCAAATGCAGATCTGAAACAAACGCGGTTACATAACACAAACAGAGTAAATGCCAGTATCTTTGATCGTGACTGTGGCGGTGATGATAAGAAAGGCAAATAACAAAATATGACATTTGTTCAAAACATTTAGCTGGGGGAGGGAGGCTGCCGCGGACGCATCTATAAACTCCGCAAATGACACTGGCTAAGATGGACGGGAAGGACAACAGAAGACAAAAACAGACAACAACAAAATAGAAAACGAGCACGTGGACAGAAACACAGGCAGAGAGAGCAGGCAGCATTACCCCATGAGGCTCCTGAAAGCGATCCAAAGCCAGAAAACAAAAGGGGAAGGGGAAAAAGTGAAAGAGAGACGACAGAGTCAGAAACAGATATAAGACAGAGAGAAGCATCAACCTACAGCCGGCGAAAGAGAAGAGATCTGAGCGACAGAAAGCAGTACAAAGACAAAATACACAGGCGACTAACTGTGGACACACTTTGAGGACGGACTAGTTGATACTGTACGTGAAATAGCGGCGGGTGGGGAATCTCAGACAGCGCTGGTTGAAACGGAATATGTAATCACCTTCTCACTCCAGAGACCCAGAATGCAGGTCTGCAAGCGTCAAGGGGCTCATTAACTCCCTTTGTACTGTGGTTATGGATAACATTTATTTCCCATCAGATAATAGGACACTTTAAACACAGATCGGATCAGTTTAATATTCTTCAAGGTATCATGAGCTGCAGGTTACCAAAGCAATACTATACAAACTCTTTTTGCAATAGGCTTAAAAATGACTTTGCCAGTATCTTAATAATTTGTTTACACACACGCACACTTTGCACCTTTCAAACTACAGTCATACAACAATTTCATCATCAGGGTGTTGAGGTGCAAGAGTTGCAATTAGGTGCCAGCTTAGAGACTTCTGTTCCCTCCTGAACCGTGAACCTGTCAGCCAAACTGTGCATGATCTATTTGCCAACAAGCAGGGAGGGGCTGTGGAGACTTGACGTAACAATGAAAGTTCAGTTTGACATAGTCGTGTCCGCGAACCAACCCCAGGCAGCACAAAAGCAATCGGATGATCACGTTGGGGTTGTTTGTTAGAGCGAGACACGGGGACAGGGGCACCTAGCCCCAGGGTGTTGGCATGCTGGCCTGCTCCAGGGAAGGACACTAGAGAGAGGGCAACAGCAGCTTAAAATACTGGCGCACAAGTCAACCCGTCGTCTGTTGTGGTGTGGTTGTATCCGTCCCCGAAACACATCACATTCAAAGCCCCGCCGTGATTAGAGAGCAACACTGCATGAACAAAGGAAAAGTTGACTTACGAGCAGGCAAAGGCCACAAGGGCTCCGCTGACCACAATGAAGTCCAGGATGTTCCACAGGTCACGGAAATAAGAGCCGGGGTGGAGGAGCAGTCCCAAGTCAATCATCTCGAGTCACGGAATGAATATAACAGAATCATTTTAAAAATCATACACGCTGGCACAGACACGTTCTTTGTTTTTATAACCTCTTCTAGAAGCCTCTTTCCTTCTGAAAACTCTTTAAAAGACGTCTGGTTTTAATATCTAGTACCTTTCCTTTTCAGTGCCCCAGTGCATTCATTATCTAAAGCATTTGGAAATAGGACAGAGTGTTATCACAGCTGAGAAATGTAAAACCACAAACCCAATTAGCAATGCCAGTGACATGATGGTGCTGTCGGCTGTGTTGCTAAAAAAAACAAGCTCAATTTGGTTGGAAGTGACTATAATCCTAAATCCTAATTGGATGAAAAAACATGCTGTTGAAAACCATCGTTTTATGTAACCTAAATGTCTGAAAAAGTTTACATTTTCAAGCACTTTCATCCCAGTTTTTTGACTTGCAAATTACCAAAACCTTGCTGAGCTGGTTTTTTCAGAGCTCAAATCAAAGTGTACCTCCATTTCAACATCCTCCTCACCTTAATCACCATCTCAAAAGTGAAGACCCCAGTAAAGACATAGTCCAGATACTTGAGAACCTGCAAAAACAGAGAGTGAGAAAATACCCTGTGAGTTGACTCGTCAGATGCAGTGGCAAATATTTAAGACACTTTGGAAGCTTGTGTGTGTGTGTGTGTATGTGTGTGTGTGTGTGTGTGTGTGTGTGTGTGTGAATGGACCAGTTATGCACAACATGTTCTTCTGCCCTATCAGAGGTCTCAAGCTCTGTCCGCTCTGCACTCCCCTGCACCCACACAATTTGCCTGAACATTGTGACAATATTTGACCAAAAATGACAACAACAAAAAAAAAGCTTATTTTTGTGCTCCTCAATATGGGCAACCTGTCGAGCCTCGCTAGCACGGACTTAATCAGTCTGAATGAATCAGCCAGTCGGACCAAAGGAAATGTGTTGTGTGCGTGGGTCCTCATGTGTGACTGCGCCTCTGACAAGCAGTGTGTTTGAGGTGTACTTCCAGATGTTTATTCATGACGTCTAGATGTCAGCGTGACTCACGTTGTTTCGCGGTGCGTTGGAGTGCACGGGGTCCTCGGCTGCCAGGGCGATGCTGCTCATGGTAATGACCATCAGGATGCACATTTCAAAGTAGCGCAGGTTGACCACGTAGTGACACAGCCGCCGCACACTGCAAGAGAGCACACATACACGAATTTAAAAAGTACGCACAGAGTAGCTCACTCGGTGACGTCCTCCCGTAACTGGCCAAGGAGAACATGAATATCCCTCCTTGTCAAAACGATGCACGAGGTGGACATGTATCAGCCTCAGGGGTACCCAACGGCTCAGGGACATCTGGGTCCGCAACGTCTTTTAATGGAATCAACATCCGTAACAACTTTGAAAGAGACGGTTAAAAAAAAAAAACACAAAACTAACTAAACAACAACTAAGTACTTTTTCTCTACTTTCCAGGATTAATATTATTTCAGTCCCTATCAAGAGTGAAACGCGGGTTTGGAACGTGGATAGACTGGTAAGTCAACAGCTTCCTCTTCGGCTTCAGCTCCTCAGATCTTGAGATGCGTATTCACTTGGCATACCAACCCTTCGTTTTGGCTTAAGATCTGAGGAGCTGGCGCTCTTCCTAACTGCTTAATGCTCAGCGGGAAACCACCCCGGTGTGCGCTGGAGGTCATGGTCTAAAGCCAACAGAACTACATCATCAGCATAGAAGAGAGACACAGCAGACACAGCTCTCACTCCGGTTATACATTTCCTGGATGGCAGTTGCCTCTGAAAAGGAGGGTTTAAACAGCTCCCTACCATCTCCCAGAATGCGGCAAAAATTCTTACACAGGCATGAGTTGAAGACCTTATGGACTACAAGATGTGTCGCCAGCTTCCCTTGTCTTCTTATCCAACTCAACACCACTTCTCGCTTCACGCAACCATCCAAGATTTGTGCCGGCAGAACCGACGATATGACAATGAAGTCGATCTTTGGAACAAAGGTGTTCATGAACCATACGCTTAAACATGCATTTTGTAATAAACAATCCATAACTAGCACAGTAGTGCAATAAAAAAAGAGTCCATTCTAGGTAATAGCCGTCAGGTTTCTCCCTCATTGCCCCCAAGAGAAGTTTAGGTCGCTCAGCAGAACTGTGGAGGAGCTAGGCAGCGGTTTCTTCCGGAGACATGTCAGAGCCTTTGCCGGCCTTATGAGGCGTTTATAATACTCTGAAAGTATTCACTGAGGCAAGTATTTTAACTAGTCACTCGTAAGTAGAAAAGAGCATGTTGTTTTCCCGAGAAAACCTCACACACCATTGGTCAGCCTGAGTCTCATGAGTGTCATAACACCCATCTCTAGATAATAAGCGAGTTCAGCCCCTGTCAGGACTTTGATTCCATAGCTGTGCTTAGAGTTAAGCTCAAGTTGATCTCACTGGTGTCGCTCAATCAACTGAACCAGCTTTGTTCCTTCACAACCAGAGAAACGTCCCGATAACCACTTCCTGTAGCCAGAGGGTTGAAATTTGATATTGCTCGTCATCTTTTCTTCTCGGTCAGTGTTATTGATTTTTGTACATAACCCGAGATATACAGCCTCTAACAAAGTAATGAAGGTATGTCTGATGGGTTTCCTGGGGAAATGAGGATGAAACATGTTTACTCAGTAACCACCAGGGAAGCAGAAATAAGCAGAACATGTCATATATGGCTCCTAGTTTCTTGGATTGCTTTAACAAAGTCGGTGAATTAAATAATATGGCGAAAATGATACATCTACATCTTGGGATTCACCATGTGCAGTTGGTTAGTTTGTCCCACTGTACATGGTAAAAACTCCTGATCATGAGTGGGTTTTATGAACTTTCTGTTGTTCCGAATTCAACTCAAACTATCAATATTGGTCTATTTCACCCCTTCAAGTCCCTTCGCAGTTATGACTTACGGGTTTGTTTGCCCGAAGATGAACATGGAGCTGTAGGGAAGGATCTGCCGAGGCCCATTAGCTGCCTCCTCCTCCTCCTCCTCCAGGTCTTTCTTCTCCTCACCAAGTCGGAAGTTGTCGCAGTCAATATTGTTCACTGGTGTGGAAAAGAAAAACACACTCATTAGCCCATAGAAGCACAAACTGTTTTTTTTCTTCTACGGATTCTATGAGGTTGTTTTATGATTGTATTTACTTTCTGCATCCATAAAAATGTATAATCAATAGCTCTACTAATTGGACATTTCTCATATGATGGTGGTTGACCAAGCATGACAGTAGTTAATCAACTACTTGAAAGTAGCATTGACTAACATCCACATTTTTTCTTAAAATCTGGGCAGATAATTTAATTCTTATTCTTTTTTTTCAGATTACAAAAATATCAACGGGAGTTACCAGAGAACACCTGTAAAAACTAATAACATCCCCATCAGCTGTACTGTGTGTTTAGAGCCAATAAGCTAATGTTAGCATGTTAACACGCTAAGCTAAGATGGTGAACATAATACACATATGATACATTGTACTAGAAAATGTATGTGCAATTCTCTATTGTATTTATACCTCTAAAATAAACATGAAATGAAGAAACATTTAACCTGCTTAACATGTCGACTGTTGGTCATATTAAACAGTGCAGTACAGTTTTTTTCCACAACATGCTTTTTTTGGCATCAATTATTACTCTTACTCTATATGATAAGATTTTACTCATTAATTTCTTTGCTGAGATCTGGGGCTCTGGTGGTATTCTTAATTAGCCTTAATTACCCTTAATGACTAAGTGATGACTGGTGGGAAAAAATATAATAAAGGCTTTTAATCCGATAACTGATGTGAATAATGTTCAAAAACTTCAAAAGCTAAACTTTCCCTCCCCACTGCTCCCTCACTTGGTGTGACAGTGACTCACTGGGTATGATGGTGGTTTCTCCAGGCGGGGCAGTGATGGTGACGGGGATGAGGATGGCGTTGCTGTTGAGGCCGGCCTGGCTGGCCCTGGTGGAGTTCTTCTGGTTGTCAGCGTCCTCTTGCTTTTCTCCAAGACTCAGGCTACTCCGCATTCGCTGCAGAGGACTGGAGGCGAGGCCGTCCTCCTCAGAATCTGGCTGCCTCTCCCTGGGGAAAGAGATGTGCGTCTTATCACAGGCACCATTATACTCTGCTCTCAGGATGCTTCAAACTTTTTCTGCCAAATGAGATCCATACGAGAGAGATTCTCTGTCCTCCTGGGAAAGCGACCACAATTTATGTGGCAGCAGGCTAGAAGAAAGTGTTTACTGCTATCCAAGCACACAGTTATATTGTGTTTATGTAGACAAACTGATGTAAATAGTAAATTATTCTTACTATTTCATACACAGTGTCATGGAATATACAAATTTAAGTCTAAAAGATCCATTGGAGAGTTAATTAAGCCCAGTCAGATACATAACAAGCCAATCAGAGAGCTGTAGCGAGCGTTTATGTTTATGTTTTGACGTGCCGCTGTTATACCCCATGAACACATATTCAAAACAGGCAAAGAAGATATAAAATGAAGCAAGACTCTGCAAATGCAGGTCTGTTTTCTGACCTCAAATTTATTCAGAAACTAAACTTGGTGGACGATTAAGAGAACGTTGATGGTTCCAGATCAGCCAGGAAATGCAAATCAAATACAATAAAGGCCAATAAGTAATAAGAACCCGGTGCAGGAAGGATTGTTGTTAAAGGTACGGTGTCATTAGCCTTATGTTCACCAACAGCCTGAAAAAGGATGTCACGGTTTTGAGATGTGGAATACATAAGTATTGAGCACAGTGATCGCAGGTCTGCTGTTCCTAGTCTGGTAGTGTAGCGCTGTACTTTTCATGGTAATGTAACACTAAAAATAATAACGTCTCCCTTTTTCAACACATTGCATCAACGTTTCTACTGGCTGGCCATGCACGTTCATTCAAAGTTAAAGAAAGGTAAACACCGACACTTGAGAAGCAGGAAACTGCTGCTTGAATTTGTCTGTTGGGGCATTTACAAAGAACGAAACGGGAGACGGAGCGAAAATTTGTAGAACGGAGTAATCTGAGTAATACGATGTAATCTCATCGTACCTTAAACTTGGAATAACAGTATTTTTGTTGCCTCTTTAGGGCAAATCAAATGTGAACACAACGCTGACATGTCATCACCGTTTGAGTTGCTCTGCCTCCTTGTTAGCAAAAACAACCTCCTCACAAAAGTCCAATGTTCTTTTCCTGTAGCTCTGTTTTTGATCTCAACCGAATACTGAGGGAAATATCTGTCTCTTTAGCTGCTAATTGCTCCCCTATGTTCACCAGCTTTTCTCTAACTGTGTCTGTCTGCTGTTTGGTGCTGAGCAGGTAGTGTGCAATGTTTTTTTTATTTATTTCAAGCTTTTACCTTGAAAACAGCTGCCAGCTGCGATTGAAGAAAAAAAAGAAAAAACACCATGAGAGCGGTGCGAGGGAATCAAAACAGTAAAGTAAAGCCAGACAGCTAAACAATGAGCTAAAAATCCCTGTAAATCTCCATTAAATTAAGAGGAGCTGCAGATTCAGGTGATAATTTTCTGCAGGTTCATCACTACGAGCGACCCATTTCACATTGTTTTCACATTGTCGTTTGATACGTTGTTATTATAAATAATAGTGATTATAGTCGCTTTAAATGGTAAATGGACTGCTCAAAGCACTTTAACACGACATCATGTCATCATTCACCCATTCACACCCATTCAGACGCTGATGACAGGGGCTACCATGCAAAGTGACTAGCGGAGCCGGGGATCAAACCGCCGATCCTCTGATTGAAGGACAACCCTGCTGAAATGCTAACTAGAGATCCACAAAACAACATGAGGGGAGAGATACCATAAGATGGAAATGGGGTGCTGCAAACTGTGAGAGCATCGCCAATGACAAAGTCCTGTATGATTTGGCTTTTCGTCAATATGTGCAGTCTTTACCTGTGGCCTTTGGTTCCATTCTTGTTCCTCTTACAGTCGTCTCCATCCAGAGTAGACTGAGCTCTGACCATACGGGAGCCGCGTCCCTTCCTCTCTCCATTACTGTCCCCTCCTCCTCCTCCTCCTCCACCCCTCCCCCTGCGCTCTCCCTGCGCGCCATTCGCCATCAGCCCGTTTCCCTCTTTTGGCGGGCGATGGGAGTGGTGGTGGCGGTGGCCCCTGTCTTCTCCTCCTCGACAGTCATTGGCCTCCTCCTCAGGGGAGCCGGCCTGGTGGTGTTGCCTGTGTCCCTGCCCTCCGTCGCGGCTGTGGCTGCTCTCCCCTCTTCTCTCCCTGATCTGGGCACCGTCGGTGTTGTGGTCTCTGCTCCGGCTGTGGTGGGTGTGGTGCCTCCCTCCCCGGCCTTCGCCCCCGTCCCTGCTCTCCCCGTTCCGGTCGCGGTGCCGGTGGTGCTTCCTGGTATGCGCGTGGTTGTTGTCTCCCACCCCGTCCTGCTGCCGGGGATCCCCCGATTCCTCCCACGCTCCTTCGGGAGACCTGCTGGGTTTGTCCCCGTTCTTGGCCTCCACCACGAGCGGCCGGTCCAGGTGAGTCTTCATGTCCGGGTGCAGATGGAGGGTGGAGGACGTCTGGAGGCGCTCCTCCGGGTCGAGCTCGTTGAACAAAGCCTCGCTGCTCGTCCTTACGTTGTGTCTCCTGAGCTGGTTGGTCCTCTGCTCCCACACTGACATGGCCTTTGCTGAGCGCTGCTGCTCCTTACTGCACATATGAATCAAAGCCACAGAGAGGGATCATGGGAGAGGGACAAACAATGACAGAGAAACATTTTTATAGAAATCACTTTCTGAGGTCTTGTTCGTACGGGTTTTGGGAGGACATCACCATCCACAGCTTCATCCATAGCCACGCCGCAATCATCTACAAATAACACTTCACATTTTTTCTCTACCTCATTCTAGTCATCAAGTAAAGTCACTGAGTAAAGTAAGTTATAGGTAACCAGACGCGAGGTGGTCTATGGATGCGTCAGCACAAATGTCCACCATGGTAAAGCTTTCACTTACCATGCTTTGAGGGTCATATGGAGAAAGTAGCTCAAATCCTCCACAGCAAAATATGAATATTTCCCAACACCTACTGTACGATGGTACAGTTTGTCTACTGCTGATGGTTGTTACATGCAGTTGTCATGACATGACCTGATCATGGGAAGTTTATCTCTTCAACATTGACTTATTGCCATACTTTGATACAGGCGGACAAATTAAATCAGTCTTGTGGGATATAATTTTTTTACCAGTGAATACTGACTGGATCTTTTCATGGATATGTTTTTATTTGATTTCACATCTACTAACTAGCAGGTGTGTGGTGTTCATGTCAGAAATGCGAAACATCTCCAGTAAACATTTCTTCCCTGAACAACTTGCTACTTTGGGCTTCCACCTATGATTTGTTCAAACGACTAATACAGAGGCTTACAACAGCCTAAAGCCTGTTTCATGCAACTGCATTGTGTGGCACGAGTTCATTTCTGAATGTTGTTCCTCACAGAAAGGAGACTTTAAAGATAGGGTCACATGTTCAAAGTCAACCAACACTAACATACTCATAAAGTACATTGAAGGAGATACTGTAGAGGCTGTTATTGTTCCTCCTACTGGCCACAAAGAACTCCCTTCTTAATGTGAATTTGATATCGGAGATCGGGAACAAAATCCATAGTCTCTCTGTGTAAAAATGCATTGGAAAGTTTGGTTGAAGTTATTACAAATATTCAACACTTTAACAAAACAAGAGGGTATCTTCCAAAGTTCATGATTTTAGTGTGAAATCCCCTCTTTGTGTTTCAGCAGACTCTTTGCTTGTGGAACCCACCAGATGAAATCCTGTACTAAAAATAACCACTTCCTTTGTCTAACTCAGTCTGCTGAAGTCACATATTAACTTCAGCTGATCTAGAATTGATGTTTGCACGCATGTGTGGATTCGGACCCCATCTTTTATACTGAAATTGCTTTACGAAGGGATTTCTCTGCGAAGGGAACAATTACAGCAACCAATAACTCCTCAGTGTACATATGGGCACGTGAGAGTTGTGCTTTTAGCCTTGGAAAAATGTGAACCCATCCTTTAACATGGCCACAATCTAGCATGACCGTACTCATAACAACACTTAATCAATTGGAGATGGTGTCGAAAAGTCACGGGGCACATTAAAATGTGTCAGAACAAAATGAAAACCAGGTATCTGTATATCCCAAAACAAAGTCAGGATGAAGAAGGAAATCCCCTGTAAGAGATGATGTCATGGGTTGATGGAAAACATATTAGTGCACAGACAAAGTGCAATGTCTCTGAGCGTCTTTATTTACGCCTCGTGTAAAGAAAACAGACCAGGCAGTTGTGTTGATTTTAGTAATTGGTTAACCGCTAATGTGAAATAGATTTTGTATCATTTTAGCTTCACAGCAAATTGTCAAAAGTTGGCACTGCCTGACATGTCGTGTGTGGCAAACCTCGCTAATCTGGCACGAAAGTAAACTGAAACAGAAATCTTTTTTTTCTCATTCTGTTTGACTCAGGTCATGTGTAAAGGGGGCAGGTATGACCAACATGCCATGGGTGACGGTCACTCCTGACATGTGTCGTCTTGAACGAGCTGATTCCCGGGTCGAGAAGAACATGGTGAGAGATCACATCGATGGGTGAAATGGGAGTTTATTTATTTTTTCAATCCAGACGCCGGAAACAATGTTGCCATTCTATGTTTCTGTAGAAACCACAGGATACGTTGAATGTGGACGTTTCATAAATACATTTCGTATCAACCTTGTATAAACCGACAATGACACGTGGGTTGGTTTAGGTTGGTTTAGGGAATAAAAAAACATCCTGGTTTGTGTTAAAATAAAAACTTCACAACAGAACTTTCATACCAAGTAACGTTCAATAGCGCTTGCTCGCTGTACTACCTCACTTGCTATGACTGAATGCAAAAGCATCCACATTGAACATATCCGTGGTTTGAAACGTACAATGACATTGTTTTCCCGGCGACTGTGCAGTTTCTTTGGACATGGGTATTTCTAAAGATGCGAAACGAATCAAAAACACCATAAAAATATTAGTTTTTATGTGTCCATCTATCATATATGAAGGCATTGCATACTGTTTCTGTGCAGTATGATTTATTTACATGGGGCTTTATGGGTTAGTTAAGTTTGTTCCTTCTGGTCACCTGTACCTCAAGAATCGTCGGGCGGGGGAGGAGTAGACAGAATAACTCCTAAAAGACAGACAGAAGACACAGAGGACACAGGACAGGCATCCACAGACAGGTGAGCAGCAGACATACAGGTAAGCGTTTCAATGTTCACAGAAAGGAAAGTGAAGGAGTGTTATCTAGCGAGATATATTAAGAAAGCACACACACACACACACACACACACAAAGGGCAGAGTGAGAGAAATTACAGCCACTCCTAGTAATCTAGGAACTTTATCGTCACCTCAAACAGGTGAGGTGCTAAATAGGCGTCTCTGGCCTTCCATCTGCACTCTAATCGATTGAGACGGCAGATCGCCGGGCGGGAGGGCAACATTTTGGCCTGGGCTCTCATATGGGCTTCTAAAGTGATGTCCTGGGGCTCCTCGATAACAAACGGACTGTAAATGTCAAGCCGCCCGCGGTGATGGAAACATTCAGGGAAATTAAACATTTATACACAAATCATTCACATCAGAGAGCACGGAGCGGGCGATGAGGAAGTGTAGGCGCCGACACAGGCGAGCTGCAGCCATCAACAAAGTGCACGACGGTCGGTTAAGACCAGAGCCTGTTTTTGTATCAGCGACTTGACAATGACACCCAGACTGCACCCACAGCTTTTCTGATCTGTGAGGCGCTTTTTTTTTTTTTTTTTTTTACAAGAATCATAAATACATTTCACTTTACCAGCAATGAAGACATTTAGTTTTATGACGGTCCAGAGGAAAAGAGAAGAGGAAAAAAAGAGAGGAGAGAAGAGAAGAGAAGAGGAGGGACAAGGGGAAGAGAGAAAACAAGGAGGAAAAAAGAAAGGAGAGAGGAAGGGAGGGATACAGGGCAGGAGAGGAAACAGGATAAGAAAAGAGAGGAAAGGAAATAAGGAGGGGGAAAAGAAAGGACACAAGGAAGGAGGAGGGTAGAGGAGAAAGGAGTGGAGGCAAGGATGAAAGAGAAGACAAGGAGATGAAAAAAGTAAAGGAGAGGAAAAGAAGAGGATGAAGAGTAAATGGGAAAAGAGCCGGTGATAACGAGAAAGAAGAGGAGACAAGAACAGAGTCAAAGGAGAAGAGGAAAGGAGAGGAAAGGACAGGAAACAAGGAAATAGAATGGGAGAAGATATAGGATGAGAGGAGGAAAGAGAAGCTAAGGAGAAAAAAAACAAGTAAAGGAGGAGGATAAAAGAGGAGAGGTATAAAAGAGCATGACATAAGGAGAGGAAATGAGAAGAAACAAGGAGAAGAGACAAGAGACAAGGGGTGGAGAGAAAAATAAAGCAACCAAGGGAAGGAGAGGGGAGAGGAGACAAGGAGAGGAGACAAGGAGGGGAGAGGAAACAAGGAGAGGAGACAAGGAGAGGAGAGGAGACGAGGAGGAGAATATTGTAACAGAGAGTGATAACTCACGGTGACTGAATGCTGTTGATGGACGACCTGCGAGAGAGTGCCTCTCGATTTTGCTTTACAAAACTGTACATGCAGAACAAAAACAAAAGAAAAATGAGACACAAATCTGGAGGGGACAGGTGGACGGTCAGTCTGTCTGTCTGTCTGTCCACCTGTCCCCTCCTGTCTTACAGTACAGGACTAAACTGTGCAACATATCAATAACACAACAGCAACAAAAGCGTGTTCGTCAGCAGAGACATTTCTATAAAGACGAAGAAACTGAAACTGAAAACTGTTCAGGGGTTTCATTCCAAAACGAGAAAGGCATAAGTTACTAATTGAAATGATCTTTTCATATTAAATCTGTGAGAGTTTAAAATATATTTAGATTGAAAAATCTTTTTTTTATAGGGATTCTTTTTTTCTTTTTTTTTAACAAAAAAAAGCTGTCGTCGTTTTGTAATAAAACCCTGTGTTTCTCTGAACAGCACACGTAATGAACATAAAGCAGTGTGTTTACAATAAAGGCAGTTGTCACTCATTAATGTACAAATCAAAGTATGCAGAGGAACACATAATAACAATAAAGACATTGAAAAGGGAAAATACAGTGGTTAACAGAACTGGAATGTGTTGCACCGGCTTCCTACGTCCTTCACTAAGTTCCAGAGTCCTTCCTAAGTCCTTAGTGACTACTACCTAGATTCTATACAGGGATTTACTAAATCAGGTTGCACAGTAAAAACGTGAGAAAAGTCTGAGCTAGTAAAGACTTTAGGAATGTCCAAGTGCAATGAGGAAACAGGAAGGCCCTTCACTTAAAAAAAAGTTATTTTAAGAGGCATAAAATATATATCTTTATTTTTATTTATATCTGCATGCATGCCGAAGTATGTGTGTTTCAGAGTAAGTAGACTTCAGTTTAGAAATGTGGAAAATGTCAAGAGCTCTCAGCTTCTGCTCGTTATATGCGTGGTGTCTTTTTCACAGGAAACACGCACACTTTTCTAAAGTCAGCCAAGATAGGTTTAATAATTAGTATATATATATTTAGTATTTAGTTTTACTTCCACAACAAAGTAAAGTGAGCAAAATAATATGGCGAAAGTAAAGTCGGGACGTTATGCAACAACAACAACTAAGGTAAAATAAGTCAACGTTGACGGGACACGTTCAGTGGTCTCCTGCTTGAAAGTCCTGAGTTTGTTTGACCCGACCATCCTCCTCTCATTTATTTAGCATAGTGATGTCATCGGCACAAAGTTATGTTATTTAAAGGCATTGTTTACGTTAAATGTAATCTAAAATCTTCCAGCTCTACATTATTATTAAACAGCATTCATCACGTTTTAGTTCAGATATGTCGCATTCCATATTACCTCTTTTATTCTTTACTTCAAAAGGGTAACGTTAACATTAGTTTAAAAATAGGCTGCGTTTGAACTTATGAACAGCTGGTGCTCCTGATCAGTCTGTACAGTCTAACTGACCCATTTCTTCCTGAAGAGGACGGCAATTAGGGAGCGAGTGTGAATCAAAGATAATCACGTCATCATCTGAATAGAGGGCTGCGCAGAATTATACAACACACAATCGAATCTATCTGGCGTGCGGACAATGCACAGACAAAACGTCATCTGTTTTGTCCTCACATTAACGGAACAGATGGGAGTCAATGGAAAGCATATTTTAACCTCCAGCATTACATATTGAGGCTGTGACTCACTGATGAAAAACGCTCCTTACGTGTCATTTTTTTCGACGGACTCGTAATTTTAGTGTTCATCTAGGCTCTAAAAATAGTGTTCAATTTGGAGGCGCGGTTTATTTCCTCGTTGACACGAGTCCCGACACCTGTCAATCACGGGCCTGTGGTGGAGAGGGGGGCGGGCCAAAGGTGTGTGCGTGACAGGAGCTCCTGTATTTGGGTATATGAAGACATCCCTGTGATTATCATATTAGAGAAAATGGGACCTTCTGACAGTGAAGATGAAGGTTTAGTTCTATCTTGTTCCTATAGGACTCATGTCTCATATTTCTGGTAGATTAACATTAGGCTACTTTGCCACTAAAGATGGCGAAAAAACATTAAAAGACATCCATTTTGAGGGGAAACCAGCCCGTGCTCATTCCCAGGGTGTCTCATACCGACGCTTCATTTACGTTTCACTTGCTTCACGTACTTATAGCCCAACCATGATGTTTTTCTGAAAACCTACGGTGTTTTGTTCCCTAAACCGAAACAAATGTTTTTGTTCGTGTTTACTGCGACCGAGCACTCGGCTCCCCCGTGCGTTAGACAGTGACGCAGGAGGAGTCCGAAAAAAGCGTCAGTACGTGACGAGTTGGGATGAGAATGTGTCGGGAAAAATAAATAAATACATAAATAAACTGAAAACTAACATATATTGCATAGTAGTGGGAATAAATATATACATACGGAGACGATTCAGACTGAGAGGGACGAACATACAGAAGGACAACACACTGAAAGACAAAGGGACGTTTATGTCCCGTGTGTGGGCCGAACAGAGCTGCTGTCGGAGGAGAGGGACGCTCGGAAACTTACGCAGAGATTGAGATGTTGGCTGCAGATATCGGGCTGACTTCCTTCACCTCCAAAGCTTTCTGCAGGGCAAGCTTCTTATTGGCTGCCTCCTCCTGCTCCTCTTCATCCTTGAGCATCAGTGAGAGCAAAGACATCAAATTGTGTTTTAATGAAAACACATTACATGTTGGTGCCCCGTGCAGATGCAGATCTTTTCTTTTCTTTGCCGGTTCGCTGAGAAGTAGGAAGCCGAACTACAACATTTGTTTTGCTCTGTGTTATTAATGTCTTAAAATACATCATTCAGACCTACCTTAGTCAGCTCCTGTGCATTGGCGAGGTTATCGACGGCGATAGCCAAGAAGACATTCAGGAGGGTGTCTGAATAACAACAGGACTCAGGAGAACGTACAGATGTACAGTTTACATCCTCCGATGAAATCTGCAATATTTTCTTTGTTCCTACCGTTTGAACTAGGAGTAAAAAATAAAGTTTGAGTCACTTTCTTAACTTGGTAAATAACTCCTATCTGATTTTAACAAATCTTTGACCTCCCCTCCTGTGCTTCCGTTTCAGCTCCACAACTGATGAACAAACGTGTCAGTCTGTTGTTTTAATACTGTTTGTAAATGAGGTATATTGACCACTGCAGCCTCTATTGAGGTTTTAAACTTTCAGGATGTATCCCAGTTCCATAAAGCATTCAAACCACATTACTAATTCGACCTGAGATTCAGTATTAATATTTAAAAGTTCCAAAATTAGGTTGCTAAATTTTGAGGATGCTGTTGATGGACACTATTTCCTCTCAGTGCAAAGCATGAAAAAGAAACGGAGGAACTGAACTCTCCTGGAACCAAATCAACGCCGTGTTTTTGATCTAAAACCATTTCCAGGTTTTGACCCTGCTCCTTCGGACTCGGGACACGCTGCAGTTTTAATAACGGGCTGCCAAAGAGGATACAGTTTCCAAAGAGCGTGAGGACGATGAAGTAGACGGAGGAGAACATGCCTCGACGAACGCCCCCTTGAGACTCGATCCCGTGGTACATCACGGCGTTCCAGTCTTCGCCAGTCAGAATCTGAGGAAGACGAGAGAGTCAGAACGAACCGACGCCGGGGACACGGGCGGGTTTGTAAAGCCCCGTGCAAATCTGCGTTGAATTAAATTACTTTACCGAGCGAAGGGTTATGAGCGCGGACTAATTGAAGGATTATCAGTGAGCTCATTAAGGGACAGAAGGCACACAGACCAGTCATTCCGTCTAATTAAAATGACTGATAACAATCTTTCTTTTTCGAAAAAGTCAATATTCTCTCATTTATTCAGACGGTATGAAGTGCACCTTCTGTGTGTGTGTGTGTGTGTGTGTGTGTGTGTGTGTGTGTGTGTGTGTGTGTGTGTGTGTGTGTGTTCGTGTGGGAGGGTCTTACCTGGAACACAGTGAGGATGGCTGCTGGGAAGGTATCAAAGTTTGTTGTTGGCGTCTCATCTTCAAAGTTAAACCTAAAATAATCAGAATCACAACATCATTACAGAGAGAGATAAAACACTAAATAATGAAACCGTAGTCCCAGTCAGATCTCAATGGCCTCTCCCTGCGGTTCAGCAGAAGCTACATTCTTTCCTTTTTTAAATAAAACATATCAAGAAAAGCACTTGGATCAATAACGTTGGGAGCCTGTTGCTGTCCAAGCATCGTGTTTCTGCTCATGAGAAGATGAGAAGCGTGACACGCCACCAAAACAAACACAGTTATGCTCCGTTTCTTACTTCTTCTTTATCTCCTCGTCCGTGACACTTTTATTGTCGATCCACGAGATCCACAAGGTTAATATAATCGGGCTAAACTGTTGTGTTGTTGTGTCGTACAACCTGTCCGATCATCTAACTGCCGGTGAGTAAAAGACTTGTTGTTCCCAGAACTGATAGAAATGATGGCAAAAAAAACCTACAAAAAAAGACCTAATTAGTAACGAACCGTAGTTATTCTTTAACCACCAAAACCTTAATCGAATACTAACTTTTAACCTTAAACCCAAGTCTTAACCATGAAACCTTCAAAATAATGTCTATAACTCACATCGGCCCTCACAAAGACGGAAGTACAACACAAGCATGGGAGAATGTTATTTCTCAGATTCCTTCACAGCTTCAGGGAGAGACGAGTGCATTCAAAGATGAAGGGCGATGTCTCGTATTGATAATGGATGAGACAGAAGGAGAAGTGGAGAAAACACGTAGCAGCAGGAAACACCGGTCACCGGGGAGCCACAGCTCCAACTTTCAAGTCCAAAACCCGGTGCCTCTGAAACTCAGGGCTGCACCATGTGACGCGTGTCACGTGTACACAAATTAGGAACAGGGCACGTTAGCCATCTAATATCAACCAGATATAGAGAACCTGGGGTGATGCCCGGATTGATGACGACACTCTTCTTTTAGGTTCCTCGCCTGAAGGAGATTTCTGCTCACCAGTAGAGGTCTTTTTAATAAACTCCAGTTGTGATACTAAGAATGCTGCAGGGATCTGGGTAATATGAAGGGCTACTACTGAGTTCATCCGGCCATACTGTGGGTCAGACGGGGGACGACCATAAAAAGGACTGGGAACCATAGTTTTAGATCATAAAATGTTCCACGACAAACTATAAGTACAGACGATGCCTCAGGGGTCCTGTTCGGCCCACCACTATTTACATTATGCAATATATAACATCATTCCTCCTCATCAGTACATTACAGTGCTTGTTTTTGTGCTGGTGACACTATTTTGTCCACTAATTCTACTCCAGTCGGCCTCTGATGCTCCTCCACTTAATAATCCTCCACATGTTTCAAATGCAGATGAGACCAAGTACATGGTGTCTCTACACCCACCTCTGTCTTTGACTATCCTGTCATTAGGACTTTAAATTGTACCCACAACATCTTGCTGACTCATATAAATACTTTTTGGCAGACAATGAAAGGCTGTCTGTCTTTTATAAAAAAAAATATATATAAAAAAAAAACAGAACTTTTTGTTCAGTCAAGGTTTTTGTCTGTTCTTGACTATAGAGACATGCTGTACTGTCATAATGGCCCAGTGCCACTTAAATCCAGTCACACATCAGGACTGTGACATCTTACAAGCACTAATCCAAAGTTACTAAAGAAAGTTGATGAAAACACTGTTCTGTGAGCTTTTGTACTTCAGCTATTGCACAATAGAAGAAAACTGCCGAGCGCAAATGCCAAACAGGCAGAGAAATAAAGAGTACGGCGGCACATTCACCTCTGCTGGCAAAAAACTCAAAATGTTCCACGCACTGTGACAAGAATAGAGCCCATTGAATCCTTGTTACCGAACAAGGACAGACATCAATACTGTTTACGTGCTTGAGATACTTGGTGTTAAACTACGTCAAAAATATGAACATTTCCTTCCTTCTTGAATATCTTTTGATTGACACAATTAAGGAATAGTCATGCCAGAGCTTATTAAGTAAATGTTCCATTGAATGTTTGCAAAATGACCTTCATATGGGATCAAATGTTTACCTTTTTTTTATTGAAATGTCAGCATTACCTCTGCTGTATGGAATGTTTCAAACTATGAACAACCATATAATTCAAATCAGGTGATGTGTCAAATAAAGCAGAGGAGCAAGAGGGAAGAAAAACACACACGGAGGAGGCAGAAGGGCCTGCAAAGAAATTAGGAGAGGAAGTGGAGCACAAATTGTTACCACAACGACCGTCTGCACAGACGACAGCAGGTCTCTCCTTCTCAGAGCAGATCCTGTGATATGTGTATGTACATGTGTGTGTGTGTGTGTGTGTGTGTGTGTGTGTGTGTGTGTGTATACTGTACGCATGTGTACTGGATCCCGACTGATCCTGGATTTTGGAGGCGGATACTTATATTGATTTTTCGAGGATGACTAATATTTAGAGACGTAACAAAAACATGAAGTGATGAAGGTAAGTCTGAATAAAGATATTTCCCAGCTGAATGACAATAAACAATAAATGGTATCAACAAAGACAAATGTTAAGAGTAAAAATAAATAACAGGAAACAGTGATTTTAATGACTATAAGCACACAAATTAAATAGTGTTGTAATAAAGTTTCCTCGCGAAAATGTTGAGGCAAATCTACAGCCAATAAAACATTTAGAGCTTCTCATCGGTGCCGATATCAGTACGCAAAAAAGTATATGGCCACCCACATTAATGTGTACTTTTGGTGTCGGTCAGATTTTCATGGTTTAGGCCTCTTAGTCCCACTACTCCAAGAGCTTGTGGAGTTTCTTGTTTCAACATGACAATGCTCACGAGCACAAAGATGGGTCCACAAAGAAATGTTTCTCCCAGTTTGACTCGGGGTCCTCACCTCAACACCTTTGTGGATGAGCTGACAGTGAGCCTGGGCCTCATCCAAAGGCCATGGTTTTTGGAATGACAAGTTCAGCTACACATGTATCCACATACTTTAGACCATGTGATGAACCAGCAGAAGTCCAACAATATCGACCACCGTGTATCGGTCTGGCTCTAATGTGTTCTGTGCATGCATGGGGGAGATGAGGGTGGGCGGGAGGAGAAGGGGGAGGGGCTATTAATTCAATAAGCCTTTCCTTCCCTGATGTGTCATCATATTCTCCACCCCCCATGCTTCTCTCCTTACATCCATCTCTCTCTGTTCTATTACTGCACCCTCCATCACCCTACCCCCTTTCTACTGTAAGCCATTGATCATCTCTTCATGACTTTCTCCATTTCCCATCAGCCTCTACCTCTCCCCTCCATTCCTCCCTCTTTTTAATTTCTTCTTTTTCATTCCTTCCTTCCCTTCCTGCTCTCCACCATTTCCTCCACTCTCCCTCCAATCCTCCCCTCCTTCCTTGAGGATTAGCGGGCCCGGTGCGGGGGGCGACGGCGGTTCGCTGCTGCGCCTGTGCGCTCCGACCTCTGTTTACTCTGATAATAGGGATTGGGAGCGTGCTGCTCGGCTTCCGCACAACATCCACGGGGACTTCATTAAATCAATTCCTGAAAACAAGAATCATGTGAGGCCAAACTCCCCCCAAGCACGCGCCCTAGCCCTTTCCATATCTAGTCCTTCAAACAATAGCAGCAGGTTTGCATTGTGTAGGTGAGTGAAGCACTCATCTTTGAGAGCACACAGGCATGCGCCAGTGTCTTGGAGACGACGGCTGTTTGATATTGATATAAAAAATAACCGGCATACTGCCGAGCATTGGCACTGTGACATGAACCAAGACACACGTGACATCCTGCTGCTTTAAGAGAAGTCAAGAAATACAACCGGCTTTTACTGTATAAGTAGCCGTGTTTGTGTGTCATCACATACAATACAATGAGTAAATAGGCAGAAGCATAATGCTTATATATTCTTATCCTAAATTCTTATCAATTAAGTAACCCCATAAGGAAGGTCTGAATACAAAGAGGTTCTGAATTCCATCATTTGTATGAGAAATATGTGGTGATTTGACTATTTGTGATGGAAAATTATGGGTATTGGTTAACTTAGCTTTATATCATTGAAAGATCACAAATTCCTGGACGGACTGATTATTTTCATATTAGATTAATCTCTCCACTTTTTTAATTTAAATGCTAAGTCTTTAAAATGTCATGAGGTAGCTAAATGAGTTGGCATTCAGGGTAAAACCTTTTCTTTTTATATATATATATATATATATATATAAAAAGAAAAGGTTTTATATATATATAAGTGATTGTCACAGTCCAACCACTGAGCCTGCACACTAAGGACTGAGCTGAAAATATAAAATGCCATCTCTACTGTTTCTGAGAAAGTCGAAGTTAATCAACAAAGCCGGTCTGCACCTTTAAAATGGAAAGCTACAAAGCAGCAACCAGAAAAGAAAAAGAAAAAAAAAAATCATTATTCTATTACAGTAAATCCTGAACGTTTCCTTTGAGCTCATCACTTTTTTCTCTCCAAACAGTCGGCGATGTCCTGTGAGTCTCAGCAGGAAGATGGTCCCCTGCCTCAAGCTGTTTATCTTTCAATTCTCACATTTTTTTACCAGGAGATTACGCTTGGTGTTTTGAGAGCAGGAACATAATCTCTGTGCCGAAAATAAAGTATGAATATTAGAAAGCGTCTCTTCTCATCCTTAATGAGCCATTTAATCTTCTATTTGGAGTTAAAAGACTATTTTTCATTGCATTATCTCCCTGTGTTTTGATCAAATTCTACATTTCCTGAAACAAAAACTGACATCATCAGCAAGCACAAGAATAGAAGACGGCCATTTCTTTTCTTTTTTCTTACTCAAGATTCTTGGCTCAAGAAAATGAAATAATTTGACACCCTGTGTACATTTTTAGACTTTAAGGAGAACACGCAGACCGTGTTCTCGGTCTGATGTGCTCGGCTGGCTGGAAGCACCACGAGGACGTCAGACTCATCTCGCACTTGTCCATCACCAGAGAAAAAATGCCATGCTAACGATGGCGCAGACTGATGTCAGGCTCGGCGCCATGGCAACAGCCTGCTGCTTCACAGACACCCAGTTGTGGGGTGACGTTTGTGAAGGCCGTCGGTCCGAGGAGACCTGACTTCGTGTGAGAGTTGCATTTCATCTGAGGGTGTACAATTCCTGTCACAGCGGTGACAACATGTAACAACACACACTTAAACCAACTGAGTGCAATGCTTTCAGTAAAATCGTATTCTATTGCGTAAGTGGCTCATCAATTCAAGTGCAGAATCTGACCTTTGAAAAGACTTCGTATGTGGAAACACATCTCCTCAAGCTGCACTATGGGAAGTGTAGGATCCAATGTTTTTGAGTCACAGTGGGGAATAAAAATCAGCCCATAGCATGTTGACCATGCGTTTCTTTTTTATCTCTCTCTTGCGATTCCCCGAATTTAGGTATAAAATTAAGGACTTCTTTCCTTGTGAACTTGAAACAGCACTGCTGTAAATTAAAGAACTACACAGTATAAAGACTGTTGTTGTGAGGAGATAGTTAGTGTGTGTGTGTGTGTGTGTGTGTGTGTGTGTGTGTGTGTATCGGTTGAGTCAGACAGGGTAAGATACCAGGCCTTTGATTAACTGCAGCCAGCCCAGAATCATGAGGTGTTCCTGCCATTAGAAGACATGGAGCTCCTGCTGGGAGTGATATCAAAGGGCCACAGTCGGTGCTGCTGCTCTGCCAGCTACCTGCTGTGTCCTCCCGTCTGTCAACAACACCACACCGGGCCGGGGATCACACACCGGGAGGAGGGTCAGGTGAAGAGATAGAGATGGATAGAGGAGAGGATGTGTGCATGTGTGTGTGTGTGTGTGTGTGTGTGTATGTTTAATAGGTGGATAAAAGGAGGAGAGCAGCACAGGTTAGAGAGGTTACTCACTGTCCTCCGAAGAGCTGCATGCCCAGCAGAGCAAAGACCACAATGAAGAGGAAGAGGAGGAAGAGCAAGCTGATGATGGACTTCATGGAATTGAGGAGGGACACCACAAGGTTCCTCAACGAGTTCCAGTATCTAACAGAAAGCAGCAAACACAGAGAGAGAGAGAGAGAAAGAGAGAGAGAGAGAGAGAGAGAGAGAACAAACCGATTCAGACAAAAACAACCAAAACAGGGGAGGAACAAGAAGAACAAATGGCAATATGAGCTGCTGGTGGTAAATCAATGTGTCAGGGTCTACAGCTGCCAGTTACAGTGAATCACAGGATTAAAGTTAATCTAATAATAAAAAATAAAAAAAAGGATTGCCATCCAACTCTAACAGGATTGTCAGTTCGGAGGGAAAAGAATTAAGATTCGAGCCCTGAGGAAAAAAGTGCAACGTCGTCAAAATGTAGGGTTTTAAGAGAAGCATTCATACACAGCGCTTAAAATAATGTGTTGTAGATACGGTGTGATGTTCTAGTTGTAGTCGTGGGTGTGTTTGTTCATTCAGGACTGTGACTACTGAAATAAAAGCATAGACCATAGGTTCAATTTGGTTTTACACTGTGAGAATGTGCCGTTTGGGTAATTAAAGCCACACTCCACCAATTTAGCACATTGATTTTAGACACGTTCAGCTCATTATCCGGAGTTTCACACGTGTGTCGAGAATTGAGCTCACTTGGTGACTTTGAAGATCCTGAGCAGTCGCAGGGCTCTCAGCACACTGATTCCAAACGATGCCCCGGGTTTGATCATGTCCCAGATCACCTCGAAAATACTTCCCACGATCACCTAGAGAGAGGAGAGCAGGGGATAAATGATCAATAAGCATCTAAAACAGAACTAGCACTGCTGGTTGAATATCTGCAAAGTCCACAGTTAACTTACCCCAAAATCAAAGCAGTTAAAGGAGGAGTGGAAATAATTCCTCGCTCCGAGGCCGTACATCTTCAAGGACATCTCAGTCAGAAACAAACCCAGGAACACAAACTCGGCTGCGTCTGTTTGCAAGATGGACAAGGTACCGACACAAAGAGAAAGCGGTTTTATAGGCAATCGACATCAATAAGCGCGGAGGGGTGCGAGTGCGTGTTTCTACGTGCGACCTACAGAGGGCCGTTGTGAGCCAATCGGGCTGGTCGTAGTGGACTATGGCCACACAGAGAGTGTTGAGGCCCACCAGGCACAGGACGATCCAGTAGAAGCTCTGAGCTTTCACCATGCGGCGGATGAAGAAGCGGGTCCTTTTCTCCTTGCGCTGGAAGTATGAGGTGCCATCCATCTTACCGCTGCTCTTCATGCTGGCCCGACCAAACGGAGAGCCAGGAGGAGCTGAAAATGATGACGATGACGACGATGGAGAGGTGAGAGAGGAAATGTGCGCAGCGGTTTGATATTGGTCCCTGCTTCACAGTTTTCACGTTTCTGTATATATCTGTATATATTTACAGGTTTAAAAGCAGTGTTTCACTGCCCTTTCTGGTTGAAAGATCCCAGTGTGTTGGGCCAGTGTGTTGGGCCCTTATACCACACCCAACAGTGATGTCCTGCCCACACCGCCGTGTACACTTGGACATCAATGCAGCAAGATGAGAAGTAATCCCAGTAAAAACAAGATGTTCTGCCGGTGTTAAGTTTAATACCCCTCTTATGTCTGTATCATAAATGTGAAGCTTAGCTTAGCATAAAGACTTGAAGCAGGGGTAAACAACTAGCCTGGTTCCTTCCAAAGGAAAGAAAAAAATCTGCCTACCTGCATATCTAAATACAAATTACATGTTATATCTTGTTTGTTAAATCCATATCAAATACAAACTATGAGGGAATATATTCAGGGAGTTACGTGCTGGTGGTACTTGTAAAACCAGTTTGAACTGGGTTTAATTTTTTTAATGTCATCTACAATTGTTTGTATAATATCACATCCTTCCCTTTCAGTTACTAATTCAGCTTCCCTACACTGTTTTGTCCCATCTCCACCTGCAGATGCTGTATTCCTCCTAATAATGATGTCTCTACGCTGTTCCAGACTCTTTTTTCTACCAGCGCTCCCAAGCTTCACCAGGACTACACTTATGCCTCCGGTTAACGAAACTACAAACATTTGTTGGCAACCAAAATCCCCTGTGCTTGTGCGCAGAGTTTAACCAGTCACAGGAAATGAGGGCTCCAGGACCTCAAGTTTTATAAGACAGAAGTGTGACATTGTGGTCGGGTAGGGATCCAATTCTACTTCACACCTGCTGAGAAGCACCAAAAGAGGTTTTTGGCCCAAACTTAGACTGATGAAAGTAGCAATAGCTGCCCAAAGGACAGAAAGAACCGTGTAAAAATTCCGCTTTTCTCTTGCAGCTGCTCATTAAAAAAATATGCACCTAATACCTTTGTGCCAAGCCCCAGGACTGCAGGCATCATGTGTGAAAAGAAGTGAAATGAGAGATGAAATTTGACTGCGCAGTGCATCTATTCCCTCGGAACTTAATTTTACGGAAAACAGACATGAGATGAGATCGGAAAAAAAAGTAGCGAAGGCAACAAAACGGTTTCAATTACCATGTTCGTTCTCATTTCCAACCCACAGAAAAGCAATTACATGTTGTCTTTGTGTGGGACCATAAAATCAGGAATGTCTTGTTCGTAGAACTAGAATAGAAGTAGAACAGACATTCCCATGCGAACCGATGAGAGCCAGAGAAAATGAGTAACACTTAACAACTTAATGACGGTGGAATTAGCAAGCTAGTTAGCTAACTAGTTGGCAGCAGGCTAATTAGCTAACTTGTGATTTCCGCCATGCTTTAATGCTACACTGGTTACAGAAAATAAGCCTGGTTGGTGGCCAGCGCTGGGTCTAAGCGTCCCTCCGTCTCACTCCCCAACTCTTTGTGGGAGGACAAGCTATCAAGCTGCCTAGCCAGCCATCCGTCTCCGGAGCTGCGTGCACTCTCCTCCCATCAAGCCTCGACAACACTTCAAGGCTCAAACCTGCATATGTTGTAACCATAACAACTAACAACGTTCGCCATTTTCTTTTATACTTGTCGAACGACCACAGAAAACTGTTCAATGTCCGTTCTAATCCTATTATATTTCTATGGTCTCATTCTAATAGGCTGCAGGTGATTCTCTTGCTATTTTAATGTAACAGTCTAATTAGAAAAGTTAATTATACTTCCTCTCCCTCGAGGTGATATGCTTCTACAGCAGCCAGTAGACGTGGCTTTAGGTCTCCAGATCCAGATAAAGCTGAATCTGCTTCTGTAATGTACATTTTGAAGTTTGTGTGAGATAGCTGACAACTTTATTTTATACTATGGAGGTGACATGACATACTAATCTGATAAATGGAGACCAGAGAGTCAGAGGACATGGTTTTGTTCATTAGAGGAGACAGGCTTTTCTGGTGGCTTTTATCGTAAAGGTCGACTCTGTGAACAGACAGCATGCGAAGGTCAGAGGTGAGGTGCTGGTGGCTGTGGATAAAAAGACTTACGAACGGAGGAGATGTCTGCAAAAGGATCCTCACCCTCCTCAGCGCCGATCAGGTCGTTTTTACCTTTCTTGACTTTGCCTCGTTTCAGGACTGTTAAGAGAACAGCACAGAGAGGGAGGGAAGAATACTCATGTATGAGTCCTAAATGTGATCTAGTGATTGCAATGAAGGAATGGTGATGCTCTGTTATGCAGAACTGCATTCTTTAACATAAATTTGTGAAAGCCAAGATGTCAATTATGGCATGAAAAACAAGCATTTTAAAATTGTATTTCACTGGAACAACCTTCATCCCCTCACATGGTTTATGTCCATGTGTGTGTGTGTGGAGGGGTGAGCTAATTGGAATCTATGAATAGCAGGCATCAATAATGTTTTTCATTTGGAGATTTTCCGCCTTCCTGCTTTAAGCCAGCCTTGGAATGAAAAACTGCCAGCGCAACATGAACATGACCGTCACATGACCAGAGCCACCGGAGTGGTGGGCTCATTCTCCACATCTACAGCCCTGTAGCTCAGCTCAAAAGGGCTGTCTGAGGACTGAGTGCTTGTTTTTCTTTAAACAAGTGAAACAATCTCAAGGTTGTAGCAAGGTTTATTTAAAATAATATTTTTTTTTTTTTCAGAAATTTTAAGATGATAAAACTTGAAGCACTCAACTAAAAAAATAGACATGACATAAGACAGATATGTTTGCAGTTAAACCCACTGCTTTCTTTTTAGGAATTAACAAAAATAATTAAATTAAATTCTTCCAAAATTTTCTTTCTTTCCAAAATTATATTTAAAGTATATTGAAAAAACACACAACTTCCTTAACTTCACCAATATTTCATCTCTAAATTAAATATTCAGCCTGAGGGATAATTTCCTCAATTTCTTATTTTCAAAAAAAAGGTGGATAAATCATTTTTAAAACAAAAAATATTGAAATCACCTCTACTAAGTCAGCAATGATTGGCACTTTGCTCCACTTTTCATACCTGCCATTCATCTGACGGTCAACTCCACATTTTCTGCTCTAACGACATCAGAGTGTTTTTCTACGGCTGTGGACTCAGACTTTTTAATCCCCGATATGTAACTAATTGAAAAATAAGGCATCTGGGTGCTGTCACTTTACTGGAATCATGTGTTTCTGGTGCGTGTCTGTTCTAACAAATGCATTTCCATATATATGTGTGTGTGTGTGTGTGTGTGTGCGTGTGTGTGTGCGTGTGCGTGTGTGTGTATGTTGGGGAGCTTGATGTAGGGAATTTTCTTCAGCAAATCCAATCAGACTAAAGCTGTAAATCCCACTAATTAACCCTTGCCCTCACACCAGGCCTAATGGACTGACATCATGGGCGAGAGAGACAGAGAGAGAACTGAGTAACAGCGTGCTCCCTTTGAAATAAAGACAAAAGAGTAAAGAGTGGAACTGGAAACCTTGATTACCACTCAAATAATCATCATCATAAGTGCTCATTATATGATTAATGGTTGGCTGTCATGGCTTCAACCATCAAATATTGCAGTTGTGCAATAGGGATTCATGTAAAGCTGAGGAACCGCCTTACACTTGTTATACTTTGTATGTTTTACTGTAGTGTTACCTATTGAAAGAATTAAATGTGTATATATATATATATATATATATATATATATATATATATATATATATATATAACTATATATATTCAGAGTGTTAATATAGCAGCAAACAACTATGTCAACTATGTCTGTAAAGATATAGTGGAGTAATGTCTACCTGAGCAGAGTCATTCTCCCTCTGTATGTGTTGAGCTTCTCTGTGCTTTGTATTGGTAACCGGGCCACGGGTTCCAATATATTTTTCCTAGGATGGTGAAGGTATGACCCTACGCTGCCTCTGATTGGCCGACCCTGATATTCTTACCCTAACCCTAACCAATCTCACTCCTCATGCCTAACCCAACCAATGCAGGCAACAGAGGCAAAAAAAAACAACAACATTTGGCTTCCCTCACAGGTAAACACTATTAGCTATGTGAGGCACTGTTAGCTGCTAGCCGTCGGCTCAGCCATCTCCATGTTGGGAGGCATGTTCAGGCCTTCCCGGCTCAGATTCTGTATTCAAATTTCAAACAAACTATGATGGTTTAAATTTTCAATTTACAGATGATCTAAACAATACAGCATTTCTACCTGTAGTTCAATTTATGAGCAGCAAATTGGTGCTGTAAATAAACTATTATTAAATGTAAATGAGTAACTGTACCTCCTGCAGTGATGGACTATGATGAAGCAGGCAACAGATACTTCTTTTTACCTGGAAGGTTTTGTTTCCTCTTGTACCACGCACCATCCAGCGGGGACTTCTCCTCTGCAATCTCATCCTCCTCCTCCAGCAACACCTCCTCTGCAGCGAGAGAGAGAGAGAGAGAGAGAGAGAGAGAGAGAGAGAGAGAGAGAGAGAGAGAGAAAGGAGAGAGAGAGAGATACAGAGAGAGAGGGGGTGAGAGAGAGAGAAATGAGAGAGAGAGAAATGAGAGAGAAAGGAGAGAGAGAGAGAGAGAGAGAGAGAGGAGAGAGAAATGAGAGAGAGAGAGAGAGAGAGAGAGGAGAGAGAAATGAGAGAGAGAGAGAGAGAGAAAGGAGAGAGAAATGAGAGAGAGAGAGAGAGAGAAAGGAGAGAGGGACTTTCTATCAATTTGTCTTGCTTTTCTAACACAACAAACACATGCATGCCAGCTCTCACACTGTTTCAGAGATGAGTCTGACCTGCTTTGCAGATCCACTCCAAGTACCCGGTGAGCTCTCTCTCGATCTGCTGCTGCCTCCGGAGCTTCAGGAACTCCTGCCTCTTCTCCACACGCTCTCTTTCTTTGGCAAATTCTCTGTTGAAACATATACACAGATATTTTCTACACACCAAAAATAACAAATAGACGTTTTTATCACATTTGTCATTTTGGATTTAAAGGTAAATTTTTTTTATTTTCTTGCATGTCAGAAATCTGCCAGAAGACAACCTCCACATGTACATTGCAACAAACAGGATTATGTGAATTACAAAACCAACACATTTGTGCATTATGGGAATTAAGGGAATACAGTAAGGGGTTCAAGTGTACATCTGCAGGATTATTTACTGTGGAGTTCAGAAAGCAGGGCAGCTGTTGATGGCACGAAAGAGGAAAAAGGCCGTTGGCAAACGAGCAGATATTTATGAAACTTATGTACAAGATGCATCGCACGTAGGTTTTATGACAGCATACCGTATGAAATTTTTAATTGAGATTGCAATGTTCAGGAAAGACAATTAAAACTATTTTTAGATCAAATAAATATTTAATTGAAAGAGGGGTAGCAAAAGACAATAAAGGTTATAAAACGTCATAAAAACTGGAAATGGAAATCCAACCACAACTATTCTGGCCAAACTATATTTATTATTACAAGACACTTGAAAAAAGTCCTGAACAGGAACTTTCAGAAATTCTTTCAGACATTCAATAACTGTATTTGTTGTCTTTAGATTGTCGTGTTACGTGTTCACAGGATCCGTCATTTCCACGCTTCCCGTTCTTTATCTATGCAAGCAGCCGAGCAATGCATTCTGGGAGCGCAGTGATGCGTTACGAGAGACGGATCGTCACGTTGGCTATTCCTAATTTGCATTAAGTTGAGTTTAAAATGAAGACGGATTCAGCGATTGCATGGATAATTTCTAGCCTTAAATGTTTTTTTTTTTCGAAAAACAATTCTGTGAGCTATACTTTCATAATATAAGACAGCAAAAGTTTCCGCAAACAAGCCCCTATGTTGGTTCGGCTTAACAAGGAGTGAAGTGAAAGTGTTAGTTCAGCCCATCAAGCATCCAATGCTGAGAAGCTGTGTGACACTTTGCATCCAAAACTGCCACTCTCATATCTGTATGCTGTAACATACAAAAATATCATAATATCACCTACACCTATCCAACAGTGATGGGAGAAGAAACAGAAAGAGTTGACTGAAATTAAATGATTTACATAATAATTAGTTAAAAACATTGAAAAAAAAGAAAATCCACTGGGTGCGTTTGTTTTTGTGACCACGCACATCATCCAGATTTAGTTGAGAGTCACGGCAGGTGAGAGGACGCTCTCTGTGACCACAGACACAACGAGATGGACACATGTCAGATCCAGCAGCACAGGACCGGGATAATTAAAGCCACAGAGCGAGGCCTTTTCATGACACCAGAGGATACCAGGGACAGATGATGAGAGGCAGAGATAGATAATGAGGAGGAGGAGGAGGAGGAGGAGGAAGAGGAGGTGGAGGAGGAGGAGGAGGAGGAGGAGGAGACAAGTGAATAATCTGCTGATTTATTCAATTTACACTTAATTCAGCACATCCTCTCGACCTCCTCCTCCGTTGTAGTAAACAAACACAGGACATTCACCCAGGAGACCGCTTGCATTGTCACGTTATTATTTCAACACAAGTCATGATCTTTTTTCTTACTTTAACCATTGTTTCCCAACGTTATTCACGTGGCATTATGAAAGCGTGATACAAGGCTGATATGAAACGTAGTTATGAAACGTATTTTTGGTTCTGAAACGTCGACACTCAACAGATCTCGCGGTTTGCAGAAACGTACAATGGCAACATTTTTCTGGTGTTTGCAATGCAAATGTCAATTTTTGCACTATTTATTATGTTATTCAATTTTTACACATTTTTAATGCATGAACTAAACACAAAACAAACACATTTTATCGTTAACAAATTAAATTACAGTGCAGATTCTCCACAATCTCCAGTCACATATATTGGCAAAACTGAGTTTGTAATCTGCAATAATCTGCCTTTACTGCATGTTATGTGATTTTGCTACGAGCATACCTGGAATATGTGTATTTATGTTTAGAGTTGACTTACCCAGAGAGGACACCGAGCACCAGATTGAGCATGAAGAAGGAGCCGATGATGATGAGAGGGATGAAGTAGAGCCAGTTCCAGGTGTTTCCTGCGACATCATTGGTCTGGACACACAAACACACACACACGGACCCACACGTTACACCTATAGCACATATACATAAACATGTATATAATACATTTTTCAGCATATCATCATGCATAGTTTAGATTGTCTCATGTAATGCTCAATGTCCTAATAAACAGGTGAAGTTTGAAACCTAAAACCAAAATGCAAAGAGTCACCAGTACCACAAATAAACTCCATGAATGTCAGGTTTTTCCTTCTATCTTTTAAAAATGACACATGTAATGTTTCATTACTTGTACACTCCGTATGTTGGATTTAAGTTAGAAAGTCATCTTTGTACGAAACGGCAAATGAACATGAAATAAGAAGTCATTTCGTTTTGTTTTGAACCTTTGTATGAATATGTTTTATTCCGCATTCCCATTTCCCATCTGCAGTTGTAAAGAACAATATTTTTTTTTTACAAACCTGGCAGACTGAACAAAAACATTTGCCAACTTGCGTCATTCGAAAGTTTTTAACAACTTTTAAATTTGAAAAAAAAAAGAAAAAAAGCAATTAAAAAAGTCTTTTCGTCAGCTCTGTACCAAACAAAACCAACAAACCCTATCACGGAGAAACAACTGCTGAATTCAACACAAGTTACAGCTCAGAAACATCCACTTTGAATAAATAGCTCACAGGCAAATAGGTGTGACCATTCAGTCTTTTAATATGAGCCATTATGGCTGGGGGTTAATATAAATGACTGACACACACGCACACACCACCACTGCATGCAGGAGCACACCACCCACCACCCCACCATTGGCCCGTGTTATTTTACCACAGTATTTATGCTGATTTATTGACTATGAGCTGGTACATGTGTGCATTAATCTGCTGCTATAACAATTATTGCAACATGTTCTCACTCCCAACTCATCAAAAACCACACTTGTTCAGTGCTCCTGAGCTTAACATTACAACGCTCTAGGTAACCCTCTAGCATGACCTTTGGACGGGTCAGTGGTTTACCTCGTTTTTAGGTTAACGGTTTTATTTTACCCAACAAAAGTACTTGGGGATAAAATAAGTATGTTTGTTTAGTAAAATACAACGCTTTTTATTTAGCTGGCGACAGTTAAGCATGAAAATTGCGGAACGAAACTACGGTAAAATAAGTTAATGCTGACAGTTTCACACGGGACACGAACAGTAGTCTCCAGAGCTCTGTGAACTTGCCGTTAAACACGGGTCAATCTCACGTGTGAAGTGGGGAAAATGTCCTCCTGAATGTAACTATGAAGTAATTGGATCGGGGTGTCCACATACATTTGGACATCTTGTTCATCATCTTGGTTAGATACTTTTTGGAGACATCTGCGATGTCCAAACCTGACTGTGCTTGTTTGCCGTGTGTGTGTGGGGTGGGGGGGTCCTGGGAGTCGGCACACCCCTTGTCTCTGAGTGCTCCCACACACCGGCCTGCTCGCGGGGGGACAGACCTGAGGACTGATGGGCTGGGTGAAGCACAGTGACATTTTGCAGACGCCAGTGTCGGAGCGCCGCCACACGCTGGCTGTAATTGTGATGGGAGGTTTCGGGGCGGCTGAATCAGCAGGCCTGAGATCTATATTATGCACCCGGATATGTCAGATGAACATATACAGTAGCACACCCTCCATCTCAGCTGTCAGAGGAGCAGCGGCCCACGCACCAGGATAAATGGCCATCAGAAGTTTCACCGTGTTGCAATTCTTTTTCCCTGTGTCCAACATCTCGTCATGTCTTTCTCTGGGTCTCTCCCTCTTGCTCGCCACATTTAGTTAAATTCTCCTGGGACAAACATTACATAAGCATCTGCTAATCTCCTGCAATTCAGTTCAGTACAATGAAGTAGAAGGAAATGTTCCAACAGTTTGGGAAATATGCTTATTTGCTTTCATCCCAGGAGCCAGGATGTTGTGAGTCTAGCTTAGCATAAGCGTGGGGAAACAGCTAGCCTGGCTCCGTCCAATGCTCAGAAATACGCCTACCAACACCTCTTAAGCTCACTGTTGTAACAAGTGGTATCTTGTTTGTTCAGCACGAACATGAACAGGTTTTATAGCAGGTAACACGCTGGTACTATTTGTTTTGCGAGCAGCAGCCAGGTGCAGTGGCTGTGCGTAGCTCCCAGAAGTTGTGCTATCATGGTGAGCTTGGCTTTATGGCAGGCGACTTCCACTTTTTGGTTCAGTCCCATCGCTCTCAAAAACAAACAGTCCTGCCCCGCACCATTCGGCAGACAGACAGCAAACAATCAGATATAGCTGTTACCAATACAGGGTCAGATATTTCTGTTGGTGGAGACCAAAACAGAGCGCAAAGGAGAGTGAATATTGGACAAATTACAGGACCAAAACACAAATAAAAAGGAATTCCAGGATGCTGCAAGGTTTAAAGTCTTCCCTATCCATCTGTGCTCAGAATTAGGTAACGCGGTTTTCTTTTCTGTTTGCAGTAGCAGCAGATAGCGTCTCTCTCTCTCTCTGGGGAACTCTGGGACAAAATTAAGTGGAAATGCAATCGGTTGCATCAGCTTTCAGTCCCAGAGTCTGCTGGTGAGGAGGGAAGACTTTTCTCTCCTGTTGATGGGGCCTTAATTCTTCAGCTGACTGCTCTGGCAGGTGAGCTGAGTTCAGTTGAGCTTGTGCAAATGTTTTTTTTTCTCATTCTGGAACAGCAAGGTGTTTTTTCTCCAATTTAAGAGGTTGTACAAGCTGAACACAATCGAGCCAGTTGGACCTGGTTTTGTACTACTTCATGGGGACTGCTTTTGGTTGATTCTTATCAAAAATAAAGTTTAGGAATTTATCGGTGTTTGAATTCAGCAGGCTTTTTTTTGCATTGTATCCACAGTTGTTCTTCATAATGAGGACATTGCTTAATGTACTCACGCAGTTGTTCAGTTGCTCAAAAGAGCAAAGCAAAAATATGGACTGAGAAGATAAATGGCCAGTGTCATCACGAAATGCTGTTGGTCTAAACAGGGATCAAACTAAACGACATCAGCACAATGACCCAACAGAAGAAGGGATGCTTCTTGACAACTTCATCATTTCATCCGCAGAGGCCCAAATGTAAAAACCAGCATGTCAGATTTAGTAGTTTGACACGACAGACATTCCTGTCTTAGTTTTTGGCATTCCTGAGGAGAGGACAGGAGAGGAGAGGAGAGGAGAGGAGAGGAGAGGAGAGGAGAGGAGAGGAGAGAGGAGGAGAGGAGAGGAGAGGAGAGAGCTGTACTGTGGCCCCTGGGCAGCATGGAAGGACATCCATCACTTCAATTTATCATATGTCACTTCAGGATGGAGGGTGTGATCCAGTATTCTATATTGCAAACAGCCTCTGGCAATGGAAGAAAAACACATCTGTGGTTCCCTCTACATTTAATACATATATACTAAGATGTTTGTGCTCACAATTTCGCTTCAAGTCTGGAGGTTGTTTTTTTATGCATTTTGAATTTTTTTTACAATCTGTTACTTTATAATCTATGTTGAACCCAACCCCCCAAAAAAATATTTTGGCCCTTTACTGAGCTTATATTTGTGTTTACTATACAATACATTCCACCCCCCAATTTTTTTTGGCATATTACAACATAATCGAAGATGGAAAGAGCAGTTTTCATACTATAGTATAGATCTATACTATATAAAGATCACCATATTCTAAATGTTCCAAGTGAAAGGCTTTGCTTTGGACCCCACCTTTAAGCTCTGGCTATGGAGTCATGCAGGGAGATTAAAACGCACAGCGTGCACAGCAAGAGAGCAAATACAGGGCATATGGCAATCAAAGCCATTGGCTATACTAATTAAGTTCATTACAAAACTACTGATGCACTATGTTGCCTTCAGCAGTGCTTCTAATGACCCCATATGTTGTTTAAGTGCAATGCAATGACAGAAGAAAATAAATACAAGAGTAAAATGGAGCTATGAGTATAATAAGATCTATCTATGCAGAAACACTGAAAAGGTTCAAAGCAATCTTGCAAAATCATTGATAACTCAAAAAGAAAGCTAATTATGGTACTTAAAATTAAAAAAAAACACAAACCAACCATTCTGTATATAAAAAAAAAAACATATGGTACTGAAAACAGGACCTCCATGGTGGATGTAAAACGTTGCCTCCTACATTTTGTTGGTATCTAAAAACAAACTTTAGTGACTTATATTCACTGATCTTGATGTTTTCATATGAGTTCACTTGATATCGTTATTCCACCTCTGTTATTTCCATGAGTCATCGCTGGCTGACTGCTCTGAATGATCACCGAGGAAAAAGCAAACGCTGCCACATAATTTGGAGTCATGCATCATGCAGTAGTGGTGTGACAGTGTACTCCCACTCTCTCAGCTTACAGTGCTGCTGCCACACACACACACGCACACACACACGCACACACACACGCACACACACACGCACACACACACACACAGACTTTCTCTGATGCCAAGGGAAGCCTGCTGAGATAAAGACAGCCACTCTGAATCAATTCTGCAGCTCCTTACAGTCCTGAAACATTCACAACAAGCAGCAGTGACTGTGCTCAACAGCTCTGGTGGCACAGAGAGCAAAAGGTCTTCAGAGGGCTGCTTGAAGAGGAAGAAAGTATCAAAACAGTTTGATTTGAATTTGGGGCTCCTATCATCCCTCGTTGAGTCTTTCTATATTTTTCTTTTGACACCGACTGAATTTGCTGCAGGCTAATTTTAGTCATATTTATTCAGCCAGCTTGACTTCAAGGCTTGAACAATTGCAACACGGCAACAAACATAAACACATAGCAACGTGTTTTACCTGAAGCGAACATAATTCCAACACCAGGCAACTAAATGAGCACACAACAAAAGCACGCTAACAGTACACAAGCGTATAGTGGGGCCATTTACGTGGCATGGAGGAGCATTTGCACTCAGACAGCCTATCCTCAGCCTTCCATGTAAAAACATGGTCTATGGTTGTACATCTGGTGGATGAATCGTGGTACTGCACTCATTATAAAGGCATTAGCTTTCAATACATTCATGAGCTGGTCAAATAGACCAATAGGTTATGGTTTTCTTTAAATAGGAACATAAAATGTTTGATTGATAGATTGGTTATTCAAAACAAGGTTAAAAAACAGTTGTATGAAGCTGTAATTAAAACCTACAGTGACATCTCAATGGAATGATGTGAGTTTTACTTTTACCTGAGGAAATTTCAAACGATACATTAGGTACCAAAATGTACCCAAATGGGCAATTTGAATATTCTACCGTACCATGGCTCCACTAAAACCTCTCCAACTTAGCTCTGCTTCACTTTAGTAGTATCAGTCTGTGCACAGGTAATGTTCAGATGTTGTGATATGGTTTGCTGGAGGTTTTGGGCTGCATCATTCAAAAGGGGTGATTCACTCCAGGAGTGTACAGTTTTGTTTGGCGGAAATTTGATTTCATGCTGTGTTAGCTTTATTAAGATACCAAGATTATTCACATGGACCTTTTTGCACAGATAGACTCATTCATTTTGGGCATGTCATTTTCAAACTGGGGCCTGAGCCACAGGACTTTAGGCTTCTAGATTATTACATGTGCACACAAAGTTCCTTTTTAAATGAAAGTACTAAACAAGTATGAATGTGTTGCAGTTCATTTTGAAGCCTTTACCTCAATGGTAACCTGCCTTCAGTTTACACTATCTGCACCCAACACCAAAGACACCAGACAAAGTTAGAGAACAGTTTGAGAATCAAAGAGGAGCGTAATGGCACTAAAATTTATCAGATGGACACAAATATGTCTCCAAATGATACTCGAGTGAGCTACGGTTCATCCGCTGAGGTTCAAGATTCACCCACAGCTACGACTTGTCCACATAGTATGTATAAAAGTCTCCTCTGCGCAGCTCTATTTTTACGAGGATTTGACAAGCACAAGATGTCGCCCTGACAAGGTCAAGGTGCACCTGCCTCCGTGACTCTACCGGCTCTAATGACGTGAGAGGAAAAGGTGCCTGTGACCCCTCGCATGTCACACACACACACACATACACACACACACACACACACATTAAACTTCACAAACTCACTTCCAGATCTTAATAAACAATGCAAGATTCCAATCAACATTTTTAACATGTGCTCTGATCCCATCACTTATAGCAATCAGCTGACAGAGAAAATATTTTTAAGGACTCGCATGCAAGATTTTGTTAAAACAAATGAGAGCAAACACGATATGAAGTGACTGAACATGACACAGCAGAGGTAATTAGGGCCGCGTCGAATTTGACGGCAGCCGTTGGATTGCCAGGAGAGACAGAGGAAATGTAATAAAATCACGAGGCATGAAGCAAAGATTGCCACATTATCAACGCTGAGAAACCACCCACGCATCCTGCTGCTGCTACAACGGTGCCACTTCCCCGCTGACTAAAGCAGCATTCATAGTGTGAATCAGTGCAAGCCTTTGGCGTCTTTTGTGGATCGCTGTCATGGCATTTCTGCTCAAAAAGAGTGTAGTGGACACAGATGGGCATGGTGGGATCATTTCAAGATGGTACTTGTGACTTGTGTTTTGAGATTTATCAAAGTTTCTTCAGAGAAATTGTCCATAAATAGGCCCACCTCAATACAGTTTAGCTTGTTGGATTTTGTTGAATTTGAATCTGAAATTTGCTTTGAGATGTTTACTTAAAATATTAATTTAAGATATGAAAATGAATGATATTGTCATTTGTTTACATTAACCTGACAAGGACCGCTAGACCTCCAGAGCCGTGTGAGTGAAAGGCAGGCGAAGCCTGTTGCTATTGTCATTACCAAACCTCATGGGAAGTAGTTTAGGATGGTTGGGTAAAACAAAATTGCAACATTGACAAGAGAAACCACCAAAATGATGATAATAATGGTGGTTAACATCATCATCATCATCATCATCATCATCATCATCATCACTACTTTACTTTAATCAAGTAGTTTTTAATCAAAAAACAAATATTTCCTAATCCTTGACCGAAGCAGGACACAAATGCACTCCATTGAGAGAATGATGGCAGAATTAAAGGTACAGTGTAAAGGATTTGGCGTCATCTAGAGGTCAGGTGGCAGATTGCAACCAACTGAAACTTCTCCAGTGTGCCAAGCGTGTAGGAGAACTACAGCGGCAGATGCAAAAACGCCAACGGCCCTATCCAGAGCCGGTGTTTGGTTTGTCCACTTTGGGCGACAGTAGAAACATGGCGGTGCAACACGGACTCCGTGAAGAGCATCCGCTCCCTATTTTGATATAAAGGCTCATTCTAAGGTAACAAAAACACAACGATTCTTTTTTTCAGGTGATTATACACTAAAGGAAACATACTTAATATAGTATATCATTTATATTCTATTAAATTTCTGCCAGTAGCCATTTCTGCACCCTAAATTCTACACACTGTACCTTTAACAAGTCAGATCTGATCTAGTTGCTGCCGGCTGGTGATAACATGGCAACAATATCTAAAATAGGATCTGAAAGGTGAACATGTTCTGCGATGGAGAGAGATGAACGATATGGCATGTTCTGTTCATGGCCAGAGGCAATTCAGATCATATATCGTGTGCAAATGTCAAAATCAATACCGCACTAACAATAATATCCAGTTTTCACCTTGAAAACTGATTATTATCAAAGCAGGAATAATTTAGCGGAGGAAGGAAATATGAAGGAAAACCCAGCAAATGAGAGAATAATATGGAAGGAAAATGTTCATTATCTTTCTCTGCGTGAACTTCTGGAATGCGTATTCCACCATAATCTGGCCTCCAACGTTCAGGAGTTGCATATCTGTAACATCCACCATGTGATTTAGCCGCTAAAGACGACACTGATGGGAGGATATTTCGCTCGAGTCAAAAGCTCTGCAGCGTCTGGCAACATTATGATCATTAGCATAAGCTGAAATCTCTCTTCATTTGCACTCCCTCCTCTCTTCCTGTGCTCCTTTTCATGTTTCAAAGAAAGGTTCAGTTTGGTGGCATTCTCTCGTTCCCAGGCGTGAAGACTTTCACCATTTCACCATGTACCAGGACATCGTCTTCCTCCGCACAAGAGCACTTTGTCCGGAAAAAGTACCCCCCCTCCCCCCCATTGATTTCAAGGAGACGTTTACTGTGTCGATGCAGCGTGGGTGCTGCAAAAAGTCTTCATACCTCATCGACAAAATTGTTTATTTATTAATGCCTTCCAAACTGACGTCCTGGACATGATGGTTACGGAAACTATTTATTATGACATGAGCATTTTCTGATCTGTGACCTCGGTAGTCAACTACTTGGTTAAGTTCATACAGAGGTTGTGTTTGCAGGTCTAATAAACTTGTGCTGACTGTTGCAAAGTGACAGGATGCACTTAGCTCTGGTGTCAAATCAATGAGGTCACCTCCTAAAGAGGAGCTGCCTCCACTTCTGATAATTATTTACGTGACCACAACCGGGTAAAGATGCAAATGCAAATGCCTCAGCATGTAGAAGACATTGTGGCTTATATGGTACCCATTTATTTTAATGAAAGTTCCAACGCATACCACATAATTTCTATCCTAGTTGTTTGTTTTGCAGCCCACAACACATGAGCATTAATGAGACAAAAACAGCCCCGCATTCAATAAATGCAGGGGGCATATTGTTATGGGTCCTGGTGACATCATTAATTATGAAACACGAAGGCCAGTTTTAATAATTCAGTCCCAGGCCAAAGAAAACGTTATCAGCCTCTCAAAATCTCCCGTTGGCTTCAAATATGGATGTATCGCATTTCTTTACAGATAACCAGGACTATTTGAAAAGGAAGATTTAGTTGATTTGAATACTTGTATTCAAGATTCATGATGGGATAATATATAAATATATAATTCAAGTAAAACATTTTTTTTTACAAAGATGCATTTTATTTGAATTCTCTAACAACAGTAATTCAACCACTTACTGACAGAAACTACCGTTTAACAAAAGAAATAAAACAACAACGATTTACTCAAGTAACTTTTACTCAGGTTTTACTCAAATCAAACGTATCTCTTCATTCATACAGTTGCGTCAGGTTCAACAGAGCCCTCTGTGTCAGGACTAGCATGGTATCATTGAAATGAACAAAGAGTTACTCTTAGTCTCAACATGGCCTCACTATCTTTTTCCTCTGCCTTTACACCGAGTTTGCGTCATGCACATAAAAAGTATCTTTTCAAGTCTCTGAGCAGTTTTTCAAATATGAAATATTTATGGCTAATTTAAAATTACAGCATCTTCCCATCTCTGATTCGGCTTTCAAACTGGACTTCCCGGCTTGTATTTCATCGTATCACTGGGAACTGCAGCAACATGCTCACACCATCAGAGGCATATTGTCGGTCTGAATGTGGCCTCGTTGTCACCGCTCCCTTCAGTTGAGAGAATAACATGGCAGACAGCAGCTGCTAGGAGACCACAGGATCCTGGGACGTGGCCTCGCCGGGGGAGGCGAAGTTATGAAGGAAGATAGAAGGGGCGGAGCGGGAGGTGGTGGTGGGGGGGGGGTTGGACGGCAGAGAGGAAGCAATAAGGAAAAGAAGAAGCGGGGGCAGGGTGGTAATGATGGGGAGAAGTACTCTGCATTTTCTTTTGCACCATTAGAGAGAAAGGTCTGAGCAATCCCCCTCTGGGCAGAGGCAGCACAGTCATCAATCTGCAGGGTCAATGCTGGGTTACAGGAAAATATATAATCCACAGAATAGAGCCCCTGGATGCTATTGTGGCCTTATGATGTTTTAGACTTCAACCCCAATCTCACCCCCCACCCTCCCCTGCTTCTGTACCAAGAGTGAATATACATTTGTATACTCCGGATATTAATGCACACATGACATGCACGCTCCACTGCATTGACACAAATATACCTTTGGCTCTCTCCCACTAAATAAGGTCGTCATGGTGTCTCCTTTTATTTCCTTTGTTGTCTACGTTCTTTGCGGGACATTTTGGCCCTACTCAGAGTTGCCGGTACTTTGAGAGGTGCTGACCGTACTGCCAATCAAGATGAGTCAAAGAAATGTGTCATTACTTCAAGGAACAAGGACTACTATATAAAAGAATAACCACCATTTACTATGTCCTCTGCAATGACACACATTCTTGTATGTTCCTGTCCATAACATTCTCTGCATTCGTATTTTGGCTATCGATCTGACGATGGACAAGCCTCTGGGGGGCGAAGGGGCTGAAATCTTTGAGTTCCAGTGTAGCCAGCGGATATGCGGGCCAAGACTTCCTTTTCCATGCGCTACTCTTTGTTTATCCTAGCAACTTGAGATGCGAGACTGGAGTTGGAGTTGAGAGACGACGTGTACGACCAGATAGTTTCTCAAGTAGCCAGTATACAATAAAAAACGTAATCCTCGTCAGACTAGGTGGGTTCCCAGATTGCATTTGGGCTAATGTGTTCTGCTTCTGCTGCTCTCCGCATGGATTGTTTACCAGCATTCAACCGAAGCCTGCTCCGACTGCTCCGACTATAAACTATAAACAGAAACCAGAATGCTTCCGATGTCAAAATATTGTCTTACCGCCCACATATGAATAGGTTAGGTTAGGGCAAAACAAAACACAAGACCTCTCACTCAGGCTGAATTATCAGGCTAAGTTAAACCCATGGTTAGGACTTTCTCACCATTGACAACTAGCATAAAATGTTTCTCCAATGAGCTCAACGCCGTCTGTGTCTAGTGAAGTAAAACCTGAAGAGCAGCAATCGGGCAAATCAAAACAGTCCCAAAATGTGTCTCGGTTTGCCTCAACGGGACGTATGAATGGTCTCCACGAGGCAATTCAGAAAACTACCCCGCCTTAATTCCTCATGCATTTGAATCAATCCAGTCACGAACAGGAAATGGCCGAGAGAAGAAGAGAAATATTAAGTAGTACATAGAGAAATACCTGGTTGAATAGGTGGTCAGGAAGAAGTACAGTACGCCACACAAAAAGGCTGCGGTAAAAATAACTGTTGGATCAAAAGGAATGACTCTGAGCTCAACGAAAAGAAAAAGACTGCAATACAAAGAAAAAGTACCGACTGAGAGAGAAGGCATTTTCGGATCACAGCAGCGTGGTTCGGCATCGCTTAGGATAATGAGCCACAAAAAGCTACGGGAGATGTTCGGAGCGAGACAAGGATGAAGAGCAAGAAGAAGGAGAAGGAGGAGGGGGAGCGATGGCTCTGCAAATGGCTCACAATGTAGTGACAGTTATCTGCCATCTCCTGGGAGAGGAACAGATGAAGTGGAGGGTGAAGCGAAAGGGAAAGGGAAAGGAGAGGCATTTGGGGATGAAAAGAAGGTAGAGAGTGGAAGAGTGAAAAATGAAATGTGGTAGAGACAGTAAGAGATACATAAGAAGTACATATGCAAATAATGCAACAACTAAATAATTTGGAAAGTAAAATGTATCCAGAATAATTGATCATATTTCAAAACTAATGGTAATGTCCCTAAACAAAAAACTGTCCATGCAGAGATCTTTGTCTTTTGGTTAAATTCTTCTTTAAATGGGGTCCCAGCTAAGAGACTTTTTGATGAGACAATATGCTTGTAATTTAGTTTTTCTTTCCTTATATGAACGTGTGTCTATTAGCCACACGTCTCGCGCATCACTTTCACTATACATGACTAACTGCGACCCAAAAAAAAAGTATTTTCAGTGTGTCAATACGGTGCCTGAACGCATCTCGTGTAGACACAGACGGAGGACTGAAGCTGCTGCTGCTTCAGCTACATCTCCGGTGAAGGTGGTGTGAGGTACAACTTGTGCTCAGTTTGTCAAATATTACACAGCAGCCTGTGAAGAAAAACAAATAACAAATGAAAGAATCTGATATTAAAATCAAGTTTTCACCTTATTTGTTCAGGGATGTGCATACTAAATGTCCCAAATACAAATCTTTTTAATGAACCGCCGGTCACAAGTCTGTTGCAATGCTGGATCACCTCCATGGGCCACTCCCAATTGAGCATTTCGATTAGGTCATGATGGGCAGGTTGCCACCTGGTATCGCAGCTTCTACCATCAGTGTGTAAATGTGTGTGTGTAAATGGGTGTAGGATAATTTAAAGTCATATATCACAAGGTGTGTTTGAATTGAGTTTAACTACTACTTCATTCTCCTGTGTTCTCCTTTTACTTCTATCTCAGTGTGCCAGAGGCAGCCTTTCATCACACTTTCACTGTGTAAACACTGTGAATTCCTTTTTTTTTTTGTCTTGAAACTTATTTCCTGTGGAAACTGTAATTTTGCATACATCACTTGGTAAAAAAAACAAAACTGATGAAGCTCGAAGTCAGCCAGCCGCTTTGGTATTAGCCCAGACACTTTTTAGTTCTGCCTGGTTGGACATCCCTTATCCTTTAGGGATTCTTGTTTTCCTTTTTGTCTTCTTGGATTGTGCATATTAAAAAAAAGCACTATCGTGCTTTTGTCTGACCTAAAAAAACACAGAGGTGCTGGCATTTAGATAACAAAACTGTTTAGGTCGGTGACAGAAGGAACAGCTCGGGGGGCGGGGGCGGGGTGGGTGGAGGGGGGGAGGGGCGTCCCATTGACCAAGTTGTCTAAGACACAAGCCATATAACCGTAACATCTCTGCTTTGTGTTCAGGTTGGAAAACTAAATTTAGTCTCCCTCTCTTTGAATGTGTCCTCTCAATCTCTACTTTATAATATAATGCAAGGCTGTGGTTCATAATTGTTCAAGCAAAAAAAAACATAAAGTAATTATCGCCAATCTGTGTTTTAACTCCGAAACAGCTAATGTACGGACTGTACAGACAATAGCTGTCTCACTTCCAGGGCTTCAAATACCGAAGCCCTTCGGAGCCTTGATACCGACAGGTGCTCAGGGCACCCTGCAGTGTCTGTGTGAGACCAGGCTTTCAACTAACTCCAACGTACACCCATCTGCTTGTTTTTTTATTTTTTATGCTCAGAGCAGCGGACGTAGTATAAAAGAGTGAGAAAGTCTTCTAAGGGCGGAAGGGGTCGAGTGTTTGTTTGTGAATTTTAAAAGACCTTATGTGACGTTATGCCACTGATTCACATAACGTTGCGTCCGAAGCTTGAGTTACGTTACAACCATACTTATTTTAAGCCAAACTATGATGTTTTTTCTAACTCTAACCAATTAGTTTTTTTGCAGAAAACTAAACGTCCCCATTTAACAACGTTAAATATGTGTTACTAGATGTCTACGCCGGGCCCGGCTAAGACATCTCTTACCCCTCAAAGGATTAATTTTACAAAAAGGACTTTCAACCAGCCTGGGCTCAGTAAGACATTCATGTTATGATCAGGCTGTAATGAATTGAAGTTGAGGATGTATTTGAGCTGTTGCTTTGCCCCTGCTAATAATCCTGCAATAAATATCTAAACTGCATTTAAAGTACTTAGTCTTGAGAGTTCATTGGAGGAGTAGCAGTGAGTATTCATGGTTGTAAGAAGTATTACTGTGTGCCTAACAACAATGTAGTTCTGAACGGTTATTCTAGTTCATAGTCCACTAAACAGACCCTTAGGGCTTATTCCTAGCTATTAAAACATATCCTGGCACCTTACCAAGATCCTTGGTCCATTAGAGGAAGGCTTCCATTAACTGAGGTGACTGATAGCTGCATTCGCCCAAGAGGGCCTCGCGGTCGAGTGTAGTTGTGAGTGGAAGCAAGGTAGACGTCAGTAGGGACGTCAGTGAGCAAGCCAGGCGAGTTTCCTCGACCAATAGCTTCAACAGATCTCCAAACATCTCGGAGATCCGGACCCATTGAACGGAGAGCTGGTTAATTAGATAGTCTTGTGAAAGGGGCTTATCTCCCGGATCTAACACAACATCAACCTCCAACGTTGACCACGCGAAAACCTTCTGTGTCGGGACACTACACCAAAGACTGCCCTGGCAGCTTCCTCCCCGGTGGCAAAATATGATGAGCATGGATGAGATTACATTGGCCTCAGGATAAGATAACAATTTTCACTAAACACTCTCAACTGGCAGTCACGGACACGATTTGTATCGCATTCTGAGCTGCCAAAAATCCGCAGCTGTTTGCCTCCACGTGTCTTCATATTCAATCAAGCAGGCTCACTTCCCATGAAGTCTGAACATACCTTAATGCTGTAATTAATGTTTCAATACTATCTTAGTTTGCATATTGGAGGAGGCAACATTCATTCATACTTTCCTACTTGTTTGTCAGGACACACACTGTTATTTAGAACAAGTGCTCTGATTGCCCTGTCCTGTAATGTGGGGTACCCCAAGGCTCTGTCTTAGCACCACTGCTTTTCTTATTGTGCATGCTCACAATTGGCGACTTCCTAATTGAACTGAATGTAAGTTTCCATTTTTATGTAGATGACACCAAGATTTGTATTCCCATCCATTTCTTGAATTTTCGACCTATTCTACTCCATAATTGTCTGTTTTTTTGTTCCTCCTATACAGTTTTTTGTAAATAATCTTAATGTACATAAGCAATAAAATCGTATTTGTCGCTTGAACATATATTTTCTTCCCTTTCTAAAATCGTATTCTGTTTCTTTTTTGTAAAGTATACTGACTGACAGATATGCCATTTTTTGGTTCCGAATACAAAGAGGATACAGTGTATGTAGACTAACACTGGACAGGTACAGTGTGTCATCTGTGCCACTGCTGCAACCTTACCATCCATGCAGAACTCAAACTGGCACCTTGACACCCTAAAGTGTTTACTTATTCACAATCTCTGCTTCAGCATGCTGGCTTACCCACACACAGGGAGATGGGAAAGATATCAAAGATGAGATAGTCTAAGGGTCGCAGGTTTATGAGTTGAGGGTGTCATGTTTAAATTCATGAACCAGTGTGGAAAACCCGATTAGAGTCAAATTTATGAATATGACCGACTAACCGATCCTCAAAATGCTCCAAGGGAGCCTCTCAATGGTCACAGTTTTGTGGTTGACAGCTCCCACATGCGAATATGTGTCTTTATATGAATGTTAAGCACATGGGCGATGGAAAAAGAGTGTGTATGCTCAACAAAATCCTTCACTGAATGAATTATTCATGGTTTTATGAGTTTAAAACACCCTTAGTGGTTCCCAAAGGCTGAAATTTTCATTACACCCAAATATATTCAAATGATGGATGGCAAATACAATATTATTCTGTTAGTCTAACCTATAACCTCCAAATTAAGTGTGTCCTGGGAGTGGTGCTACACTAAGAGCCATGGGGTCATTTAATCAGCATGGTTTATCTCCATGGGAGCGTACAAAGAATAAACAAATGAATGGCAATCTGCTCATTAGTTAAATAGATACCATGGCATTTTGCCTTTGGCAGAAGACAGCCCATGAGGTGTCCAATAACAAAGGATGCAGCCTCTGAGGAACATGTGGGTTTTCAGATAATTTCATACAGTGGGGCTCATCCTCGGAGAAGCATGAATATCAACAACTAATCCACAAGTAATTTAATTAAATACAGTCCTTATTTTTTGTGTGGTCTAGACTCTAGACCACTTTGATTTGGTACCATAATCTTAAAGAATCATCTTCTGAGGACCATGAATAACCATACCAATCTGGCTACCAATAGGTATTATACTCTGAACCAAAGTGTTTGAAGACAAGTCAACTAACAAACACACCAACAAGCAAGACATCCTTAAGCCCTGCCAATAGGGAGTGAAATATAGCTGAGCAAAGACATTAAGAAAGAAGATGTTGATGAAGAAAAACACACAGACTGCAAAAAAATCAAGCTCATACAACCTTCTGAAATATTAAGTGCATTAAGACTCACGCTGTAGAGGATTTCCACCCAGCCCTCCATGGTGATGCACTGGAACACAGTAAGCACGGCAAACAGGATGTTGTCAAAGTTGGTGATGCCAAAGTTGGGTCCAGTCCAGTACTCTCTGCACTGGGTCCCGTTGGGACACGTCCTGGCCGGATACTCCAGACCACAAGGCCAGTCTGCTGCTTTCTCACCTGACCGGCAGAGAAGTAAAGAGAGACAAGGAATGAGTTTGGATATGGATATTTATGTTTTCAGGTGGCTTTTACTTAAACTACAGTGTCTATTTGATGGGTGGATGAATTGATAGATCTCAAAGTAACTGAATGATTGAAAAGATTAAATACGTTTTTCAAAACCACTTAAATCACTATAATAATTCCAGTTTCCCCAAATGCGAAAACAGGTTTTATGTGGGTCAGGTGTGCAGCAGGGACAGCAAAGTAGCCAACATGTCCTTTTCCCCTGCCACTTTCTCCAGCTGCCACACGCTGCTCTGACGTGACCCATGAACTCCTAACAGTCAGTCATCAGTCATCATTCATCAGTCATGCCGCTAACACTTCCAAAGGGAAACACCCAGGGACATCCTACCAGGTGCCCCACCCACCTCAACTGGTTCCTCTCAGTGGAGACCATTGACCTCCCAACCATGTCATGCGGAGTGTGGCTGCAGCCTCATTCTGTCAGTCACTGCACAAAGCGTGTGACCACAGGTGAAGGCCGGTACAAAGATGGAAGGGGGAATTTAGAGCTTTGCTCTGAGGCTTGGCTCCCTTTTTCAGCTGCATGCTCCAACAGAGCGCCACTGTTATCGCAGCAGAGGCACCCAGCCAGCAGTCAATATCACAGCTTCTCTTCTCCACTCAGAACATCTGGAAGTTATCTATTTGTCAGATACCCCTTTTCCCCCGACAGTTACATATTAATGAAACAATTTTTTTTATGGGTTCTCGTTTGATTTCAATTGTTCTCTGTACACTGTACTACAATACCTTGGTAAATACTAAGTGCTGCAGATAATCGCATAATGATTGTGATGTAAGCCAATTAAAAAAGTAAAATGTTTGTATTTTGTTGTCCTTGATATTAAAATCCGGGATTTGCAATCCCATCATATATTTATGCTCATTGGATTTTGGGTCTATCCTGCCACCTTGAATCTTATTGTTGAAGCGCAAGCTCCTATACCAAAAACAAATTAGAATGACTTGACAAAAACTAATGCAACAAATAAAAACTAATGCACTGCCAACAATACTAAATAAATGAGTATGAAACAAATATGTCATTGTTTATCTGTTTGCTCGTGTGTGCATGAGCAAACAGATAAACAATTAAAGAGAAAATTAAAGTATAATGAAGTGTGTGCAGAAGGGTTACGCAGCTGTGTGGCAGCAGGTGTGATCGAGAAAATAAAACAAGGCTACAATCTGAACGTCAACGGACTTGACAATGTTCAGGTTTTGCATGGACAGGTTTTGTCAGTTCCTTCTATAATAAACAGCAAGACAGAAGCCAGCCTCAGATTAGGCCACAGTCGGTTCTCAATCATTTTTGTGACTTTTTTGTGTTTGTGTCCCCCTGGCTCAATCAGACCTCTGAGATCTCTGTTGTACTCACACTTTATCTTTCATTCAAACCAGTGGAGCGTACTTGTCGAGCCTACTGGTGCACGTTCTGCACCGCAGCTGCATCTACAGCTGCCAGCACACTGTAGACCACACTGGCTCAGAGGGCCTGAGTCAGACCAGGATTTCCGGGAGGCTTATTGGTCTTTACGTGCACACCTCAGAGCGACGAATCCCATCCTGATGCTACTTACACGGAGACGCAAAAAATTGCAGCGAATGTGCACTTTAGGGAACCATGTAAATCAAGACATAAACTGCAATACGTACAGAAGTGTTTTCGGCCATCTTAACATACAGGATATGATTAACTCATGTGCAAAAATGTACTTTGACATATGATTAAGATGTGCTCTGCAGTGAATTTGTAAAAGATTTCCAGTTTCGTCGGCTTAGTGTGGCTGCGGAATAACTAGGCAAGATGTGTCCCAACTTTGTGCGCGGGTTTCCAGGGATTACCAAGTGACAGAGGGATGAGGTACCAGGGAGCATGGAGGGTGCCGAGAGTTTGTCTCAAGGATGTGCTGGCAAACATGTCAGCAGATGGGGATCAGAGGAAAAGAATAAATGTGCTGAGTATAACAGATGCCTTGTGCACCCAGAGTTTCATGAGGGATAGTGCCACGATCACAAGCCGTGCCAAGTTTTAACGATGATTTGCAGAGCCAGACTGCACAGCCAACATCCCTCTGGTGTCACTCCAGTGAAATGTGGCCCTTTCCTTCCTACCGACAGGTGCTGTGTCAGCCGGACTGAGTGTCCACAGACCATATGGGAACATCTCGGGCCTCTATTTTCTTCGACTGGGTGCAGTTCCTAATGGAATACTTTGACAAAATCGTGAGGGCACAAATATTTCTTTAATTAATTGGTCTTTTAAAGGTTTTAAAGGCTCTCCATCTGATTTTCAGAGCATCAATATAGCAGCAAAGAACTATTTGCTAAGAAAAGATAGAGTGGAGTAATGACTTCCTGAGCAAAGAATGAACTCCCTCTCCCTCTGTGTGTGTTGTAATCAGAGCTTCTCTGTGATTTGGTAACATACAAGCACCGTTAGCTGCGAGCCGCCAGCGCCCTGAGATACGCTAAAACAAAATTATTTAGCATCTTTTAAAATTATATATTTGAAATTCAAGGTGAAATTCTTTATATACTGTGTATACGGGTTCTCTGGCTTCCTCCCACAACCCAAAGACATGCAGCTTAGGTTAATTGGAGAAAATGCCCATAAGTGTGAATGTCTCTATATGTGTCCTGCGATAAACTGGCGACCTGTCCAGGGTACCCTGCCTTTGCCCAAAGCCCCCCCACGACCCTAAAATAGGATAAGCGGTTTGGATAATGGAATGGAATATATATGAGCATTGCAAGCGGAAATGGGATTTTGGTGAGTTGAAAGGATCGTAGTTCAAATACTCATTGTTAATATAAATCTGCAGAAATGTTGGACTTTGTGGAGTTTGCTCATAATCTAATTAATGTCACAAGGGAACCCATCCAATTAAATCATTCCGTCTGTCTATCTTTAACAAAAACTAAATTAATGGTTCATGGCACGATATTATTATTTATCCAAAGGCAAAGTCTCAGTGGAGAGAATTAAAGGGAAAAACTATTTACTACCGTGCAAAGGGCAAAGAAGCCAAGGGCTTGAAAAGCCTTGAGCTCCAGTTAATGGACAGCTAAAGCACACAACACAAAGAAACACCATGCAAACATACTGATACTCATACTCAAAACTGTCTTTTTCAAGCATTACCCGCTTATGACTCACTCATTCATATACACACACACACACACACACACACACACACACACACACACACACACACACACACACAGTCGTGTTTTCATGACTTGTCGGGGACATTACATCTACTAAAATTTATTTCCTGGAGATTGACCCTATTCCTAATCATAGCAGCTACCAGCCTGATCCTAATCCTAATTCTAACCCTAACCCTAACCTTAAACCATTTCTTCTCCCTAAGATGCAATGATTGGCGTTAAGGGGACGTGCATATTGTCATCATTTTCTCCCCCAAAAGGAAGGCAAGTCCCCACTATGTGTCTTTGTGATCAGCTTGATGTCCCCACAAGACGTGTGAAACGACACGCACACACAAAGACACGGCCTTCATGTAGAAAGATGTTACCGGTGCTGCTCGTCTTCATCAAACCCTGCTGTGACTGTGACTAAAATAGCTCAATAACACACGTACTGTACATTAGCAGGCTGTCACAACTGCTCACACCACTACGAGCACCCTGACTGGGCTGGAACATGCACACGCACACACTCACACACGGAGAGACGAATGCACACGTTTTACAGCTGGTTCAGCCAACAAGCCTCGAGTCACGCCTTCACACTCCGACACCAGCAGCGAGGAAATAAAGCCTCCTCGTAGTTTTTTAATCACTGCATTATACGATGGGTCATTTCAGCCGAGCAGACTGATCGTGTTTTCTGCAATTACTACAATGTTGCATATAATAATGACAGCGATAGTAACCTGGCTGTGATCGATCAGTAATGGGTTTTGTTGCTACGCTGACTCCAACACAGGCGAGACTTATCATTCTCCCTCCCTTTTATGTTCACAGACGACACGGACCCCCTCGATGACGGGTGGTGGAAGACTCATAGTTAGTTGGTGGTTTCCTTTTCAAATGTACAAAACGACATGAGCTTAATTTAAAGCATTCATAGTTTATAATCTATTATCACCAAGACTGAGTGACGTTCTGAGTAAGCCTATAATGCTTATCATTGGCACGGTCTCTATGGGTTTCCTGATGGTTTCATTGAAAATAATTAATTATAGGGAATTATTATAGGGAACAATTATAATTATAGGGGAAATGAAGATGTGTTGCTTCATTTTCTACTAATTCTTGGTTGTTGGTACGGCTTTAACCTTTACTTTGATGTTTTTTTAGGTGCAAGTATGTGTGTCTTTCTGTGTAGTTGCAAATTACAGGCAACAATGCAATTCAGCAAATATGGAGAAAAAACTTTTCCAAATTGAAAAGTTGTGTTGAGTTTTTTTAAGTTTGGATTTCAGAGAATTATTTCTTTGAAAGACTTGCTGAAACTTGCGAGAAAAAAAAAGGACACAGATCTATTAAAACCAAGAGAAATACTGATCTATTATCTGGAAACCTTATCCTCCTTTTTTAAAGTCAACATGGTTCACATTTAAGGAGCTCAAACTTATAGAACACTGTGGTTGAGACGCTGCTCCACTCCCACTCACCCAGCAAGGAATGCCATTAGGTGTTACTGCTGCTCAATACAGTAGCACGCACTTCTAATGTAGCGGAGAGAACCAGTGAATTGTAACCTCATTAACTCCGAGGTAGAATTCGATCAGGAGGCCGAGTACATAAGCATCCCTATTGAGATACTGCAGAGGTTATATCAATCAAGCTCTGAAGACTGTGAAAATACCATTCATCAAAATCAAGAAGTGAAAAATGGCTGTCAGAAATTCTGCTGTGCACTTGTTTGTTACATTGACGTAGGCACTCCGCCTGCCAGCGCTGTGGATTCGCCTAAGCCACATCCATATACGAAACGTATGAATCATTTATGTACGCCTGCATAAATATGCAATGTAATATAATGTCCTGCCGTGTGACGAATGTTGGAAAACACAGCCGAAAGAAGGGAAAGTTTTTTATTTTTTTCCTGGCGTCAAATCAGCCGATAATCAGTGCTGTCGTACAAACAAGGCGCCGCAGCCAAGCTGTTGCTCTCACCAGTCTCTATCTTGAAGCAGGTGGTGTGGAATTTGCCCATGTAAAACTCCACCCCGATGATGGCAAACATGACAATGGCGAAGAAAAGCAGCAGGCCGATCTGGAGCAGAGGAACCATGGCTTTCATTATGGACTTCAGTACCACCTGGAGACCTGAGGAACAGGAGAAGATGGGGGAGAGTGTCAGCAGGCCTCTATGTCTGAGGAAAGTTGAGGTTCATTGCACCTTGGGTCTTGTTTTTGTTGTTTTGCCCATCATCATTTCTATCAGTTATGATGACATTAGTGTCACCCAAAATATACTGAGATCTAACTTCTTTTTCACAATGTTAACGGCTCCCAGGTCTCAGCAGTTATTGCTGTGAGTGCAATGTCATCAATACCAAATAATGATGGTCCAAACGACACAAGTTGTAATAAGCTTGAATCATCATTTAAGGCTACGGTTGAACATTCTTTTTTTATATTTGTTAAAATTCTCGTTATATCCCGACAGCAATCAATAAATCAACTCCTCTGACCAAAAAAAAAAAAAAAAAGAGGAACAAATTGTGGTATGTGTGACAGCCAAAACTAATCATTTCATCTGGCCCGAAAGAAATGTTTGCTTGTTGTTTACAATCATAATTAGGATTTTGGAGGGAGGCCTGAAGGGACGGGTTGTCAGTGTTGCCCACTTGGTGACTTTCTTGCTAGATTTAGCGACTTTTGAAACTTTACTGCTAGCTACTTTCGTTGGAAAAGAGTTGGCCATACTGGGCTGGGTTTTTGATGAGATCTTTTTAGAAATCTACTGTACTGGTTTCTTAATATTAGCAACCATAGCTGTAACAATTGGATTCAAGCCTTTACTGAAACTGACCCGTTCTTCAATAAAAAGTCTGTAGTGTCTGTTTTTCGTTTCAAACGTTCTATTAAAAACTTTCAAATTTAAAAGACATAATACAAACTTTGTAAGACAATCCAAGACTATCTTTCTACATGTATATCTGCACCCACATCTGTAGGGCAGAGAAGTAAAGAATGTATCAACACATCAAAGCGAAGAACAAAAAGAGTCCCGTCCATTTATCTCAATGCTCAAATCAGAGCTGGGCAACACAATAACTCTCCTGGAGTTCGTACAAACCACTTTGTCCACAGTACAATTCTTGAAATGATAATATCTTCAAATGTTGAGGTACTTACTGGGGATTCCTGACACAAGTTTCAGGGGTCTCAGCACTCTCACTGCTCGCAGTGTTCGCAGGTCAAAGTCCGAACCCACCGTGGCCAGGATTCTGTACACACACACACACACACACACACACACACACACACACAGACAGGAACATGCGGGAAGCACAGTTAAAATTTCTGCAATATGACGCAATATTTCAGTGTAGCATTGATACACACAATACTGCATAAGGTTGTACGTAACAGTTATTTGTAATATAAATTATAATGATAATAATAATAATCGATAAATTGACTTATTGTCTTTTCTTTCAAATGTCAATGAAAAAATGCCAATTACAGTCTCGTCTTCAAATTGCTTGTGGTTTTCTATCCAAAACCCAGATACAGTATATTGAATTTACAAAACAGAGAAAATCATTTCAACACAAATAGAAATCATCTTTCAGCCTCCTCCCACACACAAACACACATACAGCCTATAGGATGATCACAGTATATCTGCTTTTACCTACAAGTGGAGGAGCAACATAGTGTGTGAGTGTGTGTGTGGGTGTGTGTGTGTGTGTGTGTGTGTGTGTGTGTGTGTGTGTGTGTGTGTGTGTGTGTGTGTGTGCGTGTGCACTAGCCACTGAGACACAGCTGGCAGCCCTCATTACATGCCGTACACAGAGGGGAAGACTTAAGTGCTCCACTGAAACACACAGAAGAAAAAAAACAAATGCTCTAGGCTAAGGAGAAAGGGAGAGACAGAGGGGGGGGGTGGGGGGGGGGTAAACAAAAGAAAGAGAGGAGGAGGGATGACTGTATTCCTGCAGCCAGGAATATTAATTTGATCCTGATTCCAAGAGGGAAACATTCCTACACGTTCCCTACTTTACCAGCTTTCAAGGAGGCGAAAATATTCAAATTCCTGACATAACTGAAACGGATTTATATTTTTTTCATTTTCTATTCTGCGTAGCTTTATCACTGTCTAATGTGACCAACACTGGCGGAGACAAAATGATGGATTCAGAGAATTCTGCCTCAGTTTGTTGAGGGAAATGACAGAGAACTAGCCTGATTATCAGACTGAATACCCATTTAGTTTCCCCTTCGCTGGAAAACACTGAGATGATTCATGATGCATTTTTTAAAAAGGCATTTGAGTAGAAGTTATATTCTATGTCCTTAAACCTCTCAGTTAAGTACCTTCGGGAGCCCAAATCCTCAGGAGTACAATAGCTTTTATATGGCGGGTAGCAAACACTCACGACTGACTGAAAGAAATGCAGTATACACACACACACACACACACACACACACACACACACACACACACACACACACAGACACACACGGAAAGAAAAAGTAGAAAACAAGAAAGGTCGCTTATCGCTCCCTGGGTACCAGTTGGCATGGTAACACATAAAGCACAACTGTGCACATCTGTGCTTTATGGGTATTGTCATTATGGTTGAAATCAGCCTGCTGGGATGAAAGTGCCTGCTATGTAATATAGAATATATTGTTTTATACATATTTCATGCACAGGCTTTGCAGTTGATATTGAAATTCTCAGACAGTGATGGATGTCTAAATGCTGCTTTTTATAATTGTCTCATTACAATACATTTCCCACATGCAAATTGGGATTTTTATTTATCGTACTGCTTTACAACGTACAGCTCCACGTAGGGAACCTAGATTTAGAATTGAGCAGTCAGAGGAGGGAACCGAAAAAGAGAGAGATCAGAGCTGAGGGATGACGTAAAGATGAAATGTCGATGAGGACTGCAAAACAGCGTATGAAAACATGCATTCACACTTAAAGAAACTTTACTGAAGGGACTTCAATTACCATCCAGAGCCTCTCTTTGTCTCTTTCCATGGGGCTGAACATGTAAACCCACTCTACGTTGTACTAAAACCATCACACACAGTAGCTGCTCTCAGGTCAAGACTTAGACCACATTGTAGTCACAATGGATCCATAAACCTGTTCCAAATCACGGAACTAAACATTTTACAGCTCGGTTGGATTTGTATCAAGTTCTGGTTATAGTTCAGGCTTCACAAAAAAAAAAAATCAGGAATAAACGTCATGGTTTCATGGTAGAAACAAATCCTCCAGATGTCACCTGTAGTAGTCCTGCCCTGTCCAACACTTCACAGAAGAAGTCCCCTCCTGTCAGAACTAATACGTCTAGTGACATTCATCACACATCAAAGAGGACCCGGCGTCTTAACCAAGCAATAAAGAACATATAATCGAGGTAAAGAAACAACATAAAAGCAATTTACAGCACTTGGTGACATTTCTAACAGCGGATACCGTGACAATATTCACAATTAAACAAATGAAGGTACAAGTCTACAATTTTAATTTCCCTTTGGCTTTAATGATACAGACCATCTTTGTTGCTGTCCCTCTCTGTGGTGCTGAAACTTTCACATCTAGTCTCTCTCTTGGTCTCTCTACAAATATTGTGTTTCAATATTTCTCCCAACTGGCTTCTTTAACTACTACGACTACTACTACTACTACTACTATTACTACTAATACTAATACTACTTGCACCGTAAGTGCAGCGTGACTAATGCAAACACACATCATCTTGGCAACCCCGCGGTACTCACTTGCAAACACCTTAAATCAGAACGGAAAACAGCTCGTACACTGTGGATACTCCACTTGATTTGCCTTGGGGCCACTCTTGCAAAATGACAGGAGGCCAGGGGCCAGTTCATAAACAAACATTAATAATATTTTGCAGTCTCACCAACCCCACACAGGTCGGGTGTACCAACACATTCTCACTTAGCCTCCATAGCTGCTTTGTATTATCTAAATCTTTCAGAAGTACTACAGTGTACTATGTTCTGATGGGAATGAGCCTTTGTTCATCTGTCTTTAATTAAAATACATTAAGAGACAATTCCACTCGGGTACCTGGCGGTAAATAAAAACAAATGTGTTATGTACTTATTCAGTTGACATGGTTGTCTTTCAAATAAATTACACCCTATAACATTTGGAATTTGAGTCAATGAACAAAGGACATACAAACGTGAATCATCCCTCTGTGCTGTGTTTTTTTTACATCCTCTACCATCAATAACTCACTTAGTTCTGCTGAGTGCGCACATGTATGTGTGTGTGCATGTGCATGTTTGCCTGTGATGGGATGATTTGATGACTGTGTAGACAGACAGTCGGGCAGGGAGCAGCCTGCGCAAGAAGCCATGAGTTTTAATATCCCTTTATCATCACCACAATATATCCATGTGGGCGCCAGACACCGGCACAGGAAATATGGAGGGTGATGCTATCGTCTGTCACTCGCTCACACACACACACACACACACACACACACACACACACACACACACACACACACACACACACACACACACACACAGATTTCCTCTGTATCGTCACACATAGGTACAAAGTGTATCTGAGAGCAGGTAGCTTTCTGCTCATCCTCCGGGTCGAACATCAAAACAAGAAAACAAAAAAAATGTAATTCACACAGACACATTCATACACACAGATGAGTTCCACATTAGTGTACAAATGCACACATACACGATAAAGTACACATTTCCTGTGTGGTTCATCAAGTATATACCCAGATCATGTGATTCAGCCTTTTCCCGCTGGAATAAGAATAGAACTTGAACTAACTCAACCTTGAAGAAACAATGGCAGAACAAGACGGAGATAACTTTGATTCATGCTGCCCATCAAAATATCTGCAGGAAAGAACATACACTTCACTCCATTTAGCTGCCTATTAATTTTCTTCGTGCAAAAAAAAAAATGTGACACTCGATGAATGACTGAACACAATGGTTGACATGCTCACCAGGAGACAATATTCTCATACAAGCACTACTCGTCTAATACAAGACTTTTAGAATGCTGACGTTGCTACGGGGTGTGAAATTCAGGCAACTGTCTGCCAACAAGTTAGTCGCAACAAGGTTCAAAGGCAAAGACAAAGGCAAAGGCTGTTTGTTTGGCAGTTTAATTTGAAGCGTTTTGGGAAATGCTCTTACTTGCCTTCTTGCCGAGAGATGAGAAGATGGATACCACTCTTGTGTCTGTACGATAAACGCAAAAACTACAGCCAGCAGCCAGTTAGCTTAGCTTAGCATAAAGACTAGAAGCTGGGGCTACAGCTCGCCTGGTTCTGTCCAAAGGTGTAAAAAAAAATAAAAAGATCTGCCATCACCTCTGAAGCTCACTAATTAACAAGTCATATCTCGTTTGTTTAATCTGTACAAAAACTGAAGTGTAAAAACAGCACGTTGTGGATTTGTGAGCTCTAGAGTTGCTGATAGGTAAAACACTTTAAACTTGAGTGAGAGCCATAGTCATATCCTAAAATATTTAACAGTTCCTTTAAAAGACAGTGATAGCAAAAATAAAAAAACAAAAACACAACAACACAGAGTTGGAAAGGTTCAGCTGAGAAAAAAAGAGGCAAAAAGAGAAAAAGGCGCCCTTCTCGTGAAGCAGAGTGATGTAGTTTAATTACTGCGACCCTGCCCAGCTGGGGGCCGGGAGGCTGTGATTGAGTTCCTCACACTTCATGGAAAAAGGAGACGGAGGCTCCCACAGGACAGTCAAAGAGAACATGGTGCTGGAAAGAAAACGCTGTTTGTCTGTCTGTCTCTCTGTCTCTCTGTCTCTCTGTCTGTCTGTCTGTCTGTCTGTCTGTCTGTCTGTCTGAACATTACCAGCTGGTCACAGACTGTATGACTGTCTCTCCGCATCGTGAATTTATTAATTCAATACCTGCTCGTCTAGCTGGTGCTGTTGCGTAACATGTGTCTACCTGCCTGTCTGTCATTCCAGCTCAGGGGGGGAGAACCTGTACTGGTATAACCCAGTGGGAGAGAGAGCCACTTGGACTTTTAACTGAGGAAGAAAAGGAAATATTTTTGGATGTACACATCAGGATCGCATGTCAGGACTCATTCGTGAAGTTTAACAAACAGCCGTCTGGGCAGTGAGATATAGAGTAAGCAGCACATTAGGGAAATCACTTTGAACGGCACTGTTTGCGTCCTGCTGTTATGGCAACTAAGTACGGGCAAGACAAAAATATCTGTCTACCCTGTGACTTGTCAGATTGCATATTTTTTTCCTTGTCTGTCTTCCTTTTTGTCCGTAAAAATATCCCTCTCTTGACTGTTCGATTACCATCACTGTGATGTCGAACGTTATTGATCTGCTCAAAACCCGAAGGGTGATGGGTTTTATTTTTTAGCAGTAAGGCACACGGTTGGCTGTTAGTTGGCTGGTCCAACTGTTCTTCACAACTACTCACCAGATTCACATGAATTTTGGCGCAGACATACATGCACCCCAGCAAATGATTCCTACGGATTTTGATAAAATGTTTGTCCACATTGTCAAGTACCACAACCGTGCCAACAACTTTACCAATTAGGTCCATGACATGACACTTTAAAAAACAACGAGGAAGAGTTCAACGGCATTTACTGTGGATGGATTAGAGCCGGGTGATCTGGCAATAGATATCATGAGATGATTTTGCTACACAATATATACCATGGCTTCTCTCCCTTTAGTAGCTCTGTAGCCACTACTGGTGGCAAAATAAGTGAGCAGGACCACTTTATCACAATATTAGAAACACTGGATTTTTACCTGAATGTGGCAATGCTAAAATTGCAAAGTCAAAACGTATCTCTGGAAAGGTCCATTTTGTTTAATTTACAAGAGTGCGTGGATGTGCAGGCAGACACACACAGACCACAAACAATGTAGGAAACAGACCCCATCATTAGACGCAGACCATTTCTTGCCAATTAGACCTCATTTATACCATCTCATCTAATAGGAAATGAGGAAAGCAAACACGAGCCGGGCGTCAGTATGTCACATCCTGTTTTTGAGCGCGTGTGTGTGTGTGTGTGTGTGTGTGTGTGCATGTGGTGGGCTATGACGTTATGTGATGTGAGTGGACAGCTGTGACAGCGTCAGGAGAGCAAGCATTTCCCACAATGCACACGAGGACAGAAGGGGGTACTCATGAACTCATCGTGGCTGCCAAAGCCACTTGCTGTCAAACATGGCTGCTGTTGTCGTGCCGTGGTTCCAACTTAACACCGCATGCACGATTTTTACGTGCACACACACACACACACACACACACACACACGTACACACGTGCAGGCTTCCTCCTTATTAAACTCATAAACAAGACAAAGGCAGGGGACTGAAGAAAAAAGCAAGCAAGCTCACATCCTCAGGCTGGGATCTAATGTAGCTCTGATTTTCTGAATCAAGCTCAATCAGCTCAACTTCCTATTTTCTTTACGTCCAGCATAATTGAAAAAAGAAGCTATTTTTTCAGTAAATTGCATCAGATCTATGAGAAGTGTTCAAAAGGTGGAAGGTTTGACTCCACCTTTAAAACAAGAACAAACTAGGGCTGGGCAATAATTCAATATGTATATATATATATATATATATGTAGCGCCCTGCTAATTTGTTTACATGTGTTTTGTTGTAATTTCTGTTAAACAGTACAGTTGCTTTTGTGTTCATGGGCCGAGAAGTATAGTTTAGAAAAGTCTTTAAGTGTCCTACAGTTTTAAGTTGCCCTTGAACCTCTCGCGTCCCTACCTATTGGTTTCTCAGGTGTCAAAATGGTTGGCAGCCAATCAGAACAAGTATAAAGTACTTTGGGGTAACCTAACGGGTTCTTAGAAGGGCGGGACTGGAGAGAGGGAAGCGGGAAAAAATAAATAAAGAGGAAGCACGAGGACAAGAAGGACCGTGCGGTACAGCAGAAGACAACAGATATGTGGTTTTAACCTGCAGTAACAGAGTTTGTTATTTCCGTAGAGGGAAAACTACAACCAAGACAGTGAGCCGTGTTGGAAGCCGTGCGGGTCGGAGGGCTGAGGTCATTGCCCGACTGGTTTTAGCGGCTAACAAGCTAGCGGCTAACAAGCTAGCGGTTTCACTGACGACGCCGGCGAGGGACAGAGACGCAGGACGGAGTCTCCTGTCATCTCAGTGCCTCCGGCTGGACACAAGGATTTGGGAAAGACTGTATCTATCGCTCTCTAAGGAACAGTGAGTACTGACTACTCTTTTTCGGTGGAGGATTTAAATGAGCTACGACAAGCGCGCCAACGTATGGTACCATGGCACAGACTATTAAATCAAGGGTATTATTGTGTTTTTTTCTTTTTACAATCTGTTGGTTACTGTTTTGGGTTTATAATAAATGTTGACTGTGTATTCAATGTGTGTGGTTGAAACTAATGTGTTAAAGTAATCCTATTTTTTTTTTTTTTTTAAACGGGGCTATGTATAAATGCATGGGAGTTTGAGCTCACACGGACAGTAAAGCTGTATTTTAAGATAACCAGGCCTCTCTGCGCTTTAGTCAGACTTATACAATTAAATTGCGCTAGTTTTAGACACATTCTTGAAATCTATATTTTAGTAGACCCTCTCTAATTCACCTCCCATGCAACAGGGGTATGGTATGAGGACCCTGACTAGAACTGCAATTGAGAAGGTGGGCTACATATATAAATAGTAACAAGCACATACAAACTCAAATTTCAGTAAAATCTAACTATTGTCCTAATCGGATTACTCTGTATTTGTATGCATGTAAACCTAGTCAATATATATCTTGGATATTTATTTTTTTTCTCTCCGTGATTTCACTTGAAACTGTTATGTTCGTTTTGCACGAAAGTTCTTAATAAAATGAGAAAAAGCTTTGCTTTTGTAGTATTTAATTCACGCAGGAGTACACAAAAATAGGCTGAACCATGTGGCTATTTCATATTGAATATTTATTTACTGAACTACCAGAAAACATAATGTGATATACATCGCTATCGAGATATGAAATGACCTACAACGTGATAGAAGAGCCCTAGTTCAAACTACAGCACAAATGGTGGGTTGCATGCGGAATATTGCTGAATAACATGCCTTTACTAATTATTCAACAGGAGCAGCAATTAGTGACCTACCTCAAATACCCTCCAGGGAAATAAAGCCATCTGACACCAAATAAACAATTGAAGGCAAAATGTGCCACCTTTCGTGTGGATGTCCATTCAGTGATTGGGGTGAATGCAGTCGATTGAAGCAATACATTCCTCAGTGCATGGTATATTGACAGAGCTGAGTTTGAAACTGCAAAATCTGTTCTTCCTGCGTCCACCGCCATCATTTGACGTGACGAGTTGGAGGTAGGGAAGAACTACCGGCTGTTTCAGCTTGGACTTCTAGTCTCTGCCTCTTGTATTGCTTACTATCTACGTTTCCAACAGAGAAGATGGCTTCCCAAAATATGGATGCAGAGGATGTTACGGGGCGAGGAAACATTTTACAGTGTTTTATTCAAGCCGGACTATACGGCTGAAGAAATGCAGCGGAGGGTGGCTGTGGCTGCATGAGCCGTGCAAGAGGATGAGGCCGGCGTGGACCCTCCTGGTGTCAGAAGCCCAATGCATCCTGGTACATGTAGGCGCTGTCGGTACGGCTCCACAAGCGAGAGAACTAAGCTTGCTCGGTCAATATAGCACGCACTGAGGAATAAATTGCTTCAATAGACTACAATAACCATCAACACTGATTGAACAGCCACATAAAATGTGACCAATTGCCCCGTTAACATTGCTCCATGATGTGATTCAGCGACTGTTTAAGTATTATTAGGTATTGGTTTCTCATCATCCATCTTTGGATCTTTTCGAGCAGTGTTGGATGTATATTTCTACCTTTAGGACGAACTGGAACATTGAATCAGGCTTCATTGCCTGGGTCGATATGAGCGTGGACTTAAGCACAGTATATATATATATATATATATATATATATATATATATATATATAAATACCAGTGTTAGATGACCTCACAGCACAACTATTATAATTACAAGAATATACAGATATGTAAAGTGGTAGCATTCTCTGTGTTATTATTGATGTTGTAAGTACATCTCTGGACGAGTGCCAAACAACACATTACTGTGGATTTTTTTTAAACCGAGCAAATAAGGCTTAAAAGACACAAAGTTGGGGGCGGGGGGCATCACAGACTCTGCAAGTGTGTTTTTAGAATCAGACCAGTTTGTACACTGCTCAGATGGCGGCCTGAGATGTGTTGTTGAGCCAAAGCAGGCACAGTCGAGCCTCAGTAAACATAAACAACACAGGAAAGGATCCCGCCCCCCCTCCCCACCCCTTTACTCTCCCCTCTCTACATCCTCTCCTTCTGTCCCCTCCTTCTCCTCCTACATCTGACTGTTAATTAACCCCAGCAATGAATCCCAAGTTTCTCGAAACATAAAACACAGGTTGCTCCTCAGTGCCACAGCCAGATTAATTACCCATGGTTGTGTTTTTTTTTTCTCACACATCTAGTGACTAATGACCGCAGAAAAACACATTTGCAAAGCTTCCTTCTACAACCGCAACAATATTTCCTGCACGCTGTCCCACACAAGACCGACAATGTGTCCAATGGACACAGCCAATGGCCTCCTGGCCCCCATTGCTTCATTTTGATGTCAAACTACACACCTGTAAAGTTCGGTGACTGCCTCTTGCACTGTGACAAAATCTGTCCACAGACACACAAAAAAACATCTGGCAGCTCACACACAGACTTACAGGGTGAAAACAATACCTGTCGCTCCTGGTATTAAACCCCGAGGACGATTGGTCCCGATCCTAAAAGCAGTGGAGCCAAATAGACCCAGATAGAGAAGGAACATCAACAATTAGCAGCGGCATGAGGCTCCACCAATTAACAAGCATCTCTGAGCAGCAAAACTTTTCATTTTTCACGAATGCCACGGTTTCATTTCTCCCTGCCTCAGAGAGAATAATTCTCTCCTATTATGATGGACTGAATGATTTGAATCCGGCCCGACTTGGGTTACTTACTGAGTGGAGCCACGGAGACCTCATTTAGAGGCTCTGTGATAGTGAGAGCTCTCATTAGAATCGCTATGGTTTGGAAGTCTTCCTAAAATCATACATTTTTTAAAGGAGTAACCTGGATTTTTCACTGCAGTGGGTATCCAATAAATCCTTTCGCCAATGTTGGAATGAAAGTGTTTCAGATGTTTTACGATGCTGGGGTACAGATTTCTTTGCTCTGTCAATGTAGTCTGTGTGCTACATACTAATTCTAGGAAGGACTTTAATATGTGGTGTATATAAAAATAACGATACCCCTGTGGAGGTTTATTACCATGAGCAGCACTGTGAAGCAATGCTTTCATGTCTGGGTGTTGCACATTCTTCCCAAAGGTTTCACGCTATTCTAATCTACAGGTGGTGAAAAGCAGTAATACACCAGCAGAAGTAGGAAAGTTTCATAATTTTCAAAAATAAATCTTTTTTTGGGGGGGTTTTAAGAACTCAAGTATACACAAAATCTATTTTGATGAGTAACTGACTGCAAACAAAAACTTTAAACTTTGTTTACAAGAAAATTCCTCAGGGTACCTTTTAAACCTGGTCTTGAACCATTTGTTGTTAGTACAACACAGCAAACTACATAGATGTCTTGCACACTAACTCCAATAACAGAACGCTGTGAACATTTGCATACAGTCCATTCTGCATAGCATTAGTATGAAGTATGGAACTGGGACACAACTTAAGTCTCAGGACATTAGATTGTGTTTGGAAAACTTCAAACGGCTAAAGTCCAGGTGTTCCAATAAAAGCATTTGCATCATCACACATGGATCCAAACAGGAAGCAGATGCTCAAGTGAGACAATGACAGAGACACAAACAGTAAAGTAGTCACATGAGTCTGGCTGTCTTTGTTTCGGTGGACACATTTCATTCAAGTTTTGCAGCCTAAATATTAGGATTCACACTGTTATCAATAGTATTAGTAGTAGTGGCAATAGTAGCGCATAACATGAGTACCGCATGTACATAGAATATTTTCACTGTATGAGCAGTATTGTTAGAGGACACTTCCCCCAAGGAGACTTCCTGACAAGATGTGCTGTGATTTATGTGTGGTAATGCAATCAACCCCAGCCTCCACAGATGAATCCTCTCTGGGAAGCCGCACGGACGTGACATTATGGCACGCATCCATTGCATGGGCAGACTATCATTGTATAGATCATGAGGTGCGTCACTCATATAACACAATACCTTCTGTGTGACCCTTTTCTGTTAGTACAGTATATATATGTAAGGTACATTTCAAGTAAGAAAAGCTTTACCAGGGTGCTTATTAAAAAAAAGCTAATAAAGAACAACAGACAGAGAGAAAGAACAGCAGACATAAACATTAATAAAAAAGTAAGATTAATATAAAGCCAGACAGTAAAGATATTGCTTGAAATATTTGACAAAGTGTTTATCTCGGCTGGAGGAAGGCCTGCAACTGATGAAACATAACTTCAGAATATGTTGCCATTCTTTTCCACCTGCAGCGCTAAACAAAGACAAAACTGAATTATCTTATTCCACAATGTATGCCAATATCATATCACATCACATATCAATATAAATATCATGTAGCTGCACCATTCCATCAGACAGGAATACTATTTAATAGAAGTGTCGTGCATCAACAAAGTTATGTGGGTTTCAATGGTTTCTAATAGCTGACTCACTGGTGTATGTGGGGATTTAAAGGGTATCTAAACCTGGGTCTTCCTCTTGATTCACAGTTATTAACTATAATCCATTTAGCTTGAGGCATGCGACGACACGAACATTTCACTATTCTCCAGGCCTAAATAATTCAGATTAATATACAATATACAGTGTGTGTGTATATATATATATATATATATATATATATATATATATATATATATATTCAATATTATCCTGATAATCCTAAAAGAAAATTGCCCTAAAACATACTATAGTCGCTTTACCTCACATTTTGTTAAGAAACAATTAATTGTATGGTGTCACATAGTGAAAAACAAACTAATAAGGTAATCATAACTCATATGGCTCCCCAATATAAATGAAATGTAATAAGAAATAGCAACATATTGCATTTTAGCCCGCTCAGAACACCAGCTGGTGGATGAATGACACAGCAATTTATTATTATTAGTCATTTTGCGTGCAATTAGAACGTCTTTTCTTGCTTTTTGAGTGTTATCTGTACGCCATGTAGTCTTTACTGAATATGTAAGCACATCAAAAAGTGGGTGGGTGTGGAGGTTCATTGGTCAAACAAACACAGGACTTGCAACCAGGAGACCGGTGTTTGAGAACGCTCTCCAAAAGTACCGTAATATTGTTCACGAAATATTTTTACATAGTTCAAATAGTCATTTTAAGCCTAACCATGCTGTTTTTTCAAAATCTAACTAAGTGGTTTTGTTGCCTAAATTGCGACACGTGAAACGTGGCGTACAAATGACATGCAAAAAGCCTAGATTGCGTACTAATGACACGTGGAGATTTCATAAATATCTATCTCTTCGCATTCCCATGTGATCGTGTTGGTTCTTTCTAGCTTTTTCAAGTCACTTAAGTGAGGATATCCATGGTTTTACGGATAATGGTAATTCACCATGATCAAAACCTAACTAAGAGGTTTTGATTGTGTTTTTATCGCTGTGATCAAATTCTATACCGCCCCAACCCTCGTTACAAACGTTTTTTATCTTTATCATATATGCACTTTGTCAAGGTATGACCAACTGTTTGAATTGTGAAACTAAAACCATAAACTAAAATGACCGCCTCACGGTTGTATGCCTCCGCCAACCAGTCAAGTTGCAGTTTACATCCATGTCTTTCCAAAATGTCATCCCTTCATCCTTCTATCCTATTATCCTATGAAATTGTCATAACTGGCATATACATTCTTGAGTTATCCTGGAGTCCAGTTGGAGGTCTGTGCCAAACCTGAAGACTTTCCCGAAAGGCTTTCCTGAGATTCCTGAGAGTCTCATTCACAAGAATGGACCGGACTACCAGACGGACAATCCCAAAAATATAATGCCTCGGGACACGACTGTCGCCAGCGCAGAGACATAAAAAGAACAAGATATATTTTAATAACAATTCAATTAAAAAGGCAATACTTGCTGTAGTATTTGAATTATAAGTGGATCCAGTTATGTATATAACCGTGGGAAATCACGGCAATCACAAAACACGATAGAGTAGTGTACAAAACAGAATATACTTAAGCATGATTCTAATAATTGATATATTGTCTAATATGGAATGAATCAATTATATTTTGTCATGAAAGGCTCTATGATTACAGTGATGAGTGATTATGATTCTAATTGTGTTTTCTCAGAGTCAAGATTGCTATATTGATTGCAAGATATTTGGACTCAACCTAATTGGTTTTGCATCGCTTGCTGGCCCCTGTGGTTACAGAGGACCTCTCCACACAAATTCCATCACAATAGTAATCATCACCTGTCTCAAAATATCACTGACCGAGACATTAGAACGCCACGCTGCAGATCCTCAGATTCCAACGGCATTAGCTGAAATGTACAGTACAAATGTCAACGTCTCTCATTTTTCACCCGCGACGTGAACAAACCCTCCTTTATTATGTCTATTCTCACAGATTATTGCGGTGAACAGAAACTCCGGGCCTGTCGACGTGCTCACAGCCAGGCTGTCGCTCACAGAAGTGTAATCAGTGGGGAGATCTGTCTTTCTTGGAAGAACGGCTCCCCAATGTGCAGCCACTTCTTGGTTAATTTGGATCATTGTCACACTCTGTCAAAAAAAACAACAGATGAACAAACTCTGTTTCTTCAGACATTTACAACAAATGGCAGCATTCTGACAAGACAGCACCAGGACTGTAGATATTTTTCATCATTATATAATATCAGTTTTGTAAAATAAATGTCTATAATTGCCTCATAGATCAATCAAGAGAATGGTTTTGAAGGAAACAGGGATTTAAAGCTCATTTAAAAAAGGCAAACATTTTAATTGTAACTATTTTGGGTTATTTAGTCACGCAGCTGGCAAGGTGTGCAACAATTTAGGCACAGACACAAATAAATAGTGGCTGCCACTGAGCGTGACAACATGAATTAAACCAATTATGGCATACATTATTAATGTTTTTTAGCAGAACAGATGGGTGCCAACACATTAAAACATTGTTGATTGTTGAAAATCTGCTGGTGTATCAAGACTTGAGAAAACATGACAAACGAGTATTCAAATGGTGAGGTGTCTAAATAAATAAATAAATCCCACAGCATACATACTACACACAGCACCGTCTAACTGCTGTTCATTTCCACTATGTATAATTAAAGTGCCCGCAGAGAAGAGAACAGATCTAATAGAAAGGCATGAGTTTTGAGGAGGGGCCAAGCACTAAAAGAGGGAGCACGACTCGCATGCTGAGATAATGTACTTTATCTTAACTCGGCTCACAGAGATGTGTACACTGCTGTGCTGTGCATGTTTGGGTAGCACAGCAGTGATGCATTTCAAATATTTGGCTTCACTCTGCACATGTGATCATGTTCCTTTTGAGCTGAACTAAGAGAAAGAAAAAAAAAAAATGAAATCGCAAACACTTGTGAACGATTGTGAAAATGAATGCAGAAGATGGAGAGGTAATTTTCTTTATCATTCAGGTTGAAATGGAGGACATCAACGTCCTTTTTAAATCCTGACATTTGTGCGTATGAGCATTTGCCTTCGACAGTACTCCCTGGTCGGTTTATGTCCCAAATCAGTTGCCATTTTATTGTTTGACCGTGACTGTGATCGTTCCCTAACGTGAACATAATATGAACATGCAGAATCCAGGCTGCTATATGCTTTCACTAAAACATATCAAACTGAGTCTGTCTGTCTGTCCTTTTGATTTTATCGACAACCGTTCCTCCGATCGCCTTGGCGGGTGTTTAGCTGCTCACCAAAGGAAGTCCAGCGTTGAGTGTGATCTCTTGAGATCTACGGGACATATTTATTCATAGTGCGTTATGTGTACACTGTGAAGTGTATTGAGATGGGACCCCTATTGACTAATACACCACCAAACGTCTCGCTGAATAAAGCTTGCTCTAGGTCACTCGCTATGATGTTAGGTGTTACACCTAGGCGGCAACCTCACCGATGCGGAAGTGTCCTAAAACTTGCATTATCTCTACTGACCAGCAGGGGGCGACTCCTCCGGTTGCAAGAAGAAGTTTGATTGTATAGAAGTCTATAGAAAATGACTCTACTTCTCTCTTGATTTATTCCCTCAGTAAACATGGTAAACATGAGTTTATGTCTCAATCTCTAGTTTCAAGTCTTCTTCAATACAGCATGATGTTCATTTAGTAAATTATGGTCCCATTTAGAGTCAAACAGACCATAAAGCAGGGGATGCTTTAGGGCGGGCTTACTGTGATTGACAGGTTGCTGCCGCTACCAGAGCAGTCACCATGACTACGTCCACTTCTTATATACAGTCTATGTTTACACCGCCAAATAGCATGCTGGGTACAGCTCACTCTCAGTCAATGTCCGTGTGAGCTTTTCCACCCAAATGATGGGTGTACCCTAACCCTATCATTGCTAGAAGCTGCAACTATGCAACTTATCATAATACAACTGTTCATGGGATATCTTATGAAAAGTTATTTCTCATTTTTCGTGCGTTCCACTACAAATGTCCCTCCATACAAGTGATCAGGGTGCCTGAGCAAGCCCCTGCATCACAGGACCTGATGTTTAGGCAACAAAACCACTTGGTTAGGTTTAGGAAAAGATCGTGCTTTGGGTTTAAATAAGTACGTTTGTTGCGTAACAACTGTTTCGTGAAGTTGTTTGGATGAGCAACTTCTAATCACCTTAATTGAATAAAAGCAGTATTACAGTTAAAATCAATTGACATTTCTTTCAAATATATGCATTTGTTAGTTACAAGTCATGCTGGAACTTTTACATATTAATTATAATTAGCAATCAATTCATTAATGAAGGATGCATTAGACAGGAGTGACCTTATATATCTCCGGTCAGGAAAGGCCAGTGTACATATGGGACCTCATCTCTGAACATAAACAGCTCGGAGGTTCAGTTACTGATCAGCTTTGTTTACACAGTCACCAGAGGGCCTCCGAAATTCATGTTTCCTGGTAACCAGACGTTGGACGAACTCAGTCTCAATGGGATCTGACTGAGAACAGAGAATTAAGTGGAGCGAAGCTAAATGAAATCTGCTGTGCTGCAGGCGGCCGGGGTTTTTATGGGTGACAGAGGATCTAATCTATGCTAATCAATTTACTCTCTGTTGACAAATTACATTTTTAAGCAAACATAACGATCAGTGCATCACGGCAAAGCAAGGCAGATATAAAAGTAATAAAATCCATCCGCAAGTAAAACAATGTTGAATACTTTGCCAATCCATTAAACTGTATATATTACAAAAGAATCTCGTGTTACACAATCAACCAATGAGTGCTGCGGAACGTTTGCACAGCAGACATTTTGAGTGATCGTTGCAGGAAAAGCACAGGTGATGGTCTCACCCAGAGCCGGTTATCCTGGTTGTAGGTTATTACCCAAACACCTTTTCAGCTTTCCCTAAATTAAAAATTCAGAGTATTAGTATCGCAGCAAACAACTACTATCTATGACAAGATGTCGTAGAGTAATGTCTACCTGAGCAGAGAATTAAGACACTCTCCTTCCGAGTGTACGTTTTGTTGCCTCTGAAAATCGTGTGCTAGCATGTTGTTACTTTTTATGATACGTTAGAACAATGTGGTGGAGCCTCCACTTCGCCGGCGTTAACTAAAGCGAGAAATGATCAGGACACATAAAGCCAACTAAACACATGGTCCTGCTCTACCCATCGCTAATCGCTTTACATGCTTTTGACTGCTGATTTCATGACCGACCCCCTTCAGGGTGTTCATTGTAACAAACATCCATTGCAAGAAGTTAAATATCACATTTTAAAGAGCTGTATTTCTTTATTTATCATGCAGAACATGTACAGCTAATCCGCCTCGTTAAGTAGAAAAAGATAGTAGCAAAAGATGAAAAATCTCAACATCAGAACATGCATTTGTCTGTGCTTTGCGGCATTTAAGAAAGTCTTTATTAATTGTATTGAACCCCTTCTCCCAAGGCAAAGAGTTATTTAAAATCATTGAATTATTGACTTCATGAAAGGCCAGCTAACTGTTCTGAGTCCGCTGCGTATTACCTGTAAACAATCCCGCCTGGATGGGGTAGATAATTACTTTCTCCGTCCACCGTTGGATGGGAGAGGTGAGAGGAACAGTTCTTGAAATCGAATGTCTGTCTTAATGAGAGATTTACATAGAGTGTGTGTTACTTAAAACCCGGCAGCAAGCTCTGGGTCTGAAGAGTGAAGCCAATGCGGAAGCACCTTAAACTTGCATTATTTTTATTGTCCAGCAGGGGGCGACTCCTCTGGTTGCAAAAAAAAAATATCTGATTCATGAAAGTAAATTGTAAGATTTTGGTCGCCTAAAAATGTCATATCCAGCATTCGGTTGTACCGAGCTCCACCTTCTCATGTCACTTCCGATTGCAAAAAAAAACAAGATCGCGACGGGCAAAAAAAAAAAATTCCTCGAGAAGCTAGATCACTAAAGCTCATTCGCAAAATTCTTTGCAACAAAGCTTCGTTCAAGGAGCAGGATCCTTGAATATCAATTCATCAATATCAATATTGAATGTGTGATGAACACATGACAGTTCGATCAGTTAAAGTTATAGTACCTTTATACGAGTAGCCCATGAGACGTGTACCTTTTTTTTAAAGTACGTTGAAATAATTTGTTGAATTTATTTGTTTGGGTTTTAGAAAATGTTTTATTTAAAACCCAGAATGGAATATGTCACTTTAATGCACTAAACGGGTTTATTTTTGACAGATAATGTTATTGTATGCAATTTAAGCAATAAAAATGTGGATTTTTCAAAAAGGAAACCAATCAGTTGTTCATTTTAAGAGACCTGTCTTATTTTTGTCTTTGTTTGCTTTGTGAACTGTAAGCAAAAGTATTTGTTATCTGATTAGAAATAATTGAAAGAATACTCGATTAAAAAAATTATTCATAGCTGCAGCTGCAATATAGAAAGACCCAGGACAGGAATATTTAACCACAACTGCAATCTTTACCTATGCCATAACCAAAGTTGTTCAGTAGCCTGAACCTAATAACATGTGGGATGTTTTAAATAACAAAATAATGGGTAAATATGTAAACCTACACTAGTTTATGATGCTAGAGAATTAGATATTAATAGCATAAATATAATTATCTGGAATATTGCAAACTGTATTCTGCTATGGTTAAAGTAGCTGAATGCTGAACCCTCGACCTCTCTTTATACACACACAGATATATATATATCTGTGTGTGTGTGTGTGTGTGTGTGTGTGTGTGTGTGTGTGTGTGTGTGTGTGTATGTGTATATATATACATATACATATACATACAGACACATATATATTATGTACACACATATATATATATATATATATATATATATATATATATATACACACACACACACACACACACAGAGGATAGGAGAGAAAAATAAAGTCATGGATGCAGGATATAGCTAATCAATGTTGAAAATGAACTTGTGTGGCCAGTTCTGTTCTAAACGCCATCCCCCATAAATCACCTTGGCTATACAAGGCCATTACTGAGAGCTATTAACTACGCTGTAATCAGCCTTCAACTCATTAGCAACAAGAAGATAAATCAACACAGTGACTGTTGCATAATGGAGGCCTTATCACAGGAACTCCCGTCAGCGACGGAGGCAGTGGAGGGAGACGTAACAGAGCAAAAAATGACACCAACAACAGAAATACATTTAGAAAATCTTCTTAAGCAGTTTCACGCCCACTGAATATTCCATATAAACAAGTAAGAATATCGGAAAATCTCGTAAAAAAACATAAAACACTTCATAGAGGGTTCTCAAAACTATAGCATCATATATAATTACTATTGATAATTCTTAATAAGGATCAAACAATGATGTATAATACTGTGTTTCAGTGGTGGAAACTGGCCAAGTGCTGAAATTCCTAAAAATGCTATGTTGTATAGAATGATCTCACACGCTTGTGCATTGCAACAGAACATCCCTAAAGACAGGTGATGGAGTAGAAAATTACAATTCAAACATAGATATAATATATATGTATATAAGAAGTGGACGTAGTCACCGTGACGTCACCCGTTGGTTTGTGGACTTCGGTATTGAAGCCTCAAGTTCGGCATTTTGTCCGTCGCCATCTTATTTTTTTTACAACCATTAGTGACACGAGATGGTGGAGCTACAGTACAACCAAACGCTGAATAATACATTTTTACATTTTACATTACGAAAGGGTTAAAGCTGTAAGACGGAAATACGGACAACTCCCAGAGCGGCTAACAAGAGACCTGTCAATCACACGGTAACTCACCCTGAAACATCCCCTGCTTTATGGTCTGTTTGACTCTAAAAGGCACCATAATTTACTTAATGAACATCATGCTGTATCGAAGAAGACTTTAAACTAGCGCTTGAGACCATAAACTCATGTTTACAATGTTTACTGGGGTAATAAATCAAGTGAGAAGTAGGGTAATTTTCTCATTGACTTCAGATCAGACTCCTTTTTGCAACCAGAGGAGTCGCCCCCTGATGGCCATTAGAAAGAATGCATGCTTAAGGCACTTCTACATTGGCTTCACTTTTCAGTCCCGGAGGTTGCTGCCTGAGTTCATCCATCTGAAGATGCAGATTTAAACAAGTTACGGTCATATTGATATGGATTACAGACAGGAATCCTTTGGTTGGTTAAAAAAAAAGGTGAGTTTACTGCATGTATGTTTGTGCCTCTGCTACTTATGAAACAAAAGGGCCCTTTAAGTTGTTTGCGCTTACATAAACATAAAAAAAAATTGCAGTTTGACCAAATTGTTATTTGGAGCGTGAGGTGATGAAAAGAGAGAAGTCGGCCCTGGTGGCATCAGGAGGGATTGAGGTTGTGATAAATGAGGTGGAAAATGAGCAGGTTATGTTTGGTAGAGTCCTGGGAAGTTCACACCTGTGCCTCCTCTGCGCTCATGTCCACACAGACGCCGCCACCAAGCCTGGGGCCCGGAGACCAGACAGACAGACAGACAGACAGACAGACAGACAGACAGCAGACAGACAGACAGACAGACAGACAGACAGACAGACAGACAGACACACAGACTGCTGCGTGTCATCATGTTTTCTGCACATTCTGACTGCGGTTCCTTCATGACTAATTACATTCAATATCTCTCTATTATTTACACACCAGCGGCGGCACTGTAGCAAAACATCATCCATCTCCAGATCGCCGTGGGGGCTTTGAGTTGTAAAAACAGTGACTGACGGCGGGACGACGCGCACACGTAGAAACGTTACCCACACGTGCACAGAGAAAAAACAACAACTTGTCAGCGACCGCATCTTCTCTCCTTTTTCCACCCCCTCCCCTTCCCCTACTTAGACGCTTACACTCTTGATGTCTCGCTATTGTGTGGGTGAATTGGAGCTGAAGAGAAAGCGGGAAGCCTTGACACAGAGCCGCTAATGCGGAGCAGCTACACTAACACGTCGTGTGCGGGGTGGACAGGCACATCTACAAGACAGTGAGGGATGGACGGGCACTGACACCAACACATACTCTAATGCCACGCCGGTGGCCTTGCAGACAAACAAACAACAGTGCAACGCGAACACAAAATGACATTCCTGGAGAATATCTAATGACAAAGAATTTAAGCCCATTAGCTACAAATGATGTGTGCTGTGAATATGCTCCGCTCATCAAATATGTTTTATATGGTGGAGTCCAAACCAGAGCTAAAAAACAAAAAAGGAGGGGTGAATGTTGGACTGACATTCGATGCTGTTGCATGGTGCTGTGTTTGCTGATACTATACCGTATACGATGTCAGGTGTCCTGCTCACAGGTCGTCATTCATCATTTCGATTGGCTGCCACACATCAAGTCATATCTGATATAAATTAAGGCAGCTTTAAATTAGCTGAAGAACATTTCATTCACAACGTACACTGTTAGAGAACCATGCAGATATTGAACCCCCCCCCCTTTTTTTTGTATTTTTACTTCAGAACTATTTTCCAGGCTTTACTCTTGTCTGTCTGGCTGGCAGCTAAATGTCTGCTTACTTTACATACAATGCAGGGATGGAGCTTCTGTCTATGTCACGTAAACGGGTAGTTCTACGGCCAAATAGCAGGCAACTAAGTTTTGACTAAATAAATGAAATCCAACCTTCTCATGACTTAAAGAGAGATACAGAGCAGGAGGTAGACACGATGAGAAGTGGACAGACAGAGGTCTGAGACAAAGACGGGAATCGACTGGACTCAATCAGCTGGACGTGTTTACCAGCTGGCACTCTGGCTGAGAGCCGATGTGAGTGTTTGTTTCAATCTGTTTGCCAGGCAGGAGTGTCACGCCGTTTAAGAACACAATGAAATGTATACAGGAAGACCGTCACTGAGAAGTCATCACTATCCTATACTTTTACCAACCTGACCCTGGTTTTTTTGGGGGGTTTTTTCAACAAGGAATATTGATTGTCAATAATGAACTTCGTTTAATTACTCTCAATAGCTGCAGGGATTTGTTGTCAATATATCTGCATTGTTAAAGAACATTTTTTACACTTGCCAATATCCTTTTTTTTTTTTCTCATTTCCATATGGACATTTCTGCCCGACACCTGATTTCCCCGTGGAGTTGTAAAACAAACAGGAGGCTGTGGTGTGACATTTTTTTTTTTTGATTTACAGCACGCTCCTTTTAAATGAGATTAGGTGTCTTTTTTTCCCGAATGAATCACGAGAGTTACAGGAAGCCATTTTCAGTAAAAGAAAGAAGAAAAAAACCATCATTCTCCAACAACGGAGATCCTTCACTCAGGTGTGTGTGTGGTGTTGGGAAGGACTGAGTGCTAATAATGAACGGTAATGGAGTTTTATTACCAAAACCACACTTAAAAATAAGATGGGTTTACATCAAAGCACTGAGTGTTAAGGTTGTTCGGTTGTAACCAAGGAGTGCGTATGACGCGCTGGAGCTAAAATTGTTCAAAATGACCGCACTCGAAGGCCGGGTAAAAAAGCCTGTCGTCATAGAGCGGGGCGAGCGGCGATGAATCATACGAATAGGAATAATGGAGCACGCTTTTCAACAGCGGCTCAGAGGCATTCAGGTGTTGCACTTGGTTGAGTAAAGCAGCCTGGTGGAGTTCAACCACTGACCAAATGTGTCATTTTCACCACTGGGAAAAACAAAATTGGAGGGAAAAAAATGGAGAAAACAACCTTTTTTTCAAGCTGATATATCACCCTGAAGAAGGATTCATAATACAGTAGACTGAGAAATGTGTTGCAGTTTGTATAAGCTTTTACTTTCATTAAAGTAACACATTTAGAGGATTGGTGGAGGTATGCGCTCTCCGACTGCGCTCTGCTTTGCACATCCCTCTTGTGCCTTTGCAGATCTCATCTCTTATGTATAATAAGATCATTCATCTCCTCTCACCTACAAATACGCCTGTCCTTAGGTAGATAAAGTGGGTGATGTGTCCGTGTACTTGTTCTGTCTGTGATGACTGAAGTGTGGCTGTGGTAGCACATGTAATTCATCATAGTGCGTTGCGTCCTCGGGCTTTGTCAGAGGCGTTTAGCGTGTGTGTTTGTACACTTGCCTGGCGGTATATTAACATGTACGTATGTGCTGGTGCCAATTATGTCCACTCGCAGCTGCCTGAGGTTCAGTACCAGCTGGACGAGCGCTAACATGCGCCAAAGGTATTTCACAGCTTCCTGGTTCGGAGGGAGAGCAGGTGTGTGTTAAGGCTCATACCTCCAGCGAAGGAGACGCCTATTTGGACATGACATCTTTATAAGAGAGAGAGAGAGAGAGAGAGAGAAAACCTGCACACTTAAATTTTGCAAGAACATCCAACACACAACCCACATTAGGCCTGTGTCAAAATTTAATTAGGATCCAAAAAGAGCAACTGAATTCTATAAAGCTCCTACTATCTCAACTCAAGATGAGATGGCGAGAACTCTGGTGCAGACGGCCGAACCAGGGCGGGTCTCGGTTAGCTTCTGAGCGGACTCGGGTGCGTTGCATTTGTGGCGTAAAAGCAAACGGACCAACCACGGCCTTTTGTTTTGGTTGGGAGATATGTGATTCTGGTATGGTGTGATTGTACCATAACGTAATCATTTTATCCAACGGTTAATTATTTAAACCGTCTGCCTCGCAGTCCGCAAGAGCCGCAATGCATTTTGGGGCAGTCGAGTATGTCCAGTGATCTCACGTCTCAATCTAGTAATCTAGCATTTCTCGCGTCCACAAAACCCACATACTATGCAGTTGTAACGCACTACATGCTCAAGTTTCCTTCATGTTCCCTCGTATGAATAGTATGTTGGTATGCGATCTTGAACAGAGCCTGTGTCAGTTCTGCCACTAAGAAAAGAGAGAGAGCAACACACCATGCTGCACTGTAACATATCAGAACATGTGGAAGCCTGAAGAAAGACCAGCAGAACAACACATAGAACTGAGGAAATTTGACTTCTCTTTTTGATCTCTTTTCTTCTCAACGTCACCATTATATTACATTGGTAAACTATATCTATTCTCCTTGCAGTATCCCGAGTCTGGCCCACAAGATACATTGTTGAGGTTTTTTTTTTTTTTACAGTGATTACTTTATCAACAAGGCTGCAAAATCTAGCGACATTCAACATTTAGCGAGCTACGCCTTTGTGCTCGTCTGCACCGCACTCTGATTGGAACACTTGAAAAGTTGACCTGCAGGACAAAGGATGTGTTCCCCAAAGGTGGCACATCGTCAATGAAAAAAAAAAGAAATTGAGAAATCTTCCCAAGGGCAGTGCGACGTGATACAAAGATGCACCGGAGTGAGTTGAATGCATTTAAGCGAAGAATTTGTTAAAATTCCCGCAGCTTCATGCACTTGGATCATAAATGTACAGAGATGAGAGGGGAAAAGGAGAGAGACTGGAGAGGAAATAACAGAGAGAAATGGAGTTCCTGGTGAGAGGCTGAACACAAACACACAGACACAATCATCTGGTTGGCGCGTCCATTGCTACAGTCTCCGTCACAATCTCAAGCAGTATTACTCTACCAACAGAGGGGAAAGACAAGTTTGTAAATATAATTAAAATCTACTGCTGAAACAAAACTAAAACATTTTTTAATTTGTATTTACCTTTAACCCTTAGTAGTATGTACACTGAAAGCCTTGATCAACCTGCACTGGCATTACTGTACTTAAGATGATCATGCTAATAAAGAGAATTTGAATGTACGTAAAGGAAGAGAGAGAGAGAGGGAGAGAGAGAGAGAGATAGAGAGAGAGAGAGGGAGGGTGGGGGGGGGGGTCAGAGTGAAAGAGTGCATGAGTCTACTGGATCCAACTGTCATTTATGAGAAAGTGGACATGCTTGAAAGTCACTGGGGCAAGTGAGGAGCGGCGAGGCGAGAGACTCGCTGGCGACAGATCGCACCTCGTCACCATAGAAACAGGAAGACGACATGACAATGGCTCCATTGGGCTCACGGAGGATACACAGCAGCAGCGGGGAACGATAAGAGAGTCAGAGTCAGAAAGTGATGTGGGTGGAGGGAGAGAGGAGAGGCGGGGAGTCGGAGGAATGAATCATACATATCTGTTTGTTTTGTTAATTCGACCCTCTGCCGTGGTGCCTGGACATATGGATCCTTTTAATGACGACAATATGAGACATGTAAAAATAAATGATACTTCGAGGCACTGTTTACATTCAGGCAGTCTCTGTCCAGACACTGATTATGAAATTAGAAGGAAGGGAAATATTATTTCTAATATAGAAACAGGTTCAGTAATGAATTCTTCCATATGCTAGCTAAAATATCCATGGAGGTACTTGTACTAATACCAAAAAGCAGCAAAGAAACCGTGGAACATAAAGCTGTGCGCACACACACATACACACACACACACACACACACACACACACACACACACACACACAGAGAAACTGAGGGACCATTTTACGTCATGCTGAAAGTAATTACAATTAAACCAGATTTAGGAAACCATGAAGACGAGCTGGTTTTATTGGCATCAGCTAATGGGGATCTTTAAAAAACAATAAAAATGCTTTCTCCCATTCGGACAGCTGTTGCAAATCAGCTGCTTTAAGTCAAAAATTTCTCTCTCATTGTGGTATAACTCAGAAAAACACACATTCTCTCCAATCTTTCACTCCAATCCAAGCATTGATGCCGCCGTGGTTCCTGGTAACGTGTTGAGTGTTGACAGGGAGGGAGCAGAAAAAGATAACATGAAAGGGAACAAAGACACCAAGGACAAGAGTAGCTATAGAAGAAGAAAGAAAAGGCATGTCGGGTTTGGATGTGGCAATATGTCATACATATAGAGAGATTTATATTTGTTCACCTACATAAAGATTAGACACACAGGAGACAGCTAGCCTTGCTGTTTAATGTTGAAAATATCTGCCCACCAACAACAATAAAGCAGTCTGACACAAAGTATTTAGTTTAATTAAAAGTTCTCCATACGACATAAATATAGTGTAGAAATATCTACCTGAGCAGAGAATGAAGTCACTCTCCCTCTGTGTGTGTTTTAATCAGCTTCTATGTGACTTGTTTACATAACTGGGCCGGCCGTGCGTGCATGTTAGTGCATGTGAGTGCATGTTAGTGCATGTTAGTGCATATTAGTGCATGCCACCCTCAAACCCTGAAGCACTGTTAGCTCTGTCAGCACTGTCGGATTGCACCATTGGTGCTTTTGGCGCCTTTAGCCGCAAGCTGCCGTTAGCCGCTAGCTGCCGTTAGCCGCTAGCCGCCAGCTTAGCCGTCGCCATGATAGCCGCGTGGAGGCAATCCCCCTGCTCTAAATATCAAATTTAGCACCTTTAACCCGCACATAAACAGAAAGGTACAAACTAATACAAAACAGTTCTCCCACCCACTGGCGCAACAGGAGGCAGACACGTGTATATACAGTTCACCAGTACATAACTGTAACACACAGAAACCATGGCACAGGCCACAGAGGACAAGGTGGGAAGTGACACGGTGCATTGTAGGGGGTGGGGGTTTGGAGACTTCCGAGGCGGCGTTAACATTTAAATGTCATTTGCTGGGACGGGAAGACATGTTGACAGCGCATGACCTCGGGGTGATCGTCAGGAGGAATGGAATGAGAGAGGAACACAAGAAGAGATAAAGAGAGCGACTGAAGGAAATCACCAGTGATAGAGGAGAGAATCGCACAGACAAAACAGCAGAGACCAACAGTTCAACAAGACTAACAGCCTACAGCTTACATACTGAGTGACGATGTTAACATGCAGACGGTCTCCATCTTAGTTAAGCATGCTAACAGTGGCTAACACTAAAGTTCAGCCGAGGCTATTGCTAGATTTGCAGGTAATTGGTTGTAAATATTTCAGTCTGGACAAAAGGGGTGGACCTACTGACTGACACGCTTTTCCCCAGAGCTACAGCTTGGTTAAAAATAGGTATAAGAATATAATAGAATATGTGTGCCAACAAATATTAAATTAAGAATTCCATTATGGTATTTCAATGGCCTATAGGAAAGTTAATGACAATCAATATGTGTGAACACGAGCAAAGCCAGAAACCAAAGAAGTAAGTGTCAAACTCATGAAGTTGTGTCTTTTTCTGTACCCAAATGAGCTTTATGATATTGTACGTAAATGTACACATATACTCAGACCATCCCCGTGGGTGCTCTGCTCTCAGTATCTTCTATAATATCAACTTTCCCAATTCATTGTCTGTGAAGCAGTTCCACACATACTTGAGTTTTATTGCTTTAGTTTCGGGATTCTGGAGAGAGTTCGGACTCAGGAATAACAAGTATGAATTTTGAAAATGGGCGTAGTTCCCTTTTAAGTCTTAATTTCAAAGACAGTTATAGTGAGGCGTTTCTTCGACGTTCTTTAATGTATCAGTAAACAACACCAGGTTACGGTTAAATCAAACAAGATTAGCTGGACCAATGTACAGACATGTCGTAATCCTCTTATCTTAGCCGCATGAGCAGAAGAGGAAACACCACAGAAGCCGATGAGAAGAGATGGAGATGGCATGCGCTGTGTAATCCAGCCGTTGAGTAAAACAGAAGACAATAACTTCAATGCAACAGTGCAATAAGGAAAGATTCCCCACAGGAGCCATTCTGACAACATGTGCTGTGATTTACGCACGAGAATGTAATCAAGTCGGGCCTCGGCAGTCCGCAGCAGAAACATTACTGCAAAGCTACATGGACATCACATTGCGGCATTTATGTATGATTTATAGACTTATATACTTACTGTAAGGACTACAGACATCCATATAAAATCACGTTTCTGTTGTTATCAACACATCCATTGGAATAAAAACAAACATTATTATTCTTATACAATAATAACCTGCTTTGTTGAGAAGAGTTTTAGCTCATTGCTAATTAGTAAACATTAAATTCCTATCAACCAAAATGTAGGGTTTTTTTCACAATAGGTTATCAGTTTGCAAGAGTAGACGAGTCAAATAGAGCAGAAGTGAATGCAAAGCATTTCATACTTAATTTGCACATGCACACCTTGTTGCCATTTGCCAGCTGTGAACAGGCAGCGTATCACACTATCTTGACACAATGTGCAGCATGGTTTCACTCCTAACATCAGTTGCATTATTCCGGACTGAGAGGTTCGGTATTCATAGTATATCCATCAAAAGTACTCTGATCCATTATGTAAGTAAAAGTAGAAAAGGTATTGTCAGCATAATATACCGAAGTATCAACAGAAGAAGTATTCATCACGCAGAAAGGACCTCTTAAGAGTGTCTATTATCTTTTTATTATTATACATTATGTATCGGAATTGCTTATAATTGCAGATGCATCAATGTGTAAGCAACATTTTAATGTTGCCGCCGGTCATGGTGGAGCTACTTTCAACTACTTCTGTATATTGTTGGGTAGTTTAATCTATTTGAAATACTCCTCATTGGAGCGCCTTGGTAGCCGAGCGGTTACAGTGCATGCCGTATAACTGCGACAATCCCATTTCTACACTGTCGCCTATTAAATAAAAAGGTCAAATGCCAAAAATATATAATTTTTTTAACAAATCCCCCAAAAAAAACACGATTTCAACTGCAGGAATGACTATTTATAGCAAATTATCATGCAGTTGAGATTTACAGCTGGGAGCCAAACGGCATCCTTTTTACTTGATGTTCCGGTCTATATCTGGCAAACCAGTCAGAGCCATCTTCAGATCATTAGTGGCCATTCTGCTCCCTCTATCTACTGCTGATCGCTGCCATAAGTGAAAATGATCCAAGGCTCTATTTCATCCCTGCAGGTCCTCTCGCCCTCTGTGTCTGGATGTCTCTCTTCCTGACTTGATCTCTCTCTCTCTGTTTCTACCTCATTACTGCCCCCCCCCTCACCCCACACACACACACCTGCCCCTCTCCCATCTGTCTCTTTACGGCCTTTCTAATGTAGCATAGATACACAGCAGTAAATCAGTTGCGGTGGCTAAAAGGCCTCCTTACAATCTCAGATGCTCTTCCTAAATAGCTACATTCACACGGTGAGAAGCTGTTATTGAGGGGAAGACGTGGGAAGGGGAGGCAGTGGAGAAAGATATTGATGAAAAAAGGCAGTGTGGTCAAAAGCACACTGTGTGAGCGGTCTTCCAGGAAGGACTGCTTTTAAAAAAAAAAAAAAAAACACACACACACACATTACTCAGGAGGTAAATAAAACATAATATCCACACTTGTTGGCATGGAGATAAGGTAAATGGATCTCGATAATCACACAAACACAGTCGTCTGTCTGTCCGTCTCACTCGTGTTTTTTTATGGTGCCATGCTCAATGCCTTATCTACCACAAAGATAGGTATATATATATACTCGTGTTTGTTTCTTTCACTTTATTCAAAAACAGTTTTTTTCAATGTCTGTTTTTCACCACATCTCAAGACAAGTGCTCTGAGAGAACAGAGCCCTTTTATTCAGTCCAATAACAGCCACACAGTAGAAAGCGATGGTGTTCATAAAGGATGAAAGCTTTCTCTAATTTAGGATATTTGAAAACAGTCTTAGGTCTCGAGCTTCGACCCTCAAGATTGCTGCATACACCCACAGGAAAGACGGTCATGTGGACCTGCCTGCTTTTGTTTTAGACATATCGAGTCCGGTATATTAAGTGATGTCTTAAGAGAGCTGAACACATGGAGGAGGCGGCCTTTTAAACCAGTTTGTCCCCGATGGCCAAACAAAGTACTACAAAACTGCCATTGCAGAGTGCCGATATGAAGTTACTTCTAGCTAAAATGTCTGTCGTTCGATTTTCTCGACAACCGGTCATCCGATCGACTTCGCACTTGGCAGGCGTGTTGCTCAGGACCGAAGGAAGACCGCTGTCGAGTGTGAAGTCATTTGGATGAACTGTTATTGAGAAAGCTGCAAGCAGCATTACCGGAGGCCGAGAGATTCGCCCGTTCTGAACAGGCAATGCACTAGTCCAGTGTTTCCTAAATTTTTTCCTCGAGGGACCCCCTTTTTAAAACACATCCTCATTAACAAAAGGCCTTTTCTCTAAACGGTGAGATGAGCTAATGTGTTTACTGCCAGTTCCGCAGTAAAACAAACAGAATGTGCGCTAGCCTTTCATATTAGATTCAATGCCGTAAGTAGACTACAATTATCAGAACAATACAAACATTCAGGTTCAGCTCAAAAGGTGTACTGCAGATATAAATGTTAAATACAAGATCATGGAATAATTCTGGAAACTTAGTTGCAGACCCTAATAAAATCTTCTGCGACCCACCTTTTGCAATGGGTCGCTCCACACTGTGTTATTGTTGGTGGTTAAATTGACTCTTAAGAAATCCATTCATCTCTTTTCGGGGCTGCTTGTTAACTGGTGCTGCTGCCAGTGTGCATACCCTATTATGGTCTTTTTGGGTCAACTGCATTATGGAATGGGTACTCATTATTCTCTGGTATATATCAGACCAATTCTGATTGTCCTTGGGTTCCTTTTTAAAAAAAAAATGAATTAGGGTCATCAGGTTTGGGTAGCATTTCCATGTCTGCCTGTGTTAAATCAGGTCAAAGATTTATTTTTACCAGATAAAAGGTGACTGAAAGGTAGAATCTAACGGTGCTCCGATCAATCGCTCACAGATTGTTATTGGCCGATACTTGTTCTCAATAGTTTGATCGCCTGCCAATAATCAATTCATGATACTTTCTCATCTCTTTATATTAATACTTAAATACAATGTTATTACAAGCAGTTAAATAAATAAATAAATAAAATAGACCCCGTGGTTGGTGCCCGGTATCGGCCCACAGCTGCTCCCAGCAATTGGTGATCGGCCCCGAAGATCCTGATCGGAGCACCCTTGACTATCACCTCCACTTCTGTTCAAAACGTTGCTATCCAGCTATCATTGACTTGGTGTTAATTAAAAAATGTTGTATTGCCAGCGTGTTCTCGCTTAGAAAGCAGTTTGTTTGTCTTTTCTGGTTACTCAGTTAAAGATATTTTAACAATCTCGCAGCACAGAGTAGACTCCAGTAATAGCTATGCAGGCGGTTGTGGTGCCGGCTCCTTGGTAATGAGGGTGAAAGACCTTGAGTGCACATCTTGAAGGACGAACATCAAGCTTGTTTCCGTAGGGGGAGGGTTTGGCCGCTTCCTTTCCCATTTACACTCCCGCATTAGCGGGGCTCTCCAGAGATTGGCTGGGAGTGACGCAACGCACAGCTCACCTGCTTCTCTCGGGACTGTCAGTCTCACAACACAACAGCAAAGACTCTCAACCAGTTTTCTTCTCTCATTCAACGTTCTATCTTTGGAACAGAGCCGACACGGGTCATGTGGAGTTTGAGATAGAAACGTGTCGGGACGGGGATGTAACAGTTATTATCTTGGGTTACAATATGTGACACTGCGTTGGCTTTTATATTTTCTGTTTCATTTATACACTCAGTATATTAGTCCGGCTAGCAGCAGGACACGGTCCAAGGATCCAATACTGAGTTTCTTAATAAAGTATTGTCACAGTTTATCATTTGTCAGTTTGACTGGTTAACAAAAGAAAGGGGGGGATCTGATGAGAATAGAGGAAGGAGAGCGGAGAGTGGCGTATTGCTGATAGTGTGACTGTGATGGATAATGAATGATAACCATCTAACAATCACTCACGGGTTTCGTTTTAATTTCTGTCTGTGTCTATTTATATCCCTAAATGGACTGAAACCAACACAGTGCTGAATGCACGGTTCACAGTGAAGGGTAACATTGGTCATTTTCAACCTGGACCATGTTTTGTTTTTTTGTCTCAGTCAAACGCTGCAGCCGGCAACACTAAACAGGCTGCAATGTGATGACTCGGGCCAACTCCTCACCATCAATGCACGACCACTAAAAAAGTGCTTGTTTTTTTTCACTGACAGGCTCAGAACAACATAATGTTGTCAGAGGTGTCTGACAACATTATGGAAAGGACCCCACAGAGAAATTTTGTGTCTTGCTTGGAGAAGTCTCGTTCGGAAATTTGGTATCACATCCACGTTGCCGAAATCATCTAAATATTCAGCCGTGCACATCTTTTAGATAATAGTAAGCTATGCTTTCTATACTTAAAGTTACCAAACACCAAACATTTCTAGTCCTACCTAGTCCATACCAAAAACTACTGATGATGATTTGCAGTAAATTTTAAAACTGAAACATTTCTTATTGCAATTTTTTATATCACCACAATGTATAACTTAAGAACAGAAAAATGTCTACAGATTTAGAGAAGCCGCTACAAATTCAGTCATTTGGTCCCACACTAAAAACACTTGGTTAGATCTTGCAGGGGCCAGTTTTTGGTGACCCATCGATCCGTCGTCCACATCAACATCAAATGAAACCTTTACATTGTGAGCTTTTCCTCTTTGTACACAAGATATCTCATAATCTAAAGAGCAGATGGCCATGAAACTTTGCTCAGAACACTCAGATGCATACGTGCATCCAAACAGCCAGCCTTGGTGAAAAGCAGTGGTTCCAGCTGTGTGGGCCTTGAACTGTGAAGGACAAATGGGGGTCTGGGACCCGGTCGATCCTCAACGTCGCCCCTATCAGTGCTAACAGGCTTGTTCAGTCGCCCACACTGCTGAGTAGACATTTAGCCTGTGTGCCTGTACGATCATACGGACCAATAAAGAGAAAGAGACGCTCACCAAACAGATCACTCAAAAGATTTCGCTGATTGTCTGCTACCACCTGCCTAAACCCAGTCGCTTCATCCCTCTAGAGTCAATATTGACTTATTGTAAATTGGTCAGAAAACCAGCCATGTCGTCAGTAGGGCTCAGGTGCAGCACCCAAAAGGCTGCGTTTTGCTCAAAACATACAAGCGCCCCTTGTTTGCGCCATTTACTTGGATCAGAGATGGGATAATTATGGTGTTACAGAACATCGAATTAGCAGTAGGAAAACATTAGCACTCAAACTGCAATAATGGCTGTGCGGAGCTGAAACCGCCCACTGAATTAATGAGTCTAAGGACAACAAACTTGAGAAGATAATTTACACCGGTACCGTCTGAAACAACAGCTCTGCTTCTTGATGGTAACACTGCTTTGAGGGTAGGTTTTAGTTATTTGAACAAATAAAAGCGCTAAAGCACAAAAGTAACACCAATCCAACTGAGCTAATGACAATATATAAAAATGTTAACTTGGTGGGTTTACGTGAAGCTAAATATTCACTCACTCACACACACACACACACACACACACACCAAGTATACCCAGTCATCGATCATGCGGTCTGGAGTATGGATAACAAGGATTTTCCAGAAGAAGCACAAGCGTGTCATCCTATCAAAAGACTCCTCTGCCAGGATCGATAGCTCAAGAGCATAACAAGAAAACCGAGAGAGGGAGCAGACGGAGGTCTCTCGCTACACACAGTAGACCTGTAACTTTAGAGGTGAGACCAACTGGCACAAGCTTTTTGTCACACGCCTCTGGGTCGTTGTTAGTTGGCTTGTCCAGACTGTGGAGCTATGCTACAACCGGAGCTCACCAACTGTGTGAGGCAGCCGCACCGATGGATAACCTGTTCGAGAAAAAGCTCAAATCCAGAACTTCCTCTAAAACATTAATCAGTGAGCTTTAGAGTTATTGAACTTGTGGAAAAAAAAACCCAGATAAGCTTCCATTCTTTATGCTAAGCTAGGCTAACGACAACCTGACTCCAGCTCCGTACTCAAAGTGCAGACATGAGACCGATAAAGATCTTCTCATCTCCTTTTCTGGAAAGTAAGAACAATGAGCCCTAAAAGGCTGCACTATTCCTTTAAGGGTAGTGGCAGAAGCATGAGCACACAGGGTGCAACAGTATGTCCATAATCCAACGCAGACAGTAGAGTGGCCATTTCGACTAGCTCCAATGAGAACAACTCAGGGAATCAGACTAGGATATAATATAAATGGGGGAAAAAAAGAATAAACATTTAGCATTTTTTTTTTTTTAAGTAATAAGGTGCTTAACATACATTGAAAATAAAAATACATGAACACAAAGATTTCCAAAGATGACATGAAGATGCTCGTGAGAGCATGGAGACCTGCAGTACTATTGGTGTAGACACATGGAGGGTACAGTACATTCTGTTCCCTGCATGGACAGTCGAGCTGTGTATTTAGTGACTAGCGAGTCCACGTCACAGTGAGATGGTTATACAAAGATACAGGAAATTATGCACACTGAGGCTCAAATGTTACACCGTCAGCAAAGAATGAAGTACACCAGGTTATGTATACTGTTTATTGTGGTAGCTAATACTTCAGCACTTTGATCTCGGCCCCTCTTATCTGCCTCATTTTCCCTCCTCTCTATTGTGCCCTGCACCTCTCTGTGTGTGACTCCGTCAGTTGTTCCACAGCGAGAGAGCTTACATGGGGGCCGGGGAGGGCGAACAAACAGAGCTCCTCTCCACTGAGGCGAGACGGAGAGAAAGACGAGGAGGAGGAGGAGGAGGAGGAGGAGGAGGAGGCGGAGGAGGAGGAGGCGAGCACTTCACCGGCGGCAGCGTCCTCCTGGTAGATCTAATGAGACGGAGGGGAAGAAAAACCGGAGGAGGAATGCCGTTTTCTCTCAGCAGTGCGAACCTAACTCCCCACGCCCTCTGCTCTGCTCGGCCCGCAGCCGGTGGCAGCAGGCAGCGAGGAGGAGAGGCCCTCTGTGCCAGAATTCGTTTTATTACGCAGGTGTTTTGGGAACAGGCGGGGACACCGCAAAAAAGCCACTTTCCAGCCCTGGCAGGGATCGGCGATGCGGCTCAAAAGAAAAACGAGGGGAGCCAGTCCATCCATTACACAGCAGCAATACGAGCGAGCGGGGCCCAATTTGTGGTGCAGCTGCTGCCCTTGCAGGTGAACTCGCAGGGAATAGAGGACTTGAGTGAGTTAAATAATGCCCCATTCAAACCGTTTTCAGTTTCCCTACATTTGGATTTTGAGGTCCTGGGGGGTGATCACTGTAAAAGAAAAAGATAAAACTGCAACTGTAGGGCAGAAATCATGTGGTCAAATCAGAGGGAGAGCAGTCCTCTGCCTGCCTGTCACAGATATGTGTCAGAAGCCGCCTGCTACACCTGCTAGTAGGTTCAAAAGGCCGTTTGTCATCTATTCACATGATTGATCCCTGATTACTAATACCGTCGTATAAACAGGACTTTCAGCCAGGAGGTTAAATAACAACCATATTTATTTCAACCGCAGCCTATGATCTTTTTTCTGAACCTAACCAAGTCGTGAGTGGTATTTCGTGCAAGAAAGACAGCAATGCAGTCAAGTAAAGAGGATTCTTACGTTGATGGAATGTACATGCATTCAACTCTCGTCTACTAGAACTTTAGATTGTCTTATAAGAGAGAAAGTTTTACGTCAGGTCCTTTCTTAGTTCTCCCTACTGGTTTCTGGTTTAGGAACTAGGATTTTACTTATTGTCTACAAAATCAGACATTAGCTTTTAATTTTTATGGCCCTAACTGCAGGCATATTTTGGCAAATGTAATTGAATGTGCTCTGACATCTACACTGTTTCAATAAAACCTTTTTTCACCTGCTCATTATTTCAATTTAGGGTTTTGTATATTTTGTGCTGGTTAGTTGTGAATGTAATGTTAGTATACTATATGTGTTAGTTCGATGGTCGTTCTTCCTGTGAAACACATTATATCTCCCCCAGACTACTAGCTGACTATTCATGAGCTCTAGCGAAACGTGGAACGAACACAAAGTAGACCGTCATAGTTCAAAGACATACACAAATATGCACTCATCAACAGCATCAGTTGTGGAGTAAACGGGAGAACGCCTTCCGAGCACACCTCCTTGCTATTAAATGACATAAAAATTCCTGTATTACCTCCTACTTAGATCAAACAAGTGCAGTAAGGTGGAGGGAGGACGTACAGTTAGTGTTGGCGGACACTTTTAAATATCCTTCTGATGGTGGTTTTGACATAAATTCCTTCATCACATTGATGCAGAAATCCTTTTTAAAACGTAGTATTTCTAGAAAAGGAGTCCTGATCCCTGATTGGCCACACACTGGCTTAATGCAAGCAGATATATTAAAGGGGAGCCATACCAATTTATGTCACGATATAAATCGTTTATATGCCGTATTTTTCATAAGAGCTCTGACGGAGTTAGGGAAGCAATCCTGCTTCTAGTGAACCAGAATAACCAAGGCCGTGAAAATTGGTCTTTGATGCGGCTAACGAGTAAATACAAACAGAGTGCACGCACTAGTACAACATACTTAATGAAACAAGATGTGCACGGCGTCTGTAAATGTCTAATTGGTTGCGGCACAAGACTGGAAGAAGAGAGGCAGACAATTTCCCCTAATCGCAGAGGAGAAAAAAAAAACAGATCAAGCAGGATGGAAAAGTGCGGTAAATATTCACTGAACAAAAGCCGACATTTAATTCTAAATTAGTTCTGCTAACGGTTGTAATTTGTTTGTTGTTGCACTTAAGAACTACGCGAGGTATGCGAAAGTAGCTCGTGCGCAGCTCGGCGTGTCACAGGTGCCAGTCACGTAAACATCCTGCAGGCTGACTTGTCGTCCTCGCTTCTTTGAGGACCGACACGTTCAACATGATAAACGCTGACATTCTCTTCGGCGCTGCAGGCTCCAGGATTTAAAAGGTCTTTGTTATTTGCCGTGAGCTGTGAGAGACACAGTTGCCCAGCGTGCAGGTTGAACACTGACCCTCTCCGCGCTGGAGGGGCAATAACCACGAGGACGTTCAAAGCCCAGCGTGCTTCGGCTACCGCACTCGCATCCTTTTTTTTTTTGTTCACTATTTTGTGGTCAGTTGTTCAGAAAAAGTTCTAGTTTGTCAGCCGGAGAGCGTGCTGTAGCTAACAGAAACATTATTTGGTGACACAGTGAGTATGATCATCTCAGTTTGACACTTCAGTCCTAATTCTGCTGTAGTTCATGTTGTGAATTGTCTCATCGTGTCAGCAGCGTTTGCACCATAATGCATTTCAAGAGCAAAACCTGATCAGACAACCACTCACCCGTTCATAGTTAAATGCAGACCGCTTTACCGGCGTTCATGCCTTCACCACGTTAAAAGTTATTCCTTGAACCACTGGCTGTGGAGTGGTTCGGTAAATTAGCTTACTTACGTCTCAAGCTTTATTGCTTTTATACTGACTATTTTATGTGACAAAAATATATATTTTTTTAAATTTTCAAAGCTTGATTGAAAAAAACAACAGATAGATTAATCTATGGCGCTCTATATATGTATTTATCTTCTTTTCATTTGGCAACATCTGCAAATGGACCTGTACCTGTACAGCGCTTTTCTAGTCTTCTGACCACTCCAAGCTCTTTAACACTACATGACATCATTCACCCGTTCACACACTGATGGGAGGGGCTAAGGTGCAACCTGCACATCATGAGTAGCTAACATTCACACACCGTAGGCACAGCTACAGGAGCAATTTGGGGTTAAGTGTCTTGCCCAAGGACACATCGACATGGGCTAGTGGAGCCGGGGATCGACCCGCTGATGCTCTGATTGAAGGACGACCCTGCTCTACCACTGAGCCAGTCGCCCCATGTGTGTCACTATAGAATAAAAAGAAAAAATCTATGACTGTCACTCAGCCTTTACTCGCTTTCCTACAAAATGCAGTTGGATTACCTGATATTCGACTGATGTTTGCCAGGAAATAACACGCTGTTTGTAATTAGCTCTGGACTGAATCATGTGTGAAGAGGGAAACCTGCCAGTCTGCCACATCAGCTGTGGTGTAGTGCACTTCCTCTGCCTACAGGAAATGACAAGCATCACTTTCAGCCACGCTTGACTGGAGCCAAGCCAACAGAGACACAAATTGTGTGTGTGTGTGTGTGTAGTGTGTGTGTGTGTGTGTGTGTGTGTGTAAGAGAAAGAGCGAGTGAGCGACTACTCACGTTTCCTTTGGTGTGGGTTTTCATGTCTAGACAAATATGAGTGCTTGTGTGTACTTCACTGACAGATGTGTGTGCGCACATCAATTAGTCTAAAAAAAATCGGTGCTTAGCGTGTGCTATAGTGTGTGTCTCTGTTTCTTTGCCAACCTTGCACTCAGCCAAATTAAATCATATTATTCCTCGAAAGCTTCTATACTACGAGCCGTGCTTTCTTACCAGAGGCTATGTGTCACAACTGGAGCAGATAATGCAAAAAAATGTGACAGTCTGGCCAAGAACCTGCCAAATATACGATGTCATCGTGATAACTGGTTGAGCCACCGCATGTGAAGCCATCTAGCTCGCAGCCATTTTAGACAACAGACATGAATAGGCATGATGGCAAAGGGACAGATGCAAGCTGGATTTGCTGCATCCACGGCGTTATACTGAGTCACGTTGGCTGACTGCTCTGATAAATATTCATGAACTCGTGAAATAAGCTTGTCTGCTGGTTGGCAGCGAGCTGCGATCACTCAGTTTGTCAAGTCAGTCGTCATGTTCAAACATGTTAATGCTAATGTGACGTCCACATCAAAACAAAGGGCGACAGTGGTTGCGGTGATGAACTGCAATGTTCACGTCCGTTCATTTCCTGTCATCTCTGTGCTGCAGGTTAAGAAGTAAAGCCGTGAAACTATTATTTCGAAAAATGAATAACAATAATCTGTTTTTCTTTTGGGGCTTAATTCCCAAGTTCGACTGCTGGAGCAGAGTCGATGATGAGTGAGACAAACGCAACGTGGCAACCAACAACAGAGCTCTGGTGTTGTGCTCGCTGACGGCTGTTTCCCCAGTAGGAACAAACAACCAAGCCATTGGGAGCTCCGTGGGTCATTTTGAATTCGTATTATGTCATTAATCAAGAAATAACACACGTTCTATGGTTCTCTTGATTTGCTGCTTTTCTCTCTTTTATAACTTGAATTTTTAGAGGTTTGGACAAAACAAGCAATTTGAAGAAGTCTAGTATTGTGGTAGACGTTTCCCCACGACTTCCTGACACGTTTCAAGAAATAATCCAACAAATGATAACAGCTCAGAGAATAACGATAATGATTGGATGCAGCGCCGCTTCGATTTTTCGGGGGGAGAGAAGAAGAAGAAGCTGTCTGGGCTCCCACCCGCTGTCCAGACCTGCTCTACGTGGCCGCCGACAGGCAGAGCAGCGATGGTATCAGTCTGCGTACGATGTGGACAACCAGGCATCCAGCATCCGCAGCACTCAGCCGGCCTTCACAGAGCATGCGGTGTTCTCTCACTGAAGGGTTCGCTAACTAAGGCAAGGAGACGTGGAGCAGAACAGCCTGTACCAAGAACACAACCGAGAAAACACCAACACAACCTCACAGCTGTCAGGTCACTGACCACATCTGTCAGTCAACCGCAGATGTTGAGAAAAGGATCGATACCGTCGATGAGAGGAAAGCTCCTGGATCAAACTGAAAGAGAAACAAGAATCTGGATTCAAACTAACTTAAAGAAAAGGAAAGGGCGGAGTAAGTTAATAAGAGATGGGCGTAATGTCTGACAAATATGAGCTTGTAAGTGAATAAGCGTTGTTTGTCCATTCTTCAGTGCTACTACACACCCAGCACTCAGGATGCAGCTGAGTGAAAATGCAGGTCGAAACCCCCTCCCCACACTCAAAATTTCAGGATCCCAGCCATAAATTATAAATGAAAGGTATAAAAGGTCTGCGTTACTGCAAACCTATATCTCAGCAGTTCACTTCATCAATAGCAGAACAATTCTCCTTGGTGATGTACTTTACTAGTGACATGCAACAGATGTGTGCAAACTCAGATCCAGGTGTTTACTACACTGACTTAACCTTGGTACTCTTCACAAAAGCACAAAAGAAATTCATCCAGCGTAAAAAGGTAAAATAACAGTAACTAGAATTACCGCCTCGTGGTTTATATGCCTCCACAAACCGGTTCCTGGGAACCTGGGAGAGGTGGTGTTCACGAGAATGGACCGGACTAACGGACAAGCTGAGGACAAACCGAACACCACAGCCATGTGGCGTTACGTCTTCAGCCATGCAAGTGGCTCTGTGAGGCTGCACACATGGTACTAAGGCACCGTGGTGCTCTGAGCTAAATGCTAACACAGGAATGCTAACACGTTCAACAACAACAATGCCAACATGTTGATGCTAAGCACCATTTTTTGTTTTGCATGCTAACATGAGCTAATTAGCACATAAAACAAAGTGCGGCTGAGGGGCATGTCGTTGGTTTCAGTATTTGGTCATAAATCAAAGTAGAGGACAAATGGAAGTTTTAACAATGGTAGTCAGTTATCACAAATCACCCTGAGAAGGACATGGATGTCCATCAAATTTCATGACGATCCATCCAATCACAAATAGTAACCTCGGGGTGGCAGCAGAGGAAAAGTCAGTGGACCAGCAAAGTCATAAAGATTCATGAAGACAGTGAATGCATGTACTACATTTCATGGCGATCCGCCCTGTAGCCCTGAGTTGTTTCAGTCTGGACCAAAGTGGTGGACGGACAGACCAACCCATCAGACCATCCATGCCATCCATAAAGACATTATGCCGCTACCATGGCTACAAATGTACAGAAACGGACTCGATATCAGGTGTGAAGGAAGATCAGCTATGATAAGTGGATTCAATACTCAAATCAAATGTGATAAAAAAAAAAATGCTACGGTGCGGCAATGGGCAGCACATACATTGACAAAACGAACCCTGTAACCTCAGCAAGGCCGGGACTGTCCGACCTCCACGATCAGGCAGCAGCGCTTTGGCAGACGTTCAAAGGGAACATTTATTCATGCTGCCGGGTGCGGGCATAGGCTAAAGTGACCCGACCTCTGTAGTCTCAGCGACTCTACTTTGAGGCCTCCTATTGTGGTAGCCCCGTTGCCTGAGAGGCACATGAAAGGAAATCACAACTTTGAAGTTGACACAAGCGCCGACTCTCGGCCCGACCACTTACGGCCGAGCCTCGTAAATCAAACACACAGATAAATAAATAAAAGCAACTGCCCTGGCTTTTGTTGCCCTGGAGCGGACAGTGGGATTATTGTTCTCAGTGACTCCACCCGCCTGTCACTGGTACACATCAAAAACAAAACATATAGGTTACATGTACATACAGTGTGCATTTATATGGAGGTCGTCAGAGACTAGATAAAAAACATTCTGGTGATCCAAAGTCTGATCTTAATGCTTTTCTCTCCTCTGTTTATGACTTGAATGGTTATGAAACGGTCTCGATGTAATACTGATGACTCTATCTGACCTTCAGAAGTAAACGAGACCCTCAGTGAGAAAAATTGGCTATTTCAAGGTAGTTATTCCTAATGCCTGTCATCGGTGCCACAAGGTCGGACTTTGAGCGAAATCAGATGAAATCATGCAGGATCACCAGAAACTACTTCAGCTCAGGCTTCAGCGGGGTCTCCAGCAGAGCCACATCCGGCTGAACTGAAGCTTTCAGGCCGGGGCCCCGCTGGGAGCCAACACCAACCCCGTGCTGCAGGAGGCCCAGGCCATTTTCCTGCAGGGAAGGGAGGCACAGGAGAACCAGAACCAGAACTGAGAGTAGCTGACTGTCAGACCCTGCTGGAGTAAAATTAAAGCTTTTTGTTTTTTTTTAAAGGGACTCTGGTGCTCCTGGCATTCAAACAATATTGCATTCATGAGATTATAGCAGACAGATGGACTACCTGAAGTAATTATGTAAAAAAATTATAATTTTTTCTCACCAGCTTCTTAGGGCTTCTGTATACATATTAGGTTACAAGCAACATATTTATTCCCAATTTCAAACACATTCATTTTGTAATGAGTTCAATGTCTCCAAAAAAAAAACAGCTGCCGTTGGCTTCTTCCAGATACTCTACCTGAATGACTCACAATCTCTTCTACCTCAGATCTTCATCAGGCAACTTCATGATTTGTCCATTTTAACTTTGTCTGGTTTCAACGTTTCGCGCCCCAGAAATTCATCAGGGAGGATTCTCTGTTTTCTTCGTGTTTCGCGCTTCTCTAAAATTGAGGTCAAGACACTGACTATAATTCAACATCTTAACTTTAACCTACTGCCTCTCGCGTTTTGAAAACCTCACTATTTCCAGACAAAGCTTCTTCAGAGCCACAGACAATATTAAAAACGGCCAATCAGGACTGATTACTCCCCGCGGCCATGGTAGAAAGTACAGTACGACATTTTCTTGGCTGGCTGAATGATGGCTATATTTCAAAATGTAGGAAGCCACATTTCTACACTCTCCCTGGATGTAAAGATGATTTTTATTTGAACAGATTCTACCAGTTTCAGAAAGTAAAAACGTCTAGATATATACTAAATTGACTCCCACCAGAGTTCGGCCTCTGAAACAAGAACAAATGTGAGTGTCATTTCATCACTTTCTTCTTGGGCTTTTTTTTTTTTTTTTTTTTTAAATCTTATTTCCAGTCAATGAGTCATGAGTCCCCAGTTTCTGTGAGCAAATGCTTCATACTGGCAAATTTGATAAATGCTCTGGAAAAGAGAATGGTTTTCAAAGTAGAGCAGGCTTCTCACCCAGTCTCTTCCTGTCACAGACGCTGTCGTGCTCAGCGCGTGATTGGACGTGTCTGGTTCCTCATCAGGGCACAGTGTTCCTGGGCTGACCAGCTCAGTGTTCTATTGATTAGGCCTTTGGCAACCCGGGCAGATTTATTCTCTTATTAGGGGCTCCTAATGCCTGATCAGGACAGATTAAAGGTCTGCCACTGCCTCCAGCTACACTATCATTTAGATCCTTTTATTAGGACTGGATGGCTGTATCGCTATAATTATACCAAGGACTAAGCAATCGAATTGCACAGCAGGCAGAGACCTAATTCGGATTCTTAGCTAATTGGAAAAAAGAGTAAGATGTGTTATTGACTTATGTAATATAAGATGATTATTAGAGCAGAACTGAATATGTTTTAATTTCAAGCAAAGCAGGGCTATTTATTTCCCCTCTGCTAGCAGAGCCACAATCACATCTTCTCAGAGTGCATCCTAAATTAGATTTCTGACCACCAAGATCGATAAAAAAAACCCTCACCCGTCACTTCGGATTGATCACCCAGCGTTTCTTTCAATATTATTTTTTATAAATCATTAATGCATTATGCCAAACAATATACATAACGTCCAACTGTCGTAGTGTTCATGTTCGTCTGTGGGTTTCTCGCTAACCGATTTCTTCACCTTTTTGCTCCTCAAAATCTTTTCATTAAGTTATCACTTCATCTTCTATACCACACTTAAGTATAATAATGATCAGCAGTTCTGCTCATTCCCTCTGTGGACGACGCAGGACAAAGCAGAAGCGGTCTTTAACACCCAGGTGTGCAGTTAAGTCTGTTTAATCCTCTTAACTACACTTAGGGAGGCTGAACATCTGAGGACATGCTTAAAATGTCCTCTCCGCCTTTTATCGTTTGCCATCAGGACAATTTCTCCGCGGACCCGATTTTGCTCATACTGCGACCCAGTGGGCCAAACCACATCCAGGGGTGATGTGATTGATTTCTAATTGACGTGACACCTTCAGCTCCCCCCCCCCCCGACCCCCTGCAGGAGCATGTCGAGCACAAAGCAAACATACATGCAGAAACCCCCGATCACGCAGAGGCACATTATCTACTGTGGTTGCTTGGCAACCAAACTGAGACGGTCACATTCGCAACATAGCGGTTAATTTGTATCCAGCTGTGTCAGCAATGGGTAGCCAAAACTGAGGAGATATTTCTCCAGCTTAGAAGGAAAACTCTGAATCAAAAAGCTGATTTTAGACAAATGACACTCTGTAAACAAGCAAATGTGGGCATGTAATTTCAAGTGAATTACCTACTTAGATTATCTTATTTTCTGAAGATGGCATATTTAAATGACTTGGAATTATTCAGAACACACGCGTGTGTTTACCATGTGAATAAGCTTCTTCTCTATCCCTCACAAAGCAAAGCAACATGCTAAGCACCACTGCTGTCAGATGCAGGAGGTGCAGCTCACATGACGCATGAACATAGTGGAATTCAAATGTTGTGCTCCGAGCAACGTACCTCTGTGTGATCTCAACCTTACATTTAATGAACGCCTTCTTTCATCTTCCACACATGAGTAGGTATCGCAGGGGAACATTAAATTCAATCACAGCTTCGAACACAATCATCCCACTTACGTGTGCCGTGTGAAAGAAAAAGAAAAAAGGCATCTCTGAACTGTTGGTGCACTGGCCGCGGCTTGAATACAGAAGAAGATAGGTTTTAATTCTGAACACCGGCCTGCTGAGTGTTCGCTTAAACATACACGACGAGTTATTTCAAATTGTAATGCTTACTGACAAAAGGAACCCCTATCTCCCCGCTTTGTCTGGTTCATCCTCGTCATGTCAAACACTTGCGGTCACCGCTTCTCCGCAATCTTTGTTCTGCTGCTCATTCACTGTCCACTTTGATGGATTTGTTTATCGAGCTTCTGAAACAGCCATTCTCTCCGACACAAACCCAATCTGGACCTAATGCAGCACTATGCCAGAACAATGCCATTCTCCTCATGAAAGTAACAAAGCAAGAGGAGCATTTAGTGAACTTGGATGGAACAGGCTCATGGTCAACACGGTGTGACTGTTTTCCCATGCCGTTAGTAGATAGTTGATCAACATTGATCAGTGCTGATGGAGCTTTCAAAGCTTTGTTGAGGTATCTTACGATGTGGGGGCTCTTGTAAAAAGCCCCTCTATGTACATTTATCCTTCATTCATTAAAGCGACTGAGGAGCAAGGGAGACACTTAAAAAGGTCCACTTGTTCTACGTACACTAACATGGGACCGATATACACAACAAGCTGTGAATCTACCAAACAATTTATGTGTCCCTATCGTAGGGAAGCGTCCTATCAGGATGCAGCATCGGATGAAAAAGGTGAAGTTGTGTTTGCTACTCAGCAAAAGGGTATGCGTCCCATTTGGACAGAGACCAAGTTGTGGTTCATATCTAGGCACTAAAAGGGAGCTACATTGTCGTCCACTAGTACAGGCGAAACCTGACAAGCAGATCAAGGTTTCCAACCACAATAAATGTGTCAGTTTGTGTTTTACAATACTCAACCACACAGATGGTTATGTTCATGATAATGGTTGCCAGCTTTAAGCAGCTCCACAAGACAACATGACTCCTGTCTCTTTGAGGAAATAAGAAAATAGGAGAAAGAAAATCAAATGAACTCTTCTGCTGATGCCAGGCACATACAATCTGCAGTTAGAAGAATGCACAAACATATGAAAGCTCATGAAGAGCTCACTTGAAATAAACTCCTTCCTCTTCTAACCTTATGCTGAAACTTTGCAGGACTCCTGATAATAAGAAACACTGGCCATCCCATGTCTTCTAACCCCCCCCAGCGTCTGACAGCTTCCCTGCCGGGCCGCCACTCTTGTCCGAACCCCGCTAAGAGCTGCTCCAGAAGAACTATAAAAGCATCTGTCACAGACCTCCGTGGTCCACTTAGCCAACACGTAGCTCGACACGTACTTATTTCTGAAACACATACATGAAATACAAAACTTTGTATTTATTGTACTTTCCAACTGCCATGCAGACGCTCAGGACGCTTCTGAATTTCGTAATCACAAAAATGAAAAGTCAATTATCATCAACCGCATGCGTGTATTACACTGTATGGCCAAAAGCATGTGGACACCAAAACATAACACCTAAAAACACAGTCACTTTCAACCACATCTGGAAACAAAAAATGTGCACTGGGTTATTGTTGCCACAAAGTTGTAAGCCATGAAGTATGTGTCCGTGTACTGTAATCCAGCAACGAGAGAAATGGAAAACCCAAAGCAACAAATGTTCCTTGAGACACTTTTTCACACTTCTTTTACAGGCTTGTGTTACTTGTTGAATAACTTAAAAGGACGCTTGTAGGCAGATGCTCTAACTGGAAGAAGGTGATTCCACTTCACTCTCTCTCAGGGCGCTCACATACACACAAAGGAAGCCACTCTCACACTTGTGACTTCCATTTCAAGCTGAGCGGGCGAGGGACTCACCCGGTGAGGACGACCACGAAGTCCATTACATTCCAGCCGTTGCGGAGGTAGGAGCCTTTGTGAAATGCAAAGCCCAGGGCGATGATCTTAATGGCAGCCTCGAAACAGAATATTCCAATAAAGTAGGGCTCTGTGTCGTCCTACAGGGAGACAGAGAGAGGATGAGAGTGACAGAGGAAGATCTTTTTGTTGGAGGTAAAAGAGTGGTTAATGAAGCATCAAGTGAAAGAGAGGCGAGGGGTGGAGGGGGTAAGTAAAGGAATGAAAGAAAGATGGCTCCTTTCACTTCCTGCAGCAGCAGGAACAGAAGTGCAGGAAGTGGAGCCCTCTTCACAGGATGAAAAGAGAGTAAATACAGTGAAAACAAATATTCACACACACAGTATGATCTTAAGGGCAATGGTAAATCAATGGAGCATCAGGCCTGCTCATTTAATGCATTCAAACATAATAAAAAAAGCTATTTAACTTCAATTGATGATAGAACATTTTAGATAAGGGTTAAGGTTCATCTGTGCCCCATTGTCACACCAGAGACGTTAACTGTGGCGGTGAAAAAGGGAGCACAGGGGCTCTCTGGCTGACCGTTGGGATGACCAAGCCAACCAGAGTGCTACATGAGCGGTGATTGAAGTGGAAAAAAAGAAGTGTCAGTACCCCCCTCTTTCACGTGTTGGTGTGCGTATCGGCCGGCATCGCATTTAGAATATCTACAGTGGATAAAAGATACTTTGTTTCTGATGTCCACAACATAAATGTATTTATGTAATCAAGGGTGCCGGAAGTAGGGTGTCCAAGGGGCCATTGGCCTCCCCACTTTATGCCCCTGTACAAGGTCGTGTGCAAGCTATGGTACTCGCAGTAGGCCTACTACTATGTTTAAATGGCCAAGGCCGGGTTTAAGTGCAATCGAGTGGCGCGATGGGGGCGTAGCGAGCGTGGATGCTCTCAGAGCATACCGGCAGCTTGTGAGGGCAAGAAGAAGTCACATTGCACCAAAGAGTAAAATGTAGAAGAGCCAGTACTGTGTACCGGTGATTATCAGCTTACTTCGAGCCCTGTGCTTGAGTCAACTACTAGTCAACAAGTTGGGTACCTGAGCCCAAGAAAACAGTCACTTGACCAAGCAGCAGGGTACTTGGACTAACCATAGGGATATTTGGGCAAAATGAGGCATAGAAGTGGAAGGTATATGGAGCGAGCTAAAAGGGCATGTAGAGGCCTTTGGCCAAACACATGGGCATTTGGGTGGACCAACCGGATATTAGGACCAACCACAGGGGTAACTAAAGAGGTACTTGGGCCATTCAAGTGCCGCTTTGGCATGTTACTGTGCAAAAATCAAGCATGGAATCGGCAGGCACTTGGATCGACCACAAGTGTACTTGTGGGCCTCTTGGTCCAACCACAGGGGTACAAATGAGGCAGTTGGGCCAACCAGAAGGCCATATGTACAGATCAAAGGGGTACTAGGGCCATGGAATAATGGAAATGGGCGGTACACGGACTTGTGTTGCTCAAGTGTGAAATTAGGGCAAATCAGAAGCACAACATTATCCCAATAGGAAAGAAGACATTCCTGTTTGGAAGTGCACTTTAGCACAACTGTATGCACAACACACATGACTGGACACAATTGATTTGGACCCTCTGCGGTATTCCCTAAAAGTGTCAAACAACACCGTCACAGTTTGATCATGTGCTCTGGGCCTTGCTGTAAGTAAGGCAGATGGATCAGGCGCGTGTGACGTGACACTTCTTCCTTTGCCTCCATTAATATCTGCTGGAGCCGGGGGCGATGCACAGGGCACGAGCAGAGGATATCTCACGCCTACACTAACCCTCGCTCCCCTGCGATTCTCCACCTCGCTCCGAGCATACCACAACCTGACAGACATTGTCCCCAACCCCCAGCATCACCCATCCTCCAACATAAACAATCATGTAGAAGCAGTGTGACAGGCCCGAGCACTATAAGAAATGTGACCTTTTCCATAGCACTGGCTGACTACAGTGAACATCCAGAGATTATGTATGGATGGTTGCTGTATTGTGAAGGCTGCGGTGGTAGAATAATGACAGTTGTTATTGTTGAGAAGAAGATAAACCGTTCGTGTTCAATAGGAGGAGGACAATAGGAGCCTGCAACATTTCAAGGCATTGACTGTGTCATACAGTATATTAATTTCGGCATGCTATACGAACGCAAGTTTCACAGACAAAACAATTGAATGAGATATTTAATGACCGGGCCGGAGGGCTGCCTGGATAAATGTCTGTACTAGTCGCGCGTTAACATCTATTATACATACATCTAAAATACTGCTGAATTATAAATACGCTTGCAGAAGACAGCTGGGGAAATCCCCAAGGATCGCCGCGCTAAAATTCAGCAATGGATCTTAAATACTCTTACTGAATAGCATTCTATCATCGCCTCCACTTACAGCACGCCTCCTACTCTGTTGACAGAGCTTCATAAATAATAGCTGATCCCTTGTTCTAATTAAAAGGCTTCTCGTTGTATTACATCCTCGAGGTGGAGGAGGCAGGGAGCGGATGCTTGTTTTCTCCTTTGTGTCGCCACTCTAATCACTTTCTTAGGTGCCGAACGCCACCTTTTCGTTTTCCTAGTTGTAACGTCTTCACAGATGAACTGCCGTCGCAGCCGCAGATATCATTCAAAACGGGAGCAGGTGGCTGAATATGAGGGGAATTCATCGACTTTTTCCACATCAAGCTGTTGCTCTTTGTAACACTCCCTAGCTCTCTATTTAAAGACAAACTCCCCTGAGCTACAACACCCTCATGTACAAGCCCAGCAAAGTGTTGAACCATAAAGCTATTCAGTTTCAGTTTGTTTGCTTTTTTGTTTTCTTGGTTTCTCTCCGATACTAGTTATCTATGCGTTATTGGGGGGGGGGGGTAGCTGACTGAGAGGTTCTGCTGACTTACAAGGGACAAAACGCTGTGAACTGATTAGCTGATTTCATTACTCTCATATCTGTCTGACTGGCTGTTGACAAGCGCTTTCGTCTTAAAGGAAGTGACCTCAAGCACGTCGAAGCACTTACCAGGCGTTCTGACATGGGCGTCTTGTCGTTGGCGGGCAGATGCTGCTCCAGGGCCAAGACGATGCAGTTGGCGATAATTGTGGCGAGGATCATGTACTCAAATGGAGTGAGAAAAGTTAAGGAGCAGTGGAGAGAGGGAGAAAGTTGCATTCACTTCATTTCACAGCTGAATCAGGAATTATACATTTTCTGACGGAGGGTTTAAAGACCTACTTCTCAAACAGGATACATGGGTTTACCAGGAGTACAACGAGTGACCAATCAACGTTGTTAACCCATCGCAGTCTAATAAAAACAAAGGCTGCCTAGCATTGGCAGACAGCATTAAATTGCACAGAAAAGCAAATTATCCTGCATGTTGCTGTATGAAAATGACGTATTCTGTCCACTAAAGCATAAACCTTCCATCAGGCTCTGGTTGAAGGCTTTCCAGAGAGAATGCGTCATATACATGCCCTCATGATCTTTCCAGATGGTTGACCATTTCCAACCATTTTCAATGGTTGGCTCATTCTGCAATCCATTTTCACTGGGTCAATGCCCGCGGGTCAGGGCCCATTGAGAGCCTATGAATCGCAAAAGGAATATGGAGCTTATGACCATTATAGTCAAGATGTAGAATTAGTACCCAGAAGACACCCTGATTATGCAACCAGAACACCGTTTTCTTGGCAGTGAGTTTTAATATGAAATGGTTATAATAACCAATTTTAACCATTTCAGCTTTGCTTTTCAGTTTTTGGTGGGTTTTTATTTTACTTTTTCCATTTGGTGTAGTAGGGAGGTTCAACTCGTATCAGCTCATGAACGGCACGGATGAATTAAAGCCATTGTTATTCTATTACAGCTAATGCGGTTCTCACCGTCACCCACAGTGCAGATATAGTTGTCTTCTTGCGTTTGTCACACAAGCTCTGGCTCTGCAGCCTTCGCCATTTCACTGCTAAAAGATATTCATTTTAGCGAGTCATTTAATCTGGCTTTCCTCATTAATTAATTAAGCTTCCAACGATATTATTAACTTTAAATTACTTCACTTGTTTTTTATCCAAATCACCTGTTTCAAGACTTAAACTGCATGAACTGTGTTTATTACTTTTTTTTTCTCATAAAAATGCGAAAAAAAACCGCTCGTGAACTGAGATAATGTAACTTGTTTTCAGACCAAAGCACATGTTTCAAAACGTTTCTTGTATTAAATGGAGCTGTGCAGTTGTTACTGTAGATTAAACCTGACTACAAGATGTTGACACTTTCCTATCTTGAAATAGATGAAACCGCGCCAGACACATGCTGAGTAATGTCACCTGGCCGAATCGTTCCCCTTACTCTGGGAGAGAGGAAATACTTTTGGAATTTGAAGGGTGACCATGACTCGCGAAAGTGGACTTTTTTTTTTTTTTTTTCTTTTTTTTTGCAGAGTTGAAAGAGTTGAGCGTGGGCGACTTCAGCACCATGGAGAGGGCTGCTAACTAAGACAACGAGGCGGTGCTGCAACACACCCCTTGGACCAACGGTCTCTTTAGCCAGAACAAACCGCGTCTTCTCTCGAGAATCGCACGAGGAGCGGCTAACCGCTGCCCGTTTTTACGCACGCAGCTTCTTATTGACTTCTACTTGCGTCGATCGACGGCGATGTTTGAGCGTCATTAACTGACGCTGGGGTTGCCGTCCTTGTCCGGCAGAACAGTTTGCTGACAACAAAAAATAACTTATCGGTCGTGGGGGACGCCTAGAGGTTCTGAACTGAGCTGGGAATATATAAAAATAAAAAAAAATTAAAAAAAAGCAACACAACAGGCGGAGGTGGAGTATTTTCACTGCCCGCACCGATCGAGAAAAAAACATGTTTGTGTCATGTTGGACACAGATAAGGAGCGGAGCGACAGGTGCAGTCGGCGTTGCGCGGAAGAAGAATAAAGAAAGACACCTTGAAAGCTGCTCCGCAGTGTGAAAATGAGTGAGAGCACAGAATGTAATCCACATCAGCACCTAAACGCACCGGCGTGACAGACAGGCCTGCGAGGAGTGGTGTGTTTCTGCTTTTCAACCATCTGTTGTGTGTGTTATGTGTGTGTTATGTGTGTGTGTGTGTGTGTGTGTGTGGTTGCCAAGCAAGGACAGAGAGGTTAGGGGCTACAGATGCACCTGCTCTGTGCGCGGTGCTACAGGCTGCTGCCGGTCGGGAAGGATATGGCCACTCGGTTATCCGCTTCGCGTACTTCCTGATGAGGTTGTCCTCGCGGAAGATGAAGAGGGAGCGGTTGACCGTGAGGCAGTTTTGTTTGACAGGGTTGGGGTTATAGATGGCCATTGTCCGGGCTCTCTGGGCCATCGACTGCTTGTACACCCTCGGGCCGCCCGGAGCGCCACCACCGCGGGCTCCCCCTCTGCCAGCGCCCGGTCCGCCTCTCCCTCCGCCGCCTGCGCTTCCTCCATAGCGGGTGGGTAGATCTTCTGCGAAGCGGGCCATTCTGGAAACGCACAGATCCAAAAGGGTAAATCCAAACTGGTGTCAGTGGAAACGGAGGGGAGACGCATCACAACAAACACACTTCATCCAAACCACAATGCCGAGCGCTGGAGTGTACAGAAAGCGCTGCGTTTTGGAAGATGGAAAAACAGGGTGGCCTCATAGAAAACCATGTTCCCTTGATCCTTTCCATTCATTCATCTTCAGAGAAATGTGAAACTGAAAAGTTGAACGCGATAAAGCACTTCGGCTGTACAATAATTCACTTCGCGGAGGCTGTTGCATCCATACCAGCCGGGCTCGGAGTGGAGAAAGAAGAAGAAGAAGAAGAAGAAGAAGAAGAAGAAGAAGAAGAAGAAGAAGAAGAAAATCACGGTGAAATCAAACCAGATCGCCCCATCTCTGTCCAGAATCCTGACAGCATCGTGTCAGCATCCAAAACACCAGTTGAAACGTTCAGGGCGTCAGTCAACACGAGCAGGGCGCGTCGGAAGACACTTGGGGTTCCTCCGTTTATTCTTTTTCCTTTTTTTTTTTTTTTCCAGCTGAGAGAAATAAGAAGGCGAGCCAATCCAAGTTGTCCTGAGATTTTCCGTCTGATCGCTCGCTGTATGGGGGCTGAGGGCTATATAGCAAGTCCTCAGTAGAATAAGGAAGAGCGCATGTGATCAAAACGGGCCTATCGGGGACTGGAGCGCACAGACGCGCTCCCCCGTCTGTTGGCTGGTTATGAGAGAGACCGCACAACTAATGGAGTTCACTAAAGCCCCGCGGGTCAAAACATGATGTGTGTTATTAATCAATCTTTCTCTCGGCGTCAACAGGGGGAAACATGTCGTCCATACAGAAGATAGCAGCTCTCAAAAGATGCAATAATAATAATAATAATAATAGTAATAATTCTAGCAAGTGGCCACATTCGTGCAGAAATCAGATTGTTTTTCTCTCAGTCAACGTAAATGAAATGTCCCTTCATGTATGGAAATAATGTCTGCATACTCACCTTGATGATAGAATCAGACACATGGAAAATGCATAAGGTATAAACTAATCATATGTGAATCTAAACCAGTAGTAGCCACATTGTCTTATTTACATATTTGACCCTTATGTTTTGTTGAAATTAGCTTCACCTCCTCGTTGCTTTGGGTCCCACAGAGCCTAATGCTGTATGCGTAAGAACTCAAAATAATAATAATAATAACAATAGTAATATTAATAAATGAAAAATCAACCCATCTATTTCCATCTTTTCCTATTACCTCATTAAGAGCCCACAGGTAGAAACTATTGAAGTGGCAACCCTTCACTAGAACTGGAATTGCACATTTGATGCAGGTGACAAAATATGCAAATACCCATAAAGCATTTTTATTACACCAAAAAAAGGTAAACATGTTGCACGTGGGCTCTGCACGAATCAAAATATATAAATTTTGTTTGCAAAAAGTAACTCAGAGACAAAGAAATATTGATCCTACATGGTGTTTGAGGTCAGTTATTAGTTTAGTGCGGCTTGTGCTGCATCCAGACATTGTGCATTGACTTTAACAGACGGCACACTGGAGTTGTTATTGACTACAGCCAGCGCCTCCAACAGAAGCTCCACACAAAGCCGTGTGTCGGAGAAACTCAGAATTAGCACAAAAGCTCCTCAGAGTTGTTTTATCTCCTCTGTAATTCGGTATATCTGCTGGGACAATGACACGAGACAGAAACCAGGGGTTTATGCTTGACATGCAGATGTTATGACCTTCGTTGGCTCTCCGGGTCTGCTGTCAGCAAAGTGCTCTGGAGCTCTGCTCTACACGGGACTTTGTATAGGTTACTTTCAAGTATTTGGGATTATTCCAAATTTAAATTAAATTTAAAGAAACACATGCAACGTATTTATCTCCTGAAAGGACTTTGTCTATAGCTCTCGTTGAAAGTGCTCTGTCACACGGTATCACTGGATGCAGCCATCGTAGGCTCAATTCTATTTTAATTTTTTTATGTTTGTCTACTTCATTTTTGTGCATTGCGGTGCGGTGTGTGTATGTGTGTGTGTGTGTGTGTGTGTGTGTGTGTGTGTGCGTACGGTTTAATGAACTATTCTATTTTTGATTATGTCCGTGGTAAGATGTTTATCATGGGCAGGAAATAAACAAGCCATGTTTATGGTGGCTACAGGGATTCACAGACCGCTATAAATTGATGTAATGGGCTGTTGAGACAAACGTTAACTACCGCTGGGAACGTTTCGACTGTGGCGTTTACCGGAGATGATGGTTATGCTTCTCAAATTAGATTTAGAAAAGGGATTGAAATGCGACATCAAAACTTTTGACTCGGGCACTTCGATCTAAAGCTCGTGTTGGTTTTCCCTCAGCAGTTTCCATTTCCCGTCTTTTTTTCCCCCCTCCAATATGTTGTATTAAGATAATAGGCTACTTTTACCACCTTTTTCTGTTTTTAGCCATTAGATCAAATATGTTCAAAAGTACGTGTAAACGCACACATTACTCCATAAGTTAAAGGTACATAGAAAGGTATGTGGCCACTGGTGTCCACATACTTTTGGCCAGAGAGTGTAAGCTCTGATACTGTTTCTTTCATTTTTAAACTTCAAGATGTTTCAATTCGGGATAAAACCACAGGATGCCATTCATTCATGAATGTGTGTGAGGTGTGTGACCCGCCTTTAAAACCTTTATTTGAATGCGTTTGTTGTTTGGCCTACACGTTCAACCCAGTGAACCAACTGCACACCAGATAAAACTATTGTTGTCTTAATCACATCCAGAGGCCAGTTATAAATGGATACATTTTTGTGTCGTTTCTGCTTTTATTGAAAAAAAAATAATCTAATTTAGCTCTGTTAATCTGCAGCCGTACGATGAACACAAATGATCTACGTGCGGCTGAGGAGCCATCTACTGGTCCAGTAAATGTACTGCGGAGAGAAAATGAAAGATGGATCAAACTGCTCATATTGCTGAATAAATTGTTAATGTGGAAACAATAATAATGCTTTCAATAATAATGTCGCCCCCCTCCCACTCCCCCACCCCCCACACACACACACTGTAAAATATCCAGATAACTGGAGTTTGGTTATTTGATTCTATTATAAACAGTATTAAACACATTTACCAAACACACCAATATTTATATATAAGTTGAATTACTAGCCGGACAAAGAGGGGGAACTCCATGGGCCCCCAAAAGCTCTGGGCCTGCTTTGTCACTGTCAACAAATGTAATTGAAAATGTGTTTGGGAATATAAACCACTAAAGCCCAAGATACTGTAATGACTGTGGTTTCTGATTGGCTTTAATTTCCTAAGAGGACCAGGGCTCTTTATTACTGTGTCACGAGGCCTCCCTCTTGAAGAGCTTCCCTGTGTACACATCTATAGTTCAATTACCTTCATTATGTCAGTTTTGTGCTTAATACGTTGCTGAATTATTGTGTTGAATCTAATTATCACACATCAGTATTTGGCTCGCGCTGTGACCCTGTGACTCACCCGCGGGGCCACGGCGCGCAGCTCAGGGCCTCGTGCGTCCTGACGATGTGGTACAGCCCGTCTCGACTCCCGGCTCGGCTCAGCCCGGCTCGGCTCAGCCCGGCCCGGTGCAGCACCGAGTCGTACTTCTGCGCGGTGTCGGTGGCGACGTCTCTCCACGACGGGTCCTCCGCAAGCCCCGCCCCCGCCTCCTCTTCACCCTCACCCTCCTCCTCCTCTACGCGCGCCTCAAGGGGCCGGCCTTTCCGGTCCGGTGACGTAGCCCAGGTGTCCTCGTACTCCGCCCCCAGGGTGAGCATCCTCCAGGAGCCCAGTGTGGCTGCGCGTACCGCTGGTGATGGGAACAAATAAATACAAGAATGCACACGTAGGCAGAGGACATAGTGCCGTTTATGATTATGACCATGCCCAATTTTACATGTTGTACAATATAAAAAAAAATACTTATTAATTAAGGGAGTTGGCATCTGCCTAAAAACACATAGTGATAAAAAAAAAGTAATTGTGCTAAACTCAACACACAACCTGTATCTGGTTGCTAAGGGCAACACGTATTAGGAACAAAGTGAACATATGGAAGGTTTTTGTTTTCTCGTTAAACTGAGATTTCATCGTTTTTTAATGGTGAGGCTAACTGCTGTGCCATCAGAAGTCAAAATGTCTGCTCTCACATTGCTACGTTGCCATAATCTCTCTTGATAATCACAATTTATTTGTGTTTGCTAATTCCCACACCATGATTATAATCTGTGATTATAAGGTCCACCTCTATTACGCAGTAATAACGTGAAACGTTTAGATAAAGATATTTTAGATATAAAAGAAAAAGTGACAATATTTTGTATTGTAGAAATGCATTTTTTTTCTTCTTTTCTTTCTGCCTTTCTACCCTGCTGTCACCTCGTTAACCCTCGAGACTTATCTTATGATCCCGGGGGGAAAGGCCCCGACCGTCGGTTAGGCCCAGGGGGCCTGTCGTTACTCGGGGTTTACTGCCCGAACGGTTATCAGTTCAATAAACAAATGCAAACAAATGCAAACACAATTGGTAAGAGGCAGAATGAACATACCATAAACCACCGTGGAGCGTTTCTCTGCCCATCTGGAGTTGAAAGAAAGTGTTCTCTTCATATCTACCAGGATTAATAAGGAATAAAAACCAAATTTAACCGGGTGGAATAAAGCAGCTCCTTGACCCTCACACAGTTCATGTATGCATGTCTGCCTGCTCGGGGCAGGGGCACCACCGAAGACAAAAAAAAAAAAAAAAAAAAAAAAAAATGAAAAAGTTTCTCCCACCTTGGAATGCGGAAAGGCTGCTTCCTGCCCTGCCAGTTAAGGACCTCGTTATCAGATCGAACCGTCTTCGATGCTCAAGGAGAAATTTCTCTGATTCAATTATCGGCTCTGTTTTTCGCCGTCCGCCCCGGTAACCAGGAAGGGAGCAATCATGGGGCCAGTTTATGAGGCCTAAAAGGCCTGCAGATGTTACAGCTACCCACTTCCTGCTGGGGGCTCTTTCTTCACGTTGATGCTGCAGGGGACATTTTTTTGCAATCCAAATCCTCTGAGGCTTTGTTTTCTACAACAGCTGATTAGACTCCTGTTTTTACAGCGTTCTTCTTGGAGTCGTGGGACAGAAGGAGGTGCATTCACTGAGCCACTGCACTAATGTGAAAGCATTGTACAGACTTCTTCTTCCTCAGCCTCAGGAGAAAATATTGTACCTTTTCACTTCTGTTTTTTTTTTGTTTTTTTTCTCTCTCTCTCCAACTGCCATACTTGCGAGTGGCTTTGCAGATTACGTTTTGTAAGATTGTAATACATGTCAGCTTTTTCGGGCCAGACTGAAATATCAAACAGAAACCGGATCGATTGCATTGATGAATTTCGGCTCTGAAAAATTCACTTTATGACCAAATATCTGAAAAACTAATGACATTAGCCCTCAAGATGTACTTTGTGTTTATAGTGCCAAGTAGCAAGTGGTTGCATGCTGAACTAAAACATGTTAACATTTGTATTGTCAGCATGCTGATGTAACCACCACTACGTCAATGTGCAACCAGTCAGACTCCCTTCCATTGATCGTTAGCCATCGTGGTGACTTGACTTGTCTTAAATTTATTGTATGTAAGAAAAATTCTATATATTAAGTGCCCTCCAGAATTATTGGCACCCTTTAGTAAAAATGAGCAAAACGAGATGTGAAAAAAATTCTTTATTGTTTATCCTCATGATTTTTCATTCAAAATATTCACAAAAATCTAACCTTTAATTGAAGTAACATAATTGAAAGAAACAATAAATTCGTATCATGAAACAAATATTCTTCTCAAAAATATATGTGCCACAATTATTGGCACCCCTTCATTTAATATTTTGTGCAGCCTCCCTTTGCCAAGACAACAGCTCTGAGTCTTCTCCTGTATGTGTGATGAGGTTGGTAAATACATGGCACTGAATCTGAGACCAGTCCTCCATCACAATCTCTCCACATCCTTCAGATTCTGAGGTCGACGCTCGTGGACTCTCCTCTTCAGCTCGTCCCACAGATCTTCTCTGGGGTTTGGGTCGGGGGACTGATGGCAAAACCTTTATCCTGTGGTCGGTGAACCATTTTTGTGTATATTTTGAGGTGTGCTTCGGATCATTGTCCTAATGGAAGGTCCAACCACGGCCCATTTTAAGCTTCCTGGCAGAGGCTGTTAGGTTTTTATTTAAGATCTGCTGGTATTTGATGGAGTCCATGATACCATGTGTCCTAATAAGATGTCCAGGGCCTTTGGGAGAAAAACAGCCCCACAACATCAAAGATCCGCCACCATACTTCACAGTGGGTATGAGGTGCTTCTCTGTACGGCTATGTTTCTGTTTTCACCAAACCACCTTTGATGTTTGTTCCCAAAAAGCTCTATTTTGGTCTCATCTGACCATATAAGGCCATGAAAGTCCCAGTAGCGTTTGGCAAACTGTAGGCGCTTTAGTTTGTTGTTGATTGACAGCAGAGGCTTTTTTCTGGCAACCCTCCCAAACAACTTGTGGTGATGTAGGTGGTGTAGGTGGTGTAGGAGCGTCTGATGGTAGTTTTGGAGACTTTCTGACCCCAAGACTCAACTAACCTCTGCAATTCTCCAGCTGTGATCCTTGGATCCGTCCTCCTCACGGTGCGTGGGGGTCAATGTACACACACGTCCTCTTCCAGGCTGATTCTTAACATCTCCTGTCGCTTTAAACTTCTTAATTATTGCCCTGATTGTGGAAATGGGTATTTTCAACTGCTTAGAGATTTTCCTATATCCATTTTCTGATTTGTGCAGCTCAACAGCTTTTCGTCCTACATCGTCACTGTGTTCTCGGGTCTTTCCCATAGTGATGAACGACTGAGGGAATTTGGCCTGTTTCACCTCATATTTATACCCCAGTGAAACAGGAAGTCACGGTCGACTACTCAAGAGTTCCTAATCAAAACAGATGAACTTAAAAATGAAAGATATGACCTGAATTATACTTCAGTTTGATTTTAATCATTAGATTTTCTTGGGGTGCCAATAATTGTGGCACACGTTTTGAAGACATTTTTTTTTTTTCTTTCAATAATTTTACTTCAATGAAAAGGTAAGATTTTTGTGAATATTTTGAGTGAAAGACCAAGAGAATAAACAGCAAAGACTTTTCCCCTCATACTCACTAAGGGGGCCAATGATTCTGGAGGGCACTGAATGCATACACTCGCTTTGGCTTTTCTTACTTTAAAACCTTCAAGTCACAAAACTTGCGTTTCTTTGAATTGAAACTGAACTCAGCTTCTCTCAGTTTGAAGGGAGCTCTACAGCAGCTCTCTCTTAAAATCACGGCTCAAACGAGACGCTTTGAAAATCTAGACTCATTACAGCAAACCGAGTGTGGGAAGTGTCAGCAGCTCCGATGCCACAGCTGCTCCAGTATTTCTGCGCCGGGGCCCCGGGCCCCCCACGTCTGTCAAAACGGAGCTGCTGCTGCTGCTGCTCGGTTCGTGGGGGGGGCAGGGGGAGGAAGAGGGGGAGGAAGAGGGGGAGGAGTCGAACTGACTCCAGGCTTCAGTTTGAAGATCTTTCAGTAACAGCGTTTGTGGGCGACAAGATGAGGCGCTGAAAAGCTCGACCTCCCGCCGGACGCAGAGAGACTCCACTGAGCTGGAGAACGAGGCAATGTCATGTTCAAATTGTGCAACGTTTTTTTTTTTTGGGGCAACATTGCAGAAAGCGGGCTTGCCTTCCAGCAACAATAAGAAAAAAAAGAACTGCAACAAGTAACACGTATCAGAATAAATGCATTAGTAGTAAATTTATTGAAAAAGATACAACCAATTAGATGGATGGTTCACGGTCCAGAAATATGTAACAGAACGTTATGGATTGCATTTTTATAACCTTTTTTTTTTTTTTTTTTTATCATTTATACCTTTCAAGACTTTGCACAACAGTCACTGCTTTACTAACAACATTTAAAAAGATTGGTTGGCTTCTGTCGGCAAAATCATGAAACAAAAAATAGCCCAACTACAGTAACTACGCTTAGAAAAGTGGAGTTAAAATGAAACATAAAAAAACGTAAAACGTTCTCTTATCTTACAAACTATGTTCACTTGGGTAATAAAAACAAAGAAAAAAAAAACAAAGAAAAAAAAAAACCTTTGTCAGCACCATTTTCTTGTTTTTAAACTATTTTAGTTTAATCAAATTCTTCCACAACTGTGGCAGCATGCTTAATAAAAACGCTCAACCAATTTATTCAGACTAGAAACGCCTCGTTTTTGGAGGAATGGTACAGCATCTTTCTCTCAGACAGACAATGTATACTCGCTCGAGTAGCAAATAAAAAAGAAAAAAAAGGAAAAACAGTTCCACTTTTCTTTTGTCCCACTCCTTCGTCTTCCCCACCAGGTCAGTTAATCCCTCAATTCATAATCAACTCTGGTGGCGAATGTCGGACACGTCTGTTCAAACACTGCGACAAAGAGGAAGTGACACAACGAAGTGGCAACATAGTTCAATATTTATCAGCTAATCTCGCTGGAATGGTTCATGATAAATGACCGCAAAAGGTCAAACAAGTTAAACCCAGCTGAACGCTGAGGTTGTCTTTCCAAAAGACAACGATACCCTCATCCCGACCCCAAAGTTCCTTGATCATGACTCGATAACAAAAGCCATTTAACAATTTCAAGCTATCATCTTGAAAAAAAATTAAAAATAATAATAATAATAAAAAAAAAAAAAAAAAAAGCACAGTCCTCCTTCCCAGTAAAGTAATGCGTGACATTATGCGTGTTGTGTAAAGCCTGCGGCGCTATTGTCCCTGTGACTTTGCGTGATGTCGCTGCCCCCTGCTGGTCACGGGACACAAGGTGTGACTAAAGAGGGGAGCAGTAAGTTCTTCCAGGATTCGATTGTGCATCTGGTTCTCACGGAGGTCCATGGTTTGAGTCAGAAGTGGAGATACAGTACAAGTTCATTGATAAAGGTTCGGACCGGGTGCCTTGCAGAGGGGTCCTGGTGTGTCCCATCAGCCATGTGTACGTGTAGCACAGCTTTTAGTGTGGGGAGGGTTATTTTTTCTTTTCTTTTTTTAGGAAGGGCTGGAGGGGCCGTTGGAAGAGCTGGTGTCTGGTAACGCACTGGGCTGCTGCTGGCCCTCCGGTGTGCTGTCCGCCTGCAGAGACGCCATGGCTGCCGACGAGTACTTGCACTTGGAAGAGCCGCATTCGCAGCTGAACAACTTGCTTTTGACTTCCCAGAAGTGGTCGCCGTAATTAAATCTGTGGGAGAGAGAGGGAGGGAGGGGGGTGGTGGGGGGATGAGAGAGCTAATTATTATTACAGAAAAGTACTGTCATCTAATCCAAACCTGCCTTGATCCCACTTCTAAAAAGACATGTCTTGAATTGCTAAAAAATAAATTAAAAAAAAAAAGAGTTACCCAAGCTCCTCTCCAGCCTTGATGTTTTCACTGGCGAAGAAGGCAATGTGTGGGAAACGCAGGTCCTGGTGCGTCGTGAACACTCGACAGGCAAACAAGTTGGGCTCGCACATGTGATTGAGGAAGCGGCTGATGTTTCCATAGAAACGGGCATCGATGCAGTATAGATCCTGTGGCTGGGAGGGAAGATAAATGAGCTCCAGACCAGAAAAAAAAAAAAAAAAAAAAAAAAAAGGCTGCACAGGTGGAAGATTTCTGCACGGGAGGAAATCCCACAGTAAACGGCTAATAGACACACAATGATTAAGTAGCAGCCAGGAAATCATCAGAGTGAAGGTCTTCATTATTTTAGGAGACGTCGTCAGTGTAATAACACATTAGTACTTTACCTTGTCGTCCAGGCTGAACAGGTAGGTGTCATTCTGCCTCATTTCTGCTTCTGCTTCGGAGATGATCTCACCTACGTACCTGTTCAAAAGCAACGTTTTAATGCTGATGCAGTTTACACACACACACACACGTCAAGAGTTCATGGACGTGGGATTTTTCAAAGTTTTATTAGCAAAGACTGCAGTTCTGAGATACTGAGCTTCAAAGATTTAACATCTCTGCTTGTAAACCTTTCATGTGTTCTCAAATCTTTCAAAATGTTGAACCCCAAAAAGGTTATTTTTCACCACACACACACACACACACACACACACACACACACACACACACACACACACACACACACACACACACACACACACACACACACACACACACACACACACACACACACACACCTTTATGAGTTGGTATTGATTTCATTTTTTAGCAAATGTAAATTTTTATTTTAAATTGTTTATCACATTGCTGTTAAATTATTACTTCTACGGAAGGAATAAGGAACTGGAATTAGTAATTGTCATATGTATTGTTTTAATCTATTTATTTAATGCATTCAATGCAAATGTAATGAACTGTCAAATTAATAATAGAATACTGAAAAGGTACATAATGAGAGAAATCAGACAGACGGCTGGTATGAGTGAACGTGATCGTGACGGGTAAAAGATGAACTCCAACAGTGAACTGATCGAGTGTTGTGTACATCAGTCTGATTTATCTGATTCCCTCTGAGCCATCCAACTCAATTCTTGTCCAAAAACTATTAACACCACATCAGTGTTCCTTCATCACCACGAATGCAGCAGCCAATGTGTATTAATCTGCTCCTGAATGTAACCTCCTGTTAGTCTCAAAGTACAGGGACCAGCTGTCACGAGCCTTCTTTAAAATCATGTTCCTGTTATTATTTCTTTTTTTATAAACACTGTTATTACAGCTCTCATTGTATGCATCGTTTCTGTCTTGACTATGCCTGTGACCATGTTGTCATTTTATTATGTCATGCATTCTGTAAACATGACATCTATTGCACTTCTGTCCATCCTCTGAGGTTTTTTGTTTTCATTTTTTCCACATTGAAGGTTTTTTTTGGGGGGGTGGTGGGGGGGGGGGTCCTTATCCAAGGACAGAGGATGTGGTATGTTGAACAGATGGTAAAGCCCCTGAGGCCAATTTGTGATATTTGGTTATATAATTTAATTTAATTTATAAAATTGAAACTATGTATTTACGAGGTGGCTTAAAATGTACATCTTCAGACGGAACTGATGGACTTTTGTTTTTGATCTTTTCAAGGGATGCACTGACAATTAAAAAAAAAAAAGTATTCTGTACAGACTGTAAATCCACTTGAGGCAAATTTGTGATATTGGACTATATGAATAAATCCGACTTGACATACTTGAAGTTACTGTACTTAAGATTAAACAACACAACACAACTTTTTATTAAACCAACAAGGTTTAGATCAGGAACGGGTTGTTTCTCAAGAAATAAACCGAGGTGCGTTTTATTTTATTACCAACACCTTTTTTGACACACAAACCCTAAAAGTTGACACAACATGCCTGCTCTGTGTTGTGTCCAAATACATAAAAGTCACAGATCAGCAGGGATGCAAGCTGTGGCTGCAGCGTATTGATGGTCTTCGTGGGTCAAAACTGAACGGTGACATATAAACTGTTTCATTTGTGAACTTACTCGCATACAAAGGTCCCCTGTGGTATGTCTTGTACGGCACGGACACCCCAGCCCTTCTTACTGGTCCTGAAGACCTGAAGCCTGGTCCTGGAAGATACACGGTAAAGTTACAATTTCCAATTTCTCCCTGAAGCAGATATTTACTGTCACACACACACACACACACACCTCACAACCTGAACTATGTAAGACACATTTTTAATACCTGATTCCATTTTGCACGACGCGGTTCTTGCAGGTCCTCCAACAGGAGCACGCATGGTTGCACTCAAAGATGAGGGGAGGCTCCTCACGGCAGAACTCCGGCAGAAGACAACCTCTCTGAACACACAACAAAAGACGTGTGGTATGATTTGTAGATACTAAACACTAAACGGTACGCGGACGCTCCGCTCACATACCGACGCTGTCGTTTCTCATGGTTTGGGCTGGTTCAGGGGGCTCTATATACTTTCTGATACAGCTTGTTAAAAGAAGACTGGTGTGTGTGTGTGTGTGTGTGTGTGTAGCTCTTACCTTGTCGTACCAGCAGCGCAGACTGAGTTGCCCACACATGCAGATACTTGTCGAGCAGTCTTCTTTACAAACACAGTACTGTGGATTAAGAAGAGAAGATGTTGTTGGTCACTTCACACAAAAAAAAAAAAAAAAAAAAAAGGCTCTCTTTGTTTCCTTTAGAATACCAGATGAAAGGGTTTCTAACTCACCTGTAAGTGTGTTATGTTCCTGTCGATGTTCATGGGGGAGGTGACGCAGTTTTCGGGGATGTATTTGTAGTCATCCGGGTGAGGTTCCCCGTCGACAGAGTTGACACAGGGAAGGGGAACCCTCTCCTGGCCCAGAGCTACGTCACTGTGAACAGAGCACAGGCTGGTTAGGGCCTGTCAAACATTTCAAAGTCAACATAAATCTGATCGTCAAAACTGCAGTGTTTTGCCATCTAATTATCCCCCGAACTCGTAGATGTTTCCACCTCTATCCAATGCCACAAGCTCATCCCAAAGACCCCCCCCCCCTCCCTCCCCAAACACTGCTATTCAACAGTATCATTTCAACCTCTGAAGGACTTTTTCCTCCACACGAGAGAGCCTGGTGTTCTTGGCGTCCCTCTCCCTCCTGTTGGCCTGCAGGGCCGCCCAGGCCTTGGAGTTGTGGCTGCAGCAGTCCGGAGGGGTTTCTCCCTCGCGGTTCTTCAGAAACACATCTGCTCCTCGAGTCAGGAAAAGCCTGAGGGGGACCACATTCTTCTGATCAACAACAACAACAACAACAACAACAACAACAACAACAACAACAACAAGCCACTTCTGAACAGCTTCTTTTTCTTCACAGTTCAAAAAGTAACTCATTTGATTTTCTCCCCACAGAAAATACATGTTCTTTCTTCCTGTACGCAGTAACTCACGTGACGCATTCTAAGCGGTTCTCCCGGGCAGCGATGTGTAGAGGCGAGTCTCCGTGGATGTTGACGGCCTGCAGGTCACAGCGGGCGTTCAGGAGCAGCTCGGCGATCTCCACGCTGCCGGAGAACGCCGCCCAGTGGAGGCAGATGTTCTCCTCCTGCACGACAAAAACAACACAAACCGGCAGTTACGCAACATTTGATTCTTGTGCGACGGCGTGCGACACACACACACGGAGCGGACTGACTCCTTAGCCCACCTTGTCCCTGATGTTGATGTCGGCTCCTTTGCACAGGAGCAGATTCACCTGGTCCACATGCTTGTACTCCGTCGCCCAGATCATGGCTGTCCAACCTCCGTCATCCTGAGGGGCACAGTGACACTTTCAAGCTCCGCAAACTCATCAGCCGAGTAGAGCTGAAACATTACCTACATGGCAATTATATCTAAATGTGAAACGCCACTTTTACCCACTTTGTTCATCCAAGACCAGACTGCGTCGTCACTGCCCTAATGGACACCTGCTTGCAGCAGAGTCGGACATTTCACACAAAGACGCGTCAGACGCAGTGCACTCCTGACTCCAATATTCCGGCATCATATAGGTCGATACAGAACACTTGCATTTTAATACTCATTGTGCGACGTTAGAAAAGCATTAAGTGGAGCCACACTCAATTAAGTTATTTTTAGTCCCGCCCCGCTGCAGATCGTTCCTCGGAGCAAAGTGTTTTGACAGCGTGCGATAAGCTGAACACCTGAATTAAACTGACTGTTAACCGAGTGTGAACCCAGCAGCTGATGGAGATTTCAAATCACTACAAATGCAGATTTCTTTTAGAAGATTTGAACCTTTTTTAATGGAGAACATTTATGGTAACAGATAAGATCATCTCTCCAGCATCTTCAGCCAAAGTAGTTTAACCCAGGTGGTAATTATTATTATTAAAACAACTTATTGAGGCAATGTTAGTGCAATACTTTTGGGTATTGCACCGCCACTGTCTGGATGCTTAATTATCCTTGAATTCCTAATATATGTCAAACTATCCTTTAAATATTGCAGGACCTCCCACACATAGCACAATGATTTTAGCTCATCAGGCCTTTGCAGGTGGCTCAAGAGTTAACTGAGCCCTTTAAATTCAAATCAGCTGAACTGTCATAAGTCTTCCAGTCAAATGTCAGAAACTAATTACAGAACTCTGCTGAGGCATTCTCAACAATCAGCAGTGCGTTTTAAACCAGCTTATCAGACATGTGCGTCCACGTATGGTCAGACGGCCAGACATGTGATCAGCTAGCGGAGAACGTGATTGGACAGCAGCACGAAAACGCTCCTGAACGATAAGGTGGTGCATGATGACGTCCCTGAGCAAAAGCTCGTATCTCATATCTGGACTATAACAAACCTGAAATCACCGAGCGGATCAAAACGACTGATTGGAAAATGTGAAACTGTACCAACCTGACAGTTGATGTTGATTAGTCCTGTGGACAGAAGGTGCTCAACGATGTTGTAATGGCCAGACTTTGCCGCTAGATGGAGACACGTGAATCCTTCAACATCCTGAGAGCAGCAGAGAATCAATTATTAATGATCAGTTATTTTGAGTGAGTGAGAGTGAGAGAGAGAGAGTGAGAGTGAGAGTGAGAGTGAGAGTGAGAGTGAGAGTGAGAGAGAGAGAGAGAGAGAGAGAGAGTGAGAGAGAGAGAGTGTGAGTGAGTGAGTGAGAGAGAGAGAGAGACTAAAAAAAAATAATCTGTCACTAACATCTTGAATCAAATAAGTTCTTTTCAGTTTTTTGGTATTTCATTTGGACAAAAAGAATAAAATAAAAGCACGAGTACGACGGCTGACTAAAGATTAAAAAGGTCAAATTACTCATCACTATAGCTGGCTGATGAAAGAGAAACTAGAGGTTAACCTTGTGCATGGCGCTGGCTCCGGCTCTCAGCAGGTACTGGACCGTCTCCATGTAGTTGTTCTCACAGGCCTCCATCAGTGGGGTCCGCTGATCTTCGTCACACATGTCCAAGTTCGCTCCCGCCTGAAGTGGCAAACGTCAGACAGACGGCAGTTAGAGAACTCAAGAGAGCTTAAAATCTTAAGTATCACATTTCACAAGACACAGTACGACATCTCTCCTCTTAAAACATTAAACTGAGGATCTGAAACTAACCGTATTCATTAGCACTGGAGCAGGTACAGCGCAGGACTGAAAGAAAGAGAATCAGTGAAGGACTCTTACCTGCACGAGCATGTGGCAGATGTCTTTGTATCCTCCCTCCGCTGCCGCGTGGAGCGGCGTGCGTTTGTTCTGAGAATCCATCTTAAAGTTCGGGTCGATACCGTCCACTGGAAGATAAATGGAGAAAAGGCGTTTGAATAAAAAACAAATGTCAGAAAGAGAAAAACAAGATTTTATGGAGAGCAGGATTGTCGAGGTACGGTTTCCATACCCAACATGAGCAAGACCTTCTTGAGTTCTCCCTGTTTGGCTGAGAGGTAAAGCTGCTTGGGGTGAAAACGCAGCTTCTTTGGCCTGAAACACGCACGAGAAACAGAAATAAAACAAGTTAGTCGGTTGTCTACGTTGGTCTCAAACATCTTTTGGTCATTCAGATAAATCATGACGACAGTGTGGTGGTGGAACGGACTTCTCTGTGTCGAGCGCCACCAGGATGCTCTCTAGAGTCTCTCGAGGTGGTCCTTGAGGGACTGTAGGTGGCACCGTTGTTCCCAACCCAGGCAGCATCGTCGAGGTCCGGGACGACCCAGGAACGGCAGAGGTGTCGAGTCCGTGTGCAGAACGAGCGGACAGCGAGCTGTCGGCCCGGCCGCTGACTTCAGCCCCCATAGCCAGATGAGAGGAGCTGGGAAAAGAGTACTTCAGGTGAGCAATGACTGACTTTTCTTCGGGGGCCCGATATTTTATTGCCGTTCATACATATTCACCAGGAAGCTACTAAGCATTCTTTTTCTCCAGACATGAACGTCACACACCTTCCGATAATCATGTCCGGTAACTTCCGGCCCATTCTGACTCCCCAGGTGGTACTTTACCTGCCAGTGGTGGTGTCTGCTCGGCCCTCAGGGCCCTCGGGGCCCTCGGGGACCCCGGGCGTGGCCGGCCCGTGCGCGAGCGCGGGGGGCACGGTGGAGGTGGTGTCGGCCTTGGCGATGGTGACCTCCTTGGCCTTGCCGGCTTCCTCTCCGCAGTGCGGACAGAAGCTTTGACCCTTCAGCACCGAGGCACAAGCACGATGGAAACGGTGAGAGATGCTGAGGTCCGGTTGGCACTCCATGAAGGTCCCCTAAGCAACGAAGAGCAAATAAGTCAATAGTCCTCACTGACTGCTGCTCACACAGGAAACCAGATTACTATGGGATGTTAAGGCAGGACATAAGAAACATGAGCTGTAATAGTCTGGTTTATCTAAAACCCCACTTTATGGCTGTATTATCAATTTGTTGATTCTTTTTTATTAATTGTTGAAAACATACAAGCCCAAAAATATTTTTGGAGGCAATCCCTCATTCATAGATATGATCTAAATTTGGAATTCAGCACCTTTAATTGTTATTATCTTGATCCTTGTGGGTTTAAGTCACAGGAAACTCAAAAACTTGATTTTGTAGTTTTAACTGGCGTTAATCATGTATATTGTCTTGGCATCTGATCTTAGAAATGTCACCAGTTTGCTGTAAAGTGCTTTTATTTTGTTTCTTTACTTGAGTTTCATCATCTTTATTTCCTGGTTCAGACGGTACTTATTGTTGCCAGGAGGTGACTTCTCCACCTCTGAAGTGTTAAGGAGTGTGCAGGACTCTTACAGGTGATATCTGGATTTCTTTTCACCGTGAAACATCCACAGAGTTTAATCCAAGTAACAGAGAAAGGGGACATTTGTGTGCGATGCAAATCCTAAACCAGAACCGGATGGGAAAACTAAATGAGCTGTGATGGCTGATTCATGCTGCTGCAGCTGTGCCCCTATGGGCTCTGTGCTGGTGCATTCATAGCACTGCTGCGGATTGTGCGTGGAATTTATTTTAATTTTTTAATTGCTCTACACTTAGTAGACTTAGCCCTGACTCTGCCCTGACATTGATAAAGACAGTGTGCACTCACAGCCCTGCAGAAGAAGCCGCAGCCGGGGCAGCACTGGTGCTTCACCATGCCGTTGCGGTGGTCCTCGCACAGAACCAGCAGCTGCACCGAGTTGGAGGGACGCATCATTTCATGCTTCAGTATGGCGCCCTGGCAGCGGGTCAGCTGTCCATCCACGCTCTCCGTGGCCATGCACTTCCTGTCGGCCAGCGTGAGAATCTCTCGACTCTTGGGCGTCTCCATGCGGCAGCTGCAGAGCGGAAGCTCCTGAGCCTCCTCCATCACCGACCCGGAGGTGTCTGCAAACAGACAACGAGAGAGTCAAACTTCTTTTGTCGTGGACATTTGTTTTGTTTTTTCGTCTGTAAGGTTTACGGGAAACCTTGTTGTACACAAACCACTAAACAGATCTAAATTATCACATTAGATCATAATTAGATCGTAATAAAACATAATTGTTGTGAGTGCTGGAACCACATCAACGCACATATTATGGATTATTATAAACAAGTTTAACTAGTTTCCCCGATCTCGTTTTATCTCACCTTTGTTCTCTGAGGGAACCGTCGGCTCCTGGGGCTTGTTGAGGTTGACAGACTCGGGTGAGGAAATCTGCGTGCGCTCCTTCCCTTCACCGACCTCGGCCTGAGCTGAAGCCTGAGGCTCATCCGCCGCCTCCAGATCTGAGCAGAACGACAGATCAGTAAGTAAAAGGCTTCACTGTTTGTTTGCCGTGGCATTCAGACCAGCCACAAGCGCCGCTACAGTCAATCAAATCATTCCTCGTGTTGATATTTGAAAGGACGTGTGACACTGAAAAAGAAAAATCTGTACGACAAAGCGATTAAGAAATACAGAAAACTATAAACCAGTGCAACAAGTGAAACCAACTCAGTGTCTGCGTTGAATGAGCCGGCCCCATTGATCAGCACATGTGACGAGTGAATTTGAAATCTTTAGCTACAAACCAGTTTGCTTGAGGTTTTCAATAAAAGAAGCTTTGACTGTCTGTTGCCATATATTATGATGTCACCCTAAAACTAGTAATTCATGCCTCTACCAACCAGTCTTGGTGCAGTTTACATCCATGTGCGTCCAAAATGTCATCAATGCATCTTTTTTTATCCTCTTAAGACATTTTTTTTATTTTATTCTAATCAGTTCATTCACGAGTCCAGGTGGACGTTTTTAATTGAAGTGTCATAGGTAAGTTCGGACACCCCATAAGTTTTATTTGTTGTTATTGGATTTAAAAATATATTTTAATTTAAATGTTAGCTTTTCTACAGGAATTTTCTTCTTTTTTTTTTTACATCCATTGGGGATTTTTTTTTTTTATGCAAGCGTAAGTCCAGACAATGATTCTGAGCACTAAAGTAAAAAAAGTGTGCAAAAGAATGGTAAATGGACTTTCTAGTCTTCCGACCACTCACTGCGCTTTAACACTACACGTCATCATTCACCCAGTCACACACTGATGGGAGGAGCTACCATGCAAGGGGTCACCTGCACCTCCATCAGGACTAACTAATCATTCACACCCATCCATACGCTGATGGCACAGCTTTCAGGAGCAGTTTGGGGTTAAGTCGAGACACATTGACATGGACTAGAGGAGCCGGGGATTGAACCGCCGATCTCCTGATTGAGGGACGACCCGCTCTATCTTCCGAGCCACAGTCGCCTCCCCCGAAGGCACAACCCTTGTGTCATCAGGGCCTAACTGTGCTCAACTCTAGCTCTCATGCAGTTCTGGGCTCACAATCAGCTTGAAGCTATTATAAATAATTGCATATAAATTATATTATATTATAAATATCGCCAGTCAAAATTGTGTTTCCGTTACATTTATAGCCAATAAAAACTGAAGCTCATCACGAGGACGCTGGCGAGCAACTCGATGACTCTGTACAGGTGTGGGTGTGACATGAGCGGCGATCACCTTTGGCCTTTATCCTCCTCTTCCGTTTCCTGGACGGCTTGAGCCACGCGCCGTCTCTCTTCATTTTCTTTTTCAACTTCTTCTTCAGACTGGACTCTGTGCTCTGCGGCAGACGTACACAGAGATGATTTTCAAAGTCTTCACACAAAAGAGATGACGCAAGATGAGCTCTAACACTCCTAAATAGTTTGGCCGAGTAGTGACGGCGGGGTCTTACCAAGTCGGACTCTGAGCCCTCCTCCTCTCCCTCTTCTTCTCCAGACTCTTCAGACTCCTGCTCATCTCCCACCTGCACGGCAAACAGAGAGCAGAGTTCATCACCACGGAGACAGGCTTCTAGAAGCGCACAGCCATGCTCGGATGGAAGTATGGTTTTCTGTTCTCAGGAACGTGGAACTTCTCCGGCCGACAATAAGCTCACCTGGGGAGTTTCCCCACCGTCGGCAAGTAAAACATCTGAAGGCGTGCAGCCCTAATTATTCTTCAAGTTATTTATTGCTTTCCCAAAGGGACACCCAACACAGTCGCTGCCCGACTTTCATCAAAAGATTGAAAACCTCCATCTACTTCAATCAAAGCATTTTCTAAAACAATTCTACAATACTAAAAAAATAAAAGGATCACATATCGTGGCAGGATAAAATACGTTTTTCTTTTGTTCCAACCTGAGAGATGGGTTCAGATGTTGCTTCCCGGACGGCACCGGCAGGTTCTCCCGTCGGCCGCTGTCGCTCCTCTTCCTCAGACTCCGCCTCCTCGGACTCTTCCTCTTCAGATGCATTTTCGACCTTCTCGCCATTTATGTTTGCGACCTCTTTAGCCTGCGACACAAGAGCGGACAAGGCGACGATCATAACAATCTCGAAATATGCTGGAAAATAATTAATGAAATGTTTAAAATAAAAAAAAAACCTGATCAAAATCTGGCACCAAACGTCAGACTAGAAAACTGATCAGATGTTTGTCAGACAGATTTTTTTTGTTGAGGTACAGTTCATGTACGACTGCGAATAGATATTTAAGGAGAATAGGATTCAGGGTTGAGTTAAGTACACAGAGTAAAAAACAGTGTGTACAGTCAGCACATCTATTTCTGTGAATTAAGGGCTTTAGTTAGACCAAACCAGGGTGAACAGTGGAAAGACTGACCAACATGGTTTTGGTAAGTATTATTTTTGTTTCTGTTGAGTTGGAGTGACGCGTTTTAAAATGAGTTAACGAGACATTTAAGGTCGTCTTAGTTTGGTGAAAGGGAGAAACTTTAATTCAGAACGTGTACGGTTTAATAAGGAAAAAAAAAGATGCAAGAATATTTTTTTTTCTTGACATTCTAGGAGTTAATTTTGGTTTATTTATTAGACTGAAAAAGCTAAAAGAGCTTGTGGTACAAACACGCCACGGGAACTCGTGTTTATTTCTCTCCAGGTTTGACTTTTTAAGCCTTGTCAAATGGCACGCCGACATTCAAGGACAGCTCACAAAAGCGCGCAAGAGAAAGGAACACGTTTTAAAAACGAAGTGTGAATAAACGTGAGCCTGTGTGCACGTTTAAACCTGCCCAATGAAGGTGGTTCGTTCCTCAATGAGATGTCAGCCCAGTGGCCAAATGAAGAGATCACCTAAAAGGCACAATGAGTCGGATTTGTCGGTGGCGGTTTTCTAAAAACAACAAGTTGGATCCTCTTTCCCAACCAGGAAAGAGGGAGGAGTAAAAATTCTGGCAAATTCCCTCTTGTTTTGGAACAAGCTTTTTCCACTTGGCCTTTTCGCCTCGCTGTATTTGCGGTTTTATCGGACGATGTGGCCGCCATTTTCGTGGCTTCCTCTTGGATGCGCGCTCACGGTCTGGCACCTGGTCGCTACTTATATAGAGGTTGATGCTCAGAAACATCCCGAACACAGAAAAATAAGAAAGACTCCAGGCAGAGGGGCAGTGTCTCTGCACACACAGACACCGGTACACACTCTAATTGTGTCATAAGTGATGATTGAGAGGGATTTACATGGTCTACACATTGTCGTCCAGGATAATCCTACTCATTGTGCCTTGAAATGGTGTTTGTTCTGATAATTGTGGGGAGCACAGACCTGCGGGCTCTTGGCAGACTGTTGTAGTTCATTGAACATTTCCAGCACAGTTCTCTGCTTAAGCACTTTGGTTTTCTTCTTGGGAACCAGACTGTACATTCCCATCCTCCTCTTCTTCTTCCGGGATGACAACGCTCCCGAGTACGAACCTACGGCACAAGAGAACGACACACACGTTTACAGCACAACGGTCAACAGAGACGACGCTCTGGTCTGAGCTCTGAAACCCGAGAACAAAAATCAGTGTATCGACACAAGGTCAGTTTCTGTCACGTGTCACTGGAGTCTGTCTGACCTAGTTGGAGCTTGGCTGGAGCTGGAGGTGCTGGACAGGCTTGAGGAGCCGCAGAAGCCTGGGGCTCCGGAGCACCCACGGGAGCCGGGGGAGCCGGAGGTGTTGCGGGAGCTGCGGGAGGTGCTGGTGAAGCCGATGAAGCCGTTTGTGCGGAAGCTGGCGCATCCGGTGGACTCTGAGGTAGATGGTTCTGAGCGGAGGGCTGCTGCTGCTGCTGCGAGGATCTCTGAGCGCCAGGCGCAACATGAGTCTCCATTTTGGCGCTCTTTGCTTCTCTTAATTCCCTGTTAAGAAGCTGCAGGTAACAACAACCAAAATCAGTTAGGATCATCGGGTTACCAAGGGATTTACTTTAACTTTATTCATTTGGGAGTCATGATTCATGATTGGGAGTCACACCATTATTTTGATCAATACTGAGATCACGATTACTTATCACAATTATTTATTGATTTAAAAAAAAAAAAGGGCCAAAATATGTTTTATGCACTTTCACATTAAAATAAACAGAACACTGCTTGTGCTACATTCCTGCTAATAAACTAATCATTGACTTAAAATGTGGTCTTGTCTTAACAACACCATGTGGCCAAACATTGTGCACTTTTGATCTGGGGACTGTTTCTCATGGTCTGGGGACCTTATTTCCTGTTTAAAGGAATCTTAATGTCATAGGATACAGTTGGGAGAAGACTCTTTCCTGTTCCATCATGACAGTGACCCTCCCCCCCAGTGCACAAAGACAGGTCCATATAGAAATGATTTTCCCAGTTTGGGGTGGAAGAACTTGACGGGCCTGCACAAATCCCTGACCTCAACCTCATCCCAACACCTTTGGGACAAACTGAAACATTAGTGATGGACCTCGCTAATGATCTCGGGGCTGAATGGGAGCAAATCCCTGCAGCCATGTTTAAAAAATCTGGCGGAAAGCAGTTACAGAGGCCGATTAATGCCCATATACGGGTGTGATCCTCATACTTTGTTCAAATGTTGATATAATTGTGTCATTTAGTGTGTATTGACAACACAAAATATTTGCATTAATCTTGTGATAATGATTTCAACTACGTCGCCCTGCCAGAAGGTAATGAGAGACAGAGACAGACAACACTTGTGAGCGGCTGATGATGCGCCAGATCCCGAGGGTTTACCTTTTGTGCCGGGCTCACAGCAGGTCTGGACATGGTCTTGCGCGCTCTGTGTATCGTGACGGGTGCTGGAGCCGGGGCAGGAGACGAGGCTGTGCCGTTCTTAGTGTCTGGTGTCTCCTGTCCCGACGTAGTCCCCGTACTGGGGTCAGTCCTTAGCGCGCCTGAACTCTGCGCGCACCCAGAAGCCGAGGCCGGGGGAGATTTGGCCGTGTGCCCCCCCGTCGGTGAGCCCGAAGGCAACCAGTTAGTCCTGTGAGGGGAAACTCCCGAACCCGGCTTCGCCGCAGAGGCGCCGTCCTGCTGCTGCTGCTGCTGCTTAGTGAGAATGAATCCGTTGCTTCCAGTAACCGAACCGTGTGGTGGCTCCCCGTCCGACGTGCCATTTTCATTCAGCAACAGCAAAGTCTTGTTGTTGGCGGCGGCAGAGCCGTGCGTCGGGCTCTTATGCCTCGTGGCGTCGCATTCGGTGCCGTTGAGCATCGTCTCTGATGGAGGGGAAGAGGACAGTCTGGAAGCTATCTCTTTGTCTCCATCTGTGGAAGAAAAGAAGAAGAAGAAAAAAAAAAAGGGGAAATAATGCAAATTACGATGTAAACGGTCAAACTCAACTTGAAAGCACTTCATCTATGAAAATGAACTATTACCTGGTTTCTCCTCTCCGTTGCTTGCGATGTCAAGTTCCTCTTTCTTTGTGGATGCACCCTTATCCACGCTGCCCTTGGCTAGACCAGCGGGCTGATGGCAAAAGAACACGCGTCAAGGGAAACCAAATTCAGAGCTCCAACCAACAATTATTTTATTGTCGTTTTAAAATCAATAACATTCTCACGCAATCGGTTAGTTTCAAAACAGTTAAGAATTCCCAAAGCCCCGGGTATCCTCTTTCAATCATTTGTTTTGTCTGACCAACAAAACCCAAACACATTCAATTCATGATATCAGCACGGAGACAATTCCTTGAATTCAGTGATGAGTCGATTGACGGAAACAAAATTCAGAATCAATTCATCAAGCAAAAATAACAAATATTCTGAGGATTTTCTGCTTTTGCATCAATGTCAACTCAAAATGTTGTTGATGTGACGAAACAAGACAATTTAAGAGTATGATCTAATGACTATGACCAGTATTAGCTTAAATAATAATGAAACGAATTGTTGCAGCCCTAAATGATATAAAGCTGAATAAAAGCAGCAGAATGTTTGCCAATGTTGCTTCATTATCAAAATTGCCGTCAATTCATTTTGTATCAACTGACAAACAAACAAACCAAAAAAATACAGGCCCAAGCGTCAGTATCTGAATAAAACCAACTTCCGTTTGTAAACCGAATGCTGTGTCGAAAGCTCTTTTCAGTAACGTGTCTTTGTCAGAATCAGAGACTAGAATGCGCCGAGAGAATGAGGGCGACGACCCCCATGCACTTTCATTGTCTGCCTTCTCTCTTCCTGTGCTACAGCCAACCGGGAGAGCAGGAGATGCACAGCCCAAGCTTCAATAGAAATCTCAGCCACCCACAGACCGTCTTTACATCTCACAGAGGACAGAGGGGGGGAGGGGGGCAGTTGAAGAGGCAACACCAGGAAATGTGAAAATGCTCTCTTCCTCCTGAGCAGACCGTCAACCTTGTTCTCACTCTGGGGGGGGGGGGAAGGCCCAAAGGACAAACAAGAGGCCCCACAGAAACGGATCACTAATCCACGCTTTTGCTTTCCCTTTTGGTTCCGCCTTTGCTTGTCCAAGTCACCCGGTTTGTCTTCACACTTTAAAAAGAACATTTTAGATCAAATGTTCAAAAGGAAAGTGGTCCCATGTTAGTTTGTCCTTGAAGAGCAGCATTCCTTCCGGGCTTATCGGGAAGGTTTACAGTCCCCTTGACCAAATGTGACGCTCATACCGAGCAGCATTAAGGTGGATATACAGACACGTCTGCTGCTTAAGGCTCAGGTCTTATCTAGCGAGTGGAAAATGCAGGTACTGATTCGGATTGTCTCAAGAAAGCAGAGGAAAGATTTTCCTCCCAATCACGAGACCCCTGCGAGAGACAGAGGCCACTAAAAGCTTCATTTTAAACAGACGGATTCAAGCGATTGAGTTCTCCTCTCCAAGGGCTCCGAGAGTCAAATCCACAGATTTAACAGACGGCTGGTTTGTCCTAAGAAACCCTGCACGCAACCGACTTCCCAACTAAATGAGCCACCAGCCACGTGCTTCAGAGTCCCCGAGCCGGACACGGACATGCACCTTGTCAAACAGCAACAAGGCCAGGCCGGGAGCCAGGAGCACAGCCAGGAGCCAAAGAACATCTAGTCTGGGACAATCCTCTGTGGTGTATGATCTCAAGGCATCCAGTGAGCACATGTGAGGGTGAAGAGAAGAAGGGTCCTTCAGTTCCTTATTTCCACGGATTGAGGAGAGCCAGTTACACACCAAAAAAAAAACACAAACCAGCCTCAGCCCTCCCCCTAGTGGTGGAAAGTGGAACGGACACACTGGAGACAGAAAGGAAAGGGGGGGAAGGGAGGCAGAGAAGCCTGTCTGCAGATCTCCGCCATTTCGCAACCAGATTGTTTACTGACACAACGCGGCCATTGCAGCGGTTTTCCACTAGATGGGGAACTTAAGGGTCTTGAGGCACGTGGATGGGGATGTGAGGGCTGCTGAAAGAAGCTCCAAATGTGAAGCCAAGGCTCTGAGTGTTGATCAGGAACCTTAAGTAGTATATTACATTTCTTTTTTTAATATATGTTAGAAAAGACTAACGCTTCAGCTATGGCTGCAAAAAGGAGGCTACGATGGCCCAGAGTTCACATTCCAGATGGGACCATTAGAAACAAATAAAAACAAATCAGCTCAGTACTTATTAGAAATAAGCTCTTAATAGATTATATGTCTCAGACAGTTTAATGCTGTAAAATCAATCAATCAATCATTCACTGACCCTACAACATAATGTGAACCCTGTATGTGACAAGGATGTTCGCGCTGACGTGATCTTAAGACCGCAGGAGGCCTGAAAACTAAAACACAAAGCACAAACGCATCACACGATCAACTGACACACTTATCACACGCACAAGGTGTTGCAAACACCCAAATGAGACTAAATGCTAAAAAACGCACCCGACTGCATGTCACACAGCCGAAGACAACAGTGAGTCATGAAGCAGTGATCCACACATTGCTGCCATATGATTCCTTCAAGTGAAGCAGGATCTACTTGTGAACCCTCGACTATGGGCTGTGAGCCGTTTGACCAAAGGGGGATTGTCCACTTCTTTTTTACTTTTTAGAGGCCTCAGGTAAAACTATGCAGTATTTCTCAAGAAAAAAGGCAGCAGAAACATTTCTTTGTTTGGTTTTTCCTATCTTCTTGAGAACCATCAGATTCATGTTGCAGCCCCTTCAACTGTCACGACCGCAAATTCGGTAAAAGAAATGTTGGGTTCTGCACATCCTCAACACAAAAATAGTATGGGGGCTTCTGTGTGATCATCTCATGGTCTGACACGCTGACCGTGCAATCGCAATGATCCCGTCTGCATCAGGCGCGTCACCCTTCCTCCTCTCCCCCCCTCATTTCCTGTCACCTCTACGCTATCTAAACAAAGGCAAAAACCTCCCAAAATAACTTAAAAATCACTAAATAATTGAGACTGTTGTGCATAAAATCCAGGAATTAGTCAACAATTTAACTGTCCGTATATTAATTGTGCAAACTGACTAATGCGAGGCCTGGCCCTCAGCCAGAAAGCTGCACAGAAGATCAAAGCCGGTTAAACATGGGATCTCACACCGCAGCCTAACATGCATCCAGTCTTATGTTCCAGTATATTCCTGGTCCCATTGCCTAAGCTGCACAAACATCCAGTCCCCTGAGACATCATTATATACCAACCATGAGGGATGGAGCAAAAAGGATTAAAAAAAGAATCTACTCTCAGGCTAGTTTCCAGATCTTCAGGAGGTCAGACGTTCGAGTTACATCATATTTCCCGTGCTGTGACTGCACCTAAATACAGCTGTTGTGCTCTCCAACAACAGGATCCAGCAAAGCCACACATTCAAACCTCCCTTTGATACGCTGGCGCCGCTGCTACCAAGAACGGAAAACACTGCTCCTCGAGATTAAGTCCTTGATTTTCGGGAATCAAGAGCAATCAGTCTGCTGATGAAGCAGCCGCAACTGTCTCGAGAAGTGCACCTTACAAACTGAGAACCCATCTCAACGAGAAGACAGCAAGAGCTCAAGCCAACTGATGGCAACTTTTATAGAAAATGTCTAAAAGGAACTGAGAGGCGAGACTAGGCATCTCTCCTCAGACCATTCACAGCCAACCAAGGGTAAAGAGTATAAAGCCAACATGTCTTTTCCCTCGTGTGCCTCCAGGAAGCATCATACCTGCTTTCTTCTCATGGCCTCCATTGAGAAGAAGAAGGCGTCAGAGAGAGAGAGAGAGAGAGAGTGTGTGTGTGTGTGAGGGAGAGTGTGGGTGAGAGACAGAGCGAGAGAGAGAGAGAGAGAGAGAGAGAGAGAGAGCGAGAGAAGGGGAGAGAACAGAGAGAGCGCGAGAATGTGTCGAACAGATTGCTCCTCTTTTCCTTTTCTTTCCCCGCATGCACATTCACCTCGCCAGTCATGTGACCTGGTGGCTCCCTCTGTCGGTCCTCCTCTTCAGAAGGGTCTCCACAGAGCATGCTCAGTCAGCTCAAACTGTAACGCCGCTCCATTTCTGTGAACTAGAAGATCCTCGTTGCCACCGCAGGTACCCGCTGGAGCAGACTCGCCATGTATATATACTGCGTAGCTATAAGACTGGAGAAATATACCCTGCTCATGTTTTCATCTCACACATGCCAATATTGAGGTCAACTTTAGTTTTTGTAGCCGGAACCATTTCTCTCATTTTCTTGTTGTTGTCTTTTTCTATTTTTGTGTAAAATGGAAATATATTTAGTCAATCAAGTTTAGGGGGAGGGTTTAGGCCTTCAAAGCAAGTGTGAGTTTGTGTGTGCGCACAGCCACTCCAGGGGCACCAACTGAACAAGGAGGCAAAGGAAATGGAAGCGGTAAAGGCCCCAGAAGCAAACCGGAGGTCAGTGAGGAGCCCGATTAGCCGAACTTTTGCAATGGTGGACATCGGGCCACGTCCAAACCTCTAAACACAGGAGAGTCTTTTGTCTCCAAGGCAGCAAAAAACCCAGACGCTACCAGGCCGTGCAACAGATATTTGAGTCACAGAAATTAAGTAACAGACTGAAGTGCTATTGAGGGAAAGGCCTGAAAGGAATTCCAAAAGCAATCACAAAAAGGACCTGATGATAAACGTAAAGTATTCTGTTGTCCTTTGAACTGAGTGAATAAAAATGTACAATCACAACTTAGCGTAATGCATCTTTACAAAGGCTTTCTATTGCTTTACGGTCTGTTGTGCATTTCTTTACATTATAAAAATCTGTTAATTATTAGTCAATCATCCACTTAGTCTATAACATGTCATTAAATAGTGGCGATGCCCATCAAAAGTTCCCAGAACTCAATGTGTTTCTCTTGTTTTGAGTTGCTTTGTCCGTCCAAAAATCCAATGACATAAATGAGAGAAAAAGCAGCAAATCCTCACAATAATGCTTTTCAACACAATTAATTGGTAATCAGAATAGTAACTTGTCCCTTTGCAAAGCGATATCCGTCGTCTTCTCCTCAGGGGTCATGTTCAGTCTCGTAGGAATGCAGATGTAGAGATGTTGGTGGCTTCTCCAGTTTCACAACTGAACAATGACAAACAACCTTGTCTCGACATACAGGCTCAGGTTTATCAACGGTCAGGGCTAAATGCATACAAGGAAAATAGGGAAATAAGTTCTTTCCTCCAACCACAGTAGAGTTGCAATGAAGTAAAGATAGTAAGGTATCAGTAGGTTCTAGATACTGTGTTGAAAAGAGAAGTGAAAAGCCAGTGAACACCCACAAGACACAAAAGGAGGCCAAACATAAGCAAAGAACAGCAGCTTATTGCCGAGTGACACAACCTCGTCCTGTACACAAACGAAACTGGAGCCTGCAACAATATCTTGTGAAACTCATTTTACCTACAGCATAACAAAAGGTCTGTGCCCATGAGTCGCATTCTAACAAAGTTGATTTAAAGAAGATTTAAACATATGCAATAAAGAGACATTCTGTCTGCTGGTCCACCATTTTGGTCCTCACCGAAACATCAACAGCTATTGGATGGTCTAGGTTGCCATGACATTTTGCTCAAGCCATTCATGAGCGGGAGGATAGAGCCGACTGATTTTCCTCTAGCGCTACGATGAGGTTAACATTTTTGATTTGGGCTGAAAATATGATTGACCTATTGGATGGATTGCCATGAAATCGAAATAATATCAATATATTGCACATCTCTACAGCAAGTACTGTAGGTACCGGGGATCAGGGCTCCAGGCTTGAGACGTATCGTAATTGCACCGTAATTTCTCCGCTAATGCTCCATTGTAAACAACATTAGCGGCCGGTGGGCAGCACAGTCCGACTTGGTTAAATAAAAGAGCGAACAGCTAACGCACGCAGGTTGCATTGAGTAACATTATGATGCGTTCAAGCTCTACTCAGAAAAATTAGCATTGGGACAAGGTCAATTATATTGTTATGATGTGTTCAAACGCAATCTTGCACAATTTTGTTTTTGGCAAGAAACTTGAGGCATACCATCAGAGATTGATCATAAATTTGCAACAAACAGTTAGCAAAGTTTTCATCTACCACCATCAGGGCAACATTTAAATGTATCCAATACTTTGGTTTATGATAAAAAAAAACTACTGACATTCCCATTAGCCTCGGCTGTATTTTGTGTTGAGTGCTAATGGTAAAATGCAAGTATGCTAACACACTACACTAAGATGTAATTCTCAGATAGATGAACAGAATTGTATCTTCTGCTTATTACTTTAGCTGTAACCAAAAGGTTCGACCTTGAGTCCTAAACAGTATACTTTATTGCCAAGTTATCCTTTTCAAAATAGCGATAGCCTGTTAATTAGACTGGATTGCTACTTAATTTCACTTCAATCATTCAGCCTGCCATTGTGTTTGTGTTAGATCATTTCTTCTTGGGATGGGGTTATTTTGTGGTTTTGCGCCAACCAATCCTAAGCAAACGACTTAACCGTCCCACTGACACCATCTTCAAACGAATGTTTTTCATATTGATAAGAATTGTTCTCTTAGGCAACTCAACGCAAACAGCCGCAGACAGAACTAAACGTGTGTCGACTGATGCCCGTAATGTGGAACCAAAGTTTACAAGTGCGTGTTCCATCCGGAAACTTTTAGCCGTACCCCGTTAGCAACATACTGTATGCTGAGCTCAGCACAACAAGCGGCTTGGCGTGCGAGTCAGTCCCACTTTGGCAACCGCAAAATTAAACGGCAGAGTTGGAAGACCCGCCTGTGGGTTCCCGCTCAGCTGTGAGAGCAAGAGGGAGAGAGTTGTGTATAAGGCGGGAGCGGTGTCAACTTCAATAATCAGCTCTGGAGAAATGATCGATGAGACCAAAATTGTTGTGTGAGTGAGTCATCTCACGTTTTTCTCATCTCTGTTGAGAGTTGCACATACGCAGTACTGAACGGCAATTGCTAGCAGAGAGTGTAACATTAGCTAGAGCTAACAACATTTCAGTAATTATTTTTCAGTTATGGCTGACTGTCAAACTAGTTCATAAAGAGTTCTGTGGCATTCATTCTCTGTATGTAGCCTATGTGTTGATGTTTTACAAAAGGGGTTTAACCTGAGCAATGACAGCAATCATATCACATCCATACACAAGTTCAGGCATTGGTATCGGGTAGGACATTTTTTTTTTATCGGAACATACATTCAAGTGTTGATTTTCTGAGGTTGTGAATTGATTTAGAATCATAGAAGATAATAATTGTGATTATTACTTATTACAAAATATTTGTGGTAGTTGCTTGTTTGTTTGTTTCTGCCATTCAGTCATGTGTCAGCACCATCATACCCATACAATTTATTGTATACGTCTGAGAGGACACGATATCATCTGGGTGGTATCAGCCAACAAGACCAATAATGGCCATTCCAACTCCATGCATTTCAACTACAGGAGCCCAAAGAACTGCTTGACATTCAACCAACCTCTTGTCCTGTTGCGTTTCCTGTATGAATGCACACATGAACTGAACGCTGAATGACACACGCGCATGCAAACACACACGCACGCAGTCCACTGAGTGACCAGGAAATCAGGAACACCTGTCTGATGTAGTGCAAAGATATACAGGCGACCTCAGCTCGAGCTGAAATCTACACTTTCTTTCAGTGGAAATATGATAATTATGTCTGTGGTAAACTGTTTCACCTGCACGATTGAGTTTTGTTGAACATTAAGAATGGTACTGTAAAATAACTTGCCGTTAACGTGCTGCGAATCTGCCTCTGGGTAACAAAATGTTATCTGTCCCAGCAATTCATATGAAGACTGTTCAAACTAAGGCAGGCAAACAGGAAGTAACACATTTCCCCTACGCTCTTTGTAAGTAAAAGCAGTGATGTCAACACCACACATTTCGACTGCCATTTTGGCCGACTGAATTACAAGCAGAATCTTTTTTTCGATTAAACAAAGCATCATTCAATTCAGCGTTTGAAAAACGGGAACTTGACCTTTTTCCTTCATAAATAACTTTAGTGCCGATCAACATTTTGGGGCGATTAATTTTCGCTAGTCGGTTAATCTATTGATTGACTAATCGAGTCAGCGGGACTAGTTTTCATTGGGACTATCTGCTTGGTAAAAAAAAGTAGATCCAGTGGAAACTGATGATGGGGTCCGATGATTTAGGGTAATTGTTTCTAATAAATAAATAAATAAATAAAGACATGTAGCTGCATTTTTCAACGCTTCAATGCAAATCCATTGGCTTCCATTGTATTAAGCGGGAGGCAAAAAATGTTAGATAGATATCAAAGAGTATCAACAGAAAAAAAAACAATCTAAATGGCTAGATACCACCAGATGCATCTTTTTTTGTAATGTGGGTGAACTGACCCTTTCAGGCCATTGTATCAATGTGTCAAATGCATCAACTCATCCCACAGGATAAAAGTTATGAGTGCAAACGACAGTGGCTGCAGAGCTCAGCGTCCCACACCTTTCTTTACTCCACTTAGCCGACAAGCAGACGTCCCAACGCTGCTCGAGCGACCTCTGCCGCACGAGAGTGGATCTCTCAACAAAAAAAAAAAAAAAAAAAAAAAAGAAGAAGAAGAAAAAAAAAAGAAACAAAGACTTAAGATCTGACACATTTGCACACTTCTGTGCCACAGTAGCCAAAGCCATCAGTTCATCCACCCCGTCTCTCCGGACGTAGCCCCAACAGAACAACTTGTTACAGACAAATCCTGGACTGGTGTATACCGACTGGGAGACTTGGACCAGAACTGCAGGATAGCTAACAAAGACAACACTGCACCAGGAGAAAAAAATGATAAAAAATAAATAAAAAAAGTTTCATGTGAAAACACAACGATGCACTGAGCATCAAGCCGGGTTAAGAGCTGGCGCCATATGTTTACAGTGGGAGGCTGCAGGCAGCACTGCCTTCATTTGACTGCATCAATTATCATGTTGCTAACAGACTCACAGCAGAGAGGGAAAGCAACGTTATCGGCCGGGCAGAAAACGAGCCGTTACACATCACGCGGAGACTCGCCTCCGTGGTTCAGAGAAGATGTTCACCCTTTACATAAACACAGTTTTTGTGTGGATTGGAGAAAGTGTGCACTGTCCGCTAACTAGCTCGGCTGCTAGCAGCTAGCTAACACAGCAGTGTACGAATTGGCCGCCGGTGAGCCGGTGACGGACGACACCGATAGAACCGCGAGCATCACCGGCTACAACTGCACGCACGTCTGTCTCCAATTTATTTTTGAACCGCTAAAACTGGCCAGAAGCAGGACAGCGACGTGAGCCCCGGACCATGAATAAGTGCGCCTCGGCTCGCAGCACGCCGCGCGCCTCGGACGGGCACATTCAGGTTCCGGGGCGCAGCATCTTCCTGCACATTCAGCTGCCCTCCGGTCCAGCACAAAAGCAAGAGACTGCGGGCTGGCAGCGGGCAATTTACGACACCGCGACACCGAGACACCGACAATTCGCCCGTTTACAAGCGGGGTTCTGGCTGCCGGAGCGGAACGTATTTCCCCCGGGCCGGAAAACCTATTTGAAAGTAAAAGAAGCTTAGCGTAGATACCGCTCACAACACTCACCTCGGGTCCAACCGAAGCCATGGTGCCTGGACGTAAACTCCGCCCACTCCCCGATTACGTCACATATATTGATTCGCAGCCGGTGTAATACCACACCTGGGAATATGATTGTTTATTATAATGTCTATAAAAAATAATAATGACAACAATGTTGACAATACCCTTTAGATGTTAAGATCGCAGAGAAGTGGACTATGTAACAGCACAATAAGGAGCAGCAGTCAAACATACTGAAAAAAGCATTTAACTAAAGATGCAACAAAGATATATACAAATACAAATATAGAATCCATTACCCGAATGCAAACACAAATGGCACCTGCTTAGAACAAAGCCATGTTAATGTCATAACTTTGCTTTTATTATAGGGCAACTCAAAATGTCTGCTATTAAGACAAATGCTGACTTGGCTTTACTGCATTAAGGACACTTAATTGCTTATTTAACTCTACTTCATGAAAACTGAATTTCCTAATTAAAGGCCAAACCTACTGAGGTAAACCTGGTTTAACTGGTCATCTTGCTCTATGAAGCACTCCTTACTGTTAAATTGAGGTCTTACTGTCGTGCCTGTGTTACACCAGCAGGTGCCCTCATTTGCTTAGTCTTCACTCAATAACGGATATACTCTCCAGATGTTCAGATTCCTATTATCTGTGTTTATGCCTGTTTCATTTCCTCTCTTTGGGCAGTGTTCCACCCGACGGCCCCACAGGTGGGGCCAAAGTGTACCTCTTTTTAAAAACGTTGGGGTTCCCCCTGTGAGTGAAGACACTAATCAAGAACAAATATAATGATGCTGCCTATCAGAATAACAGAACAAATCCGGGCTACAAGCTCATGTAAACCATTTATACGTGCTCCAAACACAACGAAACAAGACCAACCAAAAGCATAACCAAATATTCATATTCATATCTCGCCAGCCACTGGACTTGCTCGGCATATGTCTCCCTTGCTCGAGTTAGCTTCATGCTACATAGGCTCGCGACCACGCTAAAGAACGGCCATAACCCAGCGATTCCGCACATACCGGTCAATCCTCTGTAGCCCACAGCCTCAGCGATCACTGAGCCAAATAGCACCAGCCTCAGACAAATATGAAACCAGAAAAATATGATAAACAGCACTCGTACCTGATTATTAAACGCTTTAGAAGGATGTATTCCCGCTGGTCCTGACTGAAATAGGTCCTTGTAAAACCTCTACTGAGAAACAAAGGTCTCAGGGGTCTTTGTGACTGAAGATTTACATATGGGGGGAGGGGTGGAGAGGCGCAGCAGCTTCGAAATTCCTTAGAAGGAAATTACCTTATTTGGCCTGACTGACTTTGTATTGGCTAGCAGTGCTGTCAATCTAATTTCACCCCCTCCCCCTTTATAACCTATCTCTGAAGCTGGACAGGAGGTCTTACTTGGCTCTGAAAACCGAACACAGAATAAATTCCAGCCTTTTTACTCTTCAGAACTCTGATTTTGAGAACAAAAATATGCATTTTATAGAGATTTCAGAGCAAAAAACATTATTTTAGTTTGACATTGTGTATGTTAATGCTGTATATGAATGTATTAAACATAATTAGTGAAAAAAGAAGTAAAAAAAGAGTTTTGGTCAAAGAAATAAAGAACTAAATTATTCAATAAATCCTAATTTTCAGAGGATTTTTCTGACCTGTCTGTACTAAAAACTCTTTTATTGTTTTCTGCTTCACTTTATTCAAAGTCAAACTGTGCAGAGAGAGCGTTCACATATTGTGATATGATATAAAAAAAGGATTAAACCTGCAACTGCATTATTCTAAAGTGATGATCATCCCGAAAGTGCTTTTTTTTTCAGGCGAACCTGAAATCTTTTCATTTTTCTGTATTCTATCTTCATTTACTTTTAACCAGTGACATATATACTGATATTTACACATTATTTTAAAAAAATCTCACAGTTATTACCATTATAATAACACCAAAAATTATTCAAATAGACCTTGTGGTTGCAGAATTGTACTCACTTTAATATGGGCATGGTTAGGGTAGGCTAGGGTGGAACAGGTTAAGTAAAATTAATTGCATAACTTTAGCATACCCACGTAGCGGTATTGTTACTTTTACTTCAGTAAAAGATCTGAGACCTTCTAAATAAAATCGCATCTCCTTGCCTTGTCGTTTCGACCATGGCCACAAGGGGGCGCCAGTTATGTCTGCAGCCCCTAAAGACAGCAGACGAAGAAGAAGCGCCCTGGACGGTCGGTACGTCCGGCTCGCTTCCGGTGACACCTTCGGTTCAGTTGTCCCGGGAAAACCCGCCTCGCACGAGCGCTCAACGTCAGTTCAACACACTTTTATGAAGACAGGCATTTGCATATTTGGATCCGAGTCTCAGACCCGGGGCGTTTTGCTTTAGGGAGCCGGAGAAGTTTAACTCGAGACAAAGTAAGTTAGCTCGGTTAGTTAGCTTGAAGGCTTAAGCGGTGTGTAGCCGCAGGGAGGCTTATCGCGAGGCGGACGTTACGGTCCAACATGACCCAGCAAGCTGCCGCTCTGCAGACCTACAACAATGAACTGGTCAAGTGTAAGTTACTCCTTTTTATCTTGTCACTAATCGTGTTGATGAATGGAGATAGTGTGATTAACATTAGACCACAAAGATACTGTGACACGATGCCAATTAACCCACTCTGGTCGCGATAGGTTGTAGTTTTAGTCTCCCGGGGTTACAGGCACCCGTGATGCTGCGGGTCTCTGATCTTTAATAATGGTCAGAAATGTTAAAACTGCCACAAAAAAACAAACTATATGCAGTTAAATACCTGTTTTAAAAATTATAATTCAGATACTCAGCAGCCTTTTTCTCTGTTCATGTCTGTTATGCACGTACAACACACAGCATACAAGACAACTGATGCATTTTACTTCATTAGTGATTATTACTGCACATTAAAGATTTATAGCAAGTTAAAGCCATTTGATTATTACCTAAGATTTTAATACTAATAACACTATTTGCTTTACAGTGTGCAAGATCTGCGACCAGCAATTCTTTTTTTAATCAACTAATGTGTCACTGATTGTTTTTTTTGATGAATTTTCTAGCCTATTAAATCACAATTTCCCAGAGCCCAAGGCAGCTTCTTCATATTGCTCGTTTTGTCCGACCAACAGTCCAAAACCTCAACGATATTCCGTTCACAACGACATGAAACAGAGCGAAGCATTGAAGAATCATCCGTCACTGTAATAAACCTTATTGTCTCCGCCAGGTGTTGAGGACCTGTGCTCCAAGCGGGAGGAGTTGAACCGTCAGATCAAGCAGGAGGAAGAGGAGAAGGAGCGGCTGCAGCACGACATCCGCGTCCTCTCAGAGAAGCTGAGCCGGGTCAACGAGAGCCTGGCACAAAGACTCACCGCCCGCGCCACCTTCGACCGCACCATCGCAGAGACCGAGGCTGCATACACCAAGGTGTGCGTGTGTGTGTGTGTGTGTGTGTGTGTGTGTGTGTGTGTGTGTTAACTAAAGTATCTCTAAAGTATTGCTATTGTTGAGCAACACTGATGTATGTCAATTGTAGGCCATACAACCTTTTTGCACCATTTTCAAATCTCTTTTATTATCTTTCAGTGTCATTCAGTAAAACAAAACAAAAATCCTAATTGTGTGAGGGATATAGCAGAGAGTCAAATCAACAGATATATTTCAATCCTTACAAAATGCACATTTTGAAATTAAGGGAAATATGGTCTTTAAAAACGACTGTTTGACATTAGCTATAGCTGGTTAATCTGTTTTATATTATTGTAATTACTGTTATTTTTGCCAGAAAAAGCAAGATATGTAAATACATGACTTCTGACTGAGTAGCTGGTCATGTTTTATTTACATTTTTTAAAATTTTCTGATTCTAATCGTCTGATTAATCGTTAATGAAAATACTTCTTACTTGCGTTCTAACACTCGCACAAATCCATGTTCAATTAGCACATTTCACCATGTTTATTGTTAACAGGCTGATTGTAGTGCAGCGTTATTCTTCTAGTGACGCACCGTGATGTTGTCCTTCTGCAGCAGATTCATCCCACTAACTCCCTGAGAACTCCCACTAATCACTACAAACACACACTCCAGAGCTGCCCTTATTAAAGAACAACAAGACAGTCAGCAGTGCCCGGTTCCCCCTTTTTTTTTTTTTTTTTTTTTAAATCGCCTTTACAGTATATACAGTCATGTTTTTACTTCTACTTACTTTTAAGGATCTGCAGTATATTTAATTAGATTTTCTTTCTATTCCGCCCACCCCCATAGATCTTGGAGAGTTCCCAGTCTCTTCTGAGCGTCTTGAAACAGGAGGCAGGAAACCTCAGTAAAGCCACAGAGCCCCGGAGGAAGGATCACTGATGGCAACCAAAGGTCACTGAACTCTGGTTTTGACCACAAAAGCAACTTGACTCTGCACTTTGAACAGTTTCCACTTCGCTTCGGACCAATTGTGATACGTTGTGACTGATTTGTTGTAAGTTACTTCAACTAATAAATGTGTTTCTTATCACCCTCATGATTCTTCCTTTTTTGACCAAATATATTTGTGAAATGGACACGAACAAAAAAAAAAAAGCCAAAAAGTTTTTTCTGGACACATGACACACAAACCGTATTTACATTTGTTCAAGTTTTCTATTTATTGAGCTTTCATTTGTACATAAGTATGACATCACTTCGTTTTTTTTGTTTTATTTGCCCAAGTCATTGACAATAACTTTACAGTAAGCACATCTGCTGCGATGTCGATTTACAGACGAGTGAGAGGGGGGAGGGAGGGAGGGGGGGAGGGAGGAGGGAGGGTAAAAGGATCAAGAAAGACGGATGAGCTTAAGGTTCCCACAGAGTAGAGGCGTGTCACGTGACCGTTCGCCAGGCTGTGGGCCAAACTCGGCTTCAACAGGACTCGTACCAATGTGTTTTGGGGAAATTTGCTCTTCTTAATAACAAATCACATGTACTTTTTTTTCCCCGCCGTTTTCCAGGCAGCCATTGGTTTCCATTCATTTCCTCATGGCGTGGAAATGTCAATGCGTATTGGTCGACTGTCTCGAGTCGTGTAATCCATCACCATGAATCACATCCGCGTTGATTTGTTTCCCGGTACGCTAGTTACCATTACATCACGATAATGTAGGTTAAATGTAGGTTAACGGGCAGATTCACGTTAAAGTCTGCACTGCACTTTACAGGGCTGGAGATTGAACGTCAATATTTTCTGGTACCGACTTCAATGCGTCTGTAGTGGAGTGTAGAAAAGGTATTAAAACATTTTGTTTTTCATACAGAAACATTATTTGAAACGATATCCAGCCTCACTGCATTACGATGCAACAGTAGAAGGGACCTGTTGTTCACGTGTGATGACTTAAAGTCTACTGGTAGATTTTCACAACATGTGAAATTGAGTGGAAACCAACAGACATCTGGAATGGGTAAAAAAAAATAAAAAAAAGAAAAGAAAATACATTCAAATTTCTGAGCCACCGCAGCACGGTTTGCAAAACAGGTCGCCGTAAAGTAGATGGGATTCGTACTAAATGGGGATAAAATATGCAAAAATCACTGGTACGGTCCTCGAAAGCGACGGTACGTCAGAGGGCGACTCGTCCGCTCTACTGGCCAACGATGACCCAGAACTAACAGGAAGGAGTTTCTGGGTGGGGCTGTAGGGGGGGGGGCGGGGGTTCTGGGGGGGGGGGGGGGGTGAAGCCCTGGACCTGTGTGGAGAAACCACACTCGGGCTCCCGGTTTGTGTGTCACAGCGACAAGGCCGACAATCGTAAGACTTTTGATGCAAGGCTGTGGCAAACGGTCAAAGAAAACAAAAAAAAACAAAACAATGACATGGCATCCATCGGCAGTGCGTTCACCACGTACGGCTGAAGAGTTCTATCCCACAATACTAGTCATTCGTTTGGATCGAAGACAGAAATCCATACAACAGGCGTCAATAGTGGCTTCAAAACAAAACTCCTCGACTCTTTAAGACGTCCTGCTGGGTTGTTATTATTTTTTTTTTTAAGTGCACATATCCTCCGTCGCCCGCTCTGTTCCTTCCCATGGAGGTGCAAAGCTAAAAGCAAGACAGTGCAAAAGACATTTTACACAAAACAAACAGATGATTTACAAAATTCATCAGACAAAAGACAAAAAAAAAAAAAAAAAAAAAAAAAACGACCTCATCTCCTGACAGCAAAATCCAACCTGGAGGACTCGACACATTTCATCTGATTGGAGGAAAATGAAAAAGAAAACAAAGAGACAGGAGGGAGGAAGAGATCTTCGTACTTAATGAGAAACATGGAGGAGACTGTACAACAATACTGGCCGAAGGGTCGAGAGAATGAACGTGAGGCCGTTACAGCAACACTTTTAATCACTTGGCATTATGAGTTTAAAAAAAGAAAAAAAAAAAAAATCTGGAAACTTTGTATATAAAACAATCTTAATTACTAATATAAAAAAGAAAAAAGAAAAAAATCATTACATAGTCTCTCAAAAACACACACACACACACACACACACACACACTCTTGCATTCGCTCTTACAAACGTGCCACATCATGGATGATCATCATCGCTGTTGCGTTCATTACTTCGATGGACCGGCTTTTTTGTTTTTCTTCTTCTTCTCCGTGGAATGTCAAAGTACGTGAGGTCCGACTGGAAAACAACAACAACAGCAACAACAACAACAACAACAACAACAATAACAACAAACAAAACGTCCTTCCGCACCAGCAACTGTGTCTTTACAAAATCAGGGTTGTTTTTTTTGTTTTTCTTTTGTACATGAGCAGGTCTCAGACATGCAAACTTCAACTTTAAGCAGGAATAAATACACGAGGAGCCAGAAAAAAAAAAAAGAAAGAAAAAAGAAGAAGGTGTCAGGAGGTCTAACAGCTTTTGATAGAGGATATACAGAAGCATTCTACAGTATGATGGTTTGGTTTTGTCACCAGCGATACGGACATACAGACATTATTGGCCAAGGTCACTTTTTTTTTCTCCAAGCGTGTAATCAGAAATTGCCGATGGACAGAAATCTTCCCTTGGCTGCATATCCCCCCCCGCCCGGCCCCCCCTCGCCACAAAGAAGGGGAGCGTGTTGAAGTTTGCTTGCTGTCCAGGCTCTTCTACTGAACTTCCAGCAGCTTCATTACAGCATAGTTTGCCAGAAAACATACAACAACAAAATAAAAAAAGGCATACAGAAGCTTTACAGTAAGAGAGAACCAACCCAAGCTGATGGCTGAAAATCAAAAACATGCAGGTACAAAAAAAAAAGAAAAAAAAAAAAAAACTACATTGTGGCACCCTTTCACCATTTTTTTTGTTTTTTTGTGTGTTTGAGTGTGCCGGCGATCTACACAAGCAGACGCGTCCTTCACGTCCTGCTGACATGTTTCCATGCTAACACTGAACTCTGTCACCGTGGCGTTTCCTACACGTGGGCACTGGCGGCTTCCTGTTCTTTCTTTCTTTCTTTTTTTTTTTTTTTTTTTTCCTCTTTAAGGAGTTTGGTCACTCGCTTTTTAGGCTCCCTTCGCTTGTCGACATCTCCCAACAAACCTGAAGCAAACGCTGAAGACTTGGAAGCAGAGAATCAAGGGGAAGGCGGGAGGAGGGATTGTGGGAGGGGGGGGGGGGCACTTCTTCCAGAGTCCGGAGAGGAGGACGGCAGACGTCTCTCTCTGGATTTTCTGACAATCCGTTTGATCCTGTCCGATATTTTAAGTTGAGCGAGGGTGAGGAGGGAGGGAAGGAGGGAGGCCGACAGATCAACTGTCCGGGATGGTAGGGGAGAAAAGACAGCCCAGCTGCTTTTGGATGCATTGCTTTCAGGTCAGGAAGAAGGCGGGGGAGGGGAGGGGAGGGGGGGGGTGGGAGGATCGAAAAACACCGGCCACGTGGCAATAAGCTCACCTGCTCCCATGTGCGGCTGGTAAAACGTGGCATGTGGCGGTTTCCGTGGCAGGAGATCAGCCCAAAAAACTAAAATAAAAACAAGAAACAAAAAAAAAAAAAAACAACCACTATGTGTCCTGTCCGATCAGGAAGATGTGCTTAGAGACGGCTGGAGTGTCGAGCTGGAGGCAGCTCGGGCCCCTCGCTGGGCCCCGGCTGCAGGCTGGTCCCACAGGTGTGATGCTACTGTACAGCTGATCGGGCCTACGGATCAGAAGTAAAGGGCGGGCTCGCTGCTGTAGTCGGACAGGGACGAGCTGTCCGCCGGCGTGAGCTGAGGAGAGAGGACAAACGTTTAAAAGGTTGAAAGCTACCGTCCTCATAAAGCAGACCTCTTTTTTCAGACCCCTTCCTGTTCTTTTGGCAAATAGTCATCCAAACTTTTGGGCTCCACTTCCCCTTTCACACCTAACCCGGTTGGTTTGCATAAACCGAACTCGGGTTCATTTGCGCCGGTGTGAAAGCTGTCAACCGAAACCGAGACCACCTTTTTAAGAGGTCTCGGTTCCGCACCAGAGTCCGCCTTTCTTTGTGGCGTGAAAGCAAACGAACCAACCGCTGGATTTTGCGATAGCAGATGTGTGATTTTAGCAGGATTTCAAAAGCTAGACGCCTAATACAAAAAAATACAAAAAAATCCATCTGCTGATCATGAACTCTATTCAGGAAACAACCGCATAAATTATAATAATAGGTCAAGGGGCTGTTAAAACTCTCTCACCATAACCTCCTCGCTCATCTGCGTCGGTTGGGAGGCGGCGTCCTCCTGGTAGTCGCTCTCGTCCCGCTTGTGCTCCTGCCAGGCGCTGAAGTCCACCGAGTGCTTGGGAATGTAGCTGGAAAGGTCTGCGGGCGATACAAAGATGGGATGTGTCACTAAAACGTAAAGACTCTTACGAGATACATGTTGACGATCAACTCAGGGGAACAAGTCCCAAAGCACGAGGGACCGCTTACAAGCACAATGTTGTTAAATGTGACGCACAGTTTGTCCAGCAGAGGTCTCTGTCGTCACACCTAAAGTTGTCCGTCTCCGTCGCACTTCTACCGTCTGCACGAGGGGGGCAATGTTGTTGTGATAAAGAAGCACTGACCCGAGCGGACCCCTTTGTAGTTTTGATATGACGTAGAAAGAAAATGCACCTCCTTTAAAATTCAAACTCTTCAAAGTCTCTCTGTCGTCCTACGTTTCTATGTTGCAGCCAAAACCAAAAGGACACAACACAGGCCCTTTGTGTTTAGTCGCATGCCGAGCTTTGCACATCAGCTTTAAGACGGGAAACAGCAGCTTTATGTGCATATTTTCTATGATTGTCCAACACAAAAGACACTCTGGCTGGAACTCTGCGGATAAAAAAAAAAAAAGGAACAATGGCGAGCACATAACGACGTTTGAAATACCACAGACGTCGGCTGCGAGAGCCCTCGTGACTCAGCCTCAGCTTAGGTTGTATGTCAACAGCTTTACAAAGCTGGCGTTTAGGGATAGGCTGCTATATATAGACTGTTGGGAATAAAACTATTAAAAAGTAAAAACAGTATCCCTGTTCCCGTCTTCCAAGGTCACGCCCACATATCTGATGCTAATCAATGTCATTAACACCGGAATAAAGTTTTTACTGCCTCACTAGTCTTTTTATTTAAGGTTGTCAACGGCTCATCATGAGAATGCAAAGTGGCACATCGTCGTAACATTGCACCTTGAACTCGTATATATAACCAGAGGATTGTGGGTCAGAATATCCAGAAAGGCATGCCGGCTTGCATATACTGCAAAATGCCACGGGGTGCAGGAGGACGTCCTGGTATTTATGGCATACTGCATTTGACGTATTATGTATTGAGACGTGCTAAATAGTTTTTAAATAGTACAGTAGTACAGGTATTGTGTCCCTCACTGTGTTTTCTACATCAGGACTTTTGACCGAATGGATGACAGCTTTAATTCAGAGGGTCACCAGACAAAGCGTGATCCAGGGTTCACCCTCTGGGGACCGCGACTCTCAGCAGTGACGGTGGAGAGACACCATTCGATTTTCAAGGTACCTCGTTGAAGACTTGAGCGTCGGACAAGTGGAAATCTTTGATTTTTGTCCTCAAAAGGAAAAGCCAGAGGGCCAACAAAATCTTTCGGGATCATCCTCCGGGGGGCCGTGAACGATCTATACGGCTAAACATCGTGTGGTCTCACCGTTACCGTTGTTGGTGTGGGCGGGCGAGCTGGTGAAACTGGGTCGGGGGATGTGGATGCGTCCCACCATGCTCGGCTGCTCGTCCGCCACCTTCCCGTCTGGTTTCTCCTCCTCGTCCTCGTCCCCGCTGTCCCACACGCTGCTCTCCGACGGGTACTCGTGCGTACTCTGGAGACTGGACTCGTTGAACGAGATCTTGAGCTGCAAAAGGTCACAGACATGAAAATGTTTGAATCAGGGATTCTCAATCATCTTCGACGCGTTATTGAACTGCATTGATTTAGCGATTTCCCCTTTTTTTTTTTTTTTTTTGTGTTGAGGAGACATGGCGACACTGACTACTGCCTCCATACTTCATTTTCCCCACGATAAACCAGCCAAACTGAATTTGGGCCGGTGTCTGTTACTGTGGGTTTTTTTTATGTTGCTTGCTGGAAAATAAGAAAAAAATATGTTTTCCTCTGACAGGAACTACTGTTTTCACGAGATTGATATTCACCCTGGAAGGCCACCGTTCACACCTCAGCCACTTGGGTCAGTTTGCACAGGGCCGGCTCAAGCAGCTTTTTTGGGGCTCCACAAGCAAGAAAAGTGCCCCCTACAGTACACCCCAAAAATGCTCTCTCAGCTATAATAAAAAACAGAGAATCCATCCTCATGTGGTTAAATGGAGGTATCATTCTTAATTGCAGGAGGCCAAACTTTACAGCCATCAGCCACGACTTTTAAAAATCTTCACATCTCATAGCGCGTTTTAAAAACACAAGGCTGACATCCCTCCTTCAGCCCAACTAGACCAACTACCTCTCACAACTCATTCAACGGAGCCGGTAATTGGGATTCTGGGAGCGAGCCAGCCGCGGGTTTGTCTGGTCGCGTCAGGCGCAGCATGTACTGTACTTTACGCGTCCTTCGAGTAGGACAGGTGGCCGCCTCGCAGGAGGAAGGAGGGAGGAGGGGGGGCATGTCTGTCTGCCGATTCTTCAGCGGTCTGCAAACGTGGCTCCACGTGGCTGAGACGGGCCCTCACACGTTGCTGCACTGTGTGAATGGCAACTCGGGCCACCAGACTTTGGCATGCATATATATATATATATATATATATATATATTAAAAAAATAGGTGTTTTCCTCTTTTTCTTTCAACTTTATTTATGCACCTTATGAAAAAGAAAAAGAAAATACTTATTTTACCATCAGCACTTCTCTATGTCACAAATCTGATGGATGCCGTTTCCGAAAGACCACAGATGGCTTCTACCAAGTCGCCGCTTATGCATTCTGAACTCTGAAAAGGGGTTTTATTCGTCCCCCTGAGTCGTCATGGAGGCGGGACAGCCGATTCACACGTACATATACCGGCGTGTTTCTCCAGGTCTGCTGACTGCTCTTAACGCGTTGTACCTGGCTCCATCTACTCTGCAGGCCCTGATCTAAATCTGCCCTAATCTGCGTCACAAGGCCGCCAGCCAGCGACGCCACTGACTCAGGACCAGTCAGGGTCCACAGAGTGCGTGTCATGAAGACGTGAAAGCACGGAAGCGCAATTCTTCTTCCTCAATATCATAATCATATCATCTATCAAGTACAAAGTACAAATGCCATCATCACTGTTATCTACTGAGACGAAGTCTGCTCATGAAAAAAACAAAATGTTTGAATATATTGAATCATTTTCTTACTTACTATGCAAAATCCACTAAATAAGTTTTGACTCTTCTATTGGAGAGCAAACAAAAACATTATATTACACACGATACAATGTATTCCCATTTCATCAAAACAGGAAGGAAGGATGGATGAAGTAGTATTTTGAACTTACATTTGTTTGGAGTCCCAGGTTTATATATTTAGGACAAGGGTCTATAGCTTCAGAACAAGGTTTATAGATATCAAAAGGTCCTGTGTAGTAAAGATCTATGAAGAAATACTCACAACTAAACAACATATAGATTATTTCACATTCTGAATGTGTCCCATTTTATTTCCAGTGGCAGTGTCTGTGAATGACACATCAGCTGACAGTGACCCAAATCCTCAAATGAACTTTACAAACAGAATCTGTGTAAAAGTTGGTTTTGTTTTCTGACAACAATATTTAAGGTCCATACAGAGGGGCCTGTGGATGGGGGACGAGTGTGTACAGACTCGGATGGTTTTACAGCGAAAGGACGATGGGGGGGAACAAATTATGGACTTGGGTCTATAGATCCCAAAGGAACGTGGATTAAACAGATTAAAGGTGCTACAGACGAGATTGGGAGCATTTTTATTTATGTATGGCAACAGTGCTGACAGTGTTCGCCTGAAGGGGACCCGGAGGGTGGGCCCTGTGTGTGTCTGTGACAAACTATGGACAAGGGTCTTTAGGGTCAGCCACATACAGATTAAAGACAAGGGTGTACAGATTCTCAGGGTCTTGAGGTTCAAGCCGATGGATTCAGAATGTCTATGGATTCAGAACAATGGTCTATAGATTCAGGAGGAGTCTATAGATTAAGAAAAATGGTATGTGGACTGAGGTCAAGGGCCAATAGATTCAGGAGAAGGGTACTTAGGTTCAGGACAATACATTAGTCGTGAGTAGGGATCTAGAGAAAGTCTATATATTCATTTCAAGCATCTATGGGACACCACCTTTAATCAAACCACAGATTTATCTCTTTGAACTGGCTGAAACATTCAGGTCAGATGAGGTTTGAAATGTTCAAATGTGAAGTGTGTTGAAGTGTTTCCCACTTGTCTCCTCCTTCCTAATCGTTTTGTTCTGTATTAATAGTTGCGGACATCTGATTAGAGCTGATAAAAATAAAATAATAAAAAGGGCCATACAAATAAATCACATCAATCTAGATAATGATATCAGTCAGCAGGTTGCATCCTTCTCTGCTTTCACAGTGGTGCTCGTGTCATGTCCGGGTGGTGGGAAACACCAGGACGCCTATGGAGGACCCCGAGAAGGCCAACAGGATTATCAGAGACCCCCCTCCACCCCCAGCCCCCCAGAAACTGTTCTGCCTGCTGCCGTCCAGCATTTTCTTTTCATACATATTTAATGAGCATTATCGGGGGGGAAAGCCCGAGATCTAAGATTGTCACTGGCAACGACGACTGCTTCTCTGTAATTGTTTCGTGCACGTGACAATAAATAACTTGAAACTTGAGGAGGCAGCGTGGAGCAGGACGAGGGTTCAGAGGACAGCTCGTGAACCCTGCGAACTAAAACGAGGACGACAACCTTTCAACTGATTACTCACCGAATGAGAAGCGCTTCAATGTTTACCGTGCCACTTCTGGGGTTTTGACCCACAACGACATAAGTTGTTTTTACATTTCCGCATCAAGTTGGTTTATGGTTTCACACGGTAAGGTGTTCAACAAAAAGAAGTACCGTCGACATCTTCTGCGAGTTGGAGAAATGAAGATGGCAGAAATATCAAAACGTTCAGGGACAACTGGTTGTTTGAGGAGAAGTGAAGAGAGATGTGACGCTTTTAGACGCACTGAAAGACTTTTCACTCACTGGATTTTCAGCAAAACAACCACATCTTTTCCTCCCAGACTAGGTTTCTACATTAGTATTCAGCCACAGTGACAGTACAAGCCACAAAACAATTCAAATCGTCTGTATATATACATGTGTATATGTATATATATATATGTATATATATATATATATATATATATATATATATACATACATACATATACATACATACATACATACAATACATATATATATATATATATGTTTTTATATATATATATATATATATATATATATACCACATACATATATATATATATACATACATATATACACACACACGTACATGTGTATACATATACGTGTGTATATATATATATATATACATACACACACACACACACACACACACACACACACACACACACATACATACACACATACATACATACATACATACATACATACATACATACATACATACATACATACATACATACATACATACATACATACATACATACATACATATATATATATATATATATATATATATATATACATACATACATACATACGTTTTGAAAACAATGTTACCATCTTTAAAAAAGGGCCGTCAGTCCCAGGCGTAGCCTATTTTTAGCACAAAGTTTTTTTCCGGGTTCCTGTGTTCACTCTTACACCATGAAAACCCTTTTACTCGCTAAACTGGCATCCTGTCTTAGAGGAAGTCTCTGGATGCCAAACGCGAGTCCATCAATAAATCAGGCTAGCCGCTGGGCTCGCTTCCTCTTTCACCGTCTATCACTTTTCTTTTTCGTCTGGCCCGACCAGCACCCCGCTCACATGAGACTCCGCCGTGTCCTCTCTCTGACTTCACGTTTCAGCAGCATTGATCCAACTTAATGGTGAAGAGAGAGGAGCATTAAAAGAGGGGGAGGAGGGGGGTAGAGGGGGAGGGGGGTGTAACAGAACTGTGATCTTTGTATAACCCAGCCTGCTGCTGCTGCTCGTGGCTCAGCTTCCATTGTGGGTCTTTTTCATCTCGGTGATAAAAGCCTGCATCATGGTGGTGGCAGAAGTGATCCGTCTTCTGCCCTCAGGCTGTGGGCCGGGCCAGCAGCCCCCCCGCACCCCCACCCCCCCCCCGACTCGGCCCTGCTGTCCTCCTCATTCTCCACAGGGGAGCTCAGACGGGACGCGGCTGCGGCACTAACGGGCCACCAACGACCGACTCCTTCCTCTGGTTTGGTTCTGTGTCACCAGAGGCCGACTGTGGATACTGGACGTGTGCGAGTTGCTTTGCGTCAGTCAACGGTACCAGGGAAATCTCACCATGTTTTGTCGACAATGCTTTGCTATTTATTATTAGGTTGCTGTTATCATTAAAAACAGGTCATTTAATGTGGCGAGTCGTCCAATATGAACAGTATTTAAAACGGGCTCTTGCAGGTATGGCTATGGGTTTAGGCAGTTTAAATACACAGACAGCAGCTTCATATACAACATATCACTCTACGCAATTTGTGTAAAGTAAAGAAAATTCTGTTTTTGGGAGAAAAGTTATGGCCTCCAGATCTTAAACTTGACCCTAAATCAAAGCATGATGTTGCTGTCGGAGTTAATAAAAGAGGAGTTTAAGGGAGGAGGAGGAGTAAGGGAGAAATGAAGGAAATGGGAGGGAGGATTTCAAAATAAAACAAAAAGAGGAGAGAGAGAGAGAGAAAAAGAAAGAAATATTTGCGACGCAATTAGGAAGTTCAGGAAGCGAGCAGAAGCATCGGAGCTCCGCGGTGGATTATATCTGCTTGCGCTGAAACAAAACCCCAAACAAAACTAGAGGGGGGCTTTGAAGCTGAATACAAAACGAAACAGACTTATTAGGACTGCGGTTGTCTGCAGAGTCTGGAGCAGCTGATGCAGCAGCTTCAACACCACCAGCCCGACACTTCAGATGAGGGAAGACGCCGAGCTGAGCAAATCATAGATACCACACACGGGTTCCTTTGCCCCCCCGAACATTTATCAGCTCCGTTTTGTTGTTGTTTGCAGGTTTTTGTGCAGAGGCACAAAGGGACGTGGGGAAGACGGACAAAAGAAGAAGTGAGGAGGAAGAGAGAGAGAGGGGAGAGGGAGAGAGAGAGAGAGAGAGAGAGAGAGGGGAGGGGAGAAAGAGAGAGAGAGGAAGAAGAGAGTCGGCAGATGAGATTATGTCTTCATGAATGTGCCGCGGCCAACAGGCCAGATGGGAGCAGTGCCAGGGAATGCTTTCCAGGCCACCCAGCATGGCGTGTCCTCGTTTGGTGAAAATTGGTTCCTACTGAATGAACACACACACACAGACACACACAGACACACAGAGACACACACAGAGACACACACACACACACACACACACACACACACTCCCTGGCAGTGCTGATGGGGTTTGCACTCGTCCAAGGCCGCCGGGTGACAGTGGAGCGACACACAATAGCACTGAGCACCGAACAACCGAGGGTGCAGCAGCATGCGAGTGTTTTTGTGTTTACATGACGTGCGTCTGACGTGTGCGTGCGTCTCTTCCACATCCATGTCGGCGGGGCCAGGTGGCATCGGGCGTGGTATTGGGTGTGTGCACCTGCTCATCTTTGTGCATGCAAAAAAAAAAAAAAAACCTGATTGTTTCAACATTGTATTCCACATGGCTGTGTGCCTCGTTCTGCACGTTAAAGGACTAACCTGGAGGAGGAGACTGACCAGGCGATTACAGCTAATCTCCGGCCTGGTAGATAATATTAGAACGGCAGCACAAAGAGCCGGCTGAGGAGTTTAACTGCAGCTGCATTAGAGAGGGAAATAAAGCCGACACGTACTCAAACAAAGCACGCGGTGTACCTCTCCACTGTGCTGGCAAATTGGGATAACTAGTGCGAACCAGAGGGCCTCGTTTGGGTGTGTGTGTGTGTGTGTGTGTGTGTGTGTGTGTGTTTGGGGTGGATGGGGGGGGGGGGGCACAAAAAAGTGCCGGCTGCATCATTAATGATCGGACGGAGAACATATTCATGTCACATTTCAAAAGTCCGCTCCTTCTTTTGTCCATTTTTGTGTTGGTTTTTTTTCCTGTTATCGTAACCTACATCTGAGACATGAATAGAAGCTCTTCCACCGAAACAACTTTCTTCTTTTTTTCTTTTTTCACAGTCGCGCCAGTAAAATAACAGGGTAAAAGAATATTCAGACTGGTTTGGGTCGCACAAAACCGTTTTGCTTTCTCAGTGTCAGTTTCATCTCCGTGTATTCAAATAGACACACACACACACACACACACACACACACACAAGACATGTTTAGCCTAGCTTAGTATGGGGGGTTGGAGGGGTGAGCTTCGTCAGAGATGCCTTCTGACAACGCCAACTAACGAATGAGATCGTGTGGTTGATTGGGTGTTAATATGAATGAGGCTGTCAGCAGAAGTATTTCAGGCAGGGAGAGAGAGAAGAAAAACCGTTGTGACATCACGGATGAACGAGCGGATTCAATCACACAGGACTTCAAAAAGGGTTATAGAATGAAGTCAAAGACCTTTTGTCCGTTGTGGTCGTTGTGGTCGTTGGCGTGAGGCAAAAGATGCAGGAGGGATCCGTTGACTCGGCGACATGTTTTGAGATATTCATCCCCGGTTTTAATAGCAACAGTCTTTGCGAGGAGTATTTCCGTGACAATATTAACTGTGAAGATTAAATGATTCATTCATAGTAGTGAAAAGAACCCACGCTTTTGTCAGCCCTGAGTACTGTCTGCAGGTATCCCTTTCAGCCCCAACAACCTTCACCAATAAGGTTTACTGAATGTGACACGTAAGCTGAAAAGGGCAAAAAACAAACAAACAAACGACCAAGCGCTCGCTGCACTTCCTGCTGCCGGTTGTTGAGCTGAATGCTCAGAAGAAACGGTAATAACCTGACGCGGCTCAGATGACTGACAACTCCTCTCCTCTGGTCTGTGGTGGCAGAGCCGTAAGAGAACTTTGAATCACAAAATCAACCTGAAGCCTGAACTATTTTCGTCCGGACAAACATGGAGCGGGAGGAGAGAGGCGGTGGTGGATTTTGTGGAAAAACAGGCATTACTTCTGCAACTTACAGCGCCGTAAAATGTGCCGTTAACCGCCACGATCGCTCCTCTGTGAGGACAGCAACGCCGCGACACTACGAGAGCACAGACCTCCCAGACTGAAACGGAGCCCAGATTTATATTTAATCATTAGCAACCGCTGGCGTAACCTAGCGATCACACCTATAAGCACATTCTTGACAGTAATTAGGAGTAATTTAAGTCAACAGCGCGCCAACAGCTGTCAATAAGACACACCTTGCTGCCTTCAATAAACCAACGACAGAAACGGCAAACAAAATGATTCCGTCCTGCAGTGGCCGGCTCCAACCCAAATATCAGACGCCTCAGGCCATCGGTGACCCCAAAAAACATGTCAGTGAAAGGTCAGCGCACACCAACTGAAAAACCCCCGTCGCTGTGATCCAATGCAGTGGATTCGGGTTAAAGAACGTACGCGTGCTCTCGTGTAGGTGTCGTCGTCGGACTTAAAAATGTGAAGAACAAAAATAAAAATCTGTGTTTACACTGCCGTGTGTCTCAAGACCGTGTGAGTCACTGCTGTAATGGCAAATGCCCTTTGGAGGGAGTTTTAAGTCTCCCCGCGCTATCAGGGCTGGGCTATTTGACTGATAAGGACTGGATGGGAGAGGAGACGCATTCCCAAAACCTGTTGGCATCAGCCAGACCCCGAACAGACCAGCGGAGCCGTATCAAAAATATTTCTGCCCCATCTAAGAACATTTTGCTGATAAGAATGAGCTGGCGTGGACCAGTGTGTCTGCACACGGTGCATGTGTAAGGAGATACGAGCAGGGCGGAGATCGAAACCTGCCTGCAGGAAGCCTTCAGGGCGTTTAATAGAGAGAGGAAGCTCACTTCTGAACCGTCCAATGAAAGTGGCAGGACAAAAAAAGGACAGGATGGGATCCTCCACCGGATCAGGATCAAGGATGTTCTCTGGGGACTATGATCTATGTTGAACCTCTTTGGTAATGTAATGGTTGGTCTATGTATCACATGTTTCTTTAACCTTCGGGAAGGGAAGAGGAGCCGACTTTGCTCCTTAGTTGAACTGGTGGTGAACGGCTCTCCAGTCAATTGGATTTCTCAGGCGGTGACGAGGCTTCTGTTTCCGTTAACTTTGGGTCAGAGATGAGTCAGCGGTCGGCGCAGTTTGTCGGCAGCCCCCGTGGTGAAGATGTCACGCACCCAAAATAAGGCGGGTAATGTGCACATCCGGAACAAAAGCAGCAGGAAGTCCAAATGTTGCAACAATAAAGATTTGCAATCGTCTGTATGCAAACTACCCGTCTGTTTTTCCTTTGAAAGACATAAACAACATATTTTCTAGGAGTTTGGCTACAAAACGGTGTAACCACAGTGGTGATAAATGAGATAAACTGTGCGAAGTGTTGGTTCTTCGGCCGGTTTTTTCCAACCCTGCCCTGAAACACCTGACCTCAGCTTCGCATTATGCCTGATGAAAACACACCCGTCCTCTCTCGAAACATCAGAGGGCTGCGTGGGTCTCCTCCCACAGAGACACACACATTTTAAAAGTTGTTTGAATGGGTTTCCTGGTGAGCGTGTTCTGTAATCAGCGATCTTTATTAGAGGACGTTTCAATTTTGACGCCGCTCTCTCTCCGTCCAGTCAAAAGATGCTCCTCGCGGCAACTACATATCCACCAATTACAAAATCTACAACATCAGCACTGACGTAACAGCGTGTGTGTGTGTGTGTGTGTGTGCGTGTGTGAGAAGCAGCGAGCGTGCGTCCTTATCCTGGAATCCTAATGACAGGATAGAATGGCCGCGACTCGTGTTGCCCCGGCGACAGGCGCCATGGATATGTGACAAAGGGGAAACGGGAGAGTGGAAGTAGAGGCAGACAGTCGGGGAGGAGGGGGAGAGAGAGAGAGAGAGAGAGAGAGAGAGAGAGAGAGAGAGAGAGAGAGAGAGATTTTGATCATGTAAACAAATCATTGAGGTGATTGACACAAAAAGCAGAGAGAGGATTTACATGCTGTTGCCCGCACATCACCGGCACGAGGACCTGTTCACCACGAGAAAACAAAAAACTCAGGTCCTTTAAATGCCACACAGCATTCCGTGGAGGGGGGCATTTGAATAACATTTACATTTTGCACAAAAAGCCCCACATACGGCCCAAGATTGCAGGCAACACTTTGCATTTGCCAAATGGAGAGACGGGAGCACTGGATGTACTCTTCGGTCGTCAAGTCTTTACGCAACATTTAACCTCTCAACGATCGAGACAACGAAACTAATTGATCCAGAAAAGGATGCACGTCACGGCAGAGGGTGGGAAACAAAACACTACGGCTGCGAGAGGTCCGTGGTTTCTACCTGCCTCTGTCACTCGCCCACTCTGATGCTTTTTATAAACTTTCAAAAAAGCCCCTTCTGTTAGCGTCCTCCGCTTTTAGTCTCCTCGTCTTCTTACTCGTGCTCTCTAAAAAGACACACACACACACACACACACACACACACACACACACACGGACGGACAAACACACTGAATTAAACATGACTATGATAGTGGGGCTTTGCTGGCTGAATTCTAATTACACCGACTTTGCAGGCTCGCATGTGCCTGAGGCCTGTGTGGGAAAACCTGCGAGTGTGTATTCGTACAGGCCAGAAATTAGGCACGGTGGAGCTTGTGTGTGTGCGTGTGTGCGTGTGTGTGCGTCCACATCCTGCAGCCACAGAGCCCTCGGAAGAAATGACGAGCTTGTCAAACGGAAACCATATTTGCACCAGCAGTGACATCGGTGGTGGAGAACGAGAACTATAGCGCCTCTCTCCAAAGCCAAAATTAAAGCATGTCAACTTCAAACCACCGTCAGAAGATCCGCCGCCTGTTAGATTAGTTTAACTTCTCATGAGAAGAAAAGTATACAGTACGTGGAAAAACTGCAACATTTTAAGACTTTAAAAAAAAACTGAATTTAAAGCTGCCCTAATTGATTATTATTTTTTTTTTTTTCATGACCTATGGATCAATTTACTGTATGTCATGTGACAGGGGCTGACGTTTTTTGGTTGGGGGGGCGGGGGGCAGGGAGGGGGGTATCCACACGGTTGAATTGGCTTACTGTAAGTCGCAGCCCCGCGGAGCGTTTTAGTGTCTTTCAGCTCATTTTATGGTCACAAACTTGACTGTCTCTTAGTCATCAACTTTTCTTTTTTTTTCTCAGTCGCAACAGCTCTGATGAACCCGATTTAAACTGCACAGCCAGCAGCAGATGTCAGACAGACAAAGTATAGCTGACGAATGTAGTGGAGCCTTTAGCAGGCTTAAGAGACACACACTGGTGGGAACCAAAACAAAGTTAAGAAGGACATTGAAAATGTGACTTGCATTCGCCAGAAAAGCCAGAAAACAGGAGTGCAAAGGGAACGCTAATGCTGGGTGCGTAAATTAGGTATTTAGGGTTAAGTTACGGACACAGTTACTCTTTAAAAATGCACTGTCCCAAGGCTCCAACACACTCCTAATCTGAAGGATTTCTCCTGTCTCTCCAGCTCAGCCTAAATAAATAAAAAAAACATGCAGGAGAAGGGGCAGCCGGCTTTTATTTTGAAATCATTTCTCTTTTTTTTTCAAGCAAGTGGGTGTGGTGGTAGGTTTTCAGGAAGTATAAGGGAGGAGAGATAGGGAATGTCTACTGGGTGGTAAATAATTAAACACAATGGACTTTCACACCTGTAGCTCAGGCGCACAATGTAAATGTAGGAGTTTGCCCTTTCAATGGCCTTCCTGTGTCACAAGCAGCTTTTAACCATTTAGGTTTGGGTATTTTTAGCCCGCTCTTATGTGTGCCATTTTACCACAATGAACGCACAGATGAGGATTATGTCCTCTGTGGAGGAATGTACTCAGTGCTTTGATATGACGCAAGCGTAACTTTATCACAAAGCAGCTGTTCGCCTTCGATTGTACCTTAATTTTCGCACCATGGCATCCATACATATTGTCAATATGTACTTAGTACTATATGCACAGAGTGCTGCAGGAATGAGTCGTAAAACTCAGGAATGGGTCAGCGTTTTATGCACTTTAGAGATTTTAACCTTTCGTTGTACGATGTATAAAACACGCAAGTAAATAGCCCTCTCGTCAACTTTGAAGCTGCTTACGCGTCTTAAAAAAAAAAGGAATTGAACCAATGTTAAATTAAAGTTAAAGAAGACCACACAGAGTAGCCTAAATGTGTGTGATTTGGTTACTTTCCCAGAGTCAGAAACTAATTTATGCCTTTGGAGAATCCTTTTCAATTCGGTGCCGTCTGAAGTTATGTCAAACTTACAATATTAGGCTCAATTGTTGAGCGTCTATTGGATCAAACGACATCACCGGGATCCCGTAGGCATCCGGGGTTTGAGCGAAACCGAGCAGAGAAACAAAAAAAAAAAAAACCAAGAGAAGAGTAAACAGGAAGTCGAATGAATTGTCAGGTAACTCGGCGATTAGACAGTTGGGGTGACTTGTCACTGTGCATCATCATCATCATCATCATCATCATCATCATCATCATCATCATCATCATCATCATCATCATCATCATCATCAGGACCACATGGAGCGACATGAGGAAAATAACTGAACTCCATTGACCGTCTTAACTGCATCATTTAATGCATCTCCTCTGGCGTCAGGAAGTGAAACTATACTGTACTTCCTGATTGTATCGGGGGAACATCTCTGCAACCACCTACTGAAGGTTACCACGGTCACCAAAAGATCTTTTACGATCATACACCACGTTTGCACTCACCACTTGGGACAGTGGTTCCCTACTATTTTTTTTGTCGGACGCACTCATCACCACAGCCCTATCACATGGCTTCGAGTGGGCTCCACTTGAACACTTGAAGCCATGGCGTGGCCTTAATGGAATCCTTCAACAGCGTTCGACTGTGAGAAAACAGCAGATTGACACACGCAGTCCTCTTCACCAAACCTGATCATGCTTTGCTTCGACAGAATGGTTATAATAATTCTCATCATGTTCAAGGGCTGGGCGAATTGTACCGAGATATCCTGACGCGCAGTAATGTTGTCTAAATTGATAGCATAGCGAGCGTATACCAACTCATATTTCTCAGGAAATCTGATCGAACTCGGTTGAATCAAAACCATTGTTGTTGTAGTCCTGATCCGATTGTGTGCATGCACGTGAACGCAGTCATCGTTATATGATGTATGAAATGACCTATGCTGTGAGAGAAGATTCCGGCCGTATTGCCCCAGCCCTAAGTTTAAACAATTAGTCATGCGAGTGGCTCCTCTGTGTGAATATACAGATACTACGAACACTGGAGAAAAAAAAAAAGGCGAGCGAGCTCCTAAACTCCCTTCAACTCCCTTCCCTTCCCTTCCCTTCCCTTCCTTTCCCTTCCCGTCCCTTCTCTCTCTCTGTATTTGATGTGCTGACAAACACATGGGCCCGCCTCCCTTTGCCCATAATAACCCGGTCAGAGGGAGCAGAGACTTCAAAAACAAAACACTCCACCCCCTCCAGTGTCTTGTTGCCAGCTCAATCTCTCCTTCATGGAGCGGTGTCCTCCACCACAAGGAAATAGAAAAAAATATATATATTTATATATACTGTATATATATTGCTAAAGTCAGGACAGCCCAATCCAATCAAACTGCAGAAGAAAAACAGAGTCATTCCCGGTCGGTGTATTTCACCAGAGAGCCAGAGTCGCTCTTTTTATGCAAATGCAGGAGTGTTGCGGTACAAGAAGCTGCACTTGACCTACATAGCTCTTCCACAATTCCTTCCCCAATAGAGAGGAGGAGATCAGAGGAAGCTGGAAGCTAGGGGGACAAACCTTATTAACCACCAGCGCATAGGAATAAAGCGGTGCACTATGGGTAGAGGGGGAAAGAAAAACCCACAAAAGCAGAGTGGTGCTCGTGGAGCGATAACGACACGAGTATATGAGAGCGCGCTGGATGTGGTCCAGCGTGCAGCACCCACACGCAGCAGAGTGGAGATGGATCAGGGTCTAGTGTTTTTTGGAAAATCTAGAGGAAGAGTTGATGATCTGCTCTCAGGCACTGACGTGCATAATGGAACATTCTTTTTCAGCCAAGTTCCTCGTAAAAAGAAAAGAAAAAATGGTTTTGGGTTTTGCTGGAAAAACCCAATCCCAGACCAGAGCGCTGAGCCGAGCCCATTCTCGGAGGCTGCTCTCACACTGAAGCGGCGCGGGACAAAAATTCCGCACAAATTATACAGGCCGGGCCGGGCCTCGATGCTTTTGTAATTGCCTGCGCAGCCCTGCCCGGAAAAGAAAAAAAAAAAAGGGAAGAAAGGCTAAATAAATAAATAAATAAATAAATAAATAAGTAAGTAAATCTGGGCCTTGATGAGGATGACCGAGAGGAGTTCGACGGACAACAAAAGGAGAAAGTGTTTGGCTTTGTGAGCGACGGGGGACAAAAGACAGGATGTGCTCGTGTCTCTCATGTGGCCACAGTCACCGGTGGTCCGCATGGATGTTGTGTGCGTGTGTGTGTGTGTGTGTGTGTGTGTGTGTGTGTGTGTGTGTGTGTCCGGGGGTTGAGGCTAACTCACGCAACAGGTCAGCGGCCTAAATATCCATCATTATAGTAGTAGCCTGCGTTTTATGTGCCCCGGAGGTTGTAAGGGGGAGTTGCATTTACTTGGAGAGCAGAAGATTACAGCCGAGCAGGTCAAGGAGACAGGACTGCAGTGCCAACGGGCCGAGACACCGGCCTAGATTGATGGAACTGAATGCATTGAACCGTTCCTCTTCGGAAGTACAGAGCACACTAGGCTGAGAGGAAGGGTGAGGGGGCCCTGACATGCGCCTATATGGGCTGGACTCAAACCCCCAGAATGCTGTGGCTCCACTCCCTGTGCTTCTGAACCACCGCATTAATAAATTCTCTTAGAGGTGGAGATTGAAGCCTCAGACGGGCCTGAGATCTTTGCCTCCCCCCCGTCGAGAGCAACATGGCGACTGCCGAGCTGAGAACGATGCTTGTCACTCGGGCGGATCTACCGCCTGCAGCAACTCCCTAAATTAATTAGAAATATTCTCTGATATCTAATTAATCCCTGATACAGCTGAAACGGCGGCAATTTTGCCGCCAGACCTTCGCCCAGGCAATCTGATTAGGATGGTTGAGATTAACTGCAACGCCCCCAAAACACAAACTTTGTTATCATTTAATTACGATTGGAGGGGAAGGGCCGTGGAACATCTCGGCTTCAAGCAAAAAAAACTCTGGATGGAGTTAACCGTGAAAGCACCGGTAGGTGTGTTCCTCGGGAGTCTGGGACAGGTCAGAGCCGGGACCCCCACGGCAAATCCTTCAGGGGCCGAACGCAGCCTTCGATGAGGACGTTCAGGGCCACCTAACCCAATAATGTGCTCTGTGACAAATAGCAGAAAGAGCAGCTCCGCTCCAAGTGGCTGTGTCAACACACGCTTTTTAATCCACTTAGGCACGGAGGCCCCGAGAGCAGGTCAAGTGAGGGGGCCATGAGGTGGAGATGCTGCTTGAATTTGTCAAAAAAAAAAGAAGCAAAAAGAAGCAAAGCACAGGTGAGCAGAGCGCACCGGGTTGGATGAAGAGCAATAAAGTGGCAGATGCACTGAGATTTAAAAAAAAAAAAGAGAAAACACAAACTGAGCTTTTTTCCTGTGTGTAACGCTTGACTACTAAATTTAGATCAGAGGAAACTTTCATGATCCCCCCCTCCCCCCTGGGAAAGTTTGGCACATGTCATGCGTACGATTCCGAGGACGTGATAATATTCCTACCGCGAGCTGCAGTGTTTGTTTTCACCGAGGAACAATGATCGAGCAATTAGGGCGGCGAACAGCGATTGTTTCCAGTACAGGAGGATCCGTCTTCTGTGTTTTGGGGATTAACGGTCTTTCAAATCAACATATCACAGAAGACTAAAAAGGTGATGTCTTCCCCCCGTGACGTGTTTTTGCCCGCCGGGCCTTTTTTTTTTTTAATACTCAATTACACGACTTTAAATCAGTTGACAGCCAAAGTGGTTTGACTAATCACTCAATCAACTAATCTTTTCAGCAGCACTCCCTGTGTGTGTGTGTGTGTGTGTGTGTGTGTGTGTGTGTGTGTGTGCAAAACATCACAACAAAGCCACAGATTGGTTGAGGTTTTTTGCTCTCACCTTCTTGCCCACGGAGCCCGTCTTGGAGAGGCAGGACTTCTCCAGGGACAGGTACCCACCGATGACCTCGATCTCCTCCGCCGCTGGGTAGCGTTTCTTCAGCAGGGAGCCCAGCTGGGCGTAGGGGGCCTGGGGGGGCGTGGACCCCGGCGGGGCCTCACCCGAGGCGTCCTGCTGCTGGGGCTCAGGGGAGCTTGACTGGCCCTCGGGCTCCACCCTACGTCTGGGCACCACGGTGAAGGTGTTGCCCTTCCTCCTCTGCGCCATGGGGCTGGGAGCAGGGACGCGCTGCTGGGTCTCCACTTCGATGTCGTCGATGTTCGTTACTGGCAGATTATCCAGGGGGGGCTGTTCTGGAGCCGGGGACGGGGTGGAGGGGACGGGGGACGGGGTTGGGGAGTCCGAGGGAACCGGAGAGAAGGAGGGTGAAAACGGGACCGCCGGAGAGGTGGGGGGTGAAGACGGGGCAGGTGGAGAGCACGGGGCTGAGGTTAGAGCAGGAGATGGAGACTGAGGTTCTGAGGTGGGAGGAGGTGAAGGACTCGTGGCAACAGGAGGAGATGGCTCCGGCTTTGATACCCTCTTGACTTCCTTCTCCTCCAGCAGTTTCTCCTCATTCCTCTTTGAGGGAGCCACGGTGGGCATCGGGGCATGGGCGGTTGGCACTCCTGGCGTGGGCACCTCTGCCCCTCTGTGGGAAGGGGAAGACCTGATGGGGCTGGGCGGTGCGGGTGAGGCGGCAGGACGGTGTTTGGGGATCACTGTGAAGGAGTTACGGGACTGCAGGCGCAGGTTCGCGAGGGCCCGAGCCTGGGCGTCCCCGTCCGGAATCAGGGAGAGGTCCGGCTTTGGGGAGGGACGGATCTCGAAGTCGGACGAGGAGCGGGACACCTTGAACAGGACGGGGCTGGTGGGGGACTCGGCACGGACGCGACGGGTCTCTGGGGAGCATGGCACCTTGGGTTTGGGCGGCACCACGGAGCCCTCCCAGTCTCTCTCTCTGGTGGGCTTGGCTTGCCCCCCGTCGGGCTCAGCCCCGGGGCCTCCACTCTCCTCAAACCGCTGGCGGAAGGAAGACACGGGCTGAGGGGGCCCGGCGGGGCTCTGAGGGCCGCCGAGCTCGGAGACGGCGGGCTGTGGCTTTGGTCTGGAAGACGAGGGACTCTGGAAGACGGGCGACGATGGCTGGCTGCTGCTGCTGCCGCCTCCCGGGACGCTGACCGAGGGGCCCGGCCTGGCCTTTGGCACCAGATCTGGCTGTGGCTTGGACCAGTGTCGTGGCCTGCTGCTGGCACCACAGTCCAGGTCCAGCAGGTTCTCCGTGCTGCGAGACTTCTTCTGCAGCTTTCCGTAGTTGCTGTCAAACTTCTGCAGCATCCGGCTGACCCTGCCTTGACCCTCGCCCGTCTCATAGGCCAGGGCCTCTGGATCGGGCCGGCCCAGGGTGCTCAGGTTCTCCTCACTCTTGCTCAACGTGGTGTCATAAATGACCACTTCCTTGGCTCTTATCTCGGTCACAGCACTCCCTCTCCGGTCCAGGAGGTCGTTCAGGGAGCTGTAACTAGTGACACCGTTCTGCTGCCATTTGGACCCGGGTTTGAGCCCACCGGCTTCCGGAAAGTAATCCGGGTCCGACTCAATGATGATGATATTGTCCGCGCGGATAGTCCGTATGCCGGGCACACTGCCGTACAGCTCCAGGATGTGCTGGACCGGGCGAGCGGCGTGGTCTCGGTCCTGCCGCCTCCTGCGCTCCTTCTCCAGCTTGATGAAGGGGTTCTCCTCCAGCGGGCCCAGGCTTTCCTGCAGCACCAGGCTCTCGCGCCCGTCGTCCTCCTCCTCCTCCCTCGGCGTCGTCCTCTCCGCGTCCGTCGGCCGGGGCTCTTTGTTGTTGGTGAAGTGTTGACTGGCTGTGGTGATGGTGTAGCTCCGCCCGGACCCGCCGCTCGGTCCGCCGTCTCGTTTGGCTCCGCCGCCGCCGCCGTTCACGTTTCCCGTCTGCTCCCCGTTGACCCGCTGCGAGCCCGCGCCGTTGGGGCTCGTCTCCGCGGCACCGGCTCCTCCAGACCCGCCGCCCTTCGCCTTCCTCCTCTCCAAGATCTCTCGCTTCCAGGCCGGCATCCTCGGGCTCTCTTGCCCGGGCTCTTGGCGGAGGACGCGCAGCTCTCCTCCGCCCGACATTGCGGAGGGTCGTTAGGAGGGGATGAAGAGGAGAGAGGCCGGCTCTGAGGCGCTATGCCGCGGTCCGGTGCGGCTATCAAACCTGTATCCGGCTCCGACTGTAGCTGCAGCACCGATCACCTCACACTCACACTCATCCCCACCGTCTATGTTTCCTCTCTCCTCTCGCTCCGCTTTCTCGCCCTCTGACTCCACACAGCCCCTGAACGCGGCCCCGCCCATCCGCAGCAGCACGCGCGGCTTCGGCGGTCCCATCCGCTTCGTGATTGGTCGTCCGCGCTCACAGACACGCCCCTCGCCTTCTTTAGAACGCCACACATCGACGCAAACCCCTCCCCTTTCTATTGTTGACTGGGCAAGGAAGGCCTGTCAATCAAAAGTGTTGCGTTCAGGGTCAACCCACCCTTCCCTTTTTTTTGTTGTACTATATTTAATACCATAAGTGGATGTATCTTTTATTGGGCAATTAAAAATAGATTTGTTGTCAATATTGTTTGTGCTGCTACAGTTTAGATTAAATTATAAGAAGTAATAATTATTTAACCTCAATCCTAACGGGTGATACTTAAAAGTTAATCTAAAAATGTACTAAATATTAGTATAATTGCAAAAAAACGATAAATTAGTATCTGTTGTATCTAGGTTGCCTACTGAAGATTGACTTATTTGTTGTTGTTTTTACTTCACTACCCAATAATATTCTGAATTCATTGTTTTTAGTGGTCTTTGTATAATTATTGTTTTTAAAACCACCTAGTACTAATATTACTACTATTTTGCAGTATGGGGATACTTAAACTGTAAATTGTTTTAGTTCGGGTGTGATAAATATAAATCCATTACCGGGTGGAGGCTGGCGACTGTTCACTCACATTTTGCCGACGATGGCACCTGTCGATAATCCGGCTGCAGTGAACACATGAGCTGAGAAGCCTGCATGCTGCATAGTGAATCGGCACTAAGAGGGCTATTCTTGGGTACTACAACCGATTACTGTACCTCATCAAACATTTATCGCCGCGCCATAATTAAGAACGGCGAGGCGAAGGAGAACAAGGGGAGGAAAATAATCAAATGCACAAAAGAAATAGGGCAGGGTGTGCCTTTGTCTGCTCGTCAAAGTTGGTTTTGACAGAAAATGAAAGCAGCTGGAGGAGCTGGAAGTCACGTTATCATCGGGGATGTTTCTGAAAATCGGGCGGTGACTTCAAAAGAAGATAGATGTACATGTATCAAACACATTTATTTTGACTAATTCTGATATTCATTGGGGCTAATATAAAAAAAAAATACAGTCTAATCTTACATGGGATACATTAAATGACCCTGATTTAAGACATAATGCATCACATAACATGTCAACATATGCAACAATAATGCTGCTTATGTTTGACAGAACCCGAATACAGGATAGGATATGCAGTGTGATGCATCTCATTGAAGTCTGTAAAGTGATTTTCACTCCGTACTGAATTTACAGTAAAATACAAGCGTGAAACATTTTGTTTTGTTTTTTAAAAAGACGCATGTTTTAGAGACGTTGTGGTACACACGCACATATAAAAAGGCCAGTAGCGCCTCCTTGTGGCCAGGAGACCAAGGCCCAGTAACAGACTAGACGTCTCCACCAGACTAAAATATTCACAAGACGACGTTGGATAAATGTTGATTGTTTATTTACACGTATATACACACACACACATGACAGTAGGGGTACCATAACAAGAACATAAATAAGGTGAATTTCTTTCCAAAAACAAAAAAAAAACAAAAAAAAAAAAAATCAACATGTACATATTACACGTAATTTCACAATCGGGAATTACCTTAAAGTGAGGCATTAAATACATGCAGTACATACACAAGGTGAGATCAAACTCCGATCAGATACATTACATATTGTACAAATAAACAGCAATACACAGGGAAGACGTGTGCACACAACCGACTGCTTGGCAGAAATCACATTCAGTTCTTCTACATTGGGGCGAGACTGATCTGGCAACAAGTTTCAGAACCAGCTTCTTGCTCTTCAGACCGTTCTCATTGATGGAATTGACAAGCTAGGCAACTTGTGGGAAAGGGGGGGAGTGGGGGTGGGGGTCGGGGGTGTGAGCAACACTCCTTGTAACAGGCAACAAAGTGAGACACATAATAACCATAACCAAATTGTGCTGGCAGGCAATGTCTTCCTCTTGTAGAGGGTGAGGGGCATCAAAGCAGCAGCAACTCTTGAGCTCCGTTACCCGTGAGAGTCGCCCAAAAAGGGTGACTGGGGCATTACAGCCTTTAGGTTTCACCTGTTGATTATATTAACATGTGCATTAAAACATAACTCTGGTATACATTTGTCCTCTCATGGCTCATTGTCTAACATTGATTGCACAATGTAAAAAAGGCACACCATGTCCCGAATACACATTTACTGCTGACTCTTTGTATTCCTAAAAGTATCAAAAACGAACAGCAGTAATCCACCCTGATGTAAAGGGGCTCAGAAGAACAATGATTTTTATTGATATTCATTGTCTATTTGCAATTAACTCCCACTCAGTCCTTAAAATCAACTAAAGGTTTACTATAACAATGGGCTCCATTACGTATGTTTATATGAAATGTCAAAAAGTCTGTGGTCCCCCTATTATTCTCGTTACAAAATCATGGTGCCGCTATACAATAGCTTCCATTCTTCTGGGAAGAGAAATACTGCATAATAACTAAAGCGAGCAGTGAAAATGTGTGTTCATTTCATAGCTACTACAAACACAAATGGATACAAACTCTATCCTGGAACGTGAATGAAAAACCATTGCTTGTTTTGTAGCAATGAGCCAAAAGATAAATGACACCACAGTTATGCTTTAAATCTCTAATGGCGGATGAAGATTGCTCTTTTCTCCTGTGTTGTCGGCGATGTGAACAACCACCAAACTGCCTCGCCTCAGTTGACGCGGCACGCTCGTATCATCAGCAGCTGCAGCAGGATGAAGAGCGGCGAGACGATGAGGCCAAACCACAGGTCTCTGGCTTGCTCCTGCTCCGCCAGCTTCTGGCACAGCAGCACCTCGCACACCAGCTTCAGGCTGAGCACCGTCAGCACCCAGAGGAGCCGCAGCACTGCGAGGCGCTTCTCATTCTCCTGGTAGAGACGGATGGACACGATGGCCGTGAAGTAGGTGCTGAGGCCGTCGGCGGCGAACAGCGGGACGAACACCAGCCACCAGCTCAGTGAGGGGGTGAACATGTCGGCTCGCAGAGCAACCAGCATGCTGAAGACCAGAAACGCTAGCAGGTGGAGGAAGAGTTCAAAGGTGGCGAAGCCCAGCCACTGGACTAGTTCCCTCAGGGAGAACAGCATAGCTGAGGACAGAAGGGCCTTCAACCAGGGACGGACGGACTGAGGACGGCAGAGTCGCGCACAAGGCAGCCCTGGTTAGGGGCCAAAGTGCTCCAGACTTAAGGTGGCGGAGGGTGGAGGTGAGTGGTCACTGATTATGCCTGGGCAGGAATGGTGAGGTACTGCAAAGATGTCCCGCGTCACTCTCGGCTACATCTTCAAATCCACCCTGAAGATGATGATGATCGGGGAGGGGATGGCAGGAAGTGCTCCCAGTTTCTGGAAACCCTTCCTGATGAGTAAAGAGGATACAGTGTGTTACATCTGACAGATCTGATGGAGAAAACAAACACACCCACACATTGACTATAACGCAGAGAACACAGGGCCCGAATCACATCTCACTGTATTAGTAAACGGCTAACGTCAGTGAAGGCAGGCAGTGACTACAGCTTTCTGTCTCCAGTACTTCCTCACGTTGTCAGCTCAACAGTTAGACTGAAGGACCTCAGCGAGACGCCGGCTGGTGATGGTAGAGCGAGTCTGAAGTGACACGTCGTGTTATAGTAACGTTACAGATGAAGTCCAGCTACATCTACATCGATGGAACAGAGTGGAGCCGATCCTTGCACTACAGTGTAAGCTAACCACAGACAGTCAGACATCACACAGGACATCTAGTTACCAACGAAACGCACGCATGGACTGCTACTAAATGTATTTCACTGTGACGACAGGTTACTTTACCTTAATAACACTCAGGCGTCTTCTTCTCCATCGAGCTGGAAGCGAAACTGTCAGTACACAAAGCTATCAAACTATTAGCTTCTTCTTCTTCTTTTCTAGCCTCCTGGGAAATATCGCGAGACGATTAAATTCAGGTTGTACGGAAGCCGAATGGACTGATTTAGTAAACGTGCAATTAATTTCCAATTGTGTTATCAGTTGTTAAAAGTTCCACCTGTATTAATCACCCAATGACCTATGTTTTCTGTTGCATTTAGTCATAATAATAATTTAATAATTTACATTTGGATGGTTTCTTTATTTAGCTCCGGATTAATACAAATACCACTCCAGCCGGTAGGGGGCGGTAGTGCGCCATCACGTCGCCCGCGATCCGTCGGCTAAACACCAAAGAAGAGTCACTAGGAGTTGACTGAAGTGTGGAGAAGTCGCGGGCTCTCGTATTAACAGGTAAGTACACCGACTTTTTGTAGAATTGATGCAGTTTTTAAATTGACATTTTTGGATTGTGATGTCACATATTTCACACATTATTTGCTGTTGTCGTGGCTGTAACACACAGTTATACATTGGAGGACACTGTACTTGTAGTATGAAGGGGTTTTGCCAGCCAAGGTGACAATCGACATTCTTCGCCTTCTGGTTAAATAGCTCTCGAGCACACAAGGAAATTGTCTGAAAGCACACAGGCAAGGAAATTGTCTGAAAGCATACAATCTGTCGTGTGTTTCAACCTCTGTCTAATTAAAGCGCTCTGCTCCCTGTCACTGAAATGGCTCGTCATCTTAAAGTTGCAGTTTGGCATTTTCTGCTGATACTTTGCTTCATATATGTCATAAATGTATAATAATTATATTATTGCAGCGTGGGTTAAGATTTTGAACATATCATGTCAGCAATGCAGGTCGTAATATCATCACAACACGATGCAAATTATATTATTTGATTGTTTTTACCCTGTAAACCCATGGTCCCTTTCATGAAATGTATTCACAATTCAAGAAAAGGATCTTTGTCCTGCTTTGAATTTTTTTTTTATTTTAATGTCACGAGTGCTCAGAAAATGCATGTGCATGGTGGGAAAAAAAATTGCCCATTAAGATAAAAGGTTCATAATGGAGTGTGAAAACCTGCAGCCTGCTTTACTCTGCAGTGAGAAAGTCCAAAGCCAAGCTGCTGTTTAGAGAAGCAGCCTCACGCATGCCTGCTCAGTTTTACTGGTGACTGAGCCGAGATGAAGCGTGGAGCGTGAGAACGGTATTGTGACTAACGGGACCTGGCCTCCTGCCTGTGTTACCTTCCGTGTGTGGCTACTAACGGTCTCTCTGTCTCAGGGTAAAGATGCAGACACCAGCGGAGTCCATCCTCCACAGCGGCTATTTCCATCCAACGCTCCGATACTGGCAGACATGCGCCGCCGACCTAAGGCCCGACAATCTCATCTACCCGATCTTCATCACGTAAATGAAATCCATCACGTTTTCCCGCACAAATATTTCCAAATCCCAATCGCATGAAAAGGCATAAAACTGCATAAAAATGTACAGGAGGTTTGGCGGTTGAGGTTAGGGGTCAACATCCATGGACTGTGGAGGACCACGAGGAATTGGACACAGCACACTATCTTTTTATGTGAAGCTTAAATGGACTAGGTGTCAATGTTGGTTCTTTGTCATTCTCGCCTACAGAGACAGTGCAGATGCCGTGGAGCCCATTGTTAGCCTGCCGGGACAGGCCAGGTAAGAGCAACGAATCCCATCATAGCCGCCCCAAAGCTACAAGCGATCAGATTCAGGTCGTTACAACAAAATACAGTTTTTGTGTTGACTGTAGGGGGGATTAAAGTCCTAATTTAAACAAAAAACACATGACACACACACACACACACACACTGTCACCCTGCAGCTGTGAACCCACTAAGGGTGTTGTCTTCAGATAAAAGTAGTCGGGCAGGGCGGACCCAGAGCCAAACGCTGGACCTGGACCAAGATAAGAAAAGAATCCGTTAGACTTTTGTTTCTCACACAACAAAACCAAACTGCAAGCCTGCCTCAAGTTGTTGTGACCTGAATCACAAGACACAGGGACTAAACTGCACACAGTTCTCTAAGTCTCTGCTTGAAATGCAACATTTTTCTGTCGATAGAGAAAGAGAGAGAGAGAGAGAGAGAGAGAGAGAGAGAGAGCGAGAGAGAGAGAGAGAGAAAAAAATTCTCGTTTTGAATAAAACTTGATAAGGAAGATTGTTTTCATTGCGATTTCAGACATTCCCTGAAAGTTTTGACGTTATGTTCGTATCCTATGTGTCCTTGCCCACAGATACGGGGTGAACAAGGTGGAGGGAATGTTGCGGCCGCTTGTGGAGAACGGCTTGAAATGTGTGCTGATTTTTGGTGTGCCTGCAAGAATAGAAAAGGTATGTAAGACTAAAAGAGAGAGAGAGAGAGGGGGGGGGGGGGTGAATTGCAAATGTGTTTTTGTTCCTTGTTTGCTTTCGTGTAATAGGAATGTCTTCCTGCAGTCTTGTGTTTGACAATCAAATCAATCTTTTTCTAATTTTAAATGTTTATTTAATAAATGCACAAATGTCTGGCGTCTAATTCACCCAGCCCGCGTAAATTGAACTCAAAGCAACAGTATAAGGCCTTTTCAAATAGTTAATTTGCCATGAATTAGGGCTGTGTATTGGCAAGAATTCGGCAATACAATATGTATCACGATCAAGAATCTGAACAATTACAACAGTGGGATCTGCATTAATCCCAGTCTCTGTAACATCCAACATCATAGCACTAATCCCTTACTATTACTATGACAATATTTCATAACAATACAACATGTGGGGCTGTTTCTCCTGGTTTTTGCTCGGCACGGTGAGGAAGGCTTTGACGGGCCGGCCCAGCATCGCACTGTCGGACCGCACCGATGCTCTTGTTTCTGTAGGGGAGCAAATCCCTGAAAGCCCTGTTTACAAGCAGACTAATGTCCAGGGTCGTGGAATGTCATGATCTGAGGGGGAAGCAAACCAGCTCTTCTTCACTCTACACACACACACACACACACACACACACTCACACCCACTGTGATCTCGTCTCTCCCCCATCAGGACGACAGGGGTTCTGGCGCCGACGCCGACGACACGCCTGCCATACTGGCTGTGAAGAAGATCAGATCTTTGTTCCCGGAGCTGCTGGTGGCGTGCGACGTCTGCTTGTGTCCCTACACATCCCACGGACACTGTGGTCAGTGTCTTCGAAGACGACCTAGCCTTCTGTTTGTTTTGTTGTTTTTTTACTTAAAGGGCAGCGTGGCAAGTTAAGACATAATGCGTGCGTACATGTTACTTTTCCTGCAGGTATCCTGAACGATGACGGTACTCTGAACAATGACGCCAGCTGTCTGCGCCTGGCAGAAGTGGCTGTGGCCTACGCCCGAGCTGGTAAATCCTGTTTTTTTCCGAGACAAGAATGTCTCCAATTAAGGAACAAACACTAAGACATTAGCGGACATGGCTTTTTAAAGCTGATGTCATCCTATAATGACTGACGCTAATCGGGTTGTCTTGCTCTGCAGGCTGCCACATCATCGCTCCATCTGACATGATGGATGGAAGAGTCCGAGCCATAAAACATGCCCTGCTATCGAATGGTATGGGGAACAAGGTAATGGACTTAAAAATCCCTGCGTGGAACTTTTTCAAATCAAGCATACCTCAATGGAAGTGATCATGGTCCTACAAAAAGCTCAAGAGAAGACGTTAATCTTTAAAGACAGCCAGTAATATATTGTGTCATTTAAAAAAATAAGAAATAAAAAAGGACTCAGTAATTTCCCTAAACAGCTGAGCACTATAGGTTTTAGCAAACATTACTCCAACAGGAGAAAAGCGTGCATTCAATGGGAACTATTTCCTGTCGTGGATTAATACACATTTGGTGCTTTAGTGAGTATTAACAGCAGCAGAATAGTGCGTTTGGAATGGAGTCAAAATGAACTACAGAGTGATTGTTCGTGGTGATGGAGGAACGTGTCACCCACAGTTTAATAGTTTAATAATACTCTCAATGGCGCTCTATGGTACAGAGGAACAATATGAAGTAGGCTTTGATACACACAGTACTTGTTAGTAGGATACATTCATTGTTGGTGATAGTTTATTTGCATCTTTTTTCCCCTCTCTCTCTCTCTCTCTACGCTGCATCCAGGCTTCAGTGCTGAGCTACAGTGCAAAGTTTGCCTCTTGTTATTACGGCCCCTTCAGGTGAGGAAGCACCTTCTAGGATCGAGTGTAAACAGATCCGTGATCAGTGAGGCGAGCACAGGCTGACTCCTTCTGCTGTGTTTGTGTACAGAGACGCAGCACAGTCCAAACCCGCGTTTGGGGACAGACGATGCTACCAGCTGCCTCCCGGAGCGAGAGGACTCGCCCTGCGGGCCGTGGTGAGTGGGGGCTCGCACGCGAACATTCTGGGTTTTTGGGCGGGTGGTGAAGCGGTGGTGAAGCGGTGGTGAAGCGGTGGTGAAGCGGTCGCCTCACCGTTGGTTCTGTCTCGCTGCAGGAGCGAGACGTGAGGGAAGGAGCTGATATGCTGATGGTGAAACCAGGTCTGCCGTATCTGGACATCGTGAGAGAGGTCAAGGACAAGGTCTGTACCCAAACCGGTTGTGGGGGGGTCAGGGATGAACAATGTCGGTGTTCATTTAGGGGAAACGCGGAAGACATTCATACGCCCATCCTTTTGGAATTATTGTGTCTTTTTTGGAGGAAGTTTGCACATATCGTGACTTTGTTTCCCTAACTCGTGCTAACTCTCCTCAGTTCCCAACTCACCCCCTGGCGGTGTACAACGTGTCGGGGGAGTTCGCCATGATGTGGCACGGAGCGCAGGCCGGAGCGTTCGACCTGCGGGCCGCTGTGATGGAGGCCATGACCGCCTTCCGCAGGGCAGGTGAGAGGAGAGGAGAGGAGAGGAGAGGAGAGGAGATGAGAGGAGAGGAGAGGAGAGGAGAGGAGAGCCTGTTGTCATGGAGACAGGCTCTCCTCTCCTTGAAGGCATTCGTGGTGCTACACAGCGTTTAGCAGGGAAAATGTGACGCAAGTAGTTAGAGTATGGGAAGAACGGAAAAAAGCAAGATGGATGATTAGTGTATCCCTGCACACACACACACACACACACAGTATTTGATGATAATTTTCTTAGGTACAGGGTACATGGGTATCTTTTTAAAAAGTGCAATACAACAATTTAGTCCCCAAATAAGGATTCATGTTACTGTAAATCGTTATGGGTTCAGCTCTAGATGTAATCTGACTTTTGTCTTGTTTCTCTCCATGCTCTGTGATGCAGGTGCTGACATCATCATCACCTATTACACACCTCAGCTGCTCAGCTGGCTGAAGGAGTAAAGGAGGGCGGACCTAGAGACGGACAGACTCCTTTTTAAAAAAAGAACAGGCCTGCAGTTGACTCGGTCACGCTGGCAAAGAAAATATGCAACCTGTTTCATTGTTGGCCTTTTTATTTTACTTTTCCTATTCCGTTTTGTGATAATTCACATATCAGTACGTTTATCTATTCAGCCGTGATTATTCTGAAACAGTTTAGTTGTATTTCTGTTTGAAGGGCTAACCTGGGGCCTGACATGAGAATGTAGAAATTGACAATCTTGTCGGTGTTTCCCATCAGGGAAACGTCTCCTGCGTGTCGTTGGGATCAGCATTACATTATGGGATGTATATCTGTATGAATCATGGGAACACAAACGTCTGCTATGATGATGTATATGTTGCTGCTTCAGCTTAAGTTCTGTAAAATAAATCACTCATTCAGAGCTTCTGTGTGTGTGTGTGTGTGTGTGTGTGTGTGTGTGTGTGTGTGTGTGTGTGTGTGTGTGTGTGTGTGTGTGTGTGTGTGTGTGTGTGTGTGTTTTCTGTTGATGCATGTTGAGTAATGCACCACCTCTTCACTTTTTTCCATAAGCTTACCAAAAATGTATTAAAAACTTTTTTTTTTTGCACTTCCTGTCTGTTGTGCAGCATCACAAACGGCAGATTTTACAGCCTGAACGTCATCTCGTCCGAGTTCTTGGTCCTCTTGTTCTGAGAGTGTGAGAGGACTGATTATTATTACACAAAGTGAAAGGGAAACAGTATTTCCTATTTTCATTCTGCCCTTTTATTGTCCACCTCGTATATCTTAGGTCACCTAAGATATATAAATACATATCGATGTATAAATCGTAGTCAATCTGTAAGAGTGAATATTTTGTGACGCACAGTAAATATGGGCAGTAAATATTCAGATTGACTACGATTTATATTTAAAGTGTGTTTTGAACACTTTTTTACAGTAAGAGTATTAATAATGTTTAATACAAATTAAAATACACTGAACAGTGTTATTTAGACACACGATCATGTTAAAATCTCCTGTATTTAAATACACTTGTCCAGATACTTAATTCAAATGTACTTGAAATATGACTCAGTTCTTCCAGGTATGGTATTTATTTAGAGTATATGTACAAATACATCTTGTAAGGTTAGATTTTAAGTTCTTATTTAGAGGATTGAAGTATACCCAAAGTACATGCAAAACGTATACTATTTATACAAAACAAAGTAGTTGGATACACTTAATTACAACTTATTGTTTAAAAATAAGACGGTCAATTAAATATTTAGGTATTTAAGGTGCATTAGGTATAATTGTAGCAGGTTTAAAATACTTAAATTAATCATATTCACATTTTAGTCTAGTAAAAGTAAATGCAATTTAATAAGTTTTTAAAAAGTAGTGCCGCCCTTGTTTCGTTAAAAAAAAAAAGGAAGACATGAAGATAAATGTTTCAAGAGCAATAAGTAAAATTTAAGATTTGTATTAATTAATTTTGATGGGGTGATTTATTTTCTATACGCTGCCGGCAGATGAACTCCCACACTCCTCTGCAATATGTCTGCGTTGGTAAGAGCACAATGACTCAGTGCTCAACTAAATGAGTTACAAGGTGACTGCCGACATCTGAAGCCTTCTCGAAAAGCTCTAATACGATGGATGAGTCATTGATGTCTAATTCAAGGTGCTGCTGTGTGGGCGCGGAGGCGATCACAGCTGGACTGGAAAAATAAATAAGCACACATATAAGCAGAAATGTGCAACATCCAGACTCTTTTTGAATGTGTTACATGTTGCTGAACACTGCAGGGGGCTGTCACATCTCTTTACGAGCATCCTTTCAGATTCTTATTCCTGGCACTGAGCAGAGCGCCGACCCCCTCAAAAGAAACTGACCTCTGACCTCTGACCTCTCTGAAGACGTGCACAGACAAAACTCAGTTTACTGCTTTTACTGCTGTGTTGAGTCAAAACGCCTGCTGTAAAACAGATCCCTTTGCATGAGGTGCTTTTCAATAATAGATGGTTTTGGTGTGAGTTGCATTGTTTTGGAGATATCAGCCTGAGAGATGTCTGCCTTCTCTCCAATGAAATAGAACTAGATGCTTTTTGTTCAAAGCACCAAAAAAAAAAAAAAACTTTTGGAAAACCTCAACGGCAGGTTGAGTTGTGGCTCAATGTCTCTTTCCCGAAATCATGACCCGGTCACTTGGGATAATCCACATAATTCAAGTGCCGTCTAGTCCCATTATATTGAGGAGAAGCCAGACATCTCTAGGCCAACATCTCCAAAACTAGACAACTCACACCAAGGAAATAAATCTAGATTGATAAATAGCACGCCAGGTAAGAGGAAAAATATGTTTATGATTTGAATGTATTTTCTAGAGACTGAATCCTGTCAGCTACTGATGAAATTATCCAGAAAGCTTCACTTCAGACATGTCGTAGTACAAAATAAACACTGCTATGAATATAATCTTTAAAAAAAAAAAAAAAAAAACTCTGGAAATTAAGGTACACACAATTGGCTTCTGAGTCACGCTGGTACGTTCACATCTTTCTTTTATGGTTTAAGCTGAGGACAGAGAATCTTTTCCCCTTCAGCAGGCTTCTAGTGTCTAAACATCTGCACAGTGAAGGTCAAGCATCTAACTGATCCAACAATAAGCAGAGGGCGACTTTAACCCTCCCTCGAGCCATCATCCCAGGACAGGCCAGCAGGGGGAGCAGTTCAGTCACTTCGATCGATGCGCTGCCACATGTGTCAATCAAATCAACCAATCAATCTGCAGCGTCACCAACAGGCGGCCACTTATTTAATATATCAGATGGCACCTATAGTCTCAACGAAATCCAACCGGATAAAAAAAAATTAAAAAAAATTAAAAGCTGCACGTGCGTGGGCTCCTAAAATAATTCCCAATTGCTCCGCAGTAATTACGCACAGGAGACTGTAGCCGACCCACGCTGCGCTGTGTGAAGTGGCAGGCAGGGGGCGACTGACTGCCGTTTTGAGAGTTTAATTCATACACTGTAAAAAAATAGGCCTGTCAAATATTTTGCACATGTTATCCAGTCTGTCGCACTTTGATTTACTGTCACAGTTTTCCTTAAACATGACCGTCCTCTGGTCTCCAGCGCAGTTTCATTTGTGAGTTTATTTTTATTTTTAGGAACACACGCGTCAGGTAGGATCTGCATTATTATGTAAGGAGGAAAATTAAAACAGATCTCTTTTTTTTTAAAATAACATTTACATTTACGGTGTTTGAACTACATTAAAAAAACATCTCAACTCGCTGGAAATGTATTAGGCAACATGATTACCTGTGGAATATTCACTTTATGGTCTCCATTAATGGTCAACTGGCTAATGGAGGTGGACTTTTCTTGCAGTGTGTGACGCGTGGGGGCCGAGCAGAGGGCTGCTCTGATTTAAGTTGCAGTCATCTGGATGGATGCTATCACTCTCTGAGAGGCTGTCAGTGTGAGGACCACGCTGCGCTGGAGGAGTCGCTTTGGGAAGTATACGGGAACTTCATTTCACGTGGATTTACGCAGCGGAGACGCATGGCACCGCCGCGCAGGCACGACAGGATGATACCCTCACCGACTTTGTTTGACGTTTGAGAAAAGAGAGAAGGAGACAGAGAGTGAGGGAGACGGAGACTTATGGTGTGGCGTCGGGGTGCCAAAGCCGGACGTGTCTCCTCTCCAAACGGTGCGCTCTTCGTGACCGTACTTGGGACTTCCGAGGGAATGGGACGCGAAATGGGATGCAGAGGCGCGCTGGGATGCTGCCTGCTCGCTGCGCTGTCCTGCTGCCTCCTGCCCGGCTGCCGAGGTAACATCACCGTGGCGGTGATGCTCCCGGACAACCACCACAAGTACCCGTGGGCTCTGCCGCGCGTCCTCCCGGCTATCCTCATGGCGCGCGAGGACCTGCACAGCAAACACGGACTGTTGCTCGGCCGCTTCATCAACATCCTGAACTTCAGCACGGAGGACCCCATCGCGGACTCGTGCGCCGAGAGCCTGGCGCAGGTCGTCGCCGTGGACGCCAAGCTCTACATCCGTCCGGACGCCTTCTTCGGACCCGGGTGCGTGTACCCGCTGGCCTCCGTGGGGCGTTTCGCGTCCCACTGGAAACTCCCGCTGATCACAGCCGGAGGACCCGCGTACGGCTTCGACAAGCGAGAGGAATACCGGACCATCGTGCGCAGCGGGCCGTCCACCACCAAGCTCGGGGACTTCGCCAACGTCCTGCACACGCACTTCAACTGGACGTCCCGGGCTGTGGTGATCTTCCACGACCTGCGCATAGACGACCGGCCGCACTACTTTCTGTCGGAGGGCATCTACCTGAACCTGAAGCAGGAGATGAACATCACGGTGGAGGCCGAGCCGTACCAGGACGACTACAAGTACTACAAGGATCTTATTAGTTTCATGAAGGAGCGCGGGAGAAGTAAGTTCATGCTGGAGGAAAACGTGTGGTTTGTAAAGTGTGACTGAAAGTTTTCAAATCCTGCGGGCAAAAGCGCGTGAAACGCTGGCAGTTAAAATGCGCATGTAAAACTGTGGCTTTCAAACAAAAACAAAAACATGCCGAAATTTTCTTATCCAGGTTTTTTTCTTTGAAAAAAAAAAAAAAGAAAAAAACACAAGCTGCACACGCTTGTTTTTGAAGTGTGTGTGGCATTATCTCGAAATAGAGCAGATCCCCAGCTGGTCACTGTAAAGAGTGTTTCAGCGGATGGAGAAGGAAATTCCCATTATCCTGGGAAGCGGTTTAGTTTAATCATCACACGCCTGCAGGCATATTCCTATCTGTTCTTTTAGGGAAATGACCCGAGTCCATCAGTCGAAAATAGTTTCATAAAACACGTCTGTTAGATTTGGAGCATTGATTTTTAAGAAACGCCGCAATGGGAGATTCCGCTCTCCGACAATGAGGTCACACTTCCCAGCAGAGACAGACAGAGGATGACTGGAATAGGTGCAGGGGACAGCCTGTTTATTCCGGAGTTATTACAGAGGAATGTTTAGGCTGTGGGCAGTCTGCTGTAGGTTTATGGGCTGCAGAGGACCACCACCTGCGCTCTTTACAGGGAGAGAGAGAGAGAGAGAGAGAGAGAGAGAGAGAGAGAGAGAGAGAGAGAGAGAGAGACCCGCATGGGTTGTGATCTGGGTGCCCTCTCCTCTCAAACATCCTCGTCTGTGTGGTTCACTTTGCGCATTCTTGCGGCTGCAGCTCATTCACTTGGAATGAAAATCCCAAAAGGAGTCAATGTATGCATATACGCCATGTACAACCTCACGCGGCGAAACCACACGTTGCTTTACTTTTCAAAGTTCTAGTGGAGAGGCCAACGTTTCCAAATATAGCAAATGTGTCTGGAGGACTTTTATGGAATTGTGCGTAAAATGATGCACAAGAGATCTATTTCTATTTGATGGAGCCTTGCCTGCTTTGACTATTTCCCTCAGTGGAAACATCGTATGAGGAGCTGGCGCAAGATGATAGAGAATGTATCTGAAGCTGTCAGCAGTGTGGTATAACATGACTTCCCATCCTTAATAACTACCGAAGGGACCTAGAATGAGGGAAACTAACATTTTGAGTCACTTTGTTTTTAACAGCTGTCTGTTGATGAGGCGTAAATCACACTGTTAAATTCATTGTTCTCGCCTGTAAATGTAATTAACTGGAAACAGTGTGAGACCGACTTCATCACCACTGCTGTTGTTTAAAGTTGATTGTGTGACTGAGGGTCTGGATTCTGAACATTTGTTTGTACATGAGAAAAGACAGAGATCAGCTAAGAATACCAGAGCTGATAAAGTGCATCATTTGTAAAAAAAAAAAAAAAAGAAAGAAAAAAGAAATACTGCTGAAGCAAAGTGTGCAAAATGAGGAATTCCTATACCTCTTAGTAACTATTGGCTTTATTAATGGTAAATAATTACCAATACTTTATCATTCATAAGCTGGGGGCAGCTTCTGGGTTTCCACGTTGTGAAAATAACCATTTAACTTCATGTGTTTTTGTTAAGGTTCCTACTGGTTTATGTCTCCATTGATACACATGTTGTCACGTCTCCTTCACAGTTGTGAGGATGTCTCTGAGTTTGGTCCTCGTGCACTTGTCGCAGCTGATGCTGTTGTACTTTCTAAAGGCAAGATGTGTTGTCAGTCTGACCGTTTCCCATGAGTCAGCGGCAGTGGACGAGCCGAACCACCACTTTTTGTGACAATGGAAACAGAAACCAGTCCAATTTCCTCCAGTTTCAGTTATGAATGTTATCAATTACTCTCATGCCTGTGCATTACGTATGCGTAATTATGAATCAAGTCCCGGCCTGCCTTTGATCTACACAAGAACAGAAAAGTAGACATGTCGGTTTGTTGTTCTGGAGGAAGTTATGTGCTGGAACTATTTCTTGATGAACAATAATGAAAAAGGCTTTATTTGGCTAGATACATGTGAGATGGACGCAGCATGTAACTCCTCCTAAAACTGCAATAGTTCTGTTCATATATACAGAGTAAGCAAACAAGATAAATATGTTAATTTTTGTGAGCTTCAGGGATGCTGGTTATCATATCTTTGTACTTTGGGGAGAGCCAGACCAGCTGTTTCCCCGGCACAGACACAAGCCTTCTTGTTCGATATATAGATATTTTTCTTTTCACAACATGTCAAACCAAAAGTTGTTCTTATTGATGACATTAAGATAAATTCCTATCCATATTCTCAAAGGCTTTGGGTCATAAATTTGTCAACAGCAACGGAACAATTTCTCAAATCAAAGGATTATTATTGAAAACACCCGCGGGTGACTCTTCCAATCTGTTTTCATGAAAGTAGTCCCCCAAACTGAGGAGAAGAATCAATGAAATAGTAAAATGAAAAAAAACCCTCCATGTTTTCAGAGTAGCTAGAGGTATTAAATGCTCCTCTGAGGCCGTTGTTGTTGTTACACACAATTATGTAAATATCTTGTTTTTTTTTCTCAATTTTGATATATATAAATTGAAATAATGCGTAGCTTATCCTGATATTCAGCTAAGGTGCGTGAGTGTGTGTAAAAACATTTATCTTCCTATGCTCCTGGGAACAGTTTGGAGGGAATAGTATTTGGAACAATCTCGGGGCAAGTTCTGCTTCCAACCAGTAAATCTTGGGAGTATTATGGTTTCTGGCACAGTGAAACCAGAACTGTTTAAACAGCTTAATCTGTTGTTACAGTAACGGCGTCAACAAATAATGGAATAAACACAGCGTAAAGGTAATTAAAGGGCGGTGCAGCGAGGTGAAGGGTGCAAGCTGCCAACCCCCCCCCGCCCCCACCCAACCACCCCACCCCCCACCCGCTTTCCCAAATGAATTATGGAGCTACTGCAGTGAGCTGGAGGTCACGGAAGCTAATGGTTTCGTCAGGGCTTGTCCTGGCTCGGCAGTCAGCTCACTTTTATCCCGGCAGATAACCTCTGGGCTATCACCTCTGCGATGGCTGGGTTCAAAGGGCAAAAGGAAAACTGGGGCTCTTAATGTGAAGCCACACATCATTGGAGGTTTGACAGCTGACCAAATCATTACGTGCTGTTGCAAACTCCCACTACTACCACTACCTCTAAATTCCTCAAATTCCTAATTTTAATGCCTGGAAAATGCAGATGTCGGACTCAAATACTCAAGTGTTCGTGAACCTTTCTTGAGCATTTTTCCTTATGTGTGACATTATTCCTCTACTGCCTTCTTTTTTACTCCTTCTGACAGCTGGAAGTAGCTACTGTGCTGATTTTACATTCAACATTAGATGAGCTCATTGCCCTCCGGCCCCCCACAAACATCACGGGTCCTCTGCATGTTAGTGCTTTGTGGGAGTTGGATTAATTGCACATTTGTAAGGGAATTTAGCACCAGCATAGTACAATATCAACTAAGACCCGCATTATTACGTAATGTCCTTTTGTAGTGGGAAAGTCATTAGTTTTGCATTGTGTTCGGACAAATTGGTCCTCATCAGCGCCATCGTCAGGTCAGAGTCATTACTAGTCCTCCTCTACTTTCCTTAAATATCTGCACCAAATGCCACAGTATCCATCCAATTGTTACCAAGATATTTCACACGAAAGCAAAAAAAAAAACAGTTCCGTGAAATTTCGTGGCGATCCATCTGATCAAGAACTGCCGACGTCGTCACCCGTAGAGCCGCACCTCTAGAGCCGCACCCGTAGAGCCGCACCCGTAGAGCCGCACCTCTAGAGACGCACCTCTAGAGCCGCACCCGTAGAGCCGCACCTCTAGAGCCGCACCTGTAGAGACGCACCTCTAGAGCTGCACCTCTAGAGACGCACCTCTAGAGCCGCATCCGTAGAGCCGCACCCGTAGAGCCGCACCCCTAGAGACGCACCTCTAGAGCCGCATCCGTAGAGCCGCACCCGTAGAGCCGCACCTCTAGAGCCGCACCCGTAGAGCCGCACCTCTAGAGACGCACCTCTAGAGCCGCACCCGTAGAGCCGCACCCGTAGAGCCGCACCCGTAGAGCCGCACCTCTAGAGATGCACCTCTAGAGCCGCACCTCTAGAGACGCACCTCTAGAGACGCACCCGTAGAGCCGCACCTCTAGAGATACGCCTCTAGAGATGCACCTCTAGAAACGCGCCTCTAGAGCCGCGCCTCTAGAGCCACGCCTCTAGAGCCGCACCTCTAGAGCGCACCTGTAGAGCCGCACTTGTAGAGCCGCACCTGTAGAGGTGCCGAAGACAATCAAGCCAAGCAGAGCTTTGTATGCGGTATTAAGATTGAGGACCAGAAAAAACTGGCAACAGAAGAATGGAGACAATAATAGGGACAATCATATCAACGACATTGACATAGCGAAACAATTAAGTCCACTTACAAAAATAGCTCTTGAATTGACCTATTTCCCGAAGTGTTGTGGGAAAAAAAGTTTACTGCTCTGCTGGGAATCGCTGTCCAGGGGTTTTCAAAACGAGGATTATTTTTAACACTAAAATTATTGTTACTGCAACCAGTTACTATTTCAATGTACACATGGATGAGGGACAGGGTGCACACATGTAAGGCATAGTAGATGGTAGCTGACTGGGGGTCAACAGGGAATTTGTGCACTGCGGTCCGATAACCACGTTAATCCAGCGAGTAAACTCATAGAATACGTCCGTTTTCAAAATCTCCAAAATGTCGACATTTCAGAAAGTCCCTGTTGAAGCTGATGCCACAATCCATCTTAGACTTAGACTTATGACTCAAGAGTTTTCTCATCCTGTAGCGTATCGCAACCGTTCTGCTGATCTAAAAATCTATTTCATTATTATCTCATTTCATAACACTCAGAGACAGAGACCAGTCTTTCACACTCTCACAGTCTTCATTGAACTTGCTATTCACCAAAAGAGACAGTCCCTACAAAAAACTGTACTCTGTGGATGTAAGCTATAGGGACATTGTTTCTGACGTTTGTTGATTTTTAAGAAAATGTAATTGTTCTATGCAGTGAGCATCACAAGTGAACTTCCTTCGTAGGGTTGGAGCCTCTCTTCTAGCTCTGGACATAGTAGGAGATGAAAGCAGTAGTCAGACCACTGTGAATATTCCAGCTCTCACCTTGATGCTTTTCAGTCCATTAATGGCACACAAGAGGGAGAATTCAGCTGTACGAGTGGAAGAAAACATCAGGCTGGGTTGCAGGGTTTTTTCTGTGCTTTTTTTTTTAAAGTTCATATGCCTGTAGTTTGCAGCTCTCGGTGAGTGATGAAAAGTGTGTCTCTTCACAATGAGGCTCAGGTAGCGCCTCTGTGTAATTACAGGAATCCTGTTTCCTGTGAAAAACACTCCCAGGATGCAACAATGGCATACGGATCGATAATCTCGACGTTGCTTTCACAGATTTGGTTTTGCCAAATTGTCTATGCGGAGAAATACAGAGGCAAAACATTAAGTCGTCTACTTTACAAGAGAGTCGTAAAAGCCCCCCAGACAGACTAGAGCGTGAAGAAACAAAGAGCTTGAGGAAGAAAAAGATTCAGACAAGACAAACAACACAAGTCCCGCTGAGGTCCAGCACAATCAAAACGAGAAGGTGGCAAAAACATGTGGAGCGCGATATTTGGCTCGCTTCCTGTTTGTGCACTCACATGCGATTATCTCGCTCTTCTCTTCAAGTCTTTAACTCGTAATTTCTGAAAACGTCAAATCATCATTTCAGCCTACTTATTCAATCATCTTTTTTTTCTCTTGTTTTGAAGGCACTCTCCCTAACTTCTAATGCAAACAAGTAAGCAATAATGCACACTGATGTGGCCTAATATAAGAAAAATAATCCCTTCAGCAACTTCATTATTTCCATTAAGTGTTCGGATAAGTGTGTCATCAATGGTTAATAATTATTTTGGAGGATGTAGTTTGTGCTGCTGCTGAATTGTGTTGTGTTGAAGTGTCCGCCCCATGGATGTTGATGAGGGTAGTTTAAAAGATGGACATTATAACCTCTAGGCCTCTGAAGGAAGGACTTATTGCAGGACTGTTGTTGGTTTACCAAACCAGCAGCTGTGTACCTTTCACATTGTATAACTTGGTCAGAGAGCAAACTCTGGGGACAAATTCATGCAGTCACAGCTGTGTGTGTTTATATTGTACGACGGCTTGCAGAGAGACGCACTTGTTTGTATGATAATTTGTTATTCTCGCTCTAAATATTAGCTTCTCTGTTTCAACAATGTTCAGGCTTAAAACGTGTATGCAGGCTGAAATTCAACCGTGGCGTTCTGTCGGAAGATGCACTGGCTTAAGTCTACCAAGGAAGAATAGGAGCAAAGATGTAAAGGAAAAGTCTGCGATTAACGTAGTGTGAAAAGGCCCCAGAATGCCACTTTCACATCACAGTTACTCCCAAAAAACAAGTCTTAACAAGTCATATGGTCTGTCATTTAGCCGTCAGGAGGTATTTTCTTTATGAGGTGAGATCATTCTTTATGTTTTATCAATTTCTTCTCCTTGGCCCAATTCTGTAGCGTCATAATCTCGAAAGATGGCGGACTGCATTGCGATCAAGGAGAAATCACTCAAGAGTTTACAGATCCCTCAATCTATATAACGGGCGCTATTGTGAGGGTTATTTCAATAACAGAAGATGTGTATGTCATGAATCAAAATACACAACGAGACAGAAAGTCACTTGAATGCACCTATTTTTAAGTGCAGTAGTTAATGAGAAAATAGAGAATTCCTGAATAAAATCCTGAATAAAAATACGAATCACTTGTTCTTTGGCTCAACCGGAGAAGTCTGTCAACAGGTTTCTTTTTTAGAGTCAAACAGTATTGAAAACATTACCTCCTTAGTCGAGGTAAAAATGAGACTTGATTATGTAAAGTTCTTCAAACAAACATGGCTCATGAAAATACGAATATGGGACTTAATAACAGGCTAAATTATGCAAAAAGGATGTTTTTTTTGCAGAGTGCAAAGCAAGAGCAGGGCTGATTACCATCTTGGAGTCTGTGAAGTGGAACAACTTGTACCAAACAATTTAATGTGCTTTTGTGTGAAGTGAAGCCTCGGCAGGTCCATATACCGTGCGACTGCTACAACACGGGAGGACATTTTCCCCCCTGGCTGTGTAGGACATTTATTTTGGGAGCGGTCCAGGAGACTGCAGGACTCCTTGGCATGGCGAACCACGCTGGAAGAGAGATGAGAGTTGGGTTCTAAGCAGTAGCCGACTTTGGTCTGACACATGAGGAAATGTCTGCTAACTGGGAGGACTGCCTGGCGGCTGGCAGCAGCCACTCTGACATGCGCTTGGAATGGAAATAATGCTACGTTTTCTTACTCACGGCTCAAAAGAAGGAGGGCGTAGGTGGCAGGGTGAAACGTAGTGGGTAGAGACACGGTCAGAGGCGGGAACAGAGGTCTCAAGTTTGATTCCTACTACAGCAAACCGCGTTGTTGCGGTGTCTTTGAGCAAGCCGGTGTCTGCCTGCTCGCTGAGATGAAATGTCCAATTTTCTCTTCATGTTTGAGTAGGCAGGGGTGCCAACTGAAATGTGTCTGTTGTACCAAGTATCCAAAAAATGTCAAGTAAAGTTGACAAAAATGGGGTCGAAAAGTTTAGATTCTATTTCGTGTAGACAAAGTTATTGTACGGCTGCTTGTGTTTAGAGAACATTTAACATTTGAGAACTTTGGCTTCTTTTGTTTGTGTCAAAACAATTAAGGATTTTGTTGTATTTAAAAAAATATTTATATATATATATATATATATATATATATATATATATATTATATCTAAATTATTATTATAAATATTTATAAGAATTTGTTCCTATTGGTACAGAAACTAGAACCAAAAAACTGAATCAACAAGTCCTCCAAAACTAATGACACGATATGTTTTGTTTTCTGATCCGACGCCACTACAGGCCATCATCACTGTTTTCAGATTTTACAGCGCTTATGGTTGACTGTTGGTTTCGGCACAAAAACAACTGTTTGGGTTCGGGAGAGATCTTGGCTTGAGTTAAAATGAGAACTTTGTAAAGGTTGTAGGACATCGGTTGTCTTGGTTGCAATAATCATCAATTGCTTATGATCAGGGAACGAACATGGCCACAGTCAGAGCAATAGGGTCAGTTGAAAACGGGAAAGGCGACCGTGTTAAAGTCCAAAGGTTTTCCCTCTGCAGACTTTGCTGCTCTATAAAAATGTCACAAGAATGCATGTTGCACCTCATCATAACTCTGACCTTAAACGTGTTGTTTTTTTGGCATTTGCTGAATGAGGCTGGTGGAGTCTTGCTTGAATCCCTTTCCTTCCTTTGGTTGTTTCTACTGTGAGGAGTTCCCTGAACCAACATTCGCCCTTCATCTTTGAAGGATTTCTGGCTCGATTTTGGCTTCTTTGCTGCCTCTGATAGACGTTTGATTTTGTTTTTGTTTTTTCCATTTTTGCATACGATGCAGAAGATTGTGTCGGAGCTATTGTACTTGAATCAGACATTGTGATAGCTGAAATATTTGTGCAGAAAAGAGCAACGCCAGAGGACTTTGTACGAATGTCCAAAAACTTGTTTTTGCGATAGCAGAATTTACTAACAGAATCAAAGGTCACTCGAGGCAAATATTTGGACTGAAATGTCTGGGTTAATATGGTATCTCCATCCAAGTTGATTTCAGGATGTGTAACTACAAAAAAAAAAAAAGGTGGACAATATTGCACTCAACTCTGGTTTAAACAGGCAGTATTGGTCAGCTAGAATGGTGGCAATTAAACTGAAACACAAAGAGGCAAGTCCAGCCACAGCCAATGTGCAGGTCTGAATGCCTTCCAGCGCTCTGCACTAAACACAAAATTACAATATTTTCACTAAAAGAAGTGACCGATCTCTCCCCCTCCCCCCCCAAATAAATCACCTCCCAGCTCACTGTGGATGTTTTGAAACTCAGCACAGGTCACAGCTGAGGTTCAAAACATCAACACACGCAGAGCAAGCTGAAAGGAAATTTGAGGATTTGGGGCGAAACATCAACAAAGAAAGGAATGTATCTACTCGCAAAAGAGGCTAGTAAAAACTCTGCCCACCTGCCACAGGCTCCTCCCACTCCCAGACTGGTGGATTTCCAAACCATTAGCCCACCTCCTGCTCTTCAGCCTCACTTATTGTGCTCGTCTTGTTCTCGCCTATTGTTTGCAGATGCTGATCGGTCTCTGCGCGGCCTTACATCTGGCATTTATTCGCGTTTGCTTACCGCTTGTTTTCCGTGAAAATAATCAAATATGGCTCACTGTTGAAGCTGGAAATAAACAGGTGGACGAACAAATTCAGATGTTGAAAAAAGAAAAATCAGAACAGTGTGTCCAGCCCTGTGGTGTGGATGAGGTCTTCAGATTTGCATTGAGAAGCAAATTTGTCCACCAACACTTTCACTTGTTCCACTGCACAATCTCCATTGAGACCATACAGTTTTGTTTACTCACCTGTTTTCCGATACAAATGGGTACACGGAGTGTATCCGAAAGAAGACAAAACAATCTGTTGTAATGCGCAAGACTGAAGACAAATCACAATCGAAATCCAAAGGTCGTGTTTATTGCAAAGCAATATTTCCGAAAAAATGAGTGAGTGCTCACGATAACCAATGCCTTTTTGTTGTTGTTGTTCTCTCTGCAGTTGTATACATCTGCGGGCCCCTGGACACTTTCCTGAACATCATGAAACTGTTTCAGAGGGAGATCCAGGACCCAGAAAACTACGCCATTTTCTACCTGGACGTGTTTGCGGAGAGCTTGACGGATCGCAAACCGTGGCAGAACAACGACACCGACTGGGTCGATCCCATCAAGGTCTTCAAGGTATAACGTGCACAGAGCACATGCGTGCACACAGGCACACGCGTGACAGTGTGGAGCAACAGGCGCGCATCTGTTGATGGAATTGAGGCTGTGCTCACATTCGTTGCAGATTTATTGAATGTGGACTGTCATAGTTTTACCCGCTTTGTAATTGGAGGCAGGAAATAATACAAGACCAAAACCACCATTTGGCCTGAGAATTGGATGCCTCTGACAACGCATATTTCATTCTCTGTTTCTGCTCGTTTTCCCTCTGGACCCCATAATATTTAACAGGCCCTACTTACTGAATAACACAGGATTAAGTCCTCAAACCCAGCTGACGATTGATTAAAATCCTTTCAGGATCAATTGTTTCTGATTAAATATCACCTGTTCCAAGAAGTGTCTTCAAACAAATCAAAATCATGGGAACCTTTTATGGTAATGAGACTTGTATGTGCACTCTAACTAACTGCCGATCTTAGGAGGCTTCATCGTTTATGCCATTGGGTGTGCAAATTGAGTCTCCCAAAGGAAAAAGACCCCCTCAAATCCTTTCTACCATAATAAGGCTTGAAATTCTCACTTGACATTAATGAATGGGTGGGGGGGGGGGGCGGGGGTTTTTCACAGGAAGCAATTTAGTCCTACAAATTAGTGCACTGAGACGTAACAGAGTGGGCACAGATGTGTTGCTCGTCTAATTTATCTCCCTAAATGTCACACTGGCTTCTCTTAATTCTCTTTAGTTTAGTGTTCACAAAGTTTTGACGGAGAGCAGCCTCATGAATATAAATCTTGCATAATATTAAATTAATCACAGCCATTTCTGTCATAATGGACTCGGCACATGTTTGCTTAAAATGCATTAAGTTGAAACATTAACATTTGCAGGACTTAAAGGTGACTCTGTTAATACATAACTCCTCACACATCTCCATCTTTTTATCCCTCTTAGTCTTAATATTTGTCCCTCTGAAATATGTTATTAGTGAACAGCTCCGCAAAAGTCAAAGCAATGATTTAACGATGGACGCTTTTATAGATTTCACTTGCAAGTTGTGATCACAAACCGTGAGGTTTTTTCTAACTGTAATGAGTTTTGCTGCCTCGACCTCACCAATCTTTTCACAACCTTGACAAACACGTTGCATTGCGTGAGTTTCTGTTAGTGTAATAAGATGCTGATAAGAAACGTATTCGTGAAACATATTTTAAGTTAAAAAAGTTGACATTCAGCATGTCTCTTAAATACTTAAATACGTTAAATGCTAACATTCTTCCTGACGACTGGGTTGCAATACTGGACCAATTAGACAGTATTGGAATATAGCACCCAGGTTGAAAAATACCTAAGTTTTCCTTTATTTTTTCATATATCATAGAGAAAAAAAATCATCAAATAGCTACTTTAATCAGCATCCACACATTCAAGATATGGCATTTTGTGCCATGTTACTTATGCCTCTTCACAAACATTTAATTTATATCAAGAAGAAAGCAATCTTACAACTGGAGACACATTTCATGACGAGTTGAAATCACGAATAGGAATAAAACAGCTTCAACATCAAATCCAGTGATATCCGTATATCTCAATATGAACTGCTCCTAACCTCGGCTGCGGAACAAAATTTTGGCTCCCGTTTGTTCCTGATCACGCGAGGCGTCAATTTGTCTGCGAACCTTAACAGGGCTCATTATGGCAGCATGTTTTCTTCAGGGTGTTAATTGCTTGTGGAAGTTTGTGGTGGTTTCCAATGACTGTCGAGACATGAAAAACGATCTCGCTCTTCCTGTCGAGAGCGACGCCAGAGGAATTCCAAGAAACGTCTAAAACTTGTTTTTTTGCGATAGCAGCGAGTACATCGACAGATTTAAAGGCCACTTGAGGAAAATGTTTGGCTGAATATTTGATTTCTCCACCCAAACTCTTGAACCGTGTCTCCTCCAGTCCGTTTTCGTCATAACGTACCGGCCTCCTGACAATCCAGAGTACAAAGACTTCCAGAGCAAACTCCACGCCAGAGCTCAGAGGGATTTCAGAGTGCATTTGGAACCATCATTGGTAGGTTGCAGACTATGAAAACCGTATGCTTTCTCAACAGCGGCACGACCTCTTTAATCTTTTATAAGATAAAAAAAAAAAGAGAAAGAGAAAGAGAAAAATCCCCACTGTGCTGTGTAACTGGCAGCAGTTAATGATGTTGACAATGATGTTAGCTATTAATACCTTTCTTTTTATGACTGCTTTCATCTCAGCTATTAAGTATTGGAAGTTTCACAAAAGCACATTAGAGTATACTTTATAAATGAATTATCATTTATTGTGTTTGTTGGTATTTGGCACTTTCATCGAAGCAGGCTCTTGAATATTGGCTGAATGTATTTATTTATTTTCCTCTTTCCTAATCATAACCGTGTGTATTTAAAAAAAAAATATCCCATTTGTTGCCGGTTGTCCAAAATGACGCCTATCTCCCCGCAGATGGACTACATCGCCGGCAGCTTCTATGACGGCTTTGTGCTGTACGCGATGGCCTTGGAGGAGACGCTGGCGGAGGGCGGAGCCCAGAACGACGGCATCAACATCACCATGAGGATGCAGAAACGCGAATTCTGGGGTGAGCAAGAACCGCTTCATACATGAGAGTAGGTTTTTTTATTAATAATAATAATAATAATAATAATAATAATAATAATAATAAATTTAATTTATAACGCACTCTTCATTCATAAGAATCTCAGAGTGCACAGAGCCAGTACATAGTACATAGTTAAAAACAGACTATATTTAAAAACATAGTTAAAACAGACTACAATAAAGAAAGAAATAGCTGACAGATTTAACACAGAGTAAAAAACGCCTTCCTGAATAAAAAGGTTTTTAGGCCAGTCTTAAAAGAGTCCAGTGTCTGTGTTGCCCTCATGTGTCCCCCATGGTGTGGAGCTTGGTGTTGGTGTTTTAGAAGATAAACATATAATTTTTGCGTGTGTGTCAAATTGATTCCACGTACATACACTTAATGCAAAATGTTAACTTGCCATCGATAGATCTGTAAATGCAGGAATCATTCATGCATCAAGCCAATGGCGGCACCATTGAACCCTAAATGGTATTAAAACATAACCCTTCAACACGATAACTATGGTGTTATTGAACAGTTATCACAAAGCGTTCCTGTTAGTGGTCCATTCGATGCTTGATGTGGGCGCTCGGGCACTTCCTTGTTTACTTTGTTGGCTGCCAGATGATCTGCGCTCACATCATTTTGGAAGAAGCAGAACAATGGGATGTTGTTGCTTCAGATTAAAAGGGTTGATGAGGGTTGTTTTTCTCAGCGGGATGGGGGGAAAAAAAGCGAGGGAAATGGGGCCAATGTTGAAAATAATAATGGAAAGTTGTGTGGATGTTTTGACAATGTTTACTGGGCTTACGGAGGGAAACGCTTTTTCATCCAATACTGCATGCATTTTTGTTTTCTACTTTGAGGTCACATTACTACTCTTTTCCAGTTTTTTTTTTCCCCCAGCGATCAGTAGTTAAGAGACAAGAAGACGCACAGCAAAAAAGGTGATGAAGTGATGCTGCAGAGTCATCTTCAACTAAATGTTAAAATCAATACAGCAAAAGCATTGCACCAACGAGGGTTGACAACGAGGCTGAGTTTATGCTGTGATTACTGGAGGACATAGAAAAAGAATGCACATTTGAATTGCAGCGCGCTGTATATAATGATGAATCGGACCCTTAATGGGGATATTGCTTGTTTTTAGGAGTGACGGGACTTGTTACCACAGACGACAAAAACGCCAGGAACATAGACGTCAACCTGTGGGCGATGACCGACCAGGAGACGGGGGAATTCGGGGTAGGTCACACTTTCCCTGTTACCGTGGATACTTAACGCTGTGTTTAACGAGTTTGACGTGGGGGTTAGCAGACGATTGAACTGACATTTTGGATGTGGACTATTCTTTTGTAGCTCCAATGTATTGTTAATATGTTTTCTACCGGGGTGTGAACTATTTTTTGGTATGAAACGGGAGGTTTGGCAGAGGATTTAATGTCGGGAGGGAATTCATTTAAAAGTGCAGTCAAAATCAATGAGTTAAAGGCTGCGAAATAAACACAAATATCAGCTGAAGTTGAATGAAGGCGAAGACCCGAGAGATCAGCTGCATGGATCAGAATCTCTGCAGACACTTTCATAAATGCAATAAGTGCAAGAACATTCATTGACAATTTTTCAGGACACTGATGGGATTTTAATAGAACAGTATATGCAATTGTGGTGGCGGGGGCGTGGTTGGGCTCAGCTGCAGAGGGGACGAGTGTGGGAGTGGTTCAGGGAACGGGGCCGGAAGAGGTTTAATTAGCCTCAGCTGGTTTGGGGTTTGGCTGATTGGGTTTGCTCACCTATATAAACCCCCAGTAGGGAGGAGAGCAGGGACACAAGCTGCCAGAATGTCAGACGGACGAGGTGCGACGAGGGAAAGAACCTGGGCTCTCAATAAAAACGGTTACTAACAAGACTAAGCTTGCATCGTCTTCTTTGCTTGGGGGGGGGGGGAACTCACGGGGTAACACGTACTTGTTACAGCAATTTACACGTGTTTGCTATCAAGCCTGTATTTGGACTGAAATGACAGAAAAGTGGAACAATGCACTCAGGGGAACTCAGATTGTCACGGAGAGCTGCAGCAGATTTGGCTGAGAGGCATTTTTGTTGGGCATGGGCCGGGCTGATAAGGACTCAGTGGACCTTCGTCTTACATATCACGTTCTTCTTTGACATCGTTTTTTTTTTTTTTTAAATACGAACATGTTTTCCGACAAAAGCCTTAACTTTTTGAAATAAACTGTAGAACTTATCCAGGAATAATTTTCAGGCTGTCGACACAAATCATTATATTGACTGACAACAACGAGGGCTAGTTCACTTCATGTGTGTCTTGTTACTAATTTTGAATTCTGAATGTTTTCAGCGTGGTATGCGTAGTTCAGAACCTCAGCCTTTGCTTGTCCTTGAAGCAATGAAAGCCGATGTATGTTACTATCTGGGATATATTCTGTTGGCCCGGACTTCTCTCATGATAAGATGCATAAAACCTCAAATTTCCCTCACAGTCCAATGAAAATATTTGTGTATGTCGCGCTCTGCAAACAGTGTTGTGAACTGCCCCAGTGTGTGTGTGTTTTTTTTCCTCCGAGGGGAGAAGAAGTGGGTTAGCTGTAGACTTCAGTTAGAATTTCATCGCGGTCCTCAGAGGCTGTCAGCGTGGTCTAATTTATCCTCGGCTTTTAATTGGTCCGTTTGTTTGGCCGATTGACCCCAGCAGCCAGCTGCCTGGCGGAAAAAACATCACATGTCAGTTTCAGCTTTCAGAGTCTCAGACTGCTGAATAATACAACACAATATGAGCATCAAAACGAATCAGGCTGATTCGTTTTGATGGATTCTGGATCATCTTCATGTTTTTATCAAAGTAAATTTTCAATAATCGGTCAAATTCATGACTATGCTGTATGTTAACAATTACAGAAATAAATATAAGATGTGTATCTTACATTGCTGTTCAATTGACATGGCTATCGGCATAATAGATAGATAGATAGATAGATAGATAGATAGATAGATAGATAAATACTTTATTAATCCCGCAAGGGGAAATCTTTTCGGTACAGCAGCATTTTTACATAAGAAAAGAAAAATGTATACAAAATAGAATAGAATAATAAGAATAAGAAGAAGAAAATAAGAAAAATGCACGATATATACAACAAATAGAAACAAATAATAATAATAAATTAAATTAAATTAACTAACAAAACGAAACAGTCGTGCAAGATGTAGCCAACAACAAACAAAGGTGCTATAGTTGGGTGGTTTATTTGGCCAGAGGTGATTTATTGTACAGAGTAATAAACATGTGAAATGGTAAAAAAAAAGTCTGAGAAAATGACTCTAACTTTACATATGATTACCAGAAGAAAATATTACTCAAATTTGGTTTTGATCCACAGTGGATAAACATGTGTTTTAAACATCTGTACACACAGTTTCCTCTTTCTAACTCCGCATCCCCCCCAGATTTTTCTTTTTTAATTTTCAATCTTGAATTCTTCAGCCCCAACCGACATTGACTCAAGTGACATCACTTGAGGCAATTTATCAGACTTCACACAGCTGTGACAAAAAGCTTTTTGTAAACAACTTGGTACTCTCCAAGACCTGTAAACAACAGCATATGATATACAGCATATAATATACAGCATATAATATACAGCATATAATATACAGCATATGATATACAGCATATAATATACAGCATATAATATACAGCATATAATATACAGCATATAATGGTGTTTTAGATAACGGTGTGCACATTCCTGTTTCAATGTCACGATGCCCCCATGCTCAGAGCCAGGCTCGGTAGTGTGCGGGTATCGATGAGCATTAGACCACATAGTGTACATTACAGCATATAGCTTGCAGACTTGTCGGCATTAGAGGGTTTAAGAGTGAACACAAGAGGAGGAGGAGGAGGGGTGCAGTGCAGTAAACACTGAACTGAGGTACTGCTGCTATTTCAGACGGCGCTCCCACTGCCCCGTCACCCGTGACATTCTGCGTTGTTTTGATGACCCCTACGTCGGGTCGACCGCCTTTAAGGTTTTACCGGAGACGACGCAACACCCCGGGAGCGTGGGAGGCGGGAGGGGGACGTAAAAAAACTCTCAGTAGCTGGTTAGAAACACGGGAGTCGTGTTTCACAGCAGGACAACAGATGCTGGCCCCCGAGGCTGTGCCATCAGACAGAAGCTCATACACACTGTGTTCGGTGATGAGGTGAAACAAAACCATTAGAGTGGTTGACGATCCGCCGCGTCATCGGAGTGCTGAGAAAAGTTGAAGCCAGCTCAACTTTGATTTATAGTAGCGTCACGCAGCGTCAAGGGTCAGGCGCCAGTTTGTAGCTTCATGTCACCAGCTCCCACTGAAAATGACTTGTGGCCCCGTTACTTGTTGGGATAAGAGTCTGCAGCCAATGCTAGCCTCTCGGGGAGGCTGGAGGCACAGCGGTGCTTTGAGCTAAATGCTAAATACCAGAATAATGGAACCAGGAAAACATTTGAACTTTTTCTGACCAATGACAGAAACCCTCACTGGAAAAGTGCTTATTGTATCTGCACTCTCTCTGTGGTTTCACGGCAAATGAAAAACAATGTTATCAATATTGTCCTCAGCAATACACTCATACTTTTCTGTAGGAACATGCTGTGAAGGGAGCTCACGGTACAACAGGCTCAACAAGTATGTCATTTCCACCCATTTTAAATGAGCGTCTCCCTCCGTGTCTGCAGCTGGTTGCGTACTACAATGGTACCAACAAAGACATCATTTGGTCCCAGACAGAGAAGATCCACTGGCCCAACGGGGGCCCGCCGCTGGATAACCCCCCTTGTGTGTTTTCCACAGACGACCCCTCCTGCAATGACGGTATGTCAACAGTTAAATCTGCCTACAGATGATTATACCTGTGTCTGAGGGGAAATATTCTCTAGAAACAAGCTACAAAAGTTTGACTAATGGATACACTGATTTCAGGAAATTGCACGAAAAGAGTTATGACAAGGAAGTTTAATTTTTCTTTCTCTTGACTTTGAGTGAGATTGAATCGCTCATCAGATGGATATTACAGCGCACTAATGCTTTGTTTATATTATCGCCGTCATCTCCACAGGGCCTGGGATATTTTCGTTGATGCTCTGTGATGATAAATGTGTTGTTTTTCTTCAATTTCATCCCAACTCTCCCTCAATGAAGTGAAAGAGCAAATGTAGAAGTTGTTGTGCAATGTTTGCTGGAGTTGTAAGCAGTGTGAAAGATAATTGCTGGAAGTTGTCTTCGTTGCTTGAAACACAGAGACACTTTATAAATAGAATAGAATAATATTAAATTAAATTAACTAACAAAACGAAACAGTAGTGCAAGATGTAGCCAACAACAAACAAAGTTGTTGCTTGTTAGAATAATGTAACAAGCAAAACTTATTTAAAACCAAACCATGTTCTTTTACTAAACCTACACAAGTAATTTTGTTGTGTTTTTTTTTTGTTTTGTTTTGTTTCGCTTCACAATGTTAACCATGCGTTTAAAACAGCGACCGTAATCCAGGAGAAAATACGTTTCCCTCAAATAGTATTTGAGTATGCGGGTTTAGTTGAATGGGAACGAAATTATGGAGAAGACAGAGTGTCCTTGCTCCAGCTGTGTAAATACTGCAATTGCTGTAAATCTTCTCATCTCAAAATTTGGAATAAACAGTGTAAAGTGTAAAAGTAAATGTTGAACTACCTTTAGTGGTTGTGATTATGCTGAGTTTTCATGTAAGAGAACACAAACAGAATCGACATTTTTTCAGCCATGATGGCGGCATGTCGTCGTCTCTGGGAAAATGACGTGCTTTCTATGATATTTCCAAAAATGTATAGATTTACACGGCGACACAAGATGTGAAACAACCTTACATCTGCTGAATAATATAGACTGTAACTGCTCGTTACAGATCTTCAGTTCACTGTTTTTATGGATGCAGTCAAGTGAAAGTGAAGGGAAGTGTTGATTGGTGTAAGAAATTACATTTCTCAAAAGATGAGTATCATAATTTACTGCAGGTGGTATAATTAGTCTCCATTAGGGATTTAAATATATATCAGGAATGCCATGAGCTGTGTAATTGTGTGAAATTGTTGTTTGTGGTTGACAGATCGCTAAAGCGCTGCAGCTGTACTTCAGGAAGTCACAGCTGTACTTCTTTTTTCGGCACGGTGCTCTTTTTTTTCCCCCTCTCTTTTCAAAGATGTGAGTGTGGACATCTGTTTAAATGTGCGAGAGACAACCTTCTACTCCTGTTTTCCAGGTCATCTGCCAGTTTTGGGTATTGTAGCTGTGGGATCCGGCTTAGCGCTCATCATTTTTGGAATCTCCAGTTTCCTCATTTACAGGTGAGTTTTTCATTGCACCGAGCTGATGCTTCCTGCCTGTGCTGCTTTTAGCTCAAAGAGTAGACATGCAGAGATCATCTCTTTTTGGAGCGAGAGAGAGAGAGAGAGAGAGAGAGAGAGAGAGAGAGAGAGAGAGAGAGAGAGAGAGAGAGAGAGAGAGAGAGAGAGATGTTGAAACAGAATTTATGGGTCTTGCTGCTATAGGTGCCAGTGTGGTATTTACTCAAACGTTGCCACGGCAACGGCTCAGCAGGTGACGGTGTAAAAGCAGCGGCGAAGTGTGTTCAAGCTGCCAAGTGAGCTCATGTACCGGTCTAGAACAATGCTCACTGCTATTCTCACTAAACGATCATCAGTGTGTTCGTGGAGTTACGTTTTCTTTGAGCTGGACTAAAACCGAACCACCTATTTTGATAACTCACTCACACCGCTGATGTCAGTGTGAGTGAGTCCTAAAAGTCATAGTTTAAAAAAAACAAAAACTGTTGTTTCCTGATATACACTGACAAGAAGAACCTGAGGTTTCTTCCCCTTTTTGGGGGGAAGGAGATCTAAGTTATCCAAACTGAGGGTCTTATGTGATCTAGATTGTTGAGCTAAAATAAATGGAATTCACTAATTGTAATTAGATGTTTAAATAAGCGTCCGTGTTTTTCCGCCCCCCGAGCGGCTGAGCGTCTTTCAGTTCAATTAATTGCCCGCCTCGTTTCTAATGGTCGTAACTTTGTGCAGCGCATTCAGCTGTGAAAAGAAAATTCAAATGAAGTCGTTGCCGGGTCTCAAGTGGCACAGTCTACATGTTGTTTATGGGACTCATTATGAGAACTAGATTGAGCCTCATTTAATTACACAAGAAGTTAATCATGCATGCCCTCAGCAATTAAGCTACTGGAAGGATTTGCTAAATTCTGAGTAATGTCATGGGTGAAACTTGCATGAAATGAAAGAAAATTCTGGTTTCTATTTTTTTCCCATCACGTCTTCAAAGGTGTCTCTAAATAGGCGGTTAATCACGCTGGCGAGTAATAAACTATTATCTCAAAGGAGGAGCTGATTGATATTTCCCCTTCTCAGCTCTAACTAACAAGTCACACCAGTAATCTGATCACTTTTCCAATGCTGACTATTAACACAAACAAGTGTTAATCACCAGCCAATCAGAATGGATTTTGATCCGAGGGATGGTGGAAAAAAGACGGAGGAGCAGCTATCCGCCTGAGGTAAATCCACTGAACCTGAATCTGTGTTGATCATGCAAAATATCAAATAACTACCAGATAATTAGACGCAGAGTGTGCACTTCATTCTGAAAACATTGACATCTTCTTCTCTGTTTTTTTGTTTCAGCGAGCTCAGCATGGCTTCCTAATGAGCTAGCTAGTTTCCCCGGACTCTTGGCCAGTAAGTCACTTTTTTTGGGGAGTTTTGTTAAAAATATCTTGGATCCAAGTGTAACATTTGATGATTTTAGGCAACAAGTATCTATTTCTGTTATGAGAACCCAACAGGGGAAACTCTGTGATGCATTTTTGGTCCTGACCCACAGATCTGCTCTGGTCCAACTATTTATAGATTTAGATCATTTACATGAATAACAGTTTTATGTATGGAACATATTTTGTCCTTTATTGGATTTTGAGTCGACTTCAAGCACCACAAGGCCACGAAACTGTAAACGCAAACCACCTGTTCAAGTGAAAGGTAAAAAGGAAAAGTTTGAAATGTTTCTGTGACCGAAGGCTAACGAATCCCTTCCTGTTGTTGCAGACACCAGTGGAGCTTTGATGATGGACATACAGGCCGACAGCAGAGCTGTTTACGCCGTCTTTAAGACCGTCCAGCTGCTGAGAGGCCTCCATGTTCACTACTTGACCTGGAAAAACACCACTAAACTATTTTTAAAACACTTTGGAGTTTTGTCACTGTTAATAGTTGTTCTCAGAGCAATCAGCTGATAACCCAGCGTTGATTAACCTTTATAAGAATGATATATTGATATGTATTTTTATACATATTTAAATAGGAAAGTTTTAATAGAAGATATATCGTTTTTTTTATCCAATTTATATTTGCTGCTGCTTATTTGTTTGTTGTTTTTCAATGAAGATAAAGATTTTATACTCTAAATGTAATGGGAACTCTAAATCTAGCTCACGGGGGCATAAAAGGTTAAATCTGCAATAGAAATGAGTCAGCCCAATACTGTGAACTCATTGATGTGTTTTGAATCAGAAGTGGGCGGCTGGTTGGATAGTTTTGGTGATATGTTGCTCCTCCGACATGAGAGCGTACAACTAGCAACTATTGCCAGTGTAAAATGTGCACCATAGTAACATTTGGTGAATATACAACTTAATAAAACACAACCTGTGTATTACATTGCCTGCTTCATTGTTGCTTTGTTGTCAAAATATATGCGTCTTAATAAGTCATTTAGCCTAAAATCACTTGTGATTTTCTGGAAAATTCCAGTTTCAAGAGTGCACATGCCTGAAGTAAGACAGGATAAGGCAGGGGACTGCGATGTTACATTTTTGTTGCAACAAGTTGATTACAATGACAAACCTGATTTACTTCTGTATGCTAAGCATGCGCTGTACACATGCAACGCTGTCAAAATGAAATAATGCCCACTGACTTACTACTTTTCACGGAGCAACGTGAACTATCGTCTCGCAGCACTTATTTAACCCGGTGGCCGTTTGGCAGCTCTCAGTCGGTCTTCAGCGAGAGGCTGGAGTCTGGTGTGCAGCAGCACTGAGAGGGGATGTTGAGTGGAGCAGCGGTGGCTCTGTTGTTTTTAATGGAGGGGTTGGTCCAGCAGAGGTATTCACATATGGGACTTGTGAAACAATAGGCCCAGTGTGGAGCCCCACACTTTGCCCCTCTGGCTGCCAGAGGTCTCTAAACGAAGCTCCTTAAATAGAAAAATACCTTTTTTTCGTTTTTTGGGTGGTGGTGGTGGTGGTGGTGGATGGGGCTGGAGGGCACCGCTGTTTAAATGGTGTTTCCTGCCCTCAAAATGGTTGCACATAGGCATGGCCTGCAGCATTTGTAGATTAAAGTTTCAGGACTGACACAGTTTTCCCCGGTGGAAACGAGTTGAACCCCATTGGGGCCAACTGGTATCGGGCAAAAGCTAAATATGTGATATGCGAACGCTTCAATTATTTCCCTGCAGCCATCTGGAAGTGTTTTACACCTTTTAGATTGGGTTGGAATGTATGGCCTCTGCTCGTTTTTCATTTCAAGTATTTTAAACTAAAAGAACCCCCTTCTCACCCCCCAAAAATAATCTCCCCCTCCCACCTCCCAAAGAGAAATCTCCGGACTCTGTAGTAATAGTTTAGTCTGGTCTGGAATGCCTCTTTCCCTCTGTGGTGCTCGGTGTTTGCCAGACAGACTGATAATAAACGAACAAGAATAACACATCAAAACATGTCAAAAATATAACTGGCATGAAATCGACTGGATGAATTAATCTGGTTAGGCTGTGCAGACAGTTGGAGGTTTGTTTGCCATTGTGTAGCAGTTTCTATCCTTTTTATTCAGCCACCTTTAATTCAATTCACCATATATGAGACAGAGGTGTGATCAGCAGGGAAAAACTGGGCGGACGATGGATATCATGATACTTTTCCATCATTTTGGGGATAAAAACTGACTTGGCTAAATAAAACCAAGAATTACCAGCCAAAATGGATTTATTGTTTTTTTTTTTTTTTTTACTAACCCTACGCATAACATAACCTCAAACTAACACAACACAACTTAACGTAATGTAAACGTACCATGACATAGTATGACCTAACACAGCATAACATAACATTATAATGCTACTAGAGTAAATGCATCCATTATCCAAACAGCTTATCCTTTTTTAGGGACGCTGGAGCCGATCCCAGCTGACATCGGGCAAAGGCAGGGTTCACCCTGGACAGGTCGCCAGTTCATAGCAGGGCACATATAGAGACAGACAACCATTCACGCCCACATTCACACCTACGGGGAATTTAGAGTCCAATTAACCTGAAGCCGGAGAACCCGGAGGGAACCCACAACATGCAAACTCCACACAGAAGGACCACCCAGACCGGGAGACGAACCCATACCCCTCTTGCTGTGAGGTGACAGTGCTAGCCACTACACCACCGTGCAGCCCTAGAGTAAATGCAACATAATGTAAAAAAATGTAAAAAAAAAAAAAAATACATAACATAACTGCAGGGATGACATATAGTTTTAGTCCAACAGGAAGTTAGCATCGCAGTGGTTCCGTCTATAAGAAGCCAATGCGATTTTTTTATTGGATTTTGGATTATTGCAGAAAATTAGCCCTGTGGCAAACACATTTTTATGATATGTACAAGTTTTGTTCAGCAAGATAGTCCTCACAACTGAACACCACTTTTATTATTTTTGAAGCGCGAATGCAATTGCCGGAAAAGAAAAAAAAGTTAACGTTAAACTACAAACATTTAACATTTAATAAGACACGCAAAAGCTCGTTCATTAATAGCCGTGAAACATTTATCTTCTCTGAACGAGTGTGACGCATCGTTACAATTGCTTTGGCTCAGTTGTCACGACAGGATTTTCAATTCCAAATGTTTGCCCTTTAATTCATAAATGTGCCTTTATATTCAAAGCACTAAATTACATGCTCAGTCAATACAGCCACTTCATATTAGCACAGTTCAAATGCTTATTACGAGACATACAGACCAATAAATCAATGTGTCTCATTCCATTTCTTTTGACTCGCCTCCACTGCGAGGCGTTTTAAAAATGTCATGTAAGGTTTATGTTACTGTTGCTTAAACTGTGATTTAGTGTTTAATGCTTTCCAGTATTCCAGTATTCGCCTACAGTATCTTCAGTGCCAAAGTCTTAACATGATTCAATAGCGTCTTCAGTCAGTTACACAGTTGTTTCATTGTTGTTTGTATGATCTTTGAGGCAACGGCCATTACAAACTCTGCGTCGATGAGAATTAGTTACTGTTCGACCGCACTATTTGAAAAGGATAGAGCTTGAGCCGAACACTTGTTTGTGTTCTCTGTTTGTCATCTCCATCGTGAAAATTTTAATTTGAGCCCAAAAAAAGGGCATTTTACTGGTTTCACTGATCCAGGTACTTTCAATCTTTCAGTTTCGAAGAAGCACTATTTTTTTGCAGCGTTTGAGTTGGGAGTTATTTTTGTACCAGCGTCAGCAGTAAGATGAGGTTAGAACATCTGAGTCCGCTCTCAGTGACTTTATTAAAAATAAAGACTGTGTGAGTGGATTCTAATCCTCATCATTGTTTTTACACTTTTCTTAAAATGAAGTCATCAGAACAAGAACCTTCAAATGGGATTTCTCAGCATGGCATTCAATCAACTCATCATTTCACTCAGAAGTATTAATTTAATTTGAACTAATATTAATCTGAGCGTCAAAAAATGGCAACTAGTTTAATGTTGATTTGACTTTTAAGCAACATTTCTTTTTAACATAACGTTACCTATTTCAAATCTGATGATTCCACTATGTGTTGTTTACAGTGTAAAGTTGTTGCATGTGTTTGAAAGAAAGAACCCTTTGTCCAGGACAAAAAATAAATAAAGAAATCACCTACAAAAACTGAGTTTTCCACTTCATCAAAGTTTAATAAGTAGAGCATATGGCCCAGTGAAGTTAAGATCTAATAAAAATGCAAACACACAAACCCTCCGCGCATTAACACATGTACGGTCACTGCGAAGCCAACGCTGAGCGCGGAGCGCTCCGCTCTCAGATGTGAGGCCGCTGTCTCAGGAAATGCCACCAGAAAGATGGAGATACTGCACAAATACAGCAATTACCCTCTTTGTTTTAGATTAAATCCATGTTATTTTAAAATGCCGCGTACTTTTTTTTTTCAACGGACCACCTCGCCTCTGATGGATCTTTGTTCATTTATTTCGTTTTTGTACAAAAAAAAGTGAAATTAGAAAGGCACCCGCTGCAGGCGGAGGGGTTGAGATTCAAGCCCGCAAAAGTCCCAATTCTGTGGTAAAAACATCAGCTCTCTCGCGCCTCCGCAACGACCCAGAACCCAGAACCCAGAACCCAATGCACTTTATGTTCCTTTGTTCTTTGTGCTGCTGTCCTTGTTGACTTCACCACCTGGTTTTTTCCCTTCTTTTTTTTTTTTTTTTGTGTGCAGGAAACTGAAGCTGGAGAAGGAGCTGGCTGGAATGCTGTGGAGGATTCGGTGGGAGGACCTTCAGTTCGAGAGCCCCAATAAATACCACAAACGAGCCGGCAGTCGGCTCACCCTGTCGCAGGTACGGATATCTTCATGTCTTCGTATCTTTGTACCGAGAAAATACGGTGCAAATGTGCAGGTGAGGTGACAAGGAAACAAACGTAGCAAAAGTGGTTAAAAACCTAAATTCATCCATGTAATCTCTTATTAACCTCTGAACACCTCTTCGTAATTCTCAGCTTTATATTTATCGTCTTTTATTCCATCACGGCCTCCGAGGTGCGATGAACAAGTTGCTCTTCTGGAAAAGGTCACATTGCCAACGTCTGGGGAGAGACTCGACGCCGGGGGCCCCCAGCGTTCATCACGCGAGACTGTACCGGTGTCCATGTGTCACTGCTTTAGAAATTGGACCCGGCCGGGGAATCGAACATGTTGACACGTGTGAAGTTTAGAGCGTATCCCTGTTTACACAATGTGTATTAAAACAACAACAAAAAAAAAAAAGAAAGCAGTTCGAGGGTCTTGGTAGAAAAAGAAAAGCTGCGGCCCCTTAGATGGCCCAAACCCTTTGTTAGTTCACACATTCCTGAAAGCTTTCCCTGCGGTTTATTGAAAATGGCTGGGTTTTGCGGTGGCGGACGCATATTAAATGATTGTTAAAAGAAATCCCCCGTCTGGCCCCTGTCTGCCCCTCCCCCCCCAAAATATATGATACCTCATCACGTTCTTCAAGTATCAGGTTCTGTTGTCTGCGCGGCCCCAATGCATGTCCTTTCTTTTTTTCGACCCACACGTGCAAGCGTTCATGAAGAGCACATGCGCACACCTTTTTCATTACTGGCTTTCCGTCCAATTCAACTGGATAATGTGTGCGTGTGGAAAACGCAGTCATTTTCCAGACCGATGTATTTTTCCAGCGTGCCGCGTGTTGCCAACATTTGCATTCTATACAAACGTGTAGTTGACTGTGCTGTCTGTCTGTCTGTCTGTCTGTCTGTCTGTATGCAGTGCGCCCACTTGATTTCTATTCACTCTGTGTTGCACTGCAGACATTTGCCCAAGGACTGGAGTTGGTGTTATAAAAAAAAAAAAAAAAAAAAAAAACTGGAAACATTTTGTTTCCTCAAACATAAGTGAAAGGGAATTTCATGTTTCACAGAGAAAAAGTACTTTGGATGAGAATGTCTGTGGATGAACCCTATTTTTAGGAAGCTATGTTGCAAGTGAAGTGGAAGCAGTCTTAAATGACCAATATTTAATCCTCTTTTTCTCCAATCTACACACCGCTAACTGACTTTATTATGTTTTTCTTCTCTTCTCACCACTCCTTACCACCGTCTTAGAGAGGCTCCAGCTACGGCTCCTTGATAACTGCCCATGGAAAATATCAGCTATTTGCAAAAACGGGCTATTTTAAGGTAAGGCTTAGCGAGTTCTGACATTTTCAACTCCTGCGCACTCCTTTCCCACCCACACATGTGCACACTCGCAGAGAAAAGCCGGAGAGCCGGGGAGAGGGGAGAGAAAGAGAGAGCGTGGGCGAATTTAGGTAGTTGGGTTTAATGTGAGCTGCAGAATGCGTCAATTTTCTTCTTCTTCTTCTTCTTCTTCTTCTTTTTTTTTTTTTTCTTTCTTTGTTTCCACACTCCCACCTCGCAGTCTGGACATGGCCATCAACTTATTGCTTGATTTATCCGTTTAAGATGGAGGAGTGTGTGTGTGTGTTTGAGGAAATGTGACAAATAGAGCCTGCCGAATAATAATAATAATAATAATAATAATAATGATGATGTCTTTGTATTTAGCTGTATGATGCAGGCTTTTATATAAATGCTGATGTCACGGTACAGCTTGAACGTCTCATGGATCTCTGGGGGTACTGATGCACTTCTCAAATTCAACACAGGTCCTGAGGTGATTAAATCTGACACCAAAGCTCAAACACAAAGAGAGAGAGAGAGAGAGATAGAGAGAGAGAGAGAGAGAGAGAGAGAGAGAGAGAGAGAGAGAGAGAGAGAGAGATAGCGATAGCCTCAGACAACCAAGTACTGGAAAACAACCTCTGAAATGAGGTGTTTTTTATTCAGCAGTTAGAAGCCAAATGCATCTGCTCTCCTACATGCGGCGGCCACCATCAACTGTATATTTCCTTCTTCAAATAAAAAGTCACCGCTCCCACATGGACTCACACGTGAATTGGCCTTGCGACAGGGTTGCTCTGAGATATTCACCTCGCTGCCTTCGGTTACTGATCCTCACGTATCAAAGCGACAGCAGCAGATTTTAATAAGCCCCAAATGTACCTGCACAACTGTGATACGCTGTTCTCTCCTTGATTTCCTCTCTCCGTGTTCACGATCCTTGTTTGCACTTTTTATATTGCTGCTGTTGTTTTTTTTTTTATTCCTGCTTTATTTACGTCTAGAACAAGGTGCGTCCTTGAATGTCTTCATGAATAGCGTCGTATTTAGTGGACCGTACGTCCTCAGACTGCATTCATTGCTCTGTTTCTTCTCGCGCTGCACACAGGGGAACCTGGTGGCCATCAAGCACGTGAACAAGAAGAGGATCGAGCTCACCAGACAGGTTTTGCTGGAACTCAAACACGTAAGTGTTCGTAAATAAATGTCATATAGTAGATGTATTCATCCTTTTTACAGGGTTCAGAGGATTACTTTGGAACAATTACGTCAAAACAGCCAAATTACAGCCAAAAATCACATATGTGTCCAAGAGCATTACTATTCTGTACAACATACAAGACTCTATGCTTAGACAAATTATTTGTATTTAAAAAATGAGCGAAAAGGGGAAATATCCTGTGGTTGAGGATGTTCTTGCAATCTATTTCTTTTTTCTTTTTTCTTTTTTGTATACACTCTAAATCATCTGCAATTGGTAAAAAGAAAATGCAGTTGCAAGACTCTGTTTGTATCTTTTCACCGGTTTCCAATTACAGTTCAATACAGTTCAAATTCTTCATGAGAAATCAAGTGGATTGCTCTAGATTTGCTTATAAGGTTGACAGAATACTTTTCATGGCAGCACAATCCACTCTGCTACATCTGTATTTTCTTTTAGACATTTATTTTAAACTTTTACTTCATCACTTTTCCCTGTGTCGTTTATTTTTCTCTCATATACTTCGTTTAACCACTTTGTTACTACGTTGAGACAATGTTTTACAAATACAGTTATTATATTAATGTTAGAACCACTCTACTAGCCAATCATTCCACTAAAAAAAAACATCATGAGACAGCTAATACATCTGCTTACTTAAAGCTGCAATAATCAATATTTTCATACTATTTGTATGTGAAAGGGGTCGGTCATATTGATGAATCCAAAAGGATTACCACTGTACACTACCTGCTCAGCACCAAACAGCAGACAGACGATGTTAGTGTCCAGCTGGTGAACATAGTGGAGCCTTGAGCGGCAATAAAGAGTTGGAGGAGACCAAAAACAGAGCTAAAAGAGAATGAATACTGACATTAATCAGGTGGACAAAAAAAACGACTCCAAATGAAAGATAGTGTTGCTCTACGTTTGTTGAACATGTAAATAAAATACTGTTTTCTAACAAGTTCGCCATATAAGAGTTAGTGATATGTCAGTGCTGTGCATCCATCTTCTTTCTGTGGCCCCCAGGTAGCCAATACAATCTGGTGATACAGGTTTAAGGGAAACAATTTCAGTCGGTTCGTCATTCCACAACACAGACTGCCTTGAAGCTTGTGTATTCGTGGTCCCCTGAGGATCAATTCTGATGTTTTTGGTCACCGCTCCACCTTTTCTCTAGTGCCCCAATACGGTTGAAGTGTCTGCTTATACAAGGGAAATATCAAAAAATGTAATTGGAAGAATTAAATTAAATTTACGGAGGTCATTCCTGCACCTCTGAAATGGAAGTATTTTTCTTTTAAAGATCTCATGACCTTTCCTCTCAGGACAACATTTTTTACTTTAGCTCCAGTTCTGGCATTTCACAAAAAAATACTTCCGTCCAACGGCTTTGTACTTTGCAGTGCAGTAATGCAGCTTCTTTTTTCCGCTCGCAGTTTATCTTTTCGCCTTTTTTTTTCCGACAGAAAAAGAATCCCATGAAATCCGTCTGAGAGACCGTTGGTTCGTGCTGTTGTTTCTGTGTTCAGTGTGACAAGAGCCATGCACGGAGACCTTGGGGGACAAACATACAACAAAATCCATCTCCATCTCAACGAGTTGTTTTCAACAAATCATATCTTCATTCACTTGAAATGAAACAAAACCACGAATTGACAATATTGTACTCACCACTGCGGATGGAAAGACCTTCAAAGAGAAAAGTTAAATCTCTCCTCCTGCTTTACTAAACAAGCTCCTGAAAAGGCTTTTACTCAGTAGGACAGTAAAAGCTTTTTGTTGTTGTTGTGGGAGCTAGCTCCTCATTAGCACGTCCGGCCAGTAGCACTGCAGGATGTTGCTTGTTCAAGAGTTAACGTCTCTTCAACATCATCGACAACAGCTGGCGATGAAAAGGTCCCTTTGGCTGGGACATATTTACGAGAGATAGCGATAAGGAAGCCGAGGGAGAAAAATGCATGTGGTTTGGTGATGGAAACACAAAGTGGCACGGGGAAACCCATAACTCTGAGATTTCACGGGTGCTCACGAACAAGACTGAAGCTTGTGGGGAAGATTTTTGGCCATTTTCTTAAGTTTAACATCTCTTGGTCTTTAACTCGCTTTAATCCGACTCAGCTCCGTATTTTTTGGTCCTTTTCTTTTCTTTCTTTTTTTTTTTGCGTGCTTGGAGGAGAGCAGTTTAGGCTCCTTGGATGCTTCTGTGGTCTCTCGGTCAGTCAGCAGGCACACATGGGAGAGAGGCTTCTGTCTGAGCTGGCAGCCTCTCAGACGCCCCGGGGGCCTGATCGGCTGTCAAACCTCAGCTCATGAAAAAGCCAACCAGATGGGGGGAAGAGACGGGCCTGCCAGTGGAAACTTAACCACTTGTCTTCCAGCACACCACCCCCCCCCCCAACCCTCCCCCAGCGGTTCTCCTCCCCCTCCACACCAGTGTGCAGCAGGGGGAATTATATAGGCCAAAGGGTAGGCTAACATCTCCGGAGCCGTGAAACAGGAGCGACTAACTGCCTGCTTTTGGTGTGAGAGCGCCTGTCCCCCTCAGTGAGCTCAAAGAAGAAACGTACACTGTGAACACCGTTTGTAGATGTTTCATGCCGGCTGCAGAAAGATGGACCTTTTGTGTGTGTGTGTGTGTGTGTGTTGCTTCTGACAGCTTCGAGGAGGACGTGCACGGAGCTTGTTTCTACGACACGCTATTGATCCGTCTTGATCACTTCACCTCAAACATCTCTGTTTTCATACGTTTCCCATTCAAAGTGGAAGATCCATGTTTTGTATCGTAAAAAACCCCCAAAAAAAACAGCGCGTGATTAGTGATTATTTTCCATGTTGAGAAGTTTTACACGCTCGGCCCGCTCCGCTCTGATATTCCTGCTCCGAACATCCTCAACGTATTATTTTTTTCATCATCCTTAGCACACAGGCTCATTCATAAACCTCCAAGGGCAATTTATGCACATGCACATGTTTCAACAGGGTGCCCTGAGCAGGAATGCGTCTCAACACGTAGAAAAGACACCGTGCCAGCTAGCCGAACTGCAAATAGACTATTTTGATGAACTGCTGGCAGCGTTATTCTCAAAACTTTGTATATAAATGAACCGTCAGTCCTCTCCACCTCCCTCCCTCCCGCCCCCCACACCGCCCCCCACCCCGCCCCCCGTCCTCTGTTTCCATGGGGTTTGGGAATGTGATGTTTGGAAAGAGTTACACTCACAGTTGCAGTGTGTTTGTGTGGTTATTTTCAGATGAGAGACGTTCAGTTCAACCATCTAACCAGGTTCATCGGAGCCTGCATTGACCCTCCGAACATCTGCATCGTAACAGAGTACTGTCCCAGAGGCAGCCTGCAGGTAATGTCTTCGTGAACAAGAACAACAACATTGCAGAGTGTTTCTATGTCTTGAAAACTGTCTGCCTTAATCAGGGAAATATGTGAACGTCAAATCATTATTTCCTTAAAAAATTAACAATTTAACATGCAAACTAAAAAGCCTCCTAGGACTCCATAATTAGAATTTCTTGAAAAAGTTAAAATTTTGTAAGCCGATCAACAGAAAACGAAAGGAACATTTGGGAAAGACATACATGTCTAAAAACAATTGTGAATTAAGTATCTTTTGGGTTGTGTACTGATGGTAGAAAACAAAACAATCAATTCCACCGCGTCACTTTGGGCTCAGGAAAAATTCACGATCAGCATTTTTTCACTTTTTTACAGAATCAAACAACAACAAATCAACAATGAGAATAACTGTGAGTTGCAGCCCTGTACATGTGCCGAAACAAACCCGAGTTGCTCAGTGAATGAGACATTAACACACGAGAGGTGCAGCCTAATTAATCACTGATGAAAATAATCTAACATCAGCCGACCGATGGACTTTTCATGTTGCAGCACCAGAGTAAACAGTTTGTAGCGTAGTGAACCTCGTCAAACTGCTGTTCCTGGCAGTGTGGGCTCTGCCCACAGAGCTCTACAGGACCAAGTGAAACCTCCGTATTTAGTCTAGTGAGCTTACGGCACATGGCGAGCTCACCCTTTGAAGTGTGACGCATTCTTATCTTTGTGTCGTATTCAATCTTTTGCAATCTGCGTTTTTTTTTTTTTTTTTTCAAAAAAGAAGTACACGATGCCTCAAGTGAACTTGTTCTTGGCCCGCACTCCGTGTTCCCGACTTAACCTAAAAGTGGACGAGCTGGAAAAACGATGGGAAACTCAGCCATGGTCTTCATCACTCACACTTAAAGAGAGAGAGACTCCCATTTAAATATACGTGACCCTGAGGGTTAAAATGAAAGGAATCAGGACTGAAGGTGGTTCCATATTTGGTCCCAGAATATACATCGGGGCTAGCCTGGTTTCTGAGGCACTCTTGGAAGTTTAAAAGATAAAGCAGATACTAGAATGTTTTTTTTCTGTGTGTAAAAATGTTCTGCTCCATTTTTTATTTATTTTTTTGTTTTCCAGGACATTTTGGAGAATGAGAGCATCAACCTGGACTGGATGTTCCGCTACTCGCTGATCAATGACATAGTGAAGGTACGTAACTGAAAGCTCTGCAAACAGAAAAAAAAAAAAAAAAAAACAGAAATCAAAGGCAGGACAATCCATTTATATAATGTTTATGTATAAATGTTGGCAAAGAGGTCGCATTTCAATGTTAAATTATGTTTATGCTTTGTGTGTTAAAAAAAAATCCCTGTTGCCATGGTTTCACATGGACAGTTTGTTAAAGATGTGAGTGAGGCAGAAAAAAAGGAAGAAGTGTTACAGTGGCTGAAACTACAGTAAATATTGCTGTTATATAGTTTAAAGTAGGATTGAAACATCATCATAAACTTTGCTAAAAATTTCCTTCAAGCCAATCAGAACTAATCATGGACTTACTTCAGAAGATTATCTTCAATCTGTCCCCACAAAGAGGCTTTTTGTCTCTTGGATGGACTCGATACTGCACAACGTGCATGACGAAGCGCTCCGGCTGAATGTCTCCACGCAGATAGCGGCGCTCTGCAGAGGAGAGGCGCTTGGTGAAGCTCTGAGGGATGTTTGACTCACCGTTTCCACAAAATATTGAACGCGAGTACATTCAGTACCCGCGGTCCCTTTCCCAAAGGAATTAAGAGTAATTTCACAGAAATTCTCCCGTGACTGTGCCGTCCTTGAAACAGGGGCCTCTTTTCAAAACCTTCAGCATACATCCACAACACGTCAAAGCGTATTACTTCCATATGTCTGGATTTGTGTGTTTTCATGTATGATTTGCTGTGGAGAAAGAGAAAAAAGAAAAGAGAGGACACCCCTTAATGCTTGACTTGACGCTCCTCTCCACCAGGGAATGAACTATCTCCACAACAGCTACATCGGCTGCCATGGAAATCTGAAGTCATCTAATTGCGTGGTGGACAGTCGATTTGTTTTGAAAATCACGGATTATGGCTTGGCCAGCTTCCGCTCGTCCTGCGAAAACGACGACTCGCACGCACTCTATGCAAGTAAGTGGAGTTCACGTATTTCTTATCATTCACAACAACAACAAAAAATATTGACTTCTGTTTCGGCGCAGACATTTTATGAGTGCTTCTGCTTCTTGGCTGCCCAGAGAAGCTTTGGACGGCTCCAGAGCTGCTCATATACGACCGCCATCCTCCTGAAGGAACTCCGAAGGGTGACGTGTACAGTTTTGGCATCATCCTGCAGGAAATAGCCCTGAGGAATGGACCTTTCTATGTGGAGGGCATGGACCTCAGCCCCAAAGGTAAACACAAGTGTCTTTTCTAGGCCTCGGGGAGGTCAGCTGACCACCGGGATCCTTTCAATCAAGCATGCGGCAAAAGGAACGCGTACGCAAAAAAAGAAAAGTAAATCAAGCGGATGAATTTGTCAGTAATTCACATAAAAAAAATAATTAAAAAAAGCATATCTCTGTAACATTATGAAGCCTCTTTATAAGAAACTAGTCTGAGAAATGTTTATGGAGACAGGAGGACAGAAAAGACGGAAGTTCACGTAATAGTAACTTCATTCATTGGCTTTTCACTGACATTTCAAAAGGGGACTTTGGTAAGGTCAGACAACTATACGCAGCTACGCACACAAACAAAGGACACATGTTGGCCAGATGTCAAAGGCAGGTGGAGTCTGGGACGAGAACACATGATAACAAACCCAGACGAAGCACAGAAAAGGCAATTGAATAACAAAAGTAGTATGAATTAAACAAAAAGATTATAAAATGTCAAAGGAGGCGGCTTAAAGGGCGGATCCATTCTTTTTTTAATATCATTCTGTAGCTTCTCAGTGGTGTACCTCATGGGTTAAAGTCCGAACATTCACATTTTGGTCAAAGTACGTATGTTTTAGTATCAAAATGCTATTTTCCCAAGCAGTTACTAACATATATATATATATATATATATACACAACTCCTGTGTTCTTTGATGTAAAACTACTGTTTTTGTCGATGAAGTCTTTTAAGACTTTTAAGAGAGCGATATAACGGCTTCAGTGAAAATATTCTGAAAGTATTGTACTCTTAAACTGATGGATTCATTGAGGTGGCTAAGATATGTTTTGCTGCTGCTCCCATCCACGGCTGCTTAACCTTGTCATCAGACTTTCAGTTATTTCCAAACTCATCACAGCTAACATTGACTCAGCTCGTGCTAGAGTTCACATTATTTATAACCTTATTGACTTGCTCACTCTGGGAACTTACTTCACTGGCTGAGTGGGCTTTTCATATTTTATAAAAAACGCAGATGGAGTCGACCTTTAAGCAATAACTGCGTGTCGGTTTAAGATGCTATTTATGTATTTTGACTGTAAACATTTTATTTACGAGTCCTATATTTAGCTAGGAAGTGCCAATGAGGTACAAAAAACGAACAACAGGTAGCTTTCTCTCGCTGGGCAACACATTGTTATCTAAGACACAAAAATAAATCTGAAAGCTTAATCACTGATGACACTCTGGTTCTTCAGCTTCCTGCACACATGTTGCTATTTCTTCACCAACGTGTACTTTTACCTGCTTAGTGATAGCGGGAAAAACTTTTAGAGCGACTCGAGATCAGGAGTTCAAACCCTCCCGGGGCGCTTCCTCCATGGGATGACTGTGATCAGTGATTCACAGTCATGCTCGATGCTGATTGTACAAGCGCATGCTAATTATCCATTAACAAGCTGAGAGCATGCGAAAGACTGCACCTGTTCTCCGGTGTCTGAATGTGTCATTTTGTGGTTTAAAAATGACTTTCACGATGATTTCCAATAACAGCATAGAGAGGATGTGGAGGAATCGTTTTGGGGAAGGATGTCTCTTTTCAAACTATTTCCTTTATATGATTATTGCATCAGCCGAAGGAGAACTGTGCAATGCTGAATATATTAAGGCTCATTCAGCAGAAGTAGCACATTCACGGAAATGCAGAACTTTCCTAAGAATGTCAATATTCGTGAAAAAAAGAAATCCAGAGAGCAGCATCTACTGTGTTCATAAAAAAAGAGTTATTAATAACACTGTAAATGCATTATGAGACCAGTAAGAAGTAATAAGTTAAATACAAGCTCACTACATGTTTTCTGCTGCAGAAGTTGTGTAAATGTAGAAAATAACTTCCTGGAGTCTTGTCGTCGCACTGAGGTTGCCAGGCAACCAGCGGTAGCTTTATTCTTAACGAGCAGAGACGAGGGCGGTGTCAAGCTTCTCATTTCACTCTCGGCAATAAAGTAAATAAGCATTTAATGTTTCCATTAAAGAAGCGGTTAATGCTTACCGGGAAAATTCAAAATCAACAAATTTAAAGATACATTGGTTTGACTGGACACAGATGCCACTGGGACATGTTGCGTCAGACATCAGCGCTGAGGATCGTGGTAGTGTTAGGTGTTTCAGTTATTTTGCCCGACCCCGCGCAGACACATTTCACACAGCGTGTGTTTCTCGTCCGTCCTCTCAGAGATCGTGCAGAAGGTGAGGAACGGTCAGAAGCCGTACTTCCGGCCGACGACCGACAGCAAATGCCACTCGGAGGAGCTGACCATCCTGATGGAGGGCTGCTGGGCCGAGGACCCCGCAGAGAGGCCCGACTTCGGCCACATCAAGATCTACATGGCCAAGCTCAACAAGTGAGGCTCACACTTGAAATGATTCCAACAAATGAATGTTCTTTCATCCTTTGCGGAGATAATTTGACGAAATTGGATTTGACAGAGTCTGTTCTTTCTCAGACTATCAGTGTCTTTCCTGCCAACGCAACATGTGAACCCCCCCCCGTGTTGAGAACCTGTCGCCCTCTGAATCACGTGCAAGTTGACACATTAACGAGATTCAAAAAGGACGAGCAGGAAAAATAATTATGTTCGAGAAATCGCCATGGCAATTTAGGATAAAAGGCGGTTTGTAATTCCTGACAGGCAGCGCTTGTCAGAAAGTGCTCTTTGCTGCCTTTCCATCTCTGCGTGTGTGTTTGTGTAAGAGAGAGGGGGGGAGGGGGGGGGTCTGTTTCTGGTATTATTTTCAATGATCCTATGAATCATTCATCTGCACATTTTGGTTTTATGTCAGCTTGGCAGCTCTGTCAGAAATAGCTTTCCCATGAGATCCACAAGATTCCCATGAGCTGCTTATCCTGCTTTTAACGGGAATGTATTTGTTTTATCTGCAGTTTATATGGAAGTTAAGTAGTAACGTTGGCCTTTGCTTAATTGTAAAAATGGCATAAACTCAAGTGAAAATATTTAAAGAGGCTCATAGCATGCACCATCCCAAAATAATTCATATCGTAATTATGATATATTATAGTTACAAAATATTTCCTCATAATTGTGATTTCCTTTCATGTAATTATGACAGAAAGTTATACTTATGAGGTAAAGAAGTCATTATTCGGAGAAAGTTTCCATAGAATGCCTTCAAAAACTCAAATCCACGGGCTTCACCAGGACTGTGGCTGTGTAGCTATGAGTGAACAACCTATCAACTGTCATTCGATTTTTTTTTTTCGAGACTGAACCCAACTGAGCCAAGCCCAATTCAAACCAGAGAGAAAAAATAAATCTCATCAGGTGAAATAACCAAAACGTTTATGCCTTTGGCAGAAGCTCGCGTGTTCACGTCGGACCCCCGTCACTCACAGTGAGGCCTTCAAAATACTAGTGAGGATCCCAAACGTTTAAACAACAAATTTGGTGCCGAGCTGTGAATTGACCATGAGACATCTGGGCTATTTCAACTTGATACACCAGTGAAATATATGATTCCACAAACGAGGTGGGAAAACATTGCTGATTGTTTCAGCTCCAAAGGCTTATTATCTAAGGGTGAGATCAGGGGTGAGGAGGTTAATTAGAGCTGCTGCCGACCTTCCAGTCCTGTGAGTTGCGACATGCAGAGCAAAAACACCGGTCACGGCCCATTACCCCGAGTGGCAACTTGGAGCTTCTCTGCTACTAACATGGCCACGGGATTTTTGCATTCTCGGACACTAATACGGAGCAAACGATAGCCGAAGCGATCATGTTGACATTCTGTCATTCACCATAATCAAGAGTGACAGTCAGGTGTGCGGTGGAGACGGCGTTGCTAGATATGTTGTAATGGTATCACCCCGCCCGATAGCTGTCCTGAAACATCAACAATTTCCGCCGACATTGGAAACTGAAGGCGAAGAACACGAGCGGCCCAAGCTGACCAATCACAGCTCCCGAGGTCTCTCCATGATATCCACCATGTCACAGTATCTGTGCCGCAGCTTGTTTTTCGCGCCTAAAGATACAGCTAATGCGCCATTGATGCATCCAGTCTGTCTTTTGTGCCTGCCCGGAGCTGGTTATGCAATATTGTTATTCTTTCATTATTTTGAAGGAGACCTCGCTGTTGTCTGAAAGGGCCCTTCACAATCGGCACAGATAATCGCAGCAAATAAGCTCGCGGAGATTCTGAAGTGCGCTTGAAACGAAACAAAAAGAAAAAAGAGAAAGTCCATCACAGTGAAGATTCCATTCATTGCCTTTATTGTTGTTTTTTTCATTACATTATTGTTCAAAGCCGCTCTGATATCAGAGACGGAGAGAGTTGGGTGTGAGGGACATTTGTGAGCTACATTGTTGTGAAGTCAAATCCAAACGCTGCATTTCTTTGTGCAATACCGTCGTGCATAATAATCAAACCTCAAGGACATGACAACATCCGCCAGAGAGATGCGACGCGGAGGCGACCGTCATTTGTTGCATTGAAATATTGCTGCATCCAGCTGGTTCGTGGGCTTCGGCCTAACCTCTACCTCGCCACCGAGGAAGAGCTCTTCAATACAGTTACTGCACACAAAACTGCAAATGCTCGTGTGTTGATTTGGTGGGGCGGCGATCTAAAAGCAGGCGGTTCGGAAGGGAATCTATAAGCAACAATCTGTGTGGTTTGGTGTGATTTTTTTCTTCCCCTCCTCTGTTAGCCATGTAAGTCAGTGCAGGATGAGCCCAGTGATGTACAGCTTTCCATTTGTAGCGGCTTGGAGGCAGAGAGCTCCTCGTATGATTGACATCCTCGCAAGCACTCAAGGATGCTCTTGACAGCTGCACGCGGAGCCCCTCCCTCGTGCGCACGATGCCCGTCACCGCTGAGGGCCCCGCGCCTTAATGCTCTGTTTGCCGGTTATTTTCATTAGGTAAATGTATGTTGTTGACATGACGTGATGGATGGGCAGTTATTTTTGGTGTGTGTGTGTGTGTGTGAGCTTGGGCTTGAAGGGCGCGGCAACAAGAGGGGTGTTCAGTAAAAGGTTCGGTTTAACCCAGGCGCCCCCCCCCCCACACACACACACACACACATCAAGTACCTCTCTCTACTAATTTCACTTTGTGTTCAGCATTGAAATATTTCCCCTTTTTTTTTTTCCTTTTATTCTTAACTGTGTTTTTCTGAAACGACTGGCACACACAGTCCACAGATTTGAGGAAAAAAAATTAACTTCCTGAATGTTTTGCCGCTTTGTAAACAAGAAAGCACTCACAGAACGCTTCCCTCCGCCAAGACTGCACAGTCCTCTACATTTGTTTGATAAATAGTAAAAAAAAAAAAAAAAAAAAAAAGTGTTTCAATCAGCGTCTGGATCCAGATCGGCATCAAATGAAAAAAAAAATAAAAAACGCAGTGATGGACAAACATACTGAGTGGGCGATGACACGATACACTGAAGCTACGTAAACCCGGGCTGGGAAAGTAACAGCTTTGTACAAATAACTGCGCATGTGCCGTCTATATTTGCTTGCAATTGCACAATGTGTTCAAAAGTGATAGTAGTTTAATTCAGACGGTAATATTCATAATTCCAGGGACAGTTAGTTGTAGTTGAGTTTAAATTTGAACTTTAGTACTTTTCAAGTACATTTTTTTTTTTTTCTGTTTAAATGAATATTACGATTTTTGAAATCGGTCCAATATTGTTGGACAGCGCGGTGACCGGCAGCCACTAAATAAGCTGTAATTGGCCGTAGCGCACCATCAATGCACGTCCACCCCACGTTCTTGTTTTTGCTCCTGACTCAGATTATTGTTAGAGCTGTCTGACTCCGTTACAGAAAGGACTCTGTACGGAGAAATCAAAAAGAAAATCTTTGCCCCCTTCACAGTTTGTTTTCACTTCATTAAAGTTAATTGTAGCCCAAACATGTCGTATTCAGCGTTGGGCTGCACTTCGCTCCATCCCCTCCTGTCACTTCTGGTTTAAAAAAAAAAAACCCAACAAGACGGCCACGGACAAAATGCCGAACTCGAGGCTTCAAAACGGCAGACGGGTGACTTCTTGGTGGTTACGTCTACTTCTAATGTACACAGTGTACGCTTTCAACAGACAAAAACTGACGTCTGGAAGTCTATCTCCAAATGCCTAGGAGATGTTTTATTTTCCCCCCACTTGCTTTAAGAGGATTAACAGGATGCAGGATTATTCCCTGGCTGAAATGATTATTTCCTGGCTTCTCACCTCTTTCGCTTCACGCTCAGCATAGAGGACGCTGCTCATTTTTCCACCGTTACTATTGGTTTGGATGAATGGTGGGAAACTGTGGATGTCTACGGCCCGTGCGATCGAGGCTCAGTGCGTTGATACTCATCGCCGTCTTTCATGTCTCCCTCTGATGGTTTTTTTTTTTTTGTTCTTTAAACTTAAACAACATGTGGGCGTGTGTAGGATCCGTGACCCACTAGGAACATGGCAGGGCGCCAAGGCATTGATGCTGAAGAGCCGCCACGGTGGCGTGGATGACTCACCTTCCTGCTCAGTCGGAGTGAATGCGCGTACGTGTGTGTGTGTGTGAGCCTGTGAATCTAGAAAGCCTCCCAAGACACACACACATTACGCAATACGTGCATTATATAAGTTTACAATATATGTGAAATGCTACGATGCAAGAGACCGTTTCGCAGAATGTTAGGGGTGTCCGTTCCGCGTTGGAAGGTAACAGCGGCTGTTTGTTCGTACACGAGGCCGACTGTATACGAACTAAACGTAAACTCTCGTTGGCGCTTGTGTTAACAAAGCTGACGTTTCTGTTTTTCCTGTTTTTACCACGGCACAGAAAGAGACTTTGTTTGTTAGAAAGGGGTTTGCCGGTGGTGCCAGTGCTGCCAATGTTGGAGGAGTGAAAGCCACACCGCTCAAAGACCACTTTGAATGATTAGATTTCTATCTCAGTCATCTACACGGACATTTAACCTCTGAACTCCACCCGTTCTGCACATAAAAGGCCAGTTCATGTGTCATGATTGGTGCTACTCAGCCTGTGAAAACAGTTTTTGGTCGTCTCCTGGAAGAGCTTTGTCAAGTCTGGGAAAATAATTCCCGATGATGTCATTAATGTTATCTCAGCTTGGGTTGGGAGACTAAAAATGTTTCAACAGAAAGCCGTATTACAAATTGTGGCCTTTACCAGGCAGGGAGGGTCTCACAAAGACATGCTGTTGGTTGCATTCTGGGAAATGAGGGATCAAGAGTTTTTGGGAGTTTGGCCCATGTTAGTGACTAAAAGTCTAAGCCTTCTTCTTTTTTTGTCTTTTATGCCTCTTTTGTGCCTCTTTCTAGCTGCAATACTGAATCACTGGATTAGCCATTACATTCCACAGATCAATATTGAATGTTAGTAACCACAAATGTGCTGAATCCACCAGTTGGATTCCAGCTGCTACTTAAATTTGAGGCCAAGGGGACAAGGGGTTCATCAAGGGTAAATCCTTGGACTTGGCCTTGTTTGACATTTAGGGGGTTTGACATCTACAACATGAAGTCATTTTTTACCTTGCTAAGTGACAAAGACGTTTTTTATTGGTCTCGTTATACATATAAAAAAATGTTTTATCCACATATAATAAAGGTTTGTCCCTCAGATTTGATTGACGGAGCAGATTTTACTCATCCAAGTCTGTTTACGGGTGTTGTGGAGTACTACTGCATATGTGAAAGAAAGTGATATCAAGCCCTTGGTGGCTCCAGTGGGAGTTGTGTGAAGTCTGATAAATTGCCTTAAGTGATTTCGCTCGAGTCAGCGTCGGTTGGGGCTGAAGACAAGTGGAGCTAGAAGCTCTTTGGCCCGCTCCTCATCTCCGCTACAGGCCAGCAGCTTGAGTCCACACATCGAAATCTCACACTCAACTGTGAGCGGTGGAGTTGCATTTTGGGTAACAAAGATGGAAGTTTTGACAAGGAAGAAGAATGCTCGGAATAAAAAAGATTGTGCAATTCTAAATCGGTGAAGTACTAAGGTATTATTCTGGTTTATCCCAACCTGGAATATATTTAGTAGTTTTAAAATTGACAATTTATAATAGACTCCTCGGCTCTGATTGGTTGTTTTTCTTTGGCCGCGGTGGAATTTAGGAGCACTGAAAGGAGGCAGAGGAACCTGATTTTTTATCTGTCTCATGAACTGCTGTCAGTATATAGTGACATTTAAACAAGACTTAGGTAACATTTAGATAATCTCGACATTTGTGGGTTTTGCATTGTTTTTCCAGCAATTTCAGAAAGGACCTAGCTCCTCACTGACCGGGGGAGTTTGTGTGGCTATCATCTAATTCTGCTCTGTGTGTGTTTTCCGTAGGGAGGGCAGCACCAGTATTCTGAACAACCTGCTGTCCAGGATGGAGCAGTACGCCAATAACCTGGAGAACCTGGTGGAGGAGCGAACACAGGCATACCTGGAGGAGAAAAGAAAGGCAGAAAACCTCCTCTATCAAATTTTGCCACAGTAAGAGCAAGTGACACTTCACATTCACACTTTTGTCCTTCAACCCAGAAGCTCAAAACTTCCAATTAACTTGAAACCAGCAAATTGGGTGAGTTTTACCAGCGTAGCTCGATAACACTGTCAATTGTGTTAAATCCCTGTATTAATTAAAGACTCTAAATCCCTCCCCAACGCCAACGTTTTGATACACACTTCCCCGTGGTGCGATCTCGCCGTAGATGAAAGGGAACGGAGAGAGCCGACAGGCAAACTGCTCATTAAGGCGGACGGAGGAGCAGACATGATAGCAAGAATAGGCATTTGGATAACACCACAGCAGCAAATCCCATCTTTCTCACCCATTTATCCTCTTTCTTTTCTCTCCTCCTGCTGAATAATCCAGATATACACAGAGAGGAGCCTGAGAGAAAGGGCAGACATCATTTCTCACCGCAATTGTGAAATTGCACTGGCCGGCTTCTGCCACATGTGCCTTTTTGCCTTCGGTATTATTTGATCGAGAGTAAAATAACAGCCAGCAGAATAAAATAAGCAAAGATAAACTGACGTCCACTTATATTGAACCTGTTGCTAGGCATCCTGTAACTGTGTTTTAGGCGGACGAATCTTCGAAGGAAGAGGCGTGAACAAAAACAACCATCATAATCTCATCACCTCCTGCAGTGGCACGTTTGCGCTTTTTTCTTTAGTCCTTTGCTCGTGGACTTGTCTGAACTTATCACACTTTTCACATTTTGACCTCCTCTCTCTCTCTCTCTCTCTCTCTCTCTCTCTGTCTCTCTCTCTCACACACTATCTCTCTCTCTCTCTCTCTCTCTCTCTCTCTCTCTCTCACACACTATCTATCTCTCTCTCTCTCTCACACTATCTCTCTCTCTCACACACTATCTCTCTCTCTCTCACACTATCTCTCTCTCTCACACTCTCTCTCTCTCTCTCTCTCTCACACACTATCTCTCTCTCTCACACACTATCTTTCTCTCTCTCTCTCTTACACTATCTCTCTCTCTCTCACACTATCTCTCTCTCTCACACTATCTCTCTCTCTCTCTCTCTCACACTATCTCTCTCTCTCTCACACTATCTCTCTCTCTCTCACACTATCTCTCTCTCTCTCTCACACTATCTCTCTCTCTCTCACATTATCTCTCTCTCTCTCTCTCTCACTATCTCACTATCTCTCTCTCTCTCACTATCTCACTATCTCTCTCTCTCTCTATCTCTCTCTCTCTCTCTCTCTCTCTCTCTCTCTCTCAGTTCAGTAGCAGAGCAGCTTAAACGAGGTGAGACGGTGCAGGCCGAAGCCTTCGACAGCGTCACCATTTACTTCAGCGACATCGTGGGCTTCACGTCCATGTCTGCGGAGAGCACACCGCTACAGGTACGCAGCGACCCGGCGTGTCGCCGCCATCCCCCGGCAACGATTCCCACTCTGCAACACCGTGCCTCTCCGTGTATACTGTGTTCATTTTTTCCGACTTCCCTCGACATCCGCCAAGCTAAAGTCTGAAAAAAAAATCCCTGTTGGTGAATTCCCTTTCTCTGTTCATGCATAAAAGTGCTCACCGCCGGTGTCAGGTCTCTAACCTACGGTGCGTCTCACAGTTCCCACAGCGTGTGTGTTCCCACACGGGCTGCTACTCGAAATAGTACAGTTGTTAGATGGAGCAGTGTGTTGACGCAGAGCTGAGTCACATTGCGCCACCGCACATCTCTCGCTTGAATACCGAAGGGAGGTTTCTGTAGAGCAAAGACATGATCCTGATGTTGCATCCGGGCAGAGGGTCTTAAGTGTTGATGGAATAACCCAAAGAACGGACACTGGCTCTCCTCAGCTTCAGCTCTTGTCTCTTCTCGAGCTGTGTGAAGGAGCCAAGAGTGCTTCTTGACAAGGCCAGACATTCACACGATATAACAAAATATCCCATCCAGTTACATCGCATCCAGTACTGTAGTGGTAGTAAAACAAGACAAGCGTGAGATAGAGACAGATAGATAGATAGATAGGTAGATAGATAGATAGATAGATAGATAGATAGATAGATAGATAAATACTTTATTAATCCCACAAGGGGGAATTGTTTTGGTACAGCAGCATTTTTACATAAGAAAAGAACAATTTTTACATAAGAAAGAACAATACATACAAAAATAGAATAGAAGAAGAAGAAGAAAATAAGAAAAATGCACAATATATACAACAAATAGAATAGAATAATAATATTAAATTAAATTAAATTAAATTAACTAACAAAACGAAACAATGAGCATGCCATAATCACAGGCAGGAGGTTTGGTTTTATTCTCATCGCTCGTTGACTCCAGGGAAGTGAAGATGAGTTTGGTTCTGAGCTTAGCGGCATCCAACGGCAAAAGGGAACTAGAGAGATTCTAATCCTGTGTTTTGAGTTTAATAACAGAGCAGCCTTTTTTAGTTTAGTTAGATTGTGCCTTTAGGAGTTCAGTATTGATAAAACAATCTTAAGTTTCTCACTATTCAGATCCTAGTCTTTCACAGTTTAAATGTTCTCATTCACTTCACGCTGCTCACTCTTAAAGCACAGCACAAGATGTCCTGGACAGATAAAGAGCCAGCAGAGACACAATTATAACAAAATTTCAAAAAAGATCATTAAAGATGAGGACTAAATTACTAAATGTGGTCAAAATTAAATGCAGATTGTGTTTTCGTAATATTCCGTCTGTGGATTTGATTTATGACCCTGTGAATGTGTTCGCCGGGGAGCCTCAGCGGGCACTCGTCCAGCGACAGACACGCGGAGATGAAGTGGGAGACTGGGAGGCTTCGGAGACACGCTGGCCTCCCAATCTGTCAGCCTCTTAAACAAAAGAGAGCAGTGTCAAATGTTGGATTCACAGTTGTAAACAGTATCGTTGCTTTTCGTAAGTCGCATCATTCAAACTCTTCTGCCTCTCGACAGGTCGTCACCCTGCTCAATGATCTCTACACCTGTTTTGATGCCATCATCGATAACTTTGATGTGTACAAGGTAAGTCAGGATGACCGGTGTGAATTAACACAATTATGGATTCTAATGCAAGAATATGGTGTATTTGTTTCTAATCTTAACTTGAGTTTTGTCTCTTACATTATGTTAAAATAGGCGACGTTTACATGCATTTTAAAGCCTTCAGGACCTCTATAGGAATCCTGGGAATACAACAGAAAATGTATACAAATGACGTTGTTTTTTTTGGTCTTTTTTACTCTCTCATTCCTTATGCTTCATCCCTCAGGTGGAGACCATCGGCGACGCCTACATGGTGGTGTCGGGGCTGCCGGTGCGGAACGGGAAACTGCATGCCAGAGAGATCGCTGGGATGTCGCTGGCGTTGTTAGAGCAGGTCAAAACGTTCAAGATCCGGCACAGACCCAACGACCAGCTGAGACTCCGGATAGGTATACACACAGGTGAGTCTGACCTCTGACCCTCAGCTCTGCACATCTGCACCGAGCTCACCTGGATTGGGTCCCAGATTTGGCCTCTCATAATGGCTGGCGTCCATCCCGCTGAGGTGTCCTTGACAAAAGCACTGTTGGGTCAACACCATTTATCTTCTATATTTCTGGTTGATATCGCTATTTCTCTGTCTGGCTCTGATCATTCCATTCTGCCTCGTATCTTCCAACACTCGATCGGCTCCCGGCGGGAAAACAGCCGGTAATGAGCACAGCACCAGACCTTTGTGAATTATTGAACAAATCAAGATGCCGGCAGTGATAGAGAAGTCTGAACCAGGCTACTTGAATATTGTAATTAGGAGAACTTATTCAGTTGCGGCATTATCAGGAAGTCCCGTTAGCTGGCCAAGTATGTATTTTGTCTACAAATTGCTCTCTTTCTCTTCTAAAAAGGCTTCTGGGCTGATCTAAAATTGGTTACAATGGATTCTTCCCGGAAAAAAATTCCGTTGAGAGCAAATATTTCCACAAACTAAACCAAAGTATATTTATTGCCCAGTCTCCTCTTTTATCAAAGTTTTTCACAACTATCAAAACTTCTGCGCTCCTGTTAGTCCAAGAGGGATTTTTTTTTGACGAAGATAAACCGTAATAACAGAGTGTAATGTGACACCTAGTGTGCTCTGCAACTAGATGAATAGATTGCTTGTGGAAATGTAGACCGAATGACTTCAGCTGCTTTCCATCCAATAAAACGAGTGAGCCGAGTCTTTATTTCACTCTACTCTTAAAAAGCTGAAGCTTAATGAAAGGAGGGTTTATTTACCGCGGGTCTGTTGTATTTGCCCGTATTAGTGGAACTCCTGAACTGGCAACTGCTGTGTATCAAGTAGTTGTAACTTCCCACCTCTGGATGCCAACGTTGCCGGCTGGACATAAACACTCAGGATGTTTTAACTCGACGTGTCTGCAGCGTTTAGTCTGATGTCACTTACAAGAGGCTTCGGCTGCAGTGTTTAGACTGTATCAGCTCTCGGGTGCACCGCTCATATTCTTAATCAGACACTTGACATGCAACAGAAATGGAGCAGCGTGGGTAGGCTGCTACTTAGCATTGTCAGAGTAATTTAAAGCAGTCTGAGCACAATTCCACTACACTCACACCTCTGTCGTCCTATTTAAAAACATCCACAAGTGGCTGTGTGATAATGACAGCAGCTCCCAGCGTTCCAAAATATGATTTTCTTTTTTTATTCTGCTGTAAAATGCGACTATATATATTTTGCTTGTGTTTCATAGGTCCGGTCTGTGCCGGCGTGGTCGGTTTGAAAATGCCCAGATACTGTTTGTTTGGAGATACTGTCAACACAGCATCTCGAATGGAGTCCAACGGAGAGGGTGAGCGTCACTGTCACTTCTTTTTGTTCTATTTCTATTTTTTTTTTTATTCTATATCAGATGTCTCCGCACCGATCTGGACTTCGAACGGGGTGGAACCTGTAACAATGTCCTTGGAGTTTTTCAGTGTTTACAGCAAATTCCAGCTTATTCTTTGTCTTTGAGATTGCCGTGACTCTTCAAATCTCATTGTTATTATAATGGTGGAACGGTGTACATGTTAACGTGCTTTAAAGTAAAAAAAAGAAAAAAACATTATTTTTGCTCCTCAAACGGGATGAAATTTGCATTTATTTGGGACTATTTTTAGCTGCAGATTAATACACATTTGGTGCTTTAGTGAGTATTTATAGCAGCACGGTGTGTGTGTGTGTGTGTGTGCGTCTGTGTGTGCGTCTGTGTGTGTGTGTGTGTGTGTGTGTGTGTCTGTGTGTGTGTGGGATTGAGAAACATTCTTTAATAAGAATATGATTTCAAAGCTGAATATGAGAGGTGGATCGACCTGCCGAGTCCTGCTGAGTCTACACTGACATTTCTTTTCTTAACTGGCAGGGACAGGAGCTAGTGTCATGAAACTGTGGTTGGATAGTTTGCGAGCCAATCATCAGAAGTATTGATTAACTACTGAGTCGCTTCCTGTATTGTGCCTCCACTGGTAAATAATTTATAGCACTTACAGCTAAAGGCCCTTAGCCAGCGATAAACTGGGCAGCCTGGAGCTTCACGGGCAGGAATCTCGTCTCACGTCGCTGCATTGTGTGCATTAATTGGACAAAACAATACAGGTTTTCATCACCGTTAGCAGCTCGTCTCCTCGGTTTCCTCGTCTGCTGTACGTCCTGAGGCCGGAGATGAAAGCGGTGTGGTGGTGATGCAAATATCGTTAAAGTATATAATTTACAGTGTGCAAATGCTAAGTCTTTGCTGTGCTCTTGATGTGTCTTTCCAGCTTTAAAGATCCACTTATCCTCTGCCACCAAAGAAGTGCTGGATGAGTTTGGCTACTTTGATCTCCAGTTACGCGGAGACATAGAAATGAAGGTAAGAAGGCTTTTATAAAAAAATGATCAAGAAAAAGAGCACTCAAACTACGAAAGACGTCTGACTTTGCGACTCATTCGACTTGTTGTTGCTGATGGTTTGAAACAAGGTGGAACTAGAGACCATCTTGTAATGGGATCCCTCCAGCTGGGAAGTATAATCGTCTTTGTGACTGCATTCTGCAGCGGTGTGATGCGATCGCGTTGACAAACTCTGTCCACAGACAGACAGACGTGTAAACACCTGGTAATGTCCGCAGACCTCTTCTAGTTCCTGCTACGGTACGCAGGTGTCTCCAGGACAACACGTTGCCATGATGACACACAAACACAGGCTCATAAGGAGTTAACAAGCCTCGGGCTGAGATGGTAACAAGACAGATTATTTCATTTGTATTGTAATTAGATGAAAGAAATGTAGTTTACGACTTAATACTTGACACAATAACTTAAAAAAAAAAAATGTAGCAGCAGCTACAGATTATTTTCAGTGTCGTATTCTGACTTTTGGATCATTTTTCTATTTAATAGATGAATCGTTTATTCACCAGTGTGGGAATCGTGGGGTCCTTCCTATCTAATGCTCCAGTCTGACATCGACTCAAAACCCAATGTACAAGATTTCATGGACACAAGCCAAGGCAATTAACTGGGCTAATATTGCTCACAATGAGGCTACTCGAACAATAACCACGCAACAACTATGCCTCGAAACAGAATCCGCACACCACACTCGCCCCCCCCCCTCTCTCTCTCTCTCTCTCTCTCTCTCTCTCTCCATTCAAGAAGAGGAGAGACAATGTTCTGCTTTATTACAGCTTCTCACAAGCGGCACTGTATCAAATTTACCCAGAGTCAGTCCATTTAGTCTTGCATGGATTATAAACAGGCAAAAGAAACATTAGTAAAAAAAAAACAAAAAAACACTGGAACTTTTAGATTGAGACAAATGTTGATCTTTTAATTGTTTATTCTCCTCTGATTGTGCATGAGGGCTTAGTTCGTTGGGAGACGGTGGAGGTGGAAGCTGAGCTGCAGTAACCATCAGGGTCACCGTTAAATGAAGGGCAGCCTAATAGAGGATATCGGCCCCCCACCTCCCACCTCCCACCCTCCCACCCCCACCCCCCACTGCATCCCCATTGATGAACCTATTGATTTCTGTGTTTTTCCAGGGCAAAGGCAAAATGAGAACGTATTGGCTTCTTGGGGAGAAGAAGGATGTGTATGTTATCTGAGAGGCCTGCTGATAATGTGGCAGCAGCAGTGGAGACGACAGCAGAAGCTCCGGTTGTCCGAGCCACTTCTTTATTTGTTCTAGAATAAGTCCTTATTGGTGATTTCCACGCAGAGGAAAAGAGAACGACGCCATACGACACAAAACAGAAGAAATTCCAGGTATATTTATTACCTGCAAACTGTAACTGCAAAAAAAAAAAGAAAAGACAAAAAAAAAAAAAAGACAAAATATTGTAAAAGTTGTTTTTTTCCTTTTGTATGAAGAACCTTTCTGTCCTGAGTACTTTTCACTGATAAATTGTTATTTTTTGTGCTTTCTATATTAAGATTTGTATAATGTGTTTGGGAGTCAATGATGTAGTAATATTTCCTTGAAACCATCCATTGAGGTTTGGAGGCACAGCGTTACAATAGATGTCACTGCAGGGGCTCATAAACCGTCTTACACAGTACAAGATAATATGTATATATGTATATCCAAGATACTGTAAGATATTTTGTTGAATAAACTGAGTAAAACACTCTTTTTCCATTTATGGAGCAGGCAGTATTTTTATGCTCATGGTCTGAGGACTCTGGTTAGTTATTGATATTTGCATCCACAAAAGGCTGTAACATGAGAAAGGCAGAAAAGAGCCCTAATGAGTCAGCTCTTCCCTACGCATCAACGTTACATTGGTTCATGTGAGCTAACCCAGAAATAATTTATAATATTATATGTATATTATTCAAAACACAACAACAAGAAGCCGAGCATTAGGTGTGTGCAGCCTAATTAAAGTGCACGCTGTCGTGGACGGGTGCGGGAGGAGAAGAGCGAGTTGGTGTGCAGCGGGGCAGCTGTGCGTTTGTTGCAATGACGTCACCGCTCATTAGATGCTCGTTATTGGTTGCGGAGGCGAGGGCCGCTGTGTCGGTGGTTATGTGTGCGCGTGCGTTTTCATCTCAGCAGGAGAACACCCCCCCACCCCCTCCTCCTCCTCCTCCTCCTCCTCCTGCACGGCTGTGATCACCACCCACCTCCTCACAGTGATACTCCGCCTGTTGGAGTGAAGGTCTCTGATTACTCCACAACTGACCGGGCTGCATGTCGTCTCGTTCTTTTCTGCCTTTCCATACAGCCGATAACCTTGAAGTGTGTATATATATATATATATATATATATATCCAAGTACGCTTGGAGGCTTTGTGTATATATATATATATACACAAAGCCTCCAAGCGTACTTCAAAAATAATAATAATAATAAAAAAAAAAAAAAATGTGCATAAGTCAAATTATTTTCTAACTCAACTAGAACATCTTGAATTGTCGGGTGATTTCTGATGAAAAGCATTTTTGCAAAAGTGATTTGCAGGTTTTAATTTATGCAGATTAAAAACTGGTTCATGCTGTTGTGAGAGTGGATGGTGTTTTTGAGCATGTTGGGCACTTTTAGCTTTATTTACTTAACCGTCGATTTCTTTCTTTTTTTATGGGTATGAATGTTTTTTTAACACATGAATTCAAGAATTCACGTGCAATGAAAAACCATGTGCCTATATATGAACTTATAAATGTCATGTTAAAATGACATTTGGTAAGAGTCACACGCTTTATAAAAGAAAAGAAAAACAATAGATTGCTATAGGGAAAAAAATGGAACTGTTCCAACTTTTACTTAATCATAAATAATAATACACTTTATTTATATAGCGCTTTTCACAATTCTCAAAGGCACTTTACAGAACATTAAAATCACCATAAAAGAGCTATACATTAAAAACATGGAACATACATTAATCATAAATTAAAAGCATCAAAAGCACTTGATGGCTGAAGTACTTCTAAAGATGCATGTCCAGGTATGAGAATATCTCAAGCTTCAAGATGTGAATTAACTACGTGCCTCTCGAGACGACGTCGCGTGGTTCAGGTGTGCGCGAGACGACGTCGCGTGGTTCAGGTGTGCGCGAGACGACTCAGAGAGGCAACTGTTAGCTTTAAACTACATGAAGAGGTGAGCTTCGAGGCTGCAACAGCATCAGATAAGAATACCGGAGGATATTTCTTCTTTGACAGAAGAGGAGAAAAGTACACTGAAGACTGTTCACGATAGGGAAGCTGTTTTCACTCTTCTCCCGACCAAGTATTTTAGGAAAGTGCTTGCTCTTGTTCTTAAATGTTAAAACCCCTTCTGCCTGCTTTGTTACATCTTGATATCAGAGGTACAGATTTACTTCTTACATTAATATTGTATATTTTAAGTAGGCCCTTATAGGCAATGAACAGAAACTAATAAAGGTATTTGGCCATTTTTGCCTCTTTTTTTTTTTTAGCTTTACTTATTTACAGCTTTACACATAACATAATATTTTCATATGTAAACTCTTTGGTAGTGTTGTGTAGTTATTTAGATTTTTGGGTCTAGAAACAGATTTTCTTGTTGTGTAACTGGTTGAAAACTACTCATATATATATATATATACGTATATATATAGATATATATATATCTATATATATACGTATATATCTATAGATATATCTATATATCTATAGATATATATACATATATATCTATAGATCTATAGATATATCTATAGATATATATGTATATGTATTTCTATATACATATATAGATATATATATATACGTATATATATATCTTTTTGTATATGGCCCTCTATCAGAAAGGTTTGGCCACGCAGGTACCGGTGCCTGCGGTATGTACAGCAAACATAATCACAGATCATGATAAGATAATGGGTGGACACCTATAGTTTGTGTGGCTTGACGCAGCACAGTTTTAACAATCTGTTCCAGACCCTTTGGCTGTCCAGTAAAAAAAAAAAAAAAAAACTCCTCTGCTGTTTCTCAGCAACAGACTTTAGTTTCGTGTCTCATATCCACGGTAACAAGCACCGAGTGTTATATTTAGCAGGGTTTGCATCGATATGAATAAATGAAATGTGATTATCAATGAACAAGTGACTCAGCAAGGTTAGTGAGCAAATAAATGCATTCTCAAATCGGGTTTTAGTTTGGGCTTTTTACCACCCAAATGATGTTATTGCTACTTGGTTTGGCAGCAAATGACATTCACCTCCAGGTATAACGAGAGCTGCTGCTCTTCGGCTACTCGTTGGAAATGTGCTGCTTTGGACAAACATTGCAGATTGTAGGTGATGGGAGAACAGAATCATGCAGTTATGTGGATTTGGCGAAGAATGCTGGATTTTTTTCCCCTTCAGATTATGATTAGCTGTTATTAGACGTTATAATCAAGCAATGGGGTTATATGATTATAAAAGTTAAACATTAATAGCTGAATGCCTGGTTTTATTTTGGTCTCAGTGTAAATATGGACTGCTTAAAACTGATGGAACCATAACCTTGTAATTTAGGAGAAGAAATTCAAAAATATGTACCTCTTTCATAAAATTATAAAATACAATCGGTAAATGAAATTATTCTGGCAAACAGTTTATTTTTTTTGTGCATGGAAGTTCATTTTTTACTTTGAGAACAGCATGTATGACAAAATGTCATAATTAAAAAAAACATTCTGTCCTTTTTTATTTTATTGCTGTTGTGGAAAATATTTGTTGGTGTGTCAACACTCACTCAATACCATTCAGTGACACAACTCTGAAACAAAAACCCAACACTTTGGGAAAACCCCAAAAAATCAAGGTCCTATCTGGAAAGATCTTTCTGGGATTCGGCCTCGGAATTTACTCTGACAAGATTTCTAGATTTCTGTTTCACTCTAGAAACAGAGAGATGTGAGAGGAGAGGGACAAGACAAGGGGAGGGGGGGGGATGCTGCAGATCACTATTCAAACATAACCTGAGGATCCTTGCCTGATGTTGATGCATTTTCTAATCTTAGATTGCCATGATGTGTTCAAGTGCTTACTGTAAAGAAGGGCTAACATGTGCTGGTCATGTAAATAAACTACATTAGTATATGTATGATTCCACAGAATGTTACAGGCTTGAGCTCAACATCCTGAGTATTTACCAAACATGTGTTTTATTGCTGCTGCTGGGAGTCCTGACAGCTCTTAAAAGTGCTACAGGAGACACTTTAGAAGTGATGAAGATGGTAAAAATGCTTGATTTAGTGTTGTGAAGGCACATATAATACATTTTTTTTACTTGTACAAAAACCATGACATTTGTTCATCCGAACGTGTAGAAGCCCAGAATGCTTTCTGAGCCTGTTCAACAGAAATACCTGGAAATGATGTTGCAACAACCTGCGGCCACAGCTCCTGGTGACACGCTCCTACTGCGTCCCTACAGGTATGAATGCAACCGAAACATATCGGCCTGTCGCAGAGGTGACAAAGGGGGGTGGGGGGGCATTTATCAAGCAGTCACTCTCAGCGCACCACAATACAGGTCCGTCAGTTCCACCTGGATACAAATGTACAAATGAAATCATGGTATCCTACAGCACAATAATATGATACAAAAAAGACACGGTTGTTAGTGTTGGCTCAGCAGGTCACACTAACTGCGTTGCAAACAATTTATTATTTATGTAAGCCAATTGGAACAGTTTATTTTTCTTGTTAGGTTTACTGGGCATTACACATGTTACTGAAAGATTAAAGTTACTGTGAGGAACTTTTAATAAACTAGTTTAATATCGATGCCTCTATAATCTATATGACCTTCATAAGTAAACAAGACCATCACAACGAGAAGACTATTTCTATATAGTTATTCTTAATGGTTTCCATCTATGCAGCTGGGTCAGATTCTGACAAAATCATGCAGGTTCACCAGAAACTACTGGGTGCTACTTTATTTTATAGTCTGCAACAAATCTACACAGTACCTTGTAGTGGACTATATTGGAGAAGGAGGCTTTGGTAAAGTTGCCAAGTGTGTCAATTTACAAACATCTGAGACTACGGCCATCAAGGTCCACAAAGATATTCAAGATCACGACATCGAAGTAAAAATGCTGAAACAAGTCAGGACCCTTGACGCAGAGAAGAACAACTTGGTGACATTCATAGACAGTTTTATAACCCAAGACATGCCTTGTGTCGCCTTCGAGATGCTGGACAGGAGCCTTTGGGATTTGGTGGTGCAGAGACAAGCACCACTGACTCTTAATGAAATCCGCCCCAAAGCACGTCAGCTAATTGCAGCATTTGAAGCCCTGAAGATCGTTGGCATCCTCCACACAGACCTGAAACCAGACAACGTCATGCTCGTCAACCACCAAGACGAGCCCTTCAAGGTGAAATGAATTGACTTTGGTTTGGCCATTCCAGCCTCCGAAGTAAAGGAAGGAATGATTATGCAACCGTGTGCATATAGAGCTCCAGAGGTGAACTTGGGCCTCCCCATTACTGAAGCCATCGACATGCGGGGGCTCGGTTGTGTCCCGGCATTCTTGTATTTTGCCCAGAACATCTTCCCTGGAGAATCGACGTACAACACGATGAGAACTGTTTGCAATCTCGGACCACCTGCTGAATGCTGGGAAGAACAGCTGGCAGTTTTTCAAAAAGGGAACACGGCTCTCCCAATTCAGGATGGAGACTTAAAACACCGAAGGAGTACCAGAAGGCAACCGGTGTCCGGCCACAAACTTCAAAGTGGAATATGGACAACGTTGGATATTTGGATGAAGCAGTAACGTCCTGCTCAAATGCAAAGGATTTGATTGAACATGAAGACATGATGGCATTTTAAAATCTACTGCATCTACTACCCCCCCTGTGTGATTCAGATGAATACGACAAATCTGTCAGCGATTCCGAAAGTGACATGGAATCAAAACACTAAAGAGATGGATTCTCAAGAACACACAGCAACTACAACATACAACTGTGAACCTTGTACTGGACTTAATTGGAGAAGGAGGCTTTGGAAAAGTTGCCAAGTATGTTATGTTAATTAGTCTGTCACTGAAAGGGTAAGTGGTTTACTTTTTCTGATGTCAATAACACTCATTTACACAACTTTCTTTTCTTTCTTCTTCTGTCTACATTTTATGAGTTTTCTCCGGGTGCTCCGGTTTCCTCTGAAATATTTAAATAAGAGCAGGTTATGTTAATTAGTCTGTCACTGAAAGGGTAAGTAATTTACTTTTTCAGAAGTCAATAAGACTAATTTACACAACTTTCTTTTCTTTCTTCTTTCTACATTTTGTGGTTTTACTCCGGGTGCTCCGGTTTCCTCCCACATATGATACAATTTATAAATAAAAATAAAAAATGAAATGTTAATGTCGGATTCAGTATTGTAATTGAGAATTTAGGAAAAATCTAAAAATGACTAAAAAGTGTTTTATAATGCAAGGCATTTCAAAGTGCTTTGCTTCTAAAGGTCTGCAGAGAACAAAAGTAACGTTGAACTAATTTGTCCCTTTAGTACAGTAGTAAGGCGTAACATGCACCCAAAGCAAGATAAGGGAAATAACGAGGATGGTGCTGGACCAAAGTGTGACCATTAAAAAGAACAGATTTTACCTGATTTTCAGATGCCATGAAAAGCTCAGCTGTTTATATGTATTCTCGAGATAACGAGATAACTATTTTGTTATCACCAGAAAGCAAAAGATTGTTTCCTCTTCAAATGTTTGGGTCAAATCATTTGCCTTAGATGTTATTCAAACAGCCCGGATCGAGCTGACAAAGATGGAAATGGTCTATGTTTTTCAAAATAAGATGTTAACAAGATATATATGTTAGTTTACAACATACATGCATGGAAATAAGATTAAATGGATTGTATATTTGCGTGTCTGTGTCTGTGCGGTGGCTTTAATCTGGTACTCTATAAAACATCTCCACCTGAATAAAATCCTTTCTACTCTTCGGCGATACACGTGTAAGTAAACCAATTCCTGTTCTGGCTTTAGAAACTGTTTGACAACCAATTTTGTTGTTTTCGTTGCATGTTTTTGCCTAAATTTATCCTGTTTCCTGTTTTAAGATAAGATGCTTTTATTTTGATGGCGGCTCGCCGAGTTCAATTCAATTCAATTTATGTTGTATAGCCCAAAATCACAAATTACAAATTTACCTCAGAGGGCTTTACAATCTGTACACATACGACATCCTCTATCCCGGGACCTCTCATCGGTTCAGGAAAAACTCCCCCAAAAAAAACCTTTTAACAGGGAGAAAAAGGGAAGACACCTTCGGGAGAGAAGTACAATAGATGTCATGTGTACAGAATGAACAACACAACAGATTTACAACACATTCAATGAATATGACAGAAATTATTCATATAATGAGAGTAATAGTCATGATGAAAAAGTTACATCTAGAAACAACAGCAACAGTGGCTATAGAAGAATAATAATGATAATAAAAACAGTAATGGTATTAACAATACTAATTGCAATGCAACTAGAAATAACAATGATAATAGCAGTGGGTGTCGGGCAGGACCACAGCAGGAGGCAGGACCAGGGTCCAGACGCAACCAGGATCCACAGAAACCTGCGAGGCGAGAAGACACAAAGACCCCGGAGAAGGAGCAGAGTTAGTAATGTGCATTAATGGAGCATGAATTAATCTAGAAGAAAATAGAGAAGGGTGGGCACTAGCAGGGTCACGGCAGGAGGCAGGAGGCAGGAGGTAGGATGCAGGATGCAACCACGATCCGTGGAAACCTGCAAGGCGAGAAAGCACGAAGACTCCTGAGAAGGAGCAGAGTTAGAATGTACATTAATGGAGCATGAATTCATACAGAAGGAAATAGAGAAGGTAAGGCGTCAGCAGGGTCACGGCAGGAGGCAAGAGGTAGGATGCAGGATGCAGGAGGCAGGAGGTAAGATGCAGGATGCAGGATGCAGGACCAGGGTCCAGATGCAACCACGATCCGTGGAAACCTGCGAGGCGAGAAAGCACAAAGACTCCGGGGAAGAAGTAGAGTTAGTCATGTGGATTGATGGGACAATAATTCATACAGAAGGAGAGAGAGAAGAGGAGCTCAGTGTATCCTAAGATGTCCCCCAGCAGTCTAGGCCTAGCAGAGGCTGGATCAGGGCAAACAGAAGAGGAGCTTGATAACTGAAGGCTCTGGTTCCCATCCTACTTTTTAAGACTATTGGGGTACATCCCAAGTCTCTTAATTGCATCCCCGTTTCCCTCACTTGCATCTTTTCCTTGCGTCTTAGTTCCTCCCACCAGGGATGCACGGAGAGACGCAAGGAAACCATGCGAGGAGAGAGGAAACAAGGAAATATGTTTTAAGAGAAATGAGACGTCCTTTCCTCGAAAGCGTCACGTGAGGCGACGTGATGACGGCGGATCAGCTGATCACATCTGGATCAGCTGATCACATCTGGATCAGCTGTCAGTCGGTTTAACAGCTGGAGAGACTTTTGATGGAGTTTGTGTCTGAACACATGATCAGTGTAACGGTCCAGACAGTTTTTAGCTCACATTCCAATAACAATCCACTTAAAATATTAATAAAAATGATCGTAGAATGTTTTCAGTTGATTTAATGGTGTTAAACTACTACTTATACTAATAAAGACATTTATCACTGTACTTATACTAATAAAGACAGTTATCATCACTGTCAATCACGGCCAATAACAGGTAACGCCATTGGCCGTAGAGGTATTCAACAAAAATTCAGCGAGGTCCAGTTAGAGAGAATTTCCTCATGCAAAGGTCCAGAACATCACAATAATGTCTAATTTGCGCTCTATAATTTTGTGTCATGTGTATTGAAGTAGCCAACAGTTGTATTAACGTCTGTATGTAGTCAACAACTGACTGTCAAATTAAATAAATTCAATTGAATAACATCTAAACAATATTACAAATAATATTACAGATTTCCAATTGAACTGGATTAATTATAAATAATACATACTCTAATAATAAATAAATGATCTTCTCTCATTTCAAGTAAAATAAAGGCTGGATTAAAAAGAAATACATAACAGAAAGCTTTTGAAAAATGTGACTCTTAAAATAAAGTACTTCATTTTGAATTGTCCTCAAAAGAGCCACGATATTATATTCTTGTCATCTAAAAAGAGAAATGTGTGTGCAGGGACTTTATCTGTGGTTATTGAAACCACTTGTTTCAGCTCTATTCTCTCTGTTAACATCATTGTTGAACAGTTAATTAATGTGTTAGGATTCTGATCATATTGGGCTCTTAGGTTTATTTATTCTGGGCCTTAATTTTTACTCAAAGATCTGTGCTTTGTCTCGTAGTGGCGCTAAACATCGCTGCTATTAATATCGCCACAGTCTCTGACATACTGGTTGTTAACTGGTTGTGGGAATAATAAACATATACGAGTCTGTCCACTCTTGGTTAAAGACTCTGGTTAAGCTGTCCACCTTTCTCTCTTTGGAGCGCCAAGTGAAAAAATAATAATGAAATTAATCATTCTCAATTATCTATCGGTTTTCAGTCCAGGGTCCAGAGACAACTGCGTCTGGGTCCGGACCGCGGTCCGCCATGTTAGTGACCCCTGGGTTTCCAAGCCAGTGTGACGTCACCGAGTGGGCGGGTGCAGGTGCCCGGTTGGACAAGACCGTTTGCTCCGTTGTCATGGCGATGCTTCCCTCAACAGTGGCAGTAGTTCAGAGGACGGGAGGTATAATATAATATAATATAATATAATATAGTTTACTGGCGTTAGAAGTTTAGAAGTTTATTTGTCACGGGCAACGCGGCGCATTCTCGTCAAATTGAGTAGTTAGTTAGCTAGCTAGTTAGCTAGTTAACGTTAGTTAGCTAACGTTAGTTATCTCGGCGCTCCAATGGCCGAACAGCCGAACACCGTGGAAAACAGAGTCGGGGGTTGTATGTTGCACAACTGGGCCGAAGAGGTGAGTTTAGAGTGCGAGCCTAGTTTTTATTTTTATTTTTTTGTACTGTGACCACATGACGTCAGTGCATAGACCATTGTCACGGTATATAACTATGCATGGAGCAAAGTGGGCCCGCATGCAGGCCACTGCTGGTATTCAGTCATGATGGATATCATTAGTTACACCTGCGTTTGGCTCTTTGAAAGGTGTCTTGTATCTTCACAGCCAACGTTTTGTTTAGTTGCAACCATGGAGATAAATTAGCACCTGCCAAACAGGGTAATGTAAAAAAGAAGAAAAAAAAAAGAGGCAAGTTAAAAAAAAAAAATCAGGTCACCTGTCACCGTTGCAGATTTCTTCATATAAAGAAGAAACTCATTTAAAAATAGTTTGGCACAGCAGGAAACACAAATAAGATGTTCTTCTTTCAAAGTCAAAGCAAGACACACTATCTTTGATTGCAAACACCGTGCTTTACGAAGGTCATATTTATTGCGTTGCTCTTGATTGTAACATGTTTTCATTTTGTTTTTACCATCCAAACCTCCTTTTCTCCATTTACACACAGAGGGCCGTTGCCGCTATTGACACTCCGGAGACGAGGTCACACATTCAGAGGCACGGACACAGAGGGATTCTCACGACGGACTGGGAGTCTAAAATGGAGAGTGTCACCACGCTGAAAGCGACTTACGTCCCTCCAAAAAGTCCCGGGGTGAGGCTGCGGGGTATGTGTCTCTGTCTTTCAGCATTCCACAGGAGGAACCTACCAATACGGTATAAACCTGTGTATAGACTAGACATGTATCGCAGAAGAGTATAGGAAAGGTTTCATTCAGGTGGAGATGTGTCCCAGATTACAGCCTGCGCACAGACACTTTGATCTTTTGTGTTTTTTATTTAACTGTTCAATAAATCTTTTACCGGGTGATTTGCTATGCGTGCTGCCCTCATCTCTCCTTCTATCTCCCCATGGCTCAGGCATCAGAGGCGAGCTTTTGGAAAAACAAATCGCCGAGATGATAAGGTAAATCAAGCATGAAACAAGTCCTTTTGATGTTAAATGAGTTGTTGCTGCAAGTGGTTGTTGAACATGGAAACGGAGAACTCGGCCTGACCGTGTCTTGGGGGGGAACACGTCGGTGGGGGGGAAAGTGATGTAATATTTACATGTCTGGGCTTGTTTTACTGTTCCATCACAGCTGTAATACCTTTTAAATCAGATTTTATGATGTTATTTTACACGGAGGCCAGTCATCCTAATGCCGTTTATAGAGTCTATCCCCACAGATGAGGTTATGCACACGCCGCACATGTTAACTGCTCGTAAAGAACACAAAGTGTTGTGTCTTCGTCCAGCAGCATAGACGGTGTCTCATCTCTCAGTCTTGAGCCGTACACTAAACGACCTGGACTTTGTTAGTACACGCCAACACTGCTTGATACATACGGGGTTCCCATCCGCCAATGGAGCTCACAGCAATTTTCTCGGCTGATCTGTTGTAATGCTAAATATAATTTCCCTTTTGAATACATTAATCAACACTTGTCCAGATCAGAGGTTTGGAGGAGAGAAAGGCTTTCTTTTTTTTAATTTTTCTTTTTTTTTTTAGGGCTCGCTGTAAATATCACACCAGTCGCTTTTGACACAACACAAAGAAGTTCTCCTCCAATCTATATGATGGCTATTGATCCACTAAGTGACATTAAATGACATGTGCAAGGATAATGCGTTTCTTACTTCGCCACTCTTAAGGGCCCAACATGCCTTTGTTTGCCCCCTTCTCAGGACTGACTGGTATCTGCCTCACTCTTCTGCTGGTCTGCTCACACCTGTTAGGGCGAGACCACTTACACTTTCACCATTTCTGTGGAGGAGGTGGAATTGTTTCCTTGTTCCCTTTCCCTTGTGTCTTATGCTGCATTCAGGCGATGGCGGCAGACTCGGGAAAACCTGCCTTTCTTCTGACTTGGTGTATTCAGGCTTTAATCCCGTGCTGGGAAGTCACTTCACATAAAAAAGAAAAAACTAGATTAGCTATTTTTACTGCAAGTGAAATGAGACGCACACATTTTTTTTTTGTTGAATAAATTAAACTTGTACTTCTGAGTACTTCTTCCAACACCGCCAAACACTGAGGCTGATGTCTACTTGTTTTCACAGAGAGAAGGTTCACGCTGAACTGAACCCACCGAGTCCCGAAGCGGACTTCTGCTCCACAACCCAGAAAGACTTCTGTGTCGAGGGATTTGTGCCTCTTATCCCCGAAACAACACAAGTAAGTGCATGCACGTGTACTCTGAACTATGTGTGTATGCAAGGCCACGAACGGTGACGAGCTCAAATCTCTGCTGAATCTAAAACATGTTTTTAATTGCTATAAGTGCCTAAACCACAACATCAGTACTGGTACTGGTGTTAAAATTACGCCCGCTGTGTTGCACCGGTTTGACATTTGGATGATTTATTTGTTTGTTAGGTTTTTACAAGCATGTGTTTTCATCTACTTTGCATATAACTAGCTGCGCCTGTTTCAAATTACAAGCCAATCGAAGCTGATTAGGACTGATCCTCCTTCCAATGGCCATAATTGTAAACAAACACCATTAATCATACCATAATGTTGCTATTGGATTCCAGACTCATTTGTAGGATAACGGGGGAAACCGGTTGCAGGCTGGGTTTGAGTTCCAAAATGATTAGTTGATTAATCCATAGATCTTTCTGAATGGCAGACATTTTCCCCTCGCAGGAAAAACCAAACTAAAACCATGAGTTTCACGATATTCTGAACTTATCCTCGCAGGTTAGCTGCTCAGCATAGGTTACCATGGTGATTCAACCAAATTAAAAGTGAGCGCGCTATATGTAATAGCAAAAAACCTTGGGTTAAACCCAAAAATTGCTGGCTGAGCCGCTGATCTTCACGAGAGGAAAGGTGTATTTAGACTGAAGGCCAAGCCATTTTCTGCCTGGTTGTTTTTGCATAAATTTGGCCGTTGCTGTGTTTTTACAGCTTGTGTATATTTGCCCCAAACGGCCATTTACATTTGCATATACTGCTGTATTTTATTCACACGTAGCTGAAGTTGTTTTTCTTTGTGTGCCTGTGTGACAGCTCAGCCTCTGACTAATAAAACATACCATTATTTTTTTTTAAAGTTATTTTCCTCCAGGTTCTGTTCTTTTCCCGTCTCAACTCTTTCTCTCATCCTTTTGTGATCAAAATGTTTTATTAAGAAAAGGAAACCGATAACAAAGGGCCACAGACAATACAAACAAACATAAAGAAGACTGCAAATGTAGAAGACGTCTGGGAAGAGAACAGTAAAAAAAACGGTGCATTATTATCCTTGACAGCAGTGCATGCTTTTTAGTTCTTCATGATTCTACATAATTTTCATAAGATCAGCTCACACTCTATATCATGATGACTCCAAAAGTCTGACAAACTAATCAATGACACATTTTGATAGCCCATTCATTGTTTAAAGCCTATTCATCGATTTAAAAATGCCGAACATGATCTGGTTCCAGCTTCACAAATGTGAAGATACCTTTTTTTCTTCTGTCTGGAAGCAGCAGTTTGAAGACCTCGCTTTTATTTCGGGGACCTTCTGAGATGGTGTGTGTAAACTCACAATGTCATTCATCTGACCGTGTGCTGCTGTTGTCTCATATCCAGGTTCATGATTATAAAACTGACCAGGCCGTCACATTTTGGAGTGAAAATTGCCAGCGGATACAGGTGTGTCTGATCGTTTCACTTTTTTGGACATGTATTGCAGTTTGTTTTGCTTTTGTATTAATTACGCATCAGATATTTTCTGTTCGTTTTCAGTGATTTATTTAAGGGCCAAAGGGAATATATGTAGGTTTGTGCTTCGTGTCTGAGCAAGTTTACAGTTTTCTTGTATCAAAAATAACTTACGGTCACTTAAGGCACCATGACATGTCAGAAGACGATGCAACAGAAGAGTTGCACACATCCACCAAGGAGGAGGAGGAGGATTTTAGACTGATTATGTTCCCTCTCCCGCTCTGTGTCCTCCTTTTATTATTTTGTGTCCGATTCCTCAGTCTTGACACATGTGCGGTAAGATTTAGGAAATGATTGATGACGTTTTAAAACCGTTGTTGTGTTGTTTCGTGTCCCAGGGTGTGACTGCCGTGCAGAACCTGAAAGCGCCTTTCAGGAAGTGGTCCCAGTTCAGCACACCGATCAGCGAGAGGCTGGATGAGCTCGAGCTCCCACCTGATAACTGAGAGAGTATGTCGGAGTATCGCAACACGTCACTTCATTACCAGTTGATATTAAAGTGGCAATCCATTTCAAAGGTTATTGTTATTCTCAAGTCAGCGCCAAATCTGAAAACCATGAAGTCAATGGAAGGGCAGCCTTTCAGCCCTAAATATCTACACATTTACATGAAGATGTCTATTAAAAATTGGAAGACTATTTAGTTTCAGTAAATCCATATCATACACACAGCTGATGTTGACAAAACAAACACACTGACAGGCTTCTGTTCATGCGAATTTGCTGAGAAACATTTGCCTCCGCGTTTGGCTTCTTAAAAAAAGGGTAATTTCTCAGGTTCTGACCCAAAGCGTCATTGAATTTGAACAACAACAACTAAAAGAATGAAGAGACGGAGCTGCATCGCTGCTCATTCCACTTTACCATCTTATTGATTTTTTTCTTGACCAGATAATGCGTTTAAATGTGTCACACTAACGGCATTGCAAGAATATGCAAAACTCTGTGAGACGGTCAAAATAACTCTGCTATCTTATAATCCCCACGTTAAAACCAAAGTGAAAGAAACAAGGAAACGACTCGTAGTTATTTTTGAATGTTTTAAACTAAAGTTCTGGCCATATCTTACACATTGCACCTTTTTTAAAACACAACGGAGCCCATCTTCAGCCTTGCGAAGCATAAAGGAGGTTTAGCGAAAGGAAGATGGGATTGTGCAAAACACAGTCCAGGTCGTGTTGTTGAAAGTTTGACTTTTCTTTCAAAGCGACAGCAAATGTAGTCGTTTTTATAGCTGTGCTGTTGTTTGTCCCGTTTCCTCACACTGCCTCTACCTGACCAGGGTTTGTTTACGGGCTGCGTTCATCTTTTTCTATCAAAAAGGTAATTTGCAGGTCAAAAGATGTCTTTTTTTTTAGTTACATTTATAACCTTCCTAACACCATTTGAGTGGCTATATTTCAATGTGAAGCAGGTCCTTACAAGTCTCGTTGGTACCGTACCGTCCCCATCACACAGCTAAGCATCCGATTTTTCTGAATAATAATTACCCGGTGATCTTTGAAAGCTTGCAACTTGGTTAACGATATTTTTCTTTAGTCTTTGATGACCCTGAAAATACTGGAAGCTGATTAATAAAGTAGGTTCTCAGGCCCTCGCAGTAGCAACATATATTGTATGCTAAGTCCCTCTGTTTCTAGACCACAAATGGCTCAAGATTTAATCCCAGAGCAAAAGGGCATAAGGAGCTTGTCAAGTAAAACATCTCTAAAGCTCAAACGTCTTGGAGCCACATTCCCCTGCTCAGTATTGTCCTTGTGTCTCATGTGTAGTCTGTTGGGAGTGAGATGCAGATCAGATTTTCCAGATTTTCCCCGTACATGTAGTTCATTATTCCGTCCCTCCATCGAAAAGCATCTTTCACTCCCTTGGTCTCCAACAGGCCGAGCACCGATGTTGCTATTTTTGTACCACGTTGTGATTACATGTTAGTCACCATCTCCATGACGACCAGCATCTCTGCAGATGTATTGATGAGATCTGAATGTGTTGGACTCTCTCTTTCTTCTCCGTTGGAATCCCTGCATGTGTCTCTCGCAGCTCACGTGGGCGCCCACTTTGGAAGCGTCACTTTCTGAGGCAATTTAATGATCAGTGTTTTGGCCAAATCACCCTGAGAGGTAGCACCAGACCCGAGATTCAACTTTCATCTCTTCACTTCCATCTTCCCCTGCAGTCACACCCTGACCCCCAGACCAACTCTTGACACCCTCTGCCATCATATACATGAGCCTCAAAAAGCTGAAAGCCGTCAAGGTGTTTTTCTGAGGTTGCGTATGCCATCTTTATTATCTTCGCGACACAAATAAGACAGAGGGGAATGTGTGACGACCCTCTGACTGATCCAAGAAAACTAACCAGAAGCAAACAGCGGGGCTGTAATGATTACCCTTCATGCAGTAGGAAATAAACTGCTCAAATCCCTTACATACAGCTCCACTAAAGAAGTTTTTATTTGAACAATGGATCCAATAACTCTGTATGTTTTGTTTTGCCCTGACAATAAAGAGTGGGGGGCTGTCCCTAAAAAACAGTATGTTCATTGTACATGGAGACTACGCGTGAAGGGATATGTTAATCTGTACAGCTGCATCAATCTCATCCAGGAACATTGTACTGGTCAGAGTGGTTTTAATGCAGTATACTTTTTACTCTTACTTAAGCAGACCTTTAGAGACAAATTGGATACTGCTAATCAAAGGTCAAGGCCACTGTGACCTCACGACCGCCCCATTCTCGTGAACGCGGTATCTCAGATAATGGAGAAAAAGTATGAAGTCTCCCCAAATGGAAACACTCAAGTAAAGTATTTAAATACAATGCTGCATGAGTACATAGTCGCAGAGGGATTTTCCACCTCGGCCGCGGTGTAGAAGCAGACCTCTCTGGTTGCTTGTTTGAGAACATGCAGTGAGTTTCCACCAGAACTTCCTGCCCCTGTGAAGGGAAGACCTCTGAGCATGTTGCGGTACAGAAATCCTTAACCTGTCTGTGAGCAAACGAAAACTGAGATTTCAAATGGGTCAGACCTCAGAACCAGCTGGCTGGACGCGCCGTGTCGGAATTTCAACAACATAATTCAATTTGTGCCTGTTAATACATTCACCGCTGTTAGATCTGTGTCCTGTGTTTACCTAGCTGGAATAACACTTAGGCTTGCGTCGTGTGGCCCGCCGCTCGGCGTACCGTAATGAAGAGAAGCGGCGCTGTGCCGGTGTTATGTACGTCTTCCCTCGGCACCAGCCTGGGTCTTTTTACACATGCCCCTCCAAACACCTGAGCCGAGGCCTCGTGTTTTGGTTGGCGTTCAGTCAGCTGGTCAGCACATCTCTGCCTCTTGCTTTTAGAAATCCCTTTTTTTTTTTTTTTTTTCTTCTTCTTCTTTTTGACGAAGCGTTGCACCGGCTACCGCACGCAAACACCTTCAGTGGCGAAGGAGGAGAAATGTTCCCCGCTTCTGCTCCTCTCTGTTTTTCAGGAATGCAAGGGAAATTATTTGGCAGAAATGTTATTCATAACACAGTCTCACTGCCTCGATTCCATCCTCAACCACACGGCCTCTAAATTTATGTTGTATTGAGTCGGATCACACCATTAGGAGGGGAGGTGTGCAAAGCGTGTAACATCAGCACCAGGATTCCCGTTTCGTCTTCTAACTGCAGCCATTGTTGATTTCCTTTCACTTTTTTTAGTTGCTGAAAAGAACGTTGATCCCCAAACATGCCTTTACACATCTACGTTGTTCAGCCTTAGGCCTTTATTCTGTGTGTGCTTTTTCTTTGGCACCCATCAGTAACATTGGTAATTATATTGTTTTCTCTGTGCCTTTTAGAAGCCTGGACACCCCACTGTGTTTACGGGGATAGTTGCGTAAACTGAACAATAACTCAAACATAATTAATTTGCCTTGCCTAATCCACCATCTATCCCTGACCTCAACCTACTCGTTTTAGTTCAAAACTTCAAATAAGTGCAGTTTTTACAATGTAAATGGGAGAAAAAAAACGATACGTAGTTTATTTTAAAGCGAATAAATGAGAACCTATACTATACTGTTTGTTTTTGCTGAGAGGTGATATTTTTCCTTAGTCCTGTTACTGGCAGGTTTTCATGTGAATTTGAAGTGTTGGCAAAAAATATTATCTTTTAGGGAAAAAAATATTATTTTCTTCATTCCTAAAACACTTCTATTTTAGATCCATAGGGTTTTCGTCCAAAAACAGCAACAAGCTCTTTTGTGCTATTAACACCTACTGCATAGCTCCACCTGCCCCATCAAAGACGGGATACACATGACTAGCTGACGTCTAGGAATGAAAGATAAGATTTAAACAAAACCGTCCGTCTCCTGGAAACCACACAAGGCCTTTCAGACAGTCATAAAAACAGGGTGTAGATAATTTTCTAATGCCAGACTTTTTAGAAACCACAGACATGGCTTTCAACAAGAAATGGTCGACAGCACTTCCCATCTGAACTGCCCAGCTGCACAATACCAAGACTAAAATAACCTTAACAAGTTAATGACATCAAATTATATGTCTAGCCATCAAAGTTTTATAATGTGCTGCAAATCATGTCAGTAAAATCTTTTCTCTGTCAAACTACTGTGTGAAAAGTGTGAAGTGTAATAAGTTTTTAGTGCTCACAAGCTTCGCCTCCGCTCCTAAGGTGGGAGAACGTCATTGCTTTTTCTGGAAGAGCCAATGACGGTAAATTATCCGAACCACAAATAAAAAACGTGAATTTGTCAACACGTTTGATCTGACTCAAATGCCACCTGCATGAATTACATTAACTAATTTCACATGGATCTTATGCAAGTCCAGGTGTGCAAAGCTCCTGCAGCACCCATCTGGCAAAGGTAATTAGGTAGGATTGTAATTATGCAGCGGTCCAGCAGGAGATTCCCTTAAGAAACATTTCCTAACTTCACTTTCACTTTGACACGTCGACAAGGAGCTGCTGCCACGAACACACAAACTCTTCCGGAAATTTTTTTTTTTTTTTTGCACTTAATCCAAAATTAAATCCCATATTGAACATTGTTACAACAATGCCATGAGAGGCCGGCTCTTATCACCGGGTATCTGACAGCACAAAGAGCTTCACGGGTTAGTAATCCCTCCTTGTTGTTTTAAAAGGCAGTCATTTTGGATTAATGTCTTTCTTGGTGTCACCTGCTCAAAGAATTCACACTGTTTCATCGCCTGGAGTCTATTATCAGACACCACGTTGGAGATGATTTTAATTAACTTTCTGCCAAAACAACACTCTTGAACACTGCAAGACTTCTGCCCAACTGCCTTTTAATGCTTTTAGCTAATTTCCTGTGCACAACAGGAGAAGCAATGATGAGAAGCGATTCAACGTGGCCCATCCAGCTTGACCAAAATGATATAAAAGAGGACGATACGATCTCTGTGTCAGAACAACGACGCAAAGAGCACTGGAAAGAAACCCATCCTCGAAGACGACGCTTTGCACCTCCTGAAAGATCTTCACCATGAGACAGTCACTCATGTCCGTCATCTTCGCCGCGGCACTGTTATTCGAGTGCTATGCTCTGTCCGTGGCGTTGCCCATGGGCAAGACTGATGACATCTCCTTGGAACAGGATACTTTTGCCTCGCTGCTGAGCAACGAGGCATCAGAAAACGCCCTCGGCAACGCAGACCTGGCCGCAACGGGCAAAAGCAGTGGCCCGAGGGTGATCGTCATCGGCGATCCAAGCCTGTTGAGGGACCTGCGGGTGCTGCACAGCGGACTGTCCGTCTACAAGCGGAGAGCCGACGACGCCGGCCAGGACCTGAACATCCCCATTCTGAGGAGGGACACAATGAGGTGCATGGTGGGACGGGTGTATCGGCCATGCTGGGAAGTCTAGGACAGTTTGCTCTGCTCATCTGGGTGCCAAAACAGCGGACGACCACAACATCCCTTCCTGCCTCACACTGAGTTGCAACATAATCCAAAAATCTATGTGTCTATATTTAAATTATTGCAGATCTGATAAATAAAACTATTGAATTCTGCCTTATGTCTTGTGCATGTTTGCTCTCTGTCTCACTACTTAACCCTTTGTCTTAAAACTGAGATAAGGGTTAGAGTTCTACTTTCAGATGTGTTAATTAGTGAGCTTTAAAGGGACTGGTAGGTTAACTGTTGGGCTTTGGAAAAACCCAGGCGAGCTGTTTCCCTCTGCCTCCAATCTTAATGCTAAGCTAGGCTAATCAGCTCCAGGCTTCAGCTCCGTATTTAACACAGACTTGAAAGTGGGAATCGATCTTCTCATCTAACACTGACGAGAAAGCCATAACGTTGAACTACTTCTTTAAGACTCAAAACTAGACACTGTAGAATGGAAGAAAGAAGGCAAAGTTCACAATACACAAAAGCTGGGTGCATTCAAGATGTTTCTTAATGTGTCCCTGCAGTAACAGGCTTCTTCTGGATACATTGTAGGTCTGGTTTACCAAAAAACATCTGGGATGGGAGGAGTCACCTTGATAACACGTATGACTGGCCCGCTTTCAGCAGTTCCGATGAAATTACAGACAAATACGAGTTTGTTGCATCGGATCCTGCATTCTGTTAAATGACCACTTTCTTACGTGGGCTGGTGACTTCTCGCCTGCAGAACAAAGGCGGACTCTCGGGGGAGTATTTCCAACAAGAGCTCATCGGAGCATCAGGCTCAAAGATTTCCTAAGTTTTGCAGCTGTGTCCGGCCCCTCATCAAGCAGATGCAGGGTTTGATATAGAAAATGGCCTTTCAATCAATCAGGAAGCTTCCTGATGTCCAATAAACATCAATTACAGATGATTTGGCTCCTGCCTTGCCAAATGCAGCGGATAATGAAAATCCTAAGATTCAAACACAGACCTCTTTCTGCGCAGTTCATTGAGCAATGAGGGTTTGATAGCCTGTTGCATTTTTACCTCCATCAAGGAAGTTGTTTTTCCGACCTGTTGATCTATTAGCAGGACAAGAAAATGTGGTGGAAAATGATTGCACACCATCTCGTTTCCGTCCTGTGTGACGCCAGAGAAGAGAGTTATATGGTTCAGCGAGGTGCTGTTGGTGCAGAATGATGATCTGTTTGCGTGGGAGTTGATACTGTCAATGAATTCAAAGTGTTTTGCGGTTGGGCATGTATGTGAGGTTCAACTGGGACTTGTGAATACTTGCAGAGACTCAGTCAACAACTGCAGAACATTCCCCACAAAATACAAAACAAGAGCAGTGAGTCAGCAGAAAGGAGGATGTTTTTCTGGGATTGTCAGCACCTTTTTGGGTATTTGGGAGTAAAGTTTTGGTTGGAAATGATTAGGCTGAAGACAAAGGCAGATATCCAGCATCCAAATGTAATGTCTACTCTGAAAAAAAATGACTCATAATGGTTTTGCCTGACAGAGAAAAACAGGATGTTTGTTCGCCTTGGGAACATAGATGAGTTTTAGCCATGCTAGTGGTAGAGATGCCAATGGTGGTTGGTTGGTCTGTCAGTTCACCACATCTCTCCAGATGGTAATAGCTCCACAGATATTCCCCGGATTGTCATAACATTTTGTATCGACTTCACGGTCCCCAAGGGATGAATCCTACTTACTTTGGTAATCCCTGAGTATTCCTCTAGCGACACCATCAGGTTGACATTTTTGTCATCAAATAGTTATCCAGACATTCTTTGTCTCCAGTGGTCGAATTGTAAGAGTTTTCTTCTAGCACCATGAGGAGGTCAAAATGTCTGATTGTCAGCCTCAGCTATACTTTGTGTGTTAACAAATGTTAGCATGGTATTTTACCAGTTTATCATCAGCATGCTAACACTGTCAGTATGTTAGCATACCAAACACCACCACTGCTGAGGACCATAAACAGCAGGGTAAACATCCATGAAAGCTTCACAGAGCTGCTTGTGTGGCTGAAGACCCTGAGCATTGTTTTATTGTGGACAAATGGATTTACTAGACTTTACTAACACTCATGAGTCTTAAAGGGCAATTAATGAGTCATATTGCCGGGAAGATAAACTAATGTAGCGTAAGTGGAATTATGCTAAACTCCAGTATTTCCAACAGATAGAAATTCCTCCCACAGTGTGTATTTTCCTGTTTGACATCCGTGCCCTACAACTCTTTGCCTTATTACGTCAAGACCTTGGCATTAAATACAAAGGACCTTTCCTTTTAAAATTATGACAAATTACAAGGAGAGCTTTTTTGGCATTTATTTACCCTATAATGGTACGCAATCCAGATAAATGTTTTATGGCAAGGTGTTTCGCTTTACCGATAACTGTGGAGCACACCATCTGGAAACAGTTAAACGAGAGGCTGCGCAACTGTTTTTTAATTAGTTGGTAATTATATGTGGTTTTTAATTTAATTTACCATGAGTTATCAGTCTGACAAATCTGGAATACTACTTTGAGATTTTTCTCAAGAGCTTTTTTCATATTATAGTATCGTATAATTCACTGTTTCCAAAGAACCACATTTCAATCATTGAGCGACAAATAAAACACCACCCCCGATAAGCATGATTCTTGGTATGTTAGTCTATAATAAAGTGTGGTTTAATAATGACTGTTGAAAAATGTGATTATTGCTGTGAGTTGGGTTTATATTTTCAATGGTCTTTCTGTTTTTTCCTCCTTCTCAATCAGTTGAGAAGATGTTATGTTTATGTTTCCAGAATTCCAGATTTGCCTCTTCCTAAGCGAACAGCATCAACTGCAATAATCTGCGTCACCAAGAAATACTGTCAAGATAAACAGAAAAGATTAACTTCACTGTGTTCCTTCTGTATTGCTTGAAAGGTGACATTTTATTCAGTGTCTTTGTTGCTTTTATTTACCAAAAATATGTTGTTAGCATGGCCAACTTAATATTTGACCTGGTTTCTGGTCTTTTCTTTATGTTTTTTTTACTGTTGAGTTAAGGTCTTCATACCAACAACTACAGTTAAACTGATAAAAATGTGAATGTAAACTTTACATTAAACTTCTAATTAGTACATAACTGCAGCAAAAGCCTTTATCAAGGTAAATAATTATCTTCATTTCCCATCAATTACACTTAATAATACTCGATGCTTGGCTCAACGTTGCTCCAGTTAATTGAGGGATTAAAATGGTTGTATCTTCTCCAGGGGAGGCATTGTAAGGCTTGCTTTCCTTGCCTGTCGTTTCTTCTGGAAGAATAGCACTATTAATAGCTGAGGACCAGCAGGAGAAAGGTTAGCTATCCATTGAAACTGTCTTCGACTTAAAAGGGTGGAAAGCACAGCTTGTCTGTCTGCGTCATGCTACACTCTACTGAGTCCTCTTTCCCTCGGAATAATTCCATTTAGGACGATAAGACTCTTAAGAAGCCTTTGGACAGTTGAACTCTGTGAATGGAAGTTTAATGAGCTTCTTGAGTGCTGATTCACAAGAAAGAATTAAAATTGCAGCATTTTTGGGGAACGAATACACAGAGACATACTGAGAATGTAGAGTCCATTTTCATAAATGGCGTAACACTGCGGGACAGGCAGGATAAACAATATCTTGTAGATGTGCCTGTGATTAATGCATCAGAGCTCAAGTCAAACATAAGGAGCAAGATTTCACATGTTATGAAATGTGAGAAAGTCATGATTAATTGCAAGCATGGTTACAGCAAGGTAACCTCTACTTTGAATTACAAAAGACAAACTAGCACATACTCAACAGTAGCCTACTTACGCACCAAAAGCCACTTAAACAAAGTGTTGGCTTCAAGAAACACAGATCATTGTCCGTGGCTTTCCATAACAAGACGACAAGTAAATGGATGTTGTCGACCGTCTTTCTGGCTACTTTACTGTGAAGTTCATCTCACAGATACTAGTCCAGACCTTCTTGTATTCAGTCTATCGTCCAGACACTAGCAGAGGCAACCGTGTCTAAAGGCCCAGGGTTGAGTTTAAAAACAAAGATATATTATGCACATGGTCCTTTTATTTTTGTGACAAACTGTAGCGTTGTGTTTCGTTCAGCCCTCGCGGTCTTGATTTTGTTCTTTTTTATCTTGTGCGTACAAATTAGTTGGTTGATATTGCGCACACACGGCTTAATCTTAGTAAAAAAAACTAATTATACTAAATAAATCATGATTTGGGACTTTAGGGGCCCTGTAGAAAACGAACGAAAAGAAATAAGAAAATATATAAAAAGAAATATAAAAAGAAATATACACAAACAAATTTATACAAATAAATAAATCCCCTCCAAAGTTAGGGCTGGTGGCTCAACACCTGCTTGGGTAACTTAACATAACATTTCCAGCTGATATTAGAGTGAATGATAAATGAGAAAAATGGAACAGGTTTGGAACGCATGTTTAAAAAAAATAAAGAAATAATTGATTATCTTGCACCTTTTGAATCTTGCTCAGCTCCTGATGTGGCTCTCTGATGCACAAAGCAGAATTAGTGTTATTGTACCATTCCAGAGGAGAGCGGGCAAGGTCTTAACATGCTAATGTTTTGGACAGAGAGACGACCCAAGCTGTGGCAGCGTAGGCCTGCAAATGTCTGAAATGGTTGAAACAGCTGACGTAGTGAAAGGAGGTGAACACATGAAGGCTAATTATAGCAGGGAAGGAGTCATCTGTGTATGGTCCGTGCACATTTCTGTTTGTTCAACAGTGCTCGTTTTGCACAGTTTACAATAAATGGCTTTCACCCTCAATAGGGTGCCTAGGAGAGAGAAAGAACATCTGGAACCCATTATTTGACCAAGTGATTATTCTGTCTGGGCTGTCAAGATAAAAATCAGTGCATTGTTTTACCAAATTGCAACTGCATTATATTTTGTATTTATGTCCCTGAGACATTAAGTCTGGCTTACTTGTGAAACTGAACAACTGTATTCTGCATCTCATACTGGAGCATGGATTTGCTAGAAACAGTTCCTCATGTTTCTTACTTACAGTTTGAGGTAGTAATCTTGATCACATATGTAAATATGCATCGTGTGATCTTTGACAACAAGGATGTAGAAGGTAAAGATCGTGTGAAATTGTATAAGTACTTCCTTGAAAAATAATTTTTGGCTGGTACATTACACCAAATTTTGGTTACATCTTCTTGCCAGCAAGAGATCACCACAGAAATTATATTGGGTCTTTGGAACTCACACACACAAAGAATTAAACCTTTAATTAATCAAATCGTTATAGCAAGCTATTGCATTATTACACATCTAGTAGATATCTAGAGTAACATGAGAATCCCGTCTGAGAACAGGTGCTTGCTTTGGTAGCCGCACCAACGTATATCCACACCATTGATTCTGTCTATCAGCGTCTCCTTTCCAAAAGTTAACACTTCCTGTATGTGCTTCACATTAAAAGCCTACCAGTTAGGTGGGTATTTTTTTAAAAGGCAGATGCTCTTGCTGTTTGGTCTTTTTGGCCTGAGGATGGTTGTGCAGCGAAAACACTTGAGGCCAACAGGAAGTGATTTGTAGATCATATGTTTCAGGTCTCCAGTTTGATCATAGTGTGGCTCTAGACCTCTACCTGGACATAATTGTACATATTCCCACTTATATAATATTTGAAATACATGCATTGATGTTAAAAAAGTACAAAGAAATCCTCTCACACATTCATATGTTTTCCAGATTTAAAAAAAAGAGCATTATAGCATCTTGAAAATTTGCTTTTAAAGGTAGTTTTTTTTTTAATAAACACTAAACACAGATTACAACACAGAAATACAATCAATTTATTTATCCCCTTTTTATTTCTTGAAAGAAAATAGAATATATTTATACAATATAGATTATATAAAATCTAAGACACGGAAGGCATAAAGTGGCACTTATGCTTTCACAGTAAATTATACTTTGTTTATAGAATTTTTTTTTTTAGAAAAGACGTATTTGATCAGATGGTGTCCATTTTATTTTAAGGTGAACATCTGCTCTACCATCTGTCTCAAGCCGTAGGCATCGTACTTAATCTCTAGATTTATTGCATTACGCGCATTGATAATGACTGTCTCTATGTGACTGAAATCTGATACTGAAATGTAATTGGGTCCATCTCAATCCTTTGTTCCATAATACGATCAGTCCGATAGTTTGGTCAACCAGTTACATGACATCTGGCGCCAAAGGCCGCTCTCCGATGTCCGGCGCTAATTGAATTCCTCTTAGTCAGTTTGAATTGTCAGTGTAACAGCTCAACATGTTTGAGCCTGACGAGCTGTTAATCACCAAAGGCCAAAGGAAGCTCCGATGGTTTGAAATAATTACAGCTGGAGCAAGATGTCTTCCAGTCATCGACGCAGTTTTAGATGGACTGCACTTACAGAGGTAGCCCTTTTCCACCAGGAGACTTCATAATGTCTCTCATTCACACGCCAATGGCACCTCCGTCGTCATGCAAAGCTCAGTCCTGCCTCTCAGGAGCAATATGGGGTTCATTGTGGAGGTGTTCAGTACATTTACGAACAAATCTTTGTCACAGCAGCATTGTCACTGAATGACTGGTAGCGCTCAGCTATTACATTTACTACAATGTGTTTCTTCCTCGTTACCAGTCGCAACAGCGTGTCGCTATTGTTCTCACCTTTGGAGTCTGTGTGTGTGTGTGTGTGTGTGTGTGTGTGTGTGTGTGTGTGTCATTATGCCATTGTATATGTCTGTGGACAGATTTTGTCACTGTGATAGGTTCACCAAGAAGCAAATCTTTACAGGTGTGTAATTGAGATCAAAATGAAGGCCCGAGGATAACGAGTATTATTACACGTGCCCCAGGCTCAATGTTTTAACCACGACTAGGTTGAAATCAACAAAACTGGCCTAAAATGAAGAAAATCTGAATTGATTGGATGAGAGTCTGTGGAGCAGATAGCGCTCTGAGCTTGCTGATGCTACGCTACGTTTGGCCACCTTTTCGTTTACTGGTGCGGGAATTAGCGAAGGGTCAATTAGCACATGTTAGCACGCTAGCACTCTAAACTAAGATGGTGAACATGGTTATTATGTTATGTTATTATGCTAGCAGAAGTCAGGGCTTTGTCCTCCTGTTATTTTAAACAGTTGAGACCTTTAATAACATGTCTGACTTATTCCCACTGTGCCTTGATTCATTCATTCTGAATCAAGCACTGCATTCACACACACATTTTAAATTTGCGATGTGCCTGTTTGCCCAGGACATCCATCCTTCATCCTTGCCTGAATATTCCCCAGATACCAGAGCAAAGACACACCAGATGTTACCCTGTGCCGGTGATTTGAAGACCTTTCATGAAGCCCTTTGCCCAGAGGGTGAGAGACATCTAGAGTGACAGGGAGACAGAGAAAGAAAGATGACTCTTGACCACAGGGTTACTTTCTTCTTCCTGACTGTGTTGCTTTTCCGCTGTGTTTGAATGTTTTTGCTGGGCATTCTACGCGCTGAACTTCCCAGAAATGAGACAGAAGCAGACCGGCTGTAGAGCGGAAATACCTCACACTATGCTAGAAGCATGCACGGCTTATTTCATGTGCTTTTACATCTCGATCAGCGGCAGGGCATGGCCTGTATTGTCCAAGTCAAATAATCTTTCTTGTCTTTTATTTCCATATCCTCTCACAAGGGTTCCCTGGGTTCACAATGTCACAAGAAGCAGTGCAGTGGGAATATGTTTATAGTCAAGTGGTACACGCGGAGGTTGTTGTAAAGCGGTAACTCGTCAATACAACTCGTGGGGAAAGGTCAATAAGCAGTCGTCCCCCTGGTGAGGTCGGATAATGGCTGTATTTGCCGCTTGTGTACGACAAAAGAACAAGTTCAATCAGGCTTTCCTCCACTTTACCCTCTCTCACATCTCTCGCAGTAGTGTTTTCACTCAGAAGCCTGTCAGCCAGAGCGACACATATGTAGCGGTTGCATTTTACAGTGGATCACTTTAATCTGAATTTCCACACAATTTCTCTCCTGGCAGTCTGTCAGTATCAGGCTGATGGAAACCACCAGCTGTGGGGAGGATGGTGTGGAATCTCTGTCAGCGATCCATCCATCAAAACACTTGTTTCCTGACATACAATAAGAGGTGTGAGATACAGTATGTGTCCATCCTGCAGAGCCAATCGTGTTGCACTTGTTCATGTAATCTGTGGTGTTTGCTGTGGAGGGAAACATTTGCTCCCTGACTTCAGCTTTCAAAGGAATAGTTCAACATGACAGGAAACAGGTAGTTGTAGTGGTCATTGAGGTGGGTCAACAGGTCCTGGTCGCTCTAGTGGTCAATGAGGAGGTTCAGTGGGACCTTCAGGTCTTTGTGTGGTCCCCTGGTGCAAACCAAAAGTACCAGGGGCGATTCCAGGTTAGTGACACTATTCATGTAATACCAGGGCTCTGCATGTGTGCTACATTGTGCCCAATGTCTTCTCAGCCTATTTTCAACGTCGTATTTATTTCTGATAGAATTTTCTGATTTCCCACGGGCCCCTCCTGACTGGTTCTTCGTCCCCCCCTCCCTAAATATGTCCCTCCATTGTTTTCAGTTCAGCAACTTCTATTCTTCCTCAGCAGTCATTGGTCATTACATAAGCTTGTATTCACAGACGGCGTTCCCTCTTGAGCCCAGCCGGTGAAGTGACCTGCAGAGGCAGAGCACTCGTCTGCTCAGAGAGACTCTTCCGGCAGAGCTGTGGTCCTCCTCTCCACAGCTGACTCCATCATTCAGTCCCAGGTGCCCTTGACTGGCTCCATGGGGCCGGGTGACATCATAGTCACCCCCTCCTCCACCCTCCTCTTCCCCCGCTGTCTCTAATGGAGGCCCAGAGCTGGTGGAGGGGCATTGTGAATAATTTAGGAGCTCTGGTGCACTTTATAACCTGGCCTGCAAGGCTAGCCGGGACATTCACCCTAAGTGCATTAGTATAATAGTTGTGGAGGAAACTAGCTCTTATTGACTGATACAATCAATAACTGTGCTTCTGTTCGCTGTTGAGCCCCTGGAGGTTGCTGTGCGTGTGGGATGATTGGTCAAACTACCAGAAAACACTCATGAGAACGACAAAAAAGTAACCTCAATTACACTTTTGAGGAAAATCGGTTCATCCCTGATTCTTGGCGGAGTGAAGCAGCCGATTGATAATAAAGCGATTTCATTAATTCGTTCTTTCATTTCTTGACGTTGAAACATAATTTCCCCACGGCAAGGCAGAGAAGCACCGCAGACGACATGCGTCGTGTGTCTGAGGTGACGGATTTCGACGAGGAAAGAGCTCTACAGTCGAGGGAATTGGCCGTGACAGGAGAGTGACATGACAGATGTCGTAATTACCCGTGGCTTCTTGAGTGAGATGAGAGTCCTCCTCCTCAGGAGGAGGAGCTCACCTTGATGAGGTGAAAGCTGATGGAAAAAATGACTCCACTCTAATTTACCAAAGTGCTTTCACATCACTGTGCACGCTACACAGAGAGCACGCTGTTGGTAACACTGTGGAAAGACCAAAGAAAAGGAAAAGAGTTCCAGCTTTGGGAAACAGCTTAGAAATCTTTTTTTGGGGGTTTCATCTGGATGAACCTTCAGAACGGCAATAAGAGTTGTTAAACACCCTTCTGCGTTGTCAGCGACGCTAGTGGCGTTGATGGCGATGTCCACCTCTTGGTTGGTCCCCCACTTTAATCCAGATTTTAAATATCGCAACAGCAATTTAATGGTTTGCCATGACACTTTGTAGAGACCGTCATGGTGCCCGGTGGATGCGTCTGACTGACTTTGGTGATTCTCTGACTTTTCCTCTTACTCCACCATGAGGTCTTGAATACTAAACAATAAATTGCCATAGCACTTTGTAAAGACATCCATGTGTTCCCCAGAATACATTTTAGGGGCGGGGGTTTAAGACCATGCTAAAAGCAGAGCTTTTCAGTTGTTTTAACAGGCTTGGTGGCAGACAGGTAGTATATTTCTGTATAATCCTCCTTCTATGAGTGAAAAAATGGTTACGTACAGATTTCTAAGTGTACTCATGGATTCGGGCCGTATAGGTTTCCCGTAAGAAGCAGTGGAGGTGCCGAGGTTCGGTCTCTGTCAATCTCTGTGTCGCATGCGGACAACAAAGGAGATGGCCAAGTGACCCCGGAGGTTTGATTTACGATGTGTCAGCAGGAGCAGCAGTGTATCCCCTCCTCCCTCCCTTCCTCCCTCCCTCCCTTCCTCCCTCCCTCCTCCCTCCTCCCTTCCTCCCAGCACACTGAGGATTTATCACAGCTCAGTGGCGACGCGTGCCAGGCAGCCTGACCAGGTCCGATTACAACACCGTGTCGATACCAGGGGACCGGCCATGCTCACATCAAAACTAAAATTAAGGAACAAAATGGTTCTATTACTACTTCACGGGGAAGGGTTTTTGTCGTTGTATTTCTGTGAGTAGAATGATTATTTTTCAGGACATACGTGCTTAAAAATATACGTCCAGAATCAACAAAGCAGACCTTAAAATACTCCGGGACTGCACGACATGGCTCACGAGAAGCCAGCCTATAGAACTTGTCGTCATAGAGGGAAATAATGTACCAAGAAACCTCCAACCACAGCACCAAGCACGACATTCATGAGCAGTCTTGTTCTCATTATTACTGATCTCGTAAATCAGAACACAAACACTGGCCCACTTCCCTCTAAGTAAAACAGTGATACAACCTCTGATAGTTCCGGTGCGTAACAGCATTAACTTAATAGCCCTTTAGTGGTTATTTTGTTGCTCAGTGATGTCAGGGTAAAATACAGCCAACCGTCTGAGAACCACAAACTATCGGCGCTTCAGTCGACACGATGCAATGTGAACATCGAGATGTACGGGACCACCGGCGAGGATGTTAGCAAGATGCATTTCTGGAGCCACATCAGAACAATTTAAAGACAAGATGAGTACTTGTGTTATCTGATTATTATTCGAGATTACTCCGTCAGATCAAAGGATGAGAGAAATACTTCCTTTTAAGACGTGTAACTGCAAGTGGACGGACAACAGCTGCGTCTAGAAGTCATCCACAGTTCGCCATTTCTTTGGGCCAGTTCTCAGTTGCTATGTTTCATGGATGTAACCAGCTAGCTTGCTGTTAAGGAGGATGAAATCACCATTTTAATTGCCCCTACTCAGCTATGATTGGACGATTGTTTATCCAACCAGGCTGGAACCAGCATACAAAAATGCCCTCATCACATCATAAATACTAATGCATTATTTGGTACAAAAACAGTCAACCAGTTCAAAAAGCAACTCCCTGATTGAAATACAAATTTGACCTTGTTTTTTCTCATTTAGTTTCTTCCTGTGAGAAAGTCCACTGGCAATTTAAAATCATTGGACCGAACCTATTAATCCCCAGAATTTGAGTAGTGAAGGCCAGTGGAAAAATCTCATTTAGAGAAGTGAACCACCAAAAGTCCTCACTTCCCCGCAACCATACTCTACTCTGAACTGGTCCAGTGGAGCTGCTCAGTGGCCAAAAATAACCTCTGAAAGCCGAAACAAGATAATAACTTTGTTTTGTCTCCCCATAACATATATTGCCAAAGCATGCACGTAATAACAGTTTGGATTCATACAGTGGGTTTTTTTGTACAACTTAACTTAATTTCTGTGTTTTGTATCCAGGCTTTTATTTGTAATGTGTGCAGAAAAATATGGTTATTATAGGACTATTTTCCCTCGTTGAAAGTTACATTGGGCAATGCTCTCTTGAAATGTTTTTGTTAACCAATATAAAAAATAATGAATTTAGACAAGGATCATTTTGGTTTACTACAACTTTGATCTTATTTTAATTTAAGTATACTGTTCTGGAGCTTTCAATCATATCACATGATCGTCATCAGTTTGCCCAGTAGGCCCTTTTCACAGCAGCCATTTTGACATGTCATAGCAGGGTAAACACAGGTGTAATTGATAAAAAATGTATTATAGTATCATTCTATTTAGTGTGTCACAGCCATTCCACATCCAATACCACGGCCCTAGCCCACTTAAATGGAACAGGGCCGTAATCTGTGAGAATAAAAACAGCCTGTCCCGCTGGAATTGTAGATGTTTGCATTTTCATTGTTATTCTGGGTACTTTGACTATTCGTGTCCACGTTGAGCTCATGTGATGTGATAGAAAGTTCCAGAACTGCTGTTTTCAAGGCGAAGAACGAACTTGAAAGCTCAACAGTTAAGCCAACGACCTTTAACGTGGTCCGAAAAATGACTTCATCTGCTGATGAAGACCGTGTGACACGATTGAAAGAGCTACTAAATGGACCTTCAGGTGAGACAGTTTTTCAAATGATTTACAGCTCTATACTGAGAGGACAGTACACATAATACACAGAGAACTACATTACTTACGGCTTGAGATGCTTCATTTCGTTTTTTCACTTCACACTGATCTCTGTTCAGTTTTCTTTTGGACATCGGCATTAATATGTCGAATGCCAAAAGAAAGTACTCCCACGATGCAGCGTCTTTAGAAAGGAAACACACCACTCTCCTGCCTGCGACTATTAAACACACACGTGAGTGCAACCTTGATCGGGAGGAGAAGATGACTTCCTGCTCGCCGCTCAGGCCGTGCACGGGGAGGTGAAGGTGGTCTGGAGAAAATCCCATTCACACCTGGCTCAAGCGCTCCACTGTTCAGGCCACAATGGGAGCCTTTCTCTCATTCATGTGACACGGAGCGTCCAAGGTCAGCAAAGTTCAGAAAGCACATGATTTTTATTTGAAAATCTATAAATTGTGAAAATGAATGCCCTCGTGTTTATTTGCATTTCACTCCACTCTCGAGCCCAGAGGCCTCATTCTGCCTGCCAGCTGCCAGCCTATTAGCGCCCCGCAGAAACCCTCACAGTGCTGCCGCGGCGCGGCTGTTTGTTTGACTTTGTCATATTGAATTGAGACGCGCAGACTTTGTGGACGGGAGGTGAGAATGGGCATTGACTCATTTTGAAGGGTGCACTTGTTAAATCTCTGGCCATCTTGGACGATGTTTAGACTGGTTTAGGAGCTCCACACTTTTGACTCTGGTCTCGGACCAACCGCTTGTGGGTGAGAGCTGTATTGCTGAAATGCCGAGAGGTCTTAAGCCAAGCTTTGCATTCTTTCTGTACCTCAGTGCTGACTGGCAAATTCATTTAATGGGTTAGAGCTTGAATAAATATGGAACAGGACAGAAGCATTTGGGCTGGGAGGACATTGGAATGTGCATGAATCATGAAGGTTCTCACATTGTTGTCGGAGAATGTTTATTGAATATCACTTGAGATCTTTTAACCCTCGTGTTGTCCTGAGGTCATTCTGACCCCAAATTAAATATTTTGCCGTCAAAATATGTTTTTTATTCATCAAATGGTCTGAAGAAAATGGGGGTTGTTGGATACTATGCTCTTCGTGATTAAAATAAATTTTAAGTCATTTGATTGAATTATGGGTGATTTATTGAATTTAATAACTTCTGTTGTCCTCTAGGGTCAAAAAGACCCCGCAGCACAAAGTGGTGCAATGGGGAAAATTATCACCCCATACTGCTTTCCAAAACATCTTTGATCTTGGATGTTTGATGTCTGGGGTCATGCAATAGTTATGACAACAACAACAACAAAAAAACAGGTTTTTTCTCACAGGTGTTGGAGCATTTCATTTCATATTTTAGAGACAGGCAGCACAATGAGGAGGCAGAAGCACTACACTGCACAGGAGGCATGTGAGCTCATTTTAAACTATGTTGGGGAAAAGAATGAGCAGGTGGACAGTGCTGAACATGAGGAGGAGGAAGAATCAACTGATGAGGAGGATTCAGGATCAGAAGAGAAAGAGAATATTAATGAAGTGATAGATCCAACATACAGACCACATGCTACTTCTTCCTCTGAAGAAGCCCCCACATCGCCCGCTGAAGAAATGGAAGAAGGGTATGAAGTGAAGGAAAATGATGAACATGATGATGAGGAAGAATATGAGAAAAATATGCTCCAGCACTTGGTAACTTAGCACAGAAGGGAGCGTTATAATATAATGTTAATAGATTTTTGATTAGGCTCTGGAATGCCTTCTCCGATGGGTTCTGTGTAGGTTGGGGGCCCTTGGGAGACTGGCCATTGGGGTCTGAGTGCTGCAGCCACTGCCCCTCGCCCAGCTGCCCCTCGCCCAGCTGCCCCTCACCCAGCTGCCCCTCGCCCAGTTGCCCCTCGCCCAGCTGCCCCTCCTGGCCCATCACCCAAAAGGAGTAGGTGCAAATTCTGCCCTCACCAAAGTGATCTCAAAACATCGAAAATGTGCCAAAAATGCAATGCATACATCTGTAAAGATCACGCCATTACTACCTGCCTCGCATGCGACTGAGGGCACATTCAGACTGTTTTTATTCTGAAAAGTTAGTTTTGAAAAGTGAAATATTTTGGAAATGAATGTTGACATGTTTTTTATGTCAGGAAATGAGTTGGAATAAAGTTGATTAAAAAGTTGAAACAGAGAGCTGGGTGATAATTTCTACTTTATGCTTTATAAACAATCAAACCAGACGGGGTCATTTTTGACACGGGAGGACAACAGGTGTTGCCATTAAAAAAAATGAAGCGCTTTAAAAACAGCATCCTATCTTAACTTTGACATTTACAAGTCTGTGATGATCTATCAACTCATGGGACTCGGATTGTTAACTATAGTCAGAATAATTGATGATTTTATTTATTTTTTTACTCAAAAACAAGGTAAAGGTTCATGTAAATGAGGTCTTATTGGCCTTAAATTCCAAATGGAATAAATAAATGGTGTTATTGTGTTTGAATGAAGTTGGTATTAAAGGTGTAACACAGAATTGGGTGAAGTATCCACTTTATATTCTTTAAATAACAGTCAAACCAGACGGGCTCAATTTTGACCCCAGAGGACAAAAGGTATGATTATGTGCTGCCATGAGAAAAATGTAAATGATTCAAAAACAGCATCCTCGCTAAACTTTGACATATACCACTCTGTGACAGGTCAACTAGTCAAAATAATATAAAGTCAAAATAATTAATTGTTTCATGTAATTTTCACTCAAAAACGGGGTATACTTTTTGGCCTATTGGCCCTGAATTCCAAAACAAAGGGAAAAATGTGTGGTAATGGGTTGGACTGAAGTAAGACTAAAGGTGTAAAACAGAATTGATTGACAATTTATACTATATGCTTTAAAAAACAGTCAAACCAGGTGGGGTTATTTTAGACCCCAGAGGACAAAAGGTGTAATCGGCAGGACATTACGAGGGTTAAAGCCATCACGTCTTTGTGATTGTACACAGTGGCACCGAAGCAGTTGGGTCACCCAACATATTCAATCATTAAATGTGATATCTAGCCACGCAGGTAGGATTTGTATAGCGCACATTGAATCTGAGAGATCCGCTCTGATGATACTGCTAAACTAATTCAATGGAGGTCAATTGAATAAATTACTCTAGATAATCCCAAACCCTTGTTATTTGCCCGGAACTACGTTCTACCAAAGGAATAGCAGTTGCTATAGTGGAGCTCCTCTAACTGCTGACTGAGAACACACTGCGATAACTCCTCATTAAAAGCTTGTTAAAAGTCTGAGCGCTACAGAAACAGTCATAATCTGATTACTCTATCATAAATAACAGGCTGCTGAGCTTTATACCTTGAAAGCTATTTCGGTAAAAAAAAAAGGAAAAGGCCAATGTCTCTGGTTTGAATTCAGGGGATCACCAACGTCATTGGGAAGTGTATCCGGGCCCCATGCATGTCTTTGCAGATCGGTGTGCCAATCCATCCATGTTGAAATATTTCACTTTGAAACCACAGATGTCAACATTTTGCAGGCTTCAGTTGGATGCAGGTAACGGCCCGCGTGGAGAGCAAAAGAGGTGGAACGCATTGGCCGAAAATGCAACCTGGGCCCCCGCCGACTGGACGATGATTTGTATTGGTTTAAAATGAGCTCGTAAACCGACTGCTTGAGAAGCGATCCGGTCGCCGTCTCTCAGCTCCAACTCCAGTCTCGCATCTCAAGTTGCTAATTGGACTGTAAATGATGAGCAGCGCACGGAGAAGGAAGTCTTGGCCGGCATATCCGCAGCTACACCAGAAACCCCCAGAAATATAGCCCCTTGTGGCCCCAGAGGCTAATCCATCGTCAGGCCGGTGGCCAATGGGTTCCAAGATTGATTGTCTTGGGTCTGTGTATATGTTCATATGACTAATACTGGAGTGGATCCAAATCGGACTCTCTATCAGCTCTGATTGCTTTGTCATCACAGAATGGAAGTGTTTTCTGAAGCAGACATGTAAACCGTGAAGTGACTCCTTTTACTCCGCACAATAAAACCGCAACTATTTTGCGTGGCCAGAAACCACACGAGTTGAGTGATGAAATATGTTTAGTTTTTTTTTGTAATGTGCGTGAAATGACCCTGAACACATTTTTGCCGAGTTGTCTTGAACTGCAACAGCCACGATGTTCAATTTTCCGTCACAATAAATGTCACACAGCTGAATCTTCGTCAGAAAGGCCAATAAGTGTTCCAGGCAGCTGCAAGTGTATGGTTTGGAGCCCCGCACAGGAGGAATCTGTCTTGTAAACCGATATGGCTGTCCAGTCATGACCTCAGCTTCCAAGTATGAATTCTTGGTATGATCTGTGGGTTTAAAAGCCCGGCTTCCCAGGATAACGGAGGCTAATTATGTGTCTCTGTGGAAAACAGAAGGCTCCGAGCTGAATGGGTAGAAGCTCTCAAGGTGTCAGCATTGCTGCCTAAATGTCAGTATGTCAGGTAACACATGCTCAGTGCTCTGTCCTAAACAATTATAACCAACAACTATCAAAGCATGGTTCGGCTGGGTTTCTACCTAAATAATGATTAAAGCACCACTGATATGTGGACTTACTCGTGTTTCACTGAATGACCTCTGTGCAGGAACCACAATAAACCCAAATTATGTTATTCCCCTTTCTGCGACAGATGCATTCAAGCTGTTATCCAGCCGGCCTTATGATCCCGATGAGGTACACCGTGACTCGTGTTGTGCAGATGGCCTTGTGTCCTGGCTTCCCCCTGGGGGGGTAGGAGGACAGACCGGGGGGCCCTGGTTCCCCTAGGGTCTCAGCTGTGAATGGGGTTAAGTGATAATAGCTCTCACTCTGCTCTGTCCATTAGCTTTAAATACAATTGTGGCTTGTTCTGAGGTAACAAGTTGCGAGGAGCCTTTGCACCTCAAGACCTGTGTCTTGCAAGTATTAAAGAGGACACGGACAAGAGTCAGTCAACTGAAGGGGGTTGGAAACAGATCGTATACATTTACTCGTCTGGCAAATATTTTGGTAAAAGAAATTTTGCAACGTCAGTGAACTAAAGGCCTGAAAAGAGAAGTCACTACGCTTAATTTATTACAACTCCTGCAGTGGCTTACCGTAAAGCCATCCTGCTCAAGCCGTTTTCACAGAAGACAGTTTGACAAATTGCAGTAGGAAAAACAGGAGGGCTGCATTCCATTTAGCTCCAGTTTCAGAGACCCAGTTTTGGGCTGGCTGTAGAGCCCTGGTTAGTAATCCCAGTGTGGTCCCCATCATTAGACGTAAAAATGGTTAGCGTTGCAGAGCTCTTTAATATTGGAGCCCACTGGATAGTGAGTTTCTGAGGCCGATACCTACACGAACATTTGTGTCTTAACACTTACGTCTGCAATAAACCAATCTTAGTCCAACTCAGACTGTTTGCAATAGTGGACTTAAGTGAGGGTATGCATAACCAAAGAGTTATTGATATGAAACAACTGTACCGACAGCACAAGGTATCGAGACAGGCTTGTAATCCTGACAGCCAGACATAGGAACGTGAGTTACATCTTGATGAGGCCCCCTCAATGAAGCCGTGATGTGATGAGTCCCCCTCCTGAGTCCCTAGTGAGTCCTCTGGTCAAGCCGACACACCAGGCAGAACCGGAGGCTCACAGGGGGGAATGCAACTCTGAGCTTATAGCCCCCTCTAGTGGTGATAAATGGTAACGACAAGGGAGCAGAAGTCTGGTTGGAACCATTTAATAGAGACTTGAAGAACAAGACATTTAAGAATTTAAAAACAGCTGTACATGTCACAGAAAAATAAAACAATCCCATTTTTAAAAAGAAAAAAGGAAACAAAAGCAGCCACACCACTGGCCCCTTAGTTGGGGACGTTTTAAAGCATGCCACAAGTTCTGAAGTCACAGCCGGTTCTAAGCAATAAAAATAGCTTTTCACTCGGGACTCAAATTGTATAGTGCGACTACATTCAAATGTGAATTTTAACATGCTCAAGGATACACCGCTAAGATTTCCGTTGGCAAGTAGTGCATTAAGGAACGGCGTTGGAAGCGTTGTGAACTGTAGTCTGTCGCCGACTGGATCTCATGACGAGTAGAGCGACGCGGTTCACTGAAGAGCAAGTCATTCCCCCAAAGTCTGAACTGACACTGGGTGTGGGCTACGCATTCATGGGGGGCCGGCTTTCAGATTAAAAAGTTGTAGCATGCTTTCAAAAAAAGTGATCAGTAAAAAAAGTGTACATGATATTCAGACGGTTATCATACAAACTACTGACATGGTCCTTGGCTTGATGCTCCTTCAGCCACATTTAAAAAAAAAAGTTTAAGTTAAAACTGTACAAATCAGCACATGGTGCCAAACACACGGTCATCTCACTGGGGGAGCTGCTTTGCCAGCTCCTTCACCACTGAAGACTTGAGCTGCGAGATGGTGGCGATCCTCATCTGCTTCGAAGTAGAGTACTTTCCTTTAATGGCCTAAAAGAAAGTTAGGAGTTAAGCTTCACATATTTAAAATATAAATGCGCATCAATGATGTTCCTCTTTTGGCTTAGAGGCTAGAGAGCCAGTTCAAACCCAATAGTTCAACTCAACGCCTACCATGTGCTTGGTCAGCCCATCGTTCACCTTCACAACATTCTTGGCAATGTGTGCCATCACAGGAATCAAACTCTCTGCTGTGTAGTCCATGTAGTGCTGCAGTGTCACATCCTGAGGAGAAACACCAGAAGTTTACCTTCTGAAGCCTGACATCGCAAGATTAAATAGTCCATTTAGTAATAACCCCTACTTGGTACAGCTTTAGTCACAATTCTTAATACAAGGTAGCCTTCACAAAATGTTTAGAGTTTATGAAATGATGCACAGCAGCCAATGTTGCTTTGCAGAATAAATTAAAAAAATAGATATCTAAAAACACTTCATCCGAGCTAGAAGAGTTGGAATAAGGAAACGCACCCATTCGCCAGCATCCAAAACCTTGAGGGCAAGAGCCAGAGAAGCACTTGCCACCATGGAAGGCGGGAAGTGAACCATCTCATAGTCGACCATGGTGAGCTCCAGGAGGTATTTGGCCAGGGTGTGTTGCTCCGCAGTTACCTGGGGAGGAGAGGAGCCGGGAACAGGGACGTTAGCGGCTGGTAAACCGGTCGCTGAGCGGCGTTGCTGCTGGGCTTAAGACGCAGCCACAAACCTCGTAAATCTTTGAGGCCCGTCTGAGGAACTGCAGGGGAAGAGGGCGGCCCAGTTGGAACTTGAGCACCCGGAGAAGCGTCATCTCCATGTCCCTGATCTGGGCGGTCGTGTAGGCCCGGTCCGTCACGTAGGCAAAGTCGGAGATCTCCGGGGGATACATCTCCTCGTATTTGGAAGCAAGGAACATGGCAGAGACGCCGACCAGCTGCAGCTGCTTCTTGGGGACGGGGTTTTCCTGTGTGTGAGGCGCAGTCACATGCAGAGTTTAGAAACTGGGGGAGGCCTGTTCAACTTCAGGCAAACGCCAGGATTTAAGCTATAACGGGAGCAGCGGTTCACGCATGGAAGTAACCGAGGGGCTTAAGGTTGATACAGTTAATCACCTGAAGAAAGCGGTCAATGATTCCCACGGTCATGTACATGGTCTCCTGCAGCAGACGGAACTTCAGGCTCACTTGCACCAGCCAGTCAATGAGAATGGCCCGCATGTTACCTGTCACCTCCTGGCCCTGCAGATAAGAGAGTCTGACGTTCTGCTCAACCTGTGGGGGGGTGGGGGAAAGACAGGAAACTGGTTAAAACTGAAGAAAAGAAAAAAGTGAGCGTGCAAGGAGAAAGTAATTTAAAATATATATTTGCTTGCCTCAAGCTGTCGGAGGTACTTGTAGATGTCTTTGACGTATTCGCTGCAGAGCATGGGGTTGTCGTAGTCCTCTGCATCCACGTCACGGACAGCGGCGTGAAGCATGACGTCGGAAAACGCCTGGCAGAGGTCAGCAGGCGCACAGCCCGAGGTCTCCATAGGCGTGGGGGACGCTGGCTCGGGGAGAACCTGCAACCGTGGAGAGCCCAGAGAGCGAGAGCTCAAACAAACTGAAGCACCGCACCCGGCAGGCATTTGTGTCCTGATGGCCAGATAGCAGCTGGCATACAACTCACCTGCACCTCAGGCTCAGGCTCAGGCTCAGCGGGAACAGCTTCTGGTTTTGGTTGTTCAACAACTGCTGCTACGACTACTGGTACTACTGGTACCACTGCTGGTACCACTGCTGGTACCACTGCTGCTGGTTTTTTGGTGGCGACTCTGGTCTTCTTAGTGACCTCCGTCTTGACCATCTAAAATGAAAGACAGAAAAGTCTGAAATTGTATACTTTTAAAATCATTTGGATATTTACCAACTCTGACAGTAAAACCTAGGTTTTTGAGTGTCGGTCCTGACAAAGCAGTCAGCCAAGAAATAACTACGGGCTCTTTTAGAATGTAGCCTAAATGAACATTTTGTAAATTCTTAATCTTTCAGAAGGCAACAAAATACATTTTTAAAAAAAGTCAGTAGCTACACCCCCTTCTTATCAAAAGGTAAACGGATGCATGAGATGGTAACGTTCCTGGCACATTTCCAAATAAGGCCTTTATATGGGCACGGCTGTTTAATCACAGTATATAAGGTTTTACATAAATGCAACATGCAGACATGAAAATCCCACAAGATACTAAGAGCCCTCCTTAAAGTCCGTGCATGAAGTTAATCAGCCCACAGAACTAACGTTAAGACGAGTGAATGCATTGCAGTACTACGAATTGCCTTTCAGATAAGCAGCAGAATTATTTGTCACCAAACACAGATCAAAACACTCGAACTCGAGATTTCATACATAAGTCTCACATATTCACCTTTTTCTGTACTTCCTTGTTGACTGCGATGTTTCCGATCTCTCCCAGTGCAGCTCGAGGCTTCATTGTGGGCCCGGCGGCCGGGCAGGCCTTCCCACCGAGGTCGGTCCTGGTAGAGGCCAAGCGGTTCTGCAGCGAGACAATACAAATAAGTTGACTTGCATGTTACAGATTTGTGATGTATAGCACAGTGTTTGGTCGAATCCCTACGATAGAACGGCTTCACGAGAGCAGAGCAGTGACGCACGAGGACATTTAACGTTGCATCTAATAAATAGAAACTCAATAAAGACGCGTTTCTTCTGAACGCCTTTCCAGCCATAATAAACCGCAGAAATAGAGAGGGGAAGGAAAACCCCTTCAAAGTACTTACTCTGGTTACTCGAAGAGCCATTTCGAAATGTGTGTCGCTTCAACAACCGGGAGGACAATCGTAATGGAGAATGGGATGCTGTGTAGTTTAGAGCTGTGCCGTCTCGGTTTAAATCCTCGGTCGCTTCACGCTGATTGGCTGTGACCCGAACGCTCCGAGCCTCTGATTGGCTGAGAGCATCTGTTTCAAATGCGTTACCCCAGACAACAAGTGGCCACGTGATTTACATTTGCTCTTTTCCTTTTCCGGCTAAGTTTTGCTTTTTTTAAATTATATATCTTTTTTAAATTTGTTTTTTTTACAGCAACGAAATATTCAGTGAACACGTTAATTTCCCCACAAAACAAGAACCGTGTTGGCTTGTGTCACGAAAAAAGAAAGAACACAATCCGGAAGTTAATGCATTTACGTGTGTTTTCATGTGATAAACCCCAGATTACTCGCATGTTGGCTTTGTAATCATATTTGTAATTACTTTTTTTCGATTACTTATCCCACCTCACCCCAAACACAAATACATAGACAATAATTCAATGCCTAGTCTTATTTACTTATTTTTTATTATTATAAAATAATAATAAATTATTTTATTTGAGGATTTGAGTTCCTGACTAAAGTATGTCTAAACTACTTCTCGCCCTACATTTTCCCAAAACAGCCATATGCCGCTATATCGTGTGTCAATATGAGGATATCCTAACCCGCAGAACTCAAAATGCTTTGGAACTAAAGTTGAATCAGTCATGTAGTCATGAGTTTGTTTGAGTTTGTTTTTTATACCATTGTTTGTGTTGTATTGGTATAAAGGCACAAGGACATTGTGATTAATATGTAATAATAAATAATAATAATGAGCCGATCCGACATCAGCAGACAGTATTACATTATCAGGATTAAAAAAAAAACAATAAACTAATCCGGACTGACGACATTCCCACTTTTGGAGACTTTTGCTCTGGTGCCCCCTGACCCCTATGACCCCTGACCCTGTGCCTGGGCCTGTTCAGTATTCCATCCATGTATGATGTATGTTCATATACATACTTACACATTACTATTGATACCACATATACATACGGTATATATCTTGCATTTCATATCCACTGTTCATACTGTTTACACTGTCTATATTGTTATACTACTTATACTACTCATAATGTTATTTTTCTTTTTTTTATTATTTATCTGTTATTTATCTGTTATTTATTGCACGGCACTTTTACTGCTTTTTTTTTGCTCTTCTGGTCAGATGCTCAAACTGCATTTCGTTGTCCTCGTACTTGTACTCTGTGCAATGACAATAAATTTGAATCTGAATCTGAATTTAATTGCCCTGTTCGAGGGGAGATACATGTGCCATGTCGAAGAACAAGGTGATACATAGCAAAGGAGCAAAATATCAGCTCGACAGTGAAAGTACAGACGTCTCTTGTGGGAGCTGGAGTTTACGAGGGGCATTTGAAGGCAACGCCTCCTCTCCAACTTGTTTTCTTGACGTGAGATCCCGATTAACTACACGCAAGAGTGATCGATACGCAACACTGAGGCGATGCTCCGTCTACTCGGGTGAATGAAGTACATTTGACTCGTTTTGTGGAGGCCTGAACTCTTGCGCCTGCCTCCCGATCACAGGATCACAAGTTCCGTGACGTCCACCGGAAAAAGAAAGGACGCGAACGCACCACGTAAAACAAAACAGATGCGGCCACAAATCAGCGACAGAGGACGTCAGCGAGAGTCGCCCAGTGCTCCCAGGCGGAGAGGAGGCTGCTCTTTGTGAGAGGAACACAAACAACAACGACCTACCTAGACGGCCCTAGTTAGTCCGCCCCGAG